>OX439044.1:8700640-9328140 GCA_949317995.1 Acholoe squamosa
AGTCACAGAGAAGCCCTGGTAGTCACCCCCCAGCCCCAGTCTGGGCTCAGGGGCACCTCCAGGTGGTCCCTCCAGTGGAGAGCCTATAGGTGTGGTGCAGTGGAGGAGGTGTGAGTGCTAATCTCTCACTCCCCCTCACAGTGCTAATAGATCACGATTTTGTTGCTGCATAGAAAACATACTGTTCCCTATTGGAAATACAAAAGCTGAACATTTTCTAGACCTTATTTAACCAGGGAACATGTGAGTATGATTTTTATTAATGTGAGATGTGAACTTCATGCCATAAAATGCTCCATTAAGTTAAGTTCTAAATCTAACTGGGAGAAATATATTCGTTTTTTCTCCAATTCATTAAACAAAGTAAACAGCTTCAGAATCAATAAGTAAAGATATGTCAGATTGAAGTCTGCTATTTTTGCTCTATCACACTTTGGGCCTCCGCACACGGCAGACCTGCACACGGGAGTTGCGTCAGTGCCTACTATTGATTATTTATTGGTTTCGTGGTATAAAATAAGTCAATGGATAATTCATGACACATGTGTGTTAGCAAAGGCTAATTACACACACTCGTCATGAATTATCCATTGATTACTTGTTCAATAACAGTCACACGTCATGACATATCCATTAACTACTTATTTTATTCCACGATAATCAATAGATAATCAAAAAAAATCAATAAATTCAAGTTAAAAACAAAAATTATACACAATCGGTACACACACCTCGGCACCTGGCAGCTGTTGGTTTGATTTGGACACAAAAATAAAAGTTCGCCCAGACCAGGACTCCTCCTGCCTACCTCTACAAGCTGAGCGCAATGCGTTACCCACTAGACCACCGGGCCCCTCACCTCGGTGCCCGGCAGCTGTTGGTTTGGTCTGAACCCGTCCCGCAGTCGTCGCGGACAGCTACAGCAGAAAACGCCTGGACTGGGCCACACACCTCGGCGCCCGGTAGCCGTTGGTTTGGTCTCAACCCGTCCCACAGTCATCGCCTATCATATCAACACCTGGTTCTAACCAAGCATTTCTCGTCAGTCCCTGTGGCACACTGCATAGGGAGTTGGATTTGGGATAGGAGACTGTAGGTTCGAGCCCTAACCTGGCAACGAAAATTTCATGTGTTTTAGCATGTAATGTATGACATGTTAGGAGGCATGTAAGGAGGCTTGTTATCCATGTAAGGAGGCATGTTATCCATGTAAGGAGGCATGTTATCCATGGATAACCGCACACCTTACAAAAGGCATCATGCCATGCAATAGCGACAGGTATGTGCATGGGAATACCCAGGAAAAGCACTCAGAATCACAGAAATCGTGTGATAATGATAGATAAGATGACTGAGTCTAATATATTTATAACTGGTCCTTTAATTTCAAGTTTTGTCACATCCTATCCATATGAGATGTAGGATCCACCACTAAGGACAAAAATGAAATTATAGTGTTCCTGGTCACAAATCATAGAAGGTGTGCATATGGGGCCTCACATGTCATTCGCCCAGACATGTGCCCAGAATCATGAAAAATAATTCTTATAAGTATGCTTCTTTTATGATAGCAAGGACACATCTGACATAAATGATAATGTGATTTCCTTAATCTACAGGTCAAAATAGTCTGGACCTGAGATTTTCATGGAGGTATGATGATTGTTTCTGTAGGAAATGAAGCTCCCAACATGGCTTGTAACTTAGGCCCCTAAATGTCATTCGCTCAGACACAATTTCGCCCAGACAATTTTGGGCCCATTTTACCCCCCTGGAGCCCAAAATATTCATATGGGACCATCAAAACCCATATGTAACACAAAGATCTCATCCAGCCTGACACTTTGAGCCAAAAAAATAGAGGGGGAAACTAAAATTCAAAGAGTAGGGGCTGGAATACCTCCAAATTCGTCATATGCAAACCTTCTATGATTTTTGACCTCCTGCACTGCTTTACTTGACAATACATGGCCTGGAGTGAGGGGGAAATTAAGAGAAATTGCAAAATTGGGGCTCCTTAGCAGACTGACATATATGCTAATTTGCCCTTCTTTGAATCCCCAGGTGTTTCCTTTGAAATGAAACCAGAAATAGGAGGAATGGTGAAATGATAATCTACAGCCACCTGCATCCATAAAGAACCAAAAGAAAAAGAAAAGTGATATATCTCATCGGAATCACCAAACACCATTACACACAGCTGTAGAGGCTAGTGATTTCAGCGTGATTTCTGCTGCTCCCAGAAACTAGTCTGATCTAGATTGAGCGCTATAGGCTTACCTCATCTGTAAGCCGACACTGAGTTTGAAAGAAATAAAATACTCAGCTTAAAGGAAAAGGGTTAGAATTCAATTTTATCTTTACTATATTTTAGCAAAACCTATAAGCCGAATAACATTTTAAGGGAAAATACTCTGCTTAAATGAAAAATACATGACCAATATTTGGCTTGATTCAATCTTTCATGCTCTATTATCACAACATTGTACAAGTATTCTTTTCTTAGACACACTGGTGTCACGTTGGAATTTTATCATTGATAACTTTCTGGTCCTTTTGCATGGACAAATGGTCATAAACATGTGGGAAATACTGTATTTGACATGGAATGAATGTGACACGATCTGTGAAAAGGGGGCTTAGTGCAGAGGGTTCTAAGACCCTTTCTCCCAGTCCATGCCACAATTATATTATTGCATTAATAGGTACACATCCTGTATGGTCCTAATAACAAGAATTTATATTAAATATAGTTTTAGATTTAAATCAATTTGTCAATGAATATTGCTTTTTCTGGATGTTTTCATATGCACAATATTTGGTAAGTGTGTGGAGCCTAGTTAATCTTTCAATTTTCATTTGTAACTTTCATTTTTTAAAGTGTATGAATCTTTAAGTATTAGTACAACAGTCTAGGCTGTTACCATGATTGAATTACCAACATTGCTTAATATCCTGATCATATCAGAACACCATACTTGCTGGGTCCTTTAGTTTGGAATATACTCCATTTTACAACCACATTTACTTCACGTTACAATGCTTAATCAGATAGACTACTTTACTACGACATCATCAAGCTTTGATTGAGCTTTTGTCCTACAGGGTAGAAAGCCCCTGACTCGACCACTTGGCATGTTGGTAGACCTTGTGTCGACCACCCCACCATTGCAGGTTATTTTCACAATTCACAAGTAATACTTGGGGCATGTACAAGGTTTACCTCTTTTAGTTTATGTTGTACAGCCAGTTAATAATACTAGGTTATTTGGAAGGCATTAGTCTGGGGTGGTTGACACAAGGTACCAACATGACTAGTGGTCGAGTCAGGGGCGACTTACCCTACAGCTTATAGTTTGTACAAGAGTAACAGTGGAATGCGCAGAGGGGAATGATGAAATTGGGGGGTGGGGATGGAGAATAAGAAGTGAAGGTTTGGGAGAATGTTGTTGTCATTTTTCATTGTCCGTTTGAACATTGTGACTTTTTGATACCTTTAACACCTTCCTGTTTCATTTCCCAGGAATTCCTGTGTTATACTTCCAGTTAATGTAGAGCCAGTCCTCTTTAATGGGTATGAGGAAAGTTCAGCTCCACTACATTTGACACCTGGATATTATTTCAACCTGAAATGATAACATGATATTAAGTTTTGGTCAACTGCAGGGATCTGTGACCTGTAAGATTAAGCTGTGGTAACTATGCACTATTAACAGGCAGTACTATAAGAAAGTAATATATGCATCTATACGGTCACTGGGACCAAGTCCTGTAATAAAACGTTTTATCATTTGGTATCACTTATCCCTTTTCAACTTGTAGGGGCCTGTTTCAGTCTCACAAAATGACCAATATCCGGCTTGTAGGTGAGGTTTTTCAGTATGTCTTCAGAACGAATATATCCGAATCATTATTATAAGATGGTTATCATAATGTACCTAGACTCGTTAGATTGTGATGTCTCATTAAAGGGGCTTATTTCATGAAGTGAATGCCAATTTGACATGTCATGTTGTCAAGAGTAAGTGTACAAACAGAAATACTGCAGTGGTAATTTCTATGTTAAAGTGAACTATTATGTTAATATTCCAAGTGTTCCAGGAAAAACATAGTTTTTTTTGTAGTTTGTCTTAAAATTAAAAATTTGTGGGGATCTGTCTTAAAATTCACCTTAACATTGCATCTATTCTCCTGAATGAATATCAAAATTAATGACAATATATGATGCTTGGATATCGGTCTCGATATGGATCGAGGGCTGACTAGATTCCCACATTTAAGCTTCATATCATATATGAGATACCACAGTAAGTTGGTAAGTTTCTAAACAGCCAACGTCTTGAAAGAAGATGCCACTTGTACCTGTTTGGACGTCCAGTGAATGTCACACCACCATATCCTGGATGGTAATATAATCACTTCTGAGACAATTCTACCATGAAGAGATAGACATGTTAGTGTCTGAATCTTTTCTGATTCACATAAAAGTACATATAAGCACAAATATTAGTCGACAGGGCTTCGACAAGGACTCACAAAAAAAAAGTCTGAGCAATTACTTTTAAAACATTCTACAAAAGCAAATTCAAATACAAAAATAGAAATATTTTTCTATGCAATTCATGAGCACCTAAAAGTCAATTGGAATCTCTTCTTGTTTTTGTTAGGCAAGAGGCAAGAGGGGTGATACCCATGAGAACTGGGCATCAAGGAACCAGACCTAAACAAGGAAATAGAATAGAGGCTTTTGATTTCATCACTGTTTATTACATGACAGCTCTGTTATACATCAAATTTGTCTTTTCACTTTCCTTAAGCATCAATTCAGTTTCAACTTTAGATTAATTCTATAACATCAATTTCACAACAACAAAATATAGTAACCGTTTTGTTAGCTGTGTTGAAAGTAAATTGCTATAATTATTGTATATATTCATTTATTCATATATTGTATATGGTTAAGTCTCAGAGAGGGAGGAACCCTATGGGACACATATTTTCTTCCCCCATGTGTTTTATTTGGAAAGGGAGCATAAAACTATTACTGATTCAGGACACTAACAAAGTGAGGTATTTGCTTTGAAAGTTTCAATTGGTAGCTACAGGCCACTTTCATCATAGAACAACTTTTATTGAGTAAAAATGGCACAGAACCATACACACCACATGGAACCATACATGTCACACATTGTATCATTTATCTCATTGTACTTTTCAAATGAATCGATTCTGGCTTGTCTATCTGAATCCTTGTTTCATTAGCTTGCTGGCGCATAAGTATCTGATGGTTGATCCCAAAATTAAATGTATGGGGAATGGAAATATGCGGCATGTATGGTTCCTCAATTTGTTACCCAATGTGACACCATTTCACGAGACTTGACCATATATTCATGTATTCAACTGGTGCCAACACAATTTAGTAAGTAAATTTACATGTCGGCAGTGCACTGCACTCTAATATGACAGACATCTAGGTGACTAACATGATAAAATCATGACTCAATCTTTCATGCTCTATTATCACAACATTGTACATAACTAGACAAATATTTCTTTTCTTAGACACACTGGTGTCATGTTGGAATTTTATCGTTGCTAACTGTCTGGTCCTTCTGCATGGACAAATGGTTAGAAAGTACTGTATTTGACATGAAATGTAAAAAATACTGTATTTGACATGAAATGAATGTACATGCATTAATATGTAAACATCGCATATGGTCCTAAGAACAAGAATTTACATGAAATATAGTTTTAGATTTAAATCAATCTGTCAAAGCGCTTTCTGGATGTTTTCATATGCGCAATGTTTGATAAGTGTGTGGAGCCCAGTTAATCTTTCAATTTTCATTTGTAACTTTAATTTTTCATGTCTCTGAATCTACTGCATCCCCCAACTGTGTATGGACCACACAATGGATTAAGTTGATGAATCTTTAAGTGTCAGTACAACAGTCTAGGCTGTTGCCATGGTTGAATTACCAAAATTGCTTAATATCCAAGGTAGATCATATCAGAACACCATACTTGCTGGGTCCTTAAGTTTGGAAGATACTCCATTTTACAACCACATTTACTTCACGTTACAATGCTCAATAAGATAGACTACTTTACTACGACTTCGTCAAGCTTTGATTGAGATTTTGTCCTACAGGGTAGAACGCCCCTGACTCGACCACTAGGGATGTTGGTAGACCTTGTGTCGACCACCCCACCATTGCAGGTTATGTTCACAATTCACAAGTAATACTTGGGGCATGTACAAGGTTTACCTCTTTTAGTTTATGTTGTACAGCCAGTTAATAATACTAGGTTATTTGGAAGGCATTAGTCTGGGGTGGTCGACACAAGGTACCAACATGACTAGTGGTCGAGTCAGGGGCGACTTACCCTATAGCGTATGGTATGTACAACCACCATCTATGTAAAGGACTCTTCTGTACAGTACTTCGCAACCACATCTATTTAAAAGAACCACCAAACCGTTATCTTTTTAAAATAACACAATCAGTTGAGGGGGGATTCTTGGTAGGAGAAATCTGAGGTGGGAAAATACCAGCAGGGGAAAAGTCATGGTTGGCAATCTGTTGTCAATGACACTGCACTCGGGGGGATGAGGAGTAGAGAAATAAAGTAACTAGATATGATGTTGTAGACACATTCAGCAGTGGGTAGGGAGGTAAGAGAACAGGGGAATCAGAGTGAGAGTAATGAGCAAGAGTAACAGTGGAATGCACAGAGGGGAATGATGAAATTGGAGGGTGGGGATGGAGAATAAGAAGTGATCGTTTGGGAGAATGTTGGTGTAATTTTTCATTGTTCGTTTGAACATTGTGACTTTTTGATACCTATAACACCTTCCTGTTTCATTTCCCAGGAATTCCTGTGTTATACTTCCATTTAATGTAGAGCCAGTCCTCTTCAATGGGTATGAGGAAAGTTCAGCGTCACTACATTTGACACCTGGATATTATTTCAACCTGAAATAACATGATATTATATTTTGGTCAACTGCAGGGATTTATGACCTGCAAGATTGAGCTGTGGTAACTATGCAGTTATTAACAGGCAGTACTATAAGAAAGTAATATATGCATATATACGGTCACTGGGATCAAGTCCTGTAATAAAACGTTTTATCATTTGGTATCACTTATCCCTTTTCAACTTGTAGGGGCCTGTTTCAGTCTCACAAACTATACTTGGTAAGTAACTTCAACAGAACATGTATCTAAGTCTGGTTGAAATTTTCTTCTTGGTCAATTTGCATTCCTCACGAAACTTCTTATTCATGAATGCATACAGGATGGGATTGGCTGCATTGTTTAAGAAGAAGAGATGAGTCAGCAGCTTATAGATGACCTGTGGCTTGCTCCACCAATCAGCTGACCCTATATGCATGAAGCCGACCACCCAGAATGGCAGCCAGGACAGAAAGAAGACGGCTGTTACAACAAACAGCAGCTTACAGCCCTTAAATCCAGCTGTAAGCTTGCTGCCTGGATTTGCTGCAGGAGCGACATGAATTCTTAGAGGCTCATCAGGTACACTGTGAGGTGCCTTTACAGATGTGGATTGCACAATGACCTCCGAAGTAGATGGTGTTTTGTGCATTGAAACTGTAGTTGCAGAACAGTGGGCAATAGGCTCAATATCTAACTCAGTGACTGGATTGATGACATTTTGTCTAGTCATCAGACTGTGCTGCCTCATACTGGAGAATGAGGTGGTGGTGATCTCTCTGATTCTTTCCTCTGGACTTTTGTCATTACTGTCATCATTTTGTTGTACCAGCGATGATACCTTGATTGAAAAGAAATTCCTTTTCCTTTTCCCTTTCTTTGATGTTGCTTCTTCAATGGACTTGTTCAGTTCACTTGTGTCTGATGTAGTAGTACTGTTTTTGACTGTGCCATATGACTCTGTGCCTTCCCCGTCGCAATTCTGCTGTGTTTTGGGCTTCTGTGATGGGTCTGTTGAATGGGTTGGTGGATGTACCATTTCTGCTGTCTCCTTCTTTAGTGTGTTTTTAGAGTCAGGCTGTATGGGTGCAACGGGTATTGCTATGGCTCCTATTTGAGTCTTCCTCTTTCTGATCTTTATAGCAATCAGGATATACAGAATGCTTATAACAATCACGATCACCAGGAGGAGGAACAGTGATGTGAAAATGAAGATCATGTGATCCTTGGAACCATCATACTTATCAGAGTAATGGCAGACATGGGTCCTTATGTGGATTTCTCTGTGCTCTTCATATAGCCATACTGTCTTTTCGCCATAGAAAATAATCATAGGGATACTTCCTGTAATGCCAACCACAAAACATAAAGGTATGGCGTAGACAGCATTCTCAGCATACCCAAATTCCATTGGTTTATACACAGCGAAATACCTGTCCACAGCAACAGCCAGTAGCGTAGTACCTTGGATGCTCTGTGTCATATGCAGCAGGTATTCAAACATCTTACACACCCAGGCAGTTGGACTGTAGAAGTGGAACAACTTGGAGATGACGTAGGGGTGGACGACAATGCAGGCATGGAGGTCAATACTTGCTAATGCCATCATGAACTTGTTGGCTGTTGTTTTCTGCTGCTTAAAATAGTACACAACCAGTACAATTGTGTTACCAGGTATTCCCAGCAGCATTAGAGTCCCCATGAAGGCAGCCACTGGGAGCATAGACCGTGACCAGGATAGTTTCTCCTTATCTAAGAAGTCAGAGCAGGCATTCTCAAGACAGTCAGAACAGTTTGTGCTATAGCTCAGATTGTTTAAAAGCTTGTTGCTAAAACCAGGTGGTTGCTCACACTGCCAACATTCACTGACTTTTGACAGTGAAGTGTTCACTGCTGCCTCACTCAAGACAAGACACAGGGAGGTATTTCCTCCCGTAAAACCAATCACCATGTCTACTCTGTAAATGGGTGTTTGGTATTCCTCTGAACCAGTCCACTGAATAATGGCAACTACACGGTATCGGACATTGAGCCTTGAGAAGTACCTGGTATTTGAGTAATACTGTTCACCATGTACACTCTTGAGGAAATAAAACTGTGGGAAGCAGTTTCAGTTTTTCAAAAAAAACACAACTAAGGTAGTATTTATGATAATAGCATTTTTCATCATGTCTGAAATCACCTGTCTGTTTTTTTTTTAATAGTGTCTTCAATTTTTAGTCATTCCCAGTCGACATAAAAAACATTCCAGAATGTTTGCCTATGGCTCCTTGTCTCAGTATTTTCTTTTTCAAAGGGAGAGAATCGATTAGGTTTCTCCAAATGTGCAGGTCCTTTATAGAACTATCAAGTTCTCTAATACATGTAAAGTCAGAATTAAATGGTTACTGATATTTTTTGTTCTGTATACCTAACACTAATAGATTCCCTTAAATGCCAGATTACAAAACCTTTTCTGGTCCTGGGCTTGTTTTATGTTGTGTCGGGTGTGTAGATTCCAGATTGTTCCTCTATGTCACCTTTAAATGTGGCAATAAATCTTACTATACCCCAGTCTGCTCTTGTCAATGCAGTCTTTCTTTCAATTAATGATCCAGTATTCTTATTGAGTCAAAAGCCTTTGTTACAAAGGAGAAGGAGGCGCTTGTATTCCCGAAATGGTGTATGTGGTGGGTAAATTTTACTTTAGTACTGCTGATTCTGCTTAGTGCTGCCTGCTATGACAAGCCTTGACCAATGAGAGAGCCTCTCATGTATACAGGTAAAGTAAGGGGTCAGTGCAAGAGCCTACCATCGGCTTTTTTATGAAATTGGAGGGGCAGTATCATATTCATACATGTAGGTGTAAATAAATGCCTTTAGCAAGCCATAGAATGATTACTATGGTTGTGTTTTTCAATACTAACTGAGGTAAAATGTTCAGAATTGGTCATCATTTGTTAATTAAAAGGTTCTTAGATAGGACCAGAAGAGACACATTGTCATGATTATATATCTTTGTTCAGATAATTGCTGCAACGTTGTGGGAATTTTGTAACTAGTGGCCAGGTTAGCTGCGAAATTGTCAACTATTTTTTCTCTTCTTTGTATTAATAAAATAATTTTTACAAAAGTATATTCCATTTGATACTTATGTTTTTAAAGTAAACTAGTGGCTTCGCCACTAGAGTTCCGGGCAATACCATCCATGAGTATTATGGATGGTATTGCCTGGATGTGCCTTCTGTGCAAATTGTGCCTACTGATGACAGCAAATAATGCCCACTGATCATGGCAAATTTAGGCCAGACGATGACAGCCTCTCGCTCCCACTAACGGCTGACAGCAAAGTTGGCTGGCCTCATAGACAACAAATAACTCAAGCAAAAATACATTTTTCTTTCACCCTCCTTCTTTAAACCTCTCATATGCCTAATGTAACATGTGATTCTGCTCTTGCAATACTTAATCTTAACTTTTATAGTCTTGATGATCCATATTCTAGTAAAATTTAGAAATTTGAGGCCATGATCTTAAACTTGGCACAGTGCCAAGCCAAGGCTTTTGCTGCAGCCAGCAGATATAAAAAAGAGGACTGTAAGTCAATAAAAGCTTCTATCTTTCCATCCAAGCACATGTGGCAAGTAAAATGTATAATAGTTGTATGGCTAAAGTTTGGAAACCATACAGTAAGGGGAAGTTTGTTAAAATTCATTAGGTACCAATGGTACTGAATATTAAACTGCAACAAAGGCCTTTGCTCTCTGCCGCTTCCGGTAGGAAGAGTCTTCAGGGAGCTCGGTCTAGGCAAATTGTGCCTACTGATGACAGCAAATAATGCCCACTGATCACGGCAAATTGTGCCCACTGCTCATGGCAAAATTTGAGGCAAAATGTCAAAATGTGCCCACTGATTATGGCAAAATGTGCCCACTGATCACTAATAACATTTTGAGGCAAAATGTGCTCATTGTTTACAATAAATTGTGGGCACTGAAGACGGCAAATTGTGGCCTGATTCACAATGCTACTGACATTGCCTAGTGACGTTATGTTACCAAGTAACGTGACATTGCTAAGTGATGTGATGTTGCACTAAAGATTCTGCACTCTCCCAGCAGATGCTCTCGGAGGTTTTAGCTAAAGAGAATAGGCCTATCTCTGGGACTATACACCAGATATTGATGTATGACCCATCAAATTGAAGAATTAGGTGCATAAAATGCAGATGTACCCAGATTGAGAGGTTTCCTCTTATGGACATGCAGGGAGAAGTCCCGATCTTTTTTTATTGAGATCCAAGATAGCGGAAATTGCAACTTGACTGACGATTTTTTGAGGCTAGAAGAATTTTTTCCCTGAAATAACTTTAGGAAATTCAACTATTGAAATAAGGATGCGAAAAAAGCCATGAACCTGTTTATGGCACTCTGAAAATATTACTGTTAGTAAATTTGGGATGAAAAATCGAGTTAACTTTGAAAAAAGTCCACACTTTTTTGGTTTATCTGTTCCTGGTAAGCACTCAAGCTTAATTTAATGAGGTGGGACCCAGCGATGAACTAATGCCTTTTTATATATAGGGTAATAAGTTAAGGACAGAATGAACGATTCATAACAGAATATATTCTATGAAGTATTCGGGATCACAGTACCAGCTAGGCAATGCTGCTGGTCCCAACATTACCTTCCGCTCAGGTAAATTCAACTTTGTCACCTTTGACAGGTTGATAGGTCACATGCCACCATGTGAAATGTTTCATCCGCCCATTGGTTAATAAAAACTAAGTCACGATACCTGCTATATCCAGAATAGTACACAGTCGGCTGTATGTTATGTCAAATAGGAGTAGGGAAAAGAAAAGCATACACAAATTATTTGATTATGAGAACTGGAAAAGATTTCTCATCAAGAAAATGCAGATTAATTCAAAATGTTATAACAAGTGTCAACAGGTCGTTACATGTCATGAAGTGAGGTGACAGGAGTCCAGACAATTCAGTTGATGATCCAGCTTTATTGTAAGATTGGCATGAGAGTAATCAATACGGTATACAGTATGGTACTCGCCAGTCTGACCAAGCCATATCCTGGGGCCAAGGCACCTGAGTGTCGTAGGGTCTAGGTTGGAGAAGAATAAGATGATCTGAGCAGGATCCATCCAGCTTATAAAGGGGGAAAAGGAGCTGCTCGGGGTGACTCATGCCTCCGTATTAGGGCATGTCCAGTGACTCAGTCTGGGGATGAGTAGCTCGGACCCAGTCCGGTTAGATCCAGTCTGATCCGGATTTGGGGGGGGGTGAGCTGCTCTCCAAGGTGAGTCACTTGGACAGGTGGGCCTAGAGGTAGTGTATGAGTCATGCATTCCAGTGGGGGTTCACAGGTGGAGCCTGGGGGTTCCCACTGGGAGAGGGAGGGGGTGAGTGAGTCACTCTGGAGTGAGTGAGTCACTCAGCCTGGTAGGCTAAAAATAGGTAACCTTGGGTTCTACAGGGGAAAGCTTGGTCAGCTTGGTTAGAGTATGGCGTTAGTCATTATAATACATAGAATAGTCCCTTGACATATCCCCACATTCCCACTCGTCTCTGCATGAGGTTAAAGGGGAGAATAATTATAAGGAAAGGGAGGACACATCAAGTGCATTGACATATTCTGATGTTGACATAAAACAAGTAGCTTGTGCAATTTGTAGAGGGTTGAAAACAAGTTTTCTGAGGTGACTTGTGTAGCAGCTGCTGAGTAACTTAATTACAGTCTGTGTACCGATAGAAAAAGGTAGTAGATACTTCAGGATAACAACTGGTATTTTGTTCTAAAACTAAGTGAGGAAAAGTTGGCATCCTCAGCGAGTGAGGCAAACTTGGTACAAAACTTTCTAAAAATATAGCGACGGATGTGATGCAATAAAGAGGCTTGACTGATTTAGTCTGCCGACAATGCTTATAAAAATATAATACTTGCTCTTGCAAGTTATGTGTGTTACCTGAGGCTTATGTGAGAATATGACCAGTCAGGCAGCAGTGATAATCTCTGCCATATGCTGCCTTGGGTAATCAGGGCAGTACTGGCATTCAAGGTGTATCATATAATAATCATAGGTCAATAAGTTAAGATAGGGTAAGGTTGCAAGGATACATGTGTAACCTGGGTACCATGAACAGCAGTGATATTCTCTGCTATATGCTGCCATGGGTAGTCAGGGCGGCATCAGCAGTTACAATCGGTCAGTTATAAGTTAAGGAAACATGAGAATGTACACATCGTCCTGATAAACAAAAAGGTAAGCGTCTGAGAAGACGCTGTAGGCAACAGTGAAATTCACTGCTCACGTATTGCCTTGGGTAGTCAGGGCAACAACAGCAGTGATATTCCCTGAGGTTTGACTGTTGGGCCTGACAAGATTTTGTACCATAACAAACAAATAAAACAGACATAAAAAATAATCAATGGTCCACCCTGAATTTGGTGATGAGCGCCAGCTGGTCGTGGGTTGCTCCTGATATGGCTGGCCGGAAGTGGGGATGGGTTTGAAGGAGTCCAGGTGGGTATGCAGTCTAGTATAGGTGAGTTGTTTGAGTTTGATTTTCTTGGTGGCTATTGTGAGGGAACATGGGCACAAGAAACTGTCCGGAGTGTTGGTGCACAGTTTGCACCCGACCTCATGGTCCTGGCTGCTGGTGGGGGAGACAGCTGTGTCTCTCCAATGTTTCTATTCAGAGGGGATCGGTGTTCCTGGCCTTACTGGTCTTTTGGTGGGTCGGCTTCCTGCTCTGGTACCTGATGAACCACTGCCTCGGTGGTCGCTGAGGCTGTGGCTGATTCTTGTGGTGGCGAAGGTGTTGTCGAGCTGCCCTGCATCTGAACAGTCTTCCTGGCCCGGTCTATTATGGGAAAGAAACAGAGAGATAAAACACATTGGTATTAGAGATCAATCAGGTTGCATGGTTCACAAGCAGGTCCACATCAATACCAAAATTAACACGGAGGTATCAAGTATCAGTTTTAGACAAAGACCAGTATCTACAGAGCTTTGGCGGATAGATTTAACACGTGCGGGAGGCTTGTTGCTAAGGACTCTAAGTTGGTTCTATTATGATGCGGCTTGGGGCGCCACCAGACAGGCGGAGGACCAGCCGTCAATGGTTTCGGACTTTAGTTCTGGTGTAAAACACCATGCGGCGCCACTGAGTCGGCATCTCTCCAGCGTTCGTGTTAATGGTATGAGGCGAATGGTAAGACTAAATGGTGTAGACTTGCACCATTCCTTTGTTGCATCTTGGCTGGGGGGGGGGGTTTGAGTGTTTGTCTTGTAGGGGCTGGTTTGGTGGCAAAAATTTGGAAAAACTGAAAAAGGTTTGGGTTTTTGAGGTTCGAAAATTGGGCCGAAAAATGAGCTTAAGGTTGATGTGATGATGAAAAAGGACTAGTTCCAGAAGGTGGCAAGGCCTAATGCACTATGTGATCAACTGTGATTTCGCCTGTGATTTTACTACTGTGATTATGACATCAACGGCCAGGAGGGCTCGGATCAAACTCTGATAATTGATGCTGATAATATACTTGATTCCCTGTGATTTGATGTGATTGATGCCAGGAAGCCTGATCAAAAGATGATACATTGCCAATAATATAGAAAGTCCACCACCAGTTTAGAGTTTTGTTATAAGTCTTGGGGCTTTTAAATTGGGTGCCGGTGTTGTCTGAATTAGATTGGTTTTGGTGATTGGGGAGTGGTAAGTTGGGGTATGTTGCAAGTCTATTGTCAATATAAACACATGCTTATGTTGTTGTATTGATATGTGCACCACGTGCGAACGTCGGATTGTGTATTGATGATGCCAATCCCACGTTATAACGTGCGAAAACTGACATTTGGAGCTGTATTGGGGATGCTCAGGTGATGTCATGACGCTGCGTTTGGCGCGAAAATGCACAGACGCAGCATCAGCATTTGACATCTGTAATCTGCTATGCAAGGTCCAAACTGGGTCAGTGGGGCTGCTATTGTATAGGTATGTGGCGGTATGTTTGTTTTAGTTGGGTTTGTTTGTCAGCTGATAAGGGCTGATAAGGTATGGGGGCCGGTGTGTACTTGGGTAGTGCAGTCAGGATGGCTCGGCATAGCCGGGCAGTAACGTATAATAGTGGGCATCCCCACATGAGGTATGAGGTATAACAGTGGGGGGCTATCTGGTGGGATCCTCCAGGTGGGTCGGGTGGGTTTGTGGTAAATGAGGTATACATGAGGTCATCCCCACATAATTCCTGATCATGGGCTAAATTCTAAATTGACCTACCATCGGCTGGAAGGAATTTTGTAGCTTCATCAGGCTTGGAGGGGTCGAACAGGAACTTATCCTTTAAGGGCTGGAGCTCCTTTGGTCTGTAGCCAGTCAATTCTACCAAACTCCTGGATTGATGGGACGATCTCAGTGGTGAGAGGGGACTCCTGGGGCTTCGGATTTCGGATAACTCCAGTAGATTGGTAGACTCCGAGATATCCAGAGCCGGTGATAACTGGAAGTCTGGTTGGTCCTTAGATTTAATGACCAGGGTCATGACATGGGGGCTTGAGTTTAGGATCCTATAAATCGGAATTCTCCAGAAAAGGGGGCAGCTTTCCAGCTGCACCACCTTGAGCTGTCCGGCGATGATGAAACTAACCTTAGCCTTCCAGTGCAGATCTAGGTGCGGCCAAAAGGGCTAGTTAGGTGGGGTCTGGAGATCTTGTGGGCCTTAATGAAGGGGGCCACATGTTGGGTCCAAACATCATGGTCCCCACCACAAATTCAAAACATCGGTCCCCAGAATGAATTCTGAGGACGAACTGAGGTAGGCCACTGGAATCGTCCTGTCTGCCGTATGGCCAGTGTCTCCAGCATCTTGCAACGAGGAGGCGTAGCAGATACAACACCACCAAGACCACGGCCATGGACCACATGGCATCATATCTGTTGGGTTGTTGGATGAAGTCAAGCCCTTCATCCTGAGGGATTCTTGTAGGCGGTGAGGGCCAGTTGTTGTTGGCCTCATTTATCAGTGCCTTGAGGTTCTTCCAAGCTGATGCATCTGCCATGGTCGAGGACTTAAGCATAGAGTGGACAGTGACCAACTGGGCAAGGCGTGTGACGTGCCTGTATGAGTGACACGTGATTACACAACAGAAGATGGCCAATAGCGGGGTCAACAGGTGTAACCAGGGCAAGTACTCCAGGTGGAGGCCGAGGTGTACTAGTGAACTTGCTGACAACAGGGAAGCTTCATCCGACAGGCCTTCAGCTGCATTCCTGAGGGTGAGTACCTCTTTAATTAAAGGTACTATTTTTTGATTGTGTAGGAATTTTAAACACTGAAAGTTAGGTAGTTCCAGGGGCCGGTGTGTGGTTGTCATGGAAATGCCTGACACATTGGCTGGAGGAGATCCAAAGTGTCGCCATAGGGGGAGGTTGACGGGGCTCATGGCTAGGGGGTCTAGGGTGATGTTTTGTATACAAGACATGTTTGAATTTATCATGATCATACCAGCATTATTAATGGAACATAGGCATGGTACTGCTATTACTGAATAAGCTGCAGCTTTGATTGTAATTTGTCCAGCATTGTGGCATTGTAGGTGGGATGGTGAGGTGCTGGTGATCAAATTAAATTTGGAATGGGTGCAGCCATGTGTGCAGCAAAACTGCAGGTGTGATGGACTGCATCAGGTAGATCTAAAAGTAGGGATAGGGTGCAAGTGGGGTGGAGTGGTGATAATAGGGGTAGGGGTAGGTTGCAGCTGATAAAGGAGTTTTGTGTACACATGTCCATGTCGGCCTGCTGCAGCTCTATGTAGTGGGCGTGGCTGCTGGACATAGCTATGTAGGGGGGCAGGGGTTGTACCAGTGTATAGCCTGTGGAGCCTGGGTCTGATGTGTCGAAAGGGACTGGGAAGGTTTCGGTCCTAAAAATAGAATAGGTGTTATCCCCTAGGCCTATGGGTATTGGTATGGTTATAAGTAAGGTAGAGTTGTCGCTCCAGTGAGCGCTCACCCTTCTTTTGTAGTAAAAACCTACCGGTACCTGTAGGATACTGATACCTTGGTGGGTGCTACTGAGGGTGCTGGAGAGGTTGTTTAGGCCTAGCCTTAGGGTATCATTGGGAATTAGGGTGGGTGGTAGCTCACCTTCCATCAAATCATTGATGGCTTTTAGAAGGGTATCTAAGTCATCCTGGAGATCAATGAGAGATTCAATTTGTGCATTTGCTGCAGAAAGCAGCATAGAGTAGAAGTTGTCCTGTCTGGCTTGGCCTTCCAAATTCAGAATAATACTTGAAAAATTGGAGTTTAAATTTTGGAGTTTATGGGCCAGGAGGGACAAGGCATCATCAGTGTCATTCTGGAATTCAGATAGAGTATTTAAAGATTTATGATTGTACTCTGAAATGTTGAGCAGAAAATGGGTGGCCAGTTCTACCACATGCATTTTGGTGGCTAGCTTTCTGTCTATTTCTGTTACATCTGAATTTAGAAGATCAATTTCGGGCTGGGTTCCTAGACCTATAGTGGCCCTGAGAATGTCGCCAATGATTTGCCCAGGGGCATTTCTGGTGACACAAGTTTTGGGGGTAGAAATTAGATCGAAGAGGAGGTCTAGGGAATTTTGAGATTTGTCAAAAAGGGTGTTGATCATCAGGTCCAAGTTATTGGGCGATGTAGGGCGAGGCATTGGGTCTGACCAGGGGGGATACTCTGTCAGGTTTCTGGAGGGTGGGGGTGAGGGATATATTTAGGCTGAAAACCAGGGGGTAGTCCATGAAATTTGACAGCAGGGGCTGGGGCATTGGTGTGAATAGGACTCTGTAATTGGGTCTGAAGATGTTTCCTGTGTGTGGCTCCTGATGTTGTGATCCACTGGTGGCAGCAATGAGGATGAGTATGACTGCCATAGGGACTGCATCCCTAGAACAAAGGTAAAAAGGGAGAATGTTTTAGTAGTATGAAAAAAATCTTTTACTTTGGGGTTTGTGTGGGTGGGTTTTGGAACACCTAGCTGGGTGTGATTATATGTGTGAGTGTGGGGGGTTGCTTGGCTTTGGGTGTGAGGTGAGGGTTTTTGGTGTGACGGATGACCTAGGGTATTAGTAGGTTCTAAGCTAGTTGGGGGGTTTTAAATGGTGAAAATTGGTAGCTTACTCTGGTTGGGTTATTCAAATCAGCTCTGGTGGCTGGTGCTGGGGGAATCTAGGTTGCCCATTGGGCACGAGTGAGTTTCAAAAATGGCTTGTTGGTAGGTTAGCTCTACAGTATTTCTGAATACCATAAGTCTGCCTATCCCAGTGAAATACCTGGGGAGGTCTTTGAGGGGCTTGTCAGAAGCCAGAAGTGCACGCACACATAACAGCGCTATGTAAGCTGCTGCCTTGGTAGAGAAGGTGCTCCAATCTGGAGTAGTGGGATTGTCACATACCACGTAATACATCATCCTTTTGATGAAGGTGGCGACCGTTGGGTCATTTAGGGGCAGTTCTTTCAACACTGCCGGGTCATTCAGGTAAAAGCTCTTATCCCCCTCAGTCATATTGATAACCAAATTTTGGTGCTCCATAATGAGCAACCTAGTCCCTACAATATCTCTTCTGCCATTTGATATTCCAATGGGTCCCAGGAGGTCATGAATTGTCCAATCATAAGCATTCTTCCTGCAGAGAAGTTTTTATTTTGAGTAAGCTACTTTTTGAATAGGCTGATAAAACAAACAGGGGGGTAACACAGAGGCAAATAAAATCAACTCAGGTGTGGATGTGAAGAGGTATAAGTAACTTCAAACTTTTAGAGGTATCTGGGCTCACACTGCCATTGGTTAATAGAGGTACCTGGGTATCATGACAACAATACATTAACGACTGATAGTCTAATACTAGAGTGGGCACATAGGACAGGCCTACCTGGGCTTGTTGCATGCGATGGACGCCATAGTAAAATCCCAGTCCAGGTACTTGCTGACTTGGTACGGTGATGTGGTTGGATAAGGAATTATTGTGAGAGTGGATAAGGTTGGGGTGGGCTAAGGCTTATAAACCCATCCATGAGGGTGGCTATTTCTCACTTCCTGGTCTCCCTATGTTGGTATGTCTTGCCCTATAAGGTGTTGGCCAAATTCTATTGGATGGATGCAGTTTAGGCTGCGCTGCCCTCTATGCAAATTGTGGTACCTATGCCTAGCTATAGAAGGTTTATAATTGGGACCATGGGGTCAGTTGTATGAGATAAGGGAGGGGTGGGTAAGGTCAGCATTATGTTTGTAGAAGCCACTGACCAGGGAGGCATGATGTGTGGAAACATGCATGAGTAGGTGAGCTGTCTTTAATTGACAGGTCATAAATTTTGTATTCTACCTGCATCACCGCCCTCGTGCTAAACAGAGGTACAAACATGGATTGGGCATGGGGAACACAGACACCTACAATAGGAATGTCACTGGTAAATAGGAGCCCTGAAAAGCTAACAAGCCGGGGTATGCATGCTTTCTAAAATAAAGACATGTACAAGAGGATACACTGCTGCCTTGGACAATATGTATATCTGTCTCCCTGGCTACCAAACCACTACTGAGTGAGTATTATATGTGTGTGCTACCCTTGAATGGTTAGCAGTGCGGCTTGAGATTGTCTTTGAAGTCGCAGCTTCAGTGATGATAATTGAGAAAGGTTTGTTTCTTGATGAAAGAAAAATAACAAAGATAATAAAAAAAAATAATATACCAAAAATGAGAAATATACAGAGATGGGGATTATGGTATAAGTGTTAGTATTTTGGAAAGTCTTTGGATACTGGCGTTTCTTTAGAGAAGGCCGCTGTATGGGTGTTATCGCCAGTACGAACTGTAGGTCAGGATGTCACATAGAGGTGGGTGTAATTGGGTGCTAGGTGTGTGTGGAGTTGATCTTCTGAAGATAACAGGGGTGAGGCGCGTGGCAGGCTGTGTGCCGTGGGTCGCGTGGGGTTTGGTTTGTGTGTGTGGGGTGGGGGGGTGCTAGAATATTTTATGGAAACTTTAGGTAACTTTGGCTGTTTTCTTTTTCTTTGCCTTTGTTGAGTGGAGATGGGGCAAAGGTAACAATGCCTTTCTTGGCGGGTTGACCTCTCTTCTTTTTGGGAGGAGGGGTTGGTGTGCTGGGGTCAGGCATTTTACTTGAGTCGGGGTCAAAAAGGGTCGACACAGGGCTGGTCTGGAGCCTTTTTATTATGGCTTTGGCGCTAGCCCTGGTGTTTGGTCGTCTCAGTCTTGATACATGTACAGCTTTGTTAAAAACTTTTCCATCCTGCAATCTTTTTATTTTTGCAGTTACTGATGAGGTCATCTTGACTATGATGTAGGGGCCAGAGTAGGTTGGTTGCAGCTTTTTGGTTGTGTGTTTAACCAGAAGGTTAGGGATGTGTAGGTACACCAATTGACCAGTGTTGAAGGTGCATGTCTCTGCTGAGGCATCATGTTTGGCTTTCATCTTTTTATGAGCCATAACTATGTCTTCTGCTGCCTTCATTTGGATATCATCCCTGAGATTTAACAGGTGGGTGGCTATATCCTCCTTCTGTTTAATATCACTAGTTGAAGTGATTAGTGCCAGTGCGGCCTCTGTAGGTAAGTGTGTTTGCTTACCAAGGACCAAGAGGTTGGGTGAGTAACCTAGGGCGCTAGAGACTGTGTTATTCATGCTGAAAATTACAGCCTGGAGGAAAGTAGACCAATGCTTCTGTGATTTAGATACAAAGGCTCTGAGGGATGACTCTATTGTCTGGTGTTGTCTTTCACAGAGACCTTGGCTCCAGCTCCAATGTGCGCTCCCTGTGACATGTTTGATGCCAAATTTATTGCAGAATAATGCAAAACATTTTGAGGTGTATTGTCTGGCATTGTCGGTGTTTAGGACTGAGGGAGTCCCATGGATACAGATTACTCTTTGGAAAAAACCAAGGGCTACTTCAGCAGCCGTGTTTTCCTCTGTACACCATGCAGTGACATGTCTAGTGGCATGGTCTGTTACCACGTGTATATGGTGGGAACCATCCACAGCTTTATTGAAAGGGCGTCCATGGTGATGTGGGAGTAAGCTGTTAGCACTGGTTCACGGAGTGTCATTGGTGATTTTAGGTGTTTAGGTCTCTTTTTGGTTGTGAGACATGTGTGGCAGGTGCCACAGAAATCATACACCTGTTTGAACATTGAACGCCAATAGTATCTTGATCTGACTGCTGCATATGTTTTAACTGAACCCAAATGTCCACCTAGCGGGGAACAGTGTGTAGATTCAATTATAGACTCTGCCCATTTTTCAGGGATCACTATTTGAAAGGGTGGGGTCTAGGGATTTGCCCATTACTGTATCAGTGATCCTGAAAAGGACCTCATCTAGTATGATGAATTGGTCGTGATTGCTCAAAATTTGAGTTGTCAAACCTGAGTCGATTAGCAATTTTCCAGATTCAATGTAATTTAGCATTGATGAGGCAAAGATGTCCTCTTTTTGTGCTTTAATTAAGGTTTCTCTAGAAGGTGTGGCGGAGGTGTGCTTGCAAAGTTTCATAATTGCCCTTTCAGCTATGGGTAGTGCCTTCTGTGAGAGCTTAGCTCTTTTAGCATTGGCTGCCCTGACTGATACCCTTGGTGACCTGGATTTGGGGGGTCGACATCTTGACCTAGAACCAGCCGGCTTGACCTTTGCGGGTCGGCTCTGTTTATTTACAGTGGTTCTGGCCAGTGATTGGGTGGGGGCTGGGGGTGTGTCTTCCTGGGAGTTTTGTGACTGCGCCCTGGTGAAGACATACAGCTCTGATTGCGGTGTAAGTGAAGCTATGTAATTTCTTTCAGAGCTATTTTTCTTTGCAATGACACCCTTTGGTGGTTTGCCTGTACTTCCCCAGATTTTGCCTCCTTTTAGGATTGATCTTGGAGGTCCCATCTGGATTGGGCGATTGGGTACTGGCTCATTGGATCTGAAAACCTTGGTCATGGTAATGTCAGAGAAAGACAACATTTTGGGGGGAAGTATGATTTTTCCTTGTGACCTGATGGGAATTGGGTCATCAGAGCTTGGTGGGTAGGTCCTCCTGGAGAGGAAATCTGCCACGAGATTGGCTCTGCCCTGCAAGTATTTCACCTCAAAGTCATAAGACATGACTGTGTCCACCCACCTGGCTAGTCTCCCATTTGTGATGTTTTCTTATTTTATTGAAAAGGGAAACTAGGGCGGTGTGGTCGGAGTAGACTTTGAAGTGAGTTCCATCCACATAATGGTGGAATTTTTTTACTGCAAAGACTATGCCCAGTAGTTCTTTGTCTGTTATTCCATATCTGGTTTCCTGTGGGGTCAAACCTCTGTCTGCAAATTCAATGGGTCTGTAGAAACCATAATTATCCACCTGTGTGATCACAGCTCCCAAGCTATAATTACTAGAGTCGGTGAAGATAACAAAAGGTCTGCTGTAGTCTGGAAATTTGAGTACAGCTTCAGTACAAATTGAGGCTTTGATCTTTTCAAAAGCTTTTTGGCAGTTTACTGTCCATTTAAAGGTGTTTTTTGTGGCCTCATATAGGGGCTTCATGATTTGAGCAAAACCTTTGATGAATCTTTTGTAAAACTGTGCCATGCCATTGAAACACCTAAGATCATGAATGTTCTTGGGTGGAGGAAAGGTTTTGACTGGCCAGATTTTGTCTGGGGAAGGCGACACACCATGTTGGTCTAGGGAGAAACCCAAGAAATCCATCCTGGTGGTGCCAAATTCACATTTTTCTGATTTTAGTTTGATATTTCCTTTGATGAAAAGTTTGAGCACCTCGTCTAGGTCCTGCAGATGTCTTTCCCAAGTGGGGCTATAAATAGCCACGTCATCTACATATGCTACTGCATTTCTGTATTTACACTTCATAAGTAGCTGTTCCATGATGTTCATGAAGGAGAGACCTGAGGTTTTAAGTCCCATGGGAAGGACTTTGGCCATGTATCTAGTTCCATTGGCTGAAAAGCCAGGGGAATTTGGTGGTAGGCGCTATAGACATCTAATTTTGAGAAATATTTGGCGCCTGTTCTGCCAATTTGCTGCATGAGGTCATCTGCCCTGGGGAAGGAGTATGAAAAAGATTTTAGGTTTTGATTGACCCATCTATAGTCCACTACAATTCTCCACCCAGAGGCTACAGATCTGTCTCCCTGAGGTTTGGGTACCAAAAAGGCTGGTGAATTCCATTCACATGATTTGGTACATTCCTCAATGATTCCTTGCTCTAAATGTTTTTTTAAGAGCTCTTTTTGGAAATTTTCTTTGTGAGGGGACATTCTATAAGATGGCCTGTTGCAGGGTTTGTGGTCGGGAATTAATTCCAACTTTACTTCATTCTCTACATTGGAGCCAATGGCGCTGTCATTAATCACAAAAGCTTGTCTATTCCCCTCCACAACTTTACGGATTTCTTCCTTTTGGTTGTGAGTGAGCTGCTTGCAGATTTTATATTTCAAAGGTTCATCGCCCTTTGGGAGCTGCTCTAGGGGGTCTTCACCACAATTTATTGGGAAGAGCTCTTGGTCAGGGTTGACATGGTTCAGTGAGTGATGACTATGTAGGGGGCCGATTGGTATGGCCTTCTTGATGTTAAAAGTCATGTGCTTCTTTAAATGCAAAGGAAAATCATTTGGATTTGCCACAGTTACCGGTATTAAATTTTTTGTTGTCTTGGGTTTAACCAAGGCATGTTTGATTAAAAATGGCAACCTTGTATCGACATTTTCAGTGATGCCTGTGAGTTTAGTCAATTTGTCTGGGCCAAGTACCATAGCACTTAATGTGGTCTCAGAATTAGGGGGAACTGTGAGCCCTCTAACTGGCCTTATTGTGCAGATTGATGGCGATTTTGGGCCAAAACTGAGTTTGGCTTTGTATTTGGTCATGAAGTTTACTCCAAGGATGAGGGGGTGGTTCAACTTAGGGACCACATGAAACCTTGTGATAAATTGTTGTCCCTCAATTAGAAAACTTATATTTAAAGAGTGATTTACCTGTACTGAGGACTGCTAGGAGGACTGTCAAACGTGATCTCCTACCATGTCTAAAGTTTGGGGTGTTAACAACCTTGTCAGCCATTTTCTGACTGATAAAAGATAAGGATGCTCCAAAATCAACCAAAGCTCTATAGTGGTGGTCATTTATGTCAACAAAAACTGCACCTCTAGTTAACTGGGTACCAATGTAAGAGACCTTACCTTGCTGCCCATACTTATCTGACTTGATTCTCAGTTGGAGGCGTGCCACTCTGCTGCTGCTATCCTCATAACAGTCCTCACTGTCTGAAGAGCTGTTATCTAGGTTTAGCTTGCTGTTGATATCTGGCTGTTGGAGAGAGTTGACTTCTGCATCACTTTGAATATCAGGTGACTGTTGGCTGGCGGGGGTGTTCCGGATTTCTTGTCCATTTTGGTGGGGGCGGGGTTACAGGGTGCTATACAACCTTCCCCAGAAACCTATTCTTCATCGTCGTAGCTTTCTTCATTATCAATGAAATCTTCATCACCATCATTGTAATCAAGATTATCTTCATCAATGTTGTTGAGATCAGCATCATTGTCTGATTCAGTGGGCTTATTACCCTTACTGCCTTTGGAGTATCTGCCGGGTGTTGAGTCCCTGTTTCTTTTCTTGTAGTATGAGGAGCCATCGGGGGTGGAGGTTTTCTTGAAGGAAACCTGTTTATTGTCTGATGGGGCTGTAGCTACAGTGATGATGATTTTATTTTCATCTGAGCTTGGGCTCTTGTGGGAGCTCAAAGATCTCTTGAACTGGGGTGGCTGGGCATTTCTATTTCGAGGTGAGTCTTGGGACTTGGATCTGCCCTTATATTTCCTGAAGTTGGATTCAGATTGATTGTTGAAGCCACTTCTGTATTTGGCATCATACTGCTTGTTGTAGTTGCCACTTGGAAGCCTGTCCTCCTTTTTGTTGTCCTGATAATGGGCTTCCTTTCTGGATCTGCCATTATTTTTATTGTTGTTAAAAATGGCACAGAGGTCTGCTTGCTGGGTGGAGGCAAGGGAGGTTTTGTTTGCTTCAAGACTGAGCTCTTGTTTGAGTGCTAGGAGCTCTACCTCCACTATGGATTTGGGTGCCTCGGGGAGGATTACTGTTTTAATCTCGGGTTTTAGACCATTGATCAGATAATCCACCTGCACAGATTCTTCTAGGCTGCTATTGGCTAGGAGGAGAGTCATGTCGGCCAAGTTGCAGGGTCAGGGGTGCCAAAACGCTGTAGGAAAGCAGCATATACAGCCTTATTATCATACATGATGGGCTTCTCAAATATGTTAGAGAAAAACCATTGGGCCGCTATCCCCTTGAGAAAGGTGTACAAACATGAGGCATAAAGATGGGGGTGGTGGTGACATGTTCCTGAACCAGAATTTGAATTCCATGATGAATTTGGATGCAGATCTGTACTCAGTTGGCTTATCAAAAGTCTCAGGCTTATTGAAAGAGCTGAGCTGGGCTGAGGAAAGTCAATCATTTTCCAGCGTCATTCGTCCCATGCTATTAGTGAAGTGCGACTGCCCTAGGTTTGGGATCAAGGGTGTAGAGTGGGGGTATGCCTGGTGATAACCCATATGGTGTGCACCCGTGCTTTGGGAGTGCAAGGTTTGCATAGGTATGGGCATATCCTGCTTGGGCAGGAGCTGGTGCTGCCATCTGGTGGGTTACGGACAAACCAGGAATTCCGCCTTGGGTCGGCTGGTTTGAGGTGGGCGTGGCATGTGTTAAGCCGGTTGGAGTGTTGCAGTGGAAGACACTAGGAGGCTTAATCTGATGTTTGCACCTAGTTGTAGGTTAGAGGTTGCAGGAGGTGCACTCGGGGTCTGAGTGGTTTAAGTTAACCCTGTGCTGACTGGTGTTGGGTGTGTGACAGGGACATAAGCAGGTGCTCTGTTGTCATAGACTGTGTAAATGTCCCCTCTAACATCGTCCATATTTCTGTTTATTCTCTCAGAAATATCTGCAGCCAATACTTCGGATCTCCTTAAAACATCAGCACTGTCCTCAGCGGCTCTCCTTTGTGTGTGTATCATGTCACGCTCCATTTGAGCTCTTCAGGTGTCCATGTTATCCAATCTGTCATTGACTCTGGACAGTTGGCTGGTATGTTCCTGGCCTACCCTTTTGATTTCAGCAGACAGGAGACTAATTTGGCCAGTCAGTAGGTTGGATAAAGAATCACTGACTGCCCGAGTGCATTCTCTCACCAGATTTCTGGCCAGGTCATCTTGGTCATATCTGGGCGGGGGTGCTGACGCCATGCTGCCGTCTGTCCTGTGCCTGTTGAGGTGAGGGAAAGAGATTCCAGAATCTTCTCCAGAAGTGATGCTGTCCTCTGATGTAAATTCGGGGGCGGTTTGTCTTCTGCTGAAAATATGAGAGGTGGCCCTTATGTTACCTTCAGCTGTTGCTGATTCTACACCTCTTAGCAGTCTGTAATAAGGAGGTGTTTGTCTCCTATGAGGTGAACTGGACTGTGCCCTTCTCCTTCTGGGGCTAGGTAAGGGTGTATAGTCAGATGTGGAGGTTCCAGATTCCAAGCTTGGGGAGAGGGTGTTTGGTGGTGGTGGGGTTGCCTCAGGAGTGGAGGTACTTAAGTGTGATCTGAAGGGATCACTAAAGTTTGTAGCGTCAGGCCACTGTTCCTCCAATATTCTATTGACACGATGTAAAAAGGCTGAGGGGCTCTCACCACACTGTGTGTCCTCGGGGTTGCAGGTTTGCGCCTGCTGAGCTCTGTCGTTACTATTCGAGCCTGCTGATCTCCACCTGGCAATAGCTGATCTTATCCTTTGTCTCCAGAGATCAGAGGTGGGTGGTGTATTAGTAGTAGAATCTGGGGCAATGAAATTATCCCAAGTGAGCTCAGAGGGGTCTAGGTGTATAAAACCTGCTTGACTGGGGGTGGGGTGTGTACCGGTACTGGGCTGCTGAGTAGGAACTGGTATGCTCTGTAGGGCAGCCTGTAGTTGAGGAGACCTGGGCTCCAAATGTGAGTCTAAATCCAGGTGACTAGGAGAGTTAATTACAGGTGTAGACTGTATTTCACTTGGTAGACCAGCAAGTCTCAGTACTGGGGACTCAGCATCTGAGAAACCAGGTAAAGTCAAATTAAGGCCTGGTGCCTGTGATGTGCTGGGTGTGCTGGTCTGTGTACCGGTATTATTATCAACTATGGTTGATGAGAAAGTTTTGTCACTACTCACAGGTGTTGGTTAAGGTGTTAATAATGAGGCTGGAAGGATAGGATCCAACAGAAAGGCGTCAGGTGACGAGTCAGCTGTTTGAGTAGGCTGGTATGCGTCTGGGGCTGCTGCTGCCGGTGCTGCTGCTGCTGGTCGGGGCGCGTCTAGCCCCGGGGATGTAACGGCGTGTTGTGAAGCAAACTCTTTGGGCGTCGTCTCACTTTGATTCATGGCTCATGAGAGGTGAAAACAATGGGATTGTTACAGTTGGAGTTCTCCACCATTGTCAACAGGTCCTTACATGTCATGAAGTGAGGTAACAGGAGTCCAGACAATTCAGTTGATGATCCAGCTTTATTGTAAGATTGGCATGAGAGTAATCAATACGGTATACAGTATGGTACTCGCCAGTCTGACCAAGCCATATCCTGGGGCCAAGGCACCTGAGTGTCGTAGGGTCTAGGTTGGAGAAGAATAAGATGATCTGAGCAGGATCCGTCCAGCTTATAAAGGGGGAAAAGGAGCTGCTCAGGGTGACTCATGCCTCCGTATTAGGGCATGTCCAGTGACTCAGTCTGGGGATGAGTAGCTCGGCCCCAGTCCGGTTAGATCTAGTCTGATCTGGATTTGGGGGGGGGTGAGCTGCTCTCCAAGGTGAGTCACTTGGACAGGTGGGCCTAGAGGTAGTGTATGAGTCATGCATTCCAGTGGGGGTTCACAGGTGGAGCCTGGGGGTTCCCATTGGGAGAGGGAGGGAGTGAGTGAGTCACTCTGGAGTGAGTGAGTCACTCAGCCTGGTAGGCTAAAAATAGGTAACCTTGGGTTCTACAGGGGAAAGCTTGGTCAGCTTGGTTAGAGTATGGCGTTAATAATTATAATACATAGAATAGTCCCTTGACACAAGCTCGTATTTCCTATGTTACTGAACAGTCTTCACCCTGACTCACAGGACAAAGTGTAAACACATGAGGTGTCTGAAGGTTACTCTTATGGGCAGTGGCACACAATACCTAGAGAGAGCGAGGGATGTTTCAAAAGAAACAAGAAAAATGTTGCAAGGACCACGGATAGGAGTTGCCACTCCGTGGCCGACATGTGATGTTACGGCCGACGTAAGACGTCACAAATTGCATCACAAGGTGACCGTGACGTCACTGACAAACCGAAAACATAATGAAGTTGCTATTGACGCTGCGCTCCCGGCCGCTACGCGGCAAGCAACTCCAAAAAAACAACAGATTTACAACAATTAAACATTTAAGTCTTGTCTGAAATAAGTGATTTTCTGAAGGACCAATCATAATTTGCCAATAGAGTCATGGTGAAGATAGTTTTAACAATTATCTCTTGTTTATGAAACTCAAAAAAAATATGGCCTGGAAAGTCCCTAGTATTGATATTGCATTGTGAATTATTGTGGTTACCTCTCTTGAGTCTCCATTCTACTACTAGAACATATAGGACTTGAAGGTCTCGTACTGGATTGAAAAGTTCATTATCCTTTGAAATACACAGCCTTTCCTAATTCATTTTTATGATTACAGAAACTCATACTGTAAATCATTAACCATACTGTAAATCATCAACCATAATGTCTTACGGAACACACTGACTTTAAGATATCATCAAGTAGCACCCCTCAGAAAGGATACAGCTTATGACACACCAAGAGCATACAATTAAGGGCTGAGGAATGCACACAAGGTTTCCTTGTCATTTGATGATTGTTACAGGATTGTGTGCAAAATGTTTTCTTATGGAATATACCTCCATGTATTTAGACCCACTCCATGCTTTGACAACTACAAGAACTACAAAATTATTTTATATTAAGCTATTAATGCATGGATCTTCTAGGACAAGGTGAGGTTTGCTGGAAATATTCGCCCGACCGCGCACATTACTCACATTCCAAGCATGTCAAGTCCTGTACTTCTAGCACCACCAAATATATGATCTCTAGATCTCTACATTTCGTCTCCATTTTCTTATAAATCAATAAGAATCCATTGATTTTCCATAGCCATATGTTGGGCCACCCGCCTCTACCATGTGGGAAAGTCCCGTATGTAGGTCAGCCCATCAGCTGGTCAGCCTGCCGCAGGACCACGGGGCGGGTGCCGACCCATATCACTATGGAAAATCAATGGATTCTTATTTATTTCAAACAAAATGGAGAAATTAGGCATGGCATGTTCATCTAGGATATCTAAGGAAGTTTCCCTGTTAATAACTCCACCTGGCACCATTGGATTCTATGCTAACGAGGTGTGTAAACATCAGGTGTGTCGGACAACTTTTTTAAATCCTTCATGTACATTGGTTTCTAGCACCGGTTGGCTTGGTATAGTGGACAGCGAGCTTGTCTCCTGCCACAGCGGCCGGGGATCGATACTCCATAGAACCCTGAATGGTTTTAACTGAAAATGTATGGCGAGGGTGATTTTTTATCCTTCTCCAGGTTCTAACCAAGATGGTCTTAGAAAAATAAATAAAGTCTCAGAGTGTGCTTATACCCCTATAACGGAATGGGGTTATGACCGAAAAGGCACACTGTTTGGCCTGAATCGTGAGATAACAGAAAATATTAAGTGCCTCTGTAACCATGATTATGAATATTATGCTTATTTGATGATATTTATGATGAACAGTTCTAGCTGCAGACCTAAGCACTTACCCCTGTTACCTACTACAGTCGGTCATTCGCCATAACCCTTACAGGGCCACTGCTTCATTAATACACTGTGCCCATTCGTTGTCATTATGCATTAAGGTAGCTCTGCATTTATGCATCATGTGGACCCTCAGTGCCATACCATCCTTGTCGGTCAGCATGATGCTCAGATAAAGAGTGCTGGCCCACAAGCACTTAATCACTGTAGCACAGCGACCAATGATATGATGCGCCCTTAAAGTGTTAGAAGGACAAACTAGGGCAATAGGTCCTCTTAACTGAATTAAATAATTGAAAACTGAAAATAATTGGCAGATTTATTGTAAAATTTTACAAAGAAGTTAGCAGAACTAAATGTATCAGATATGTAAGGCTCAAACCAACTTTAGGCACATCATATAAGGTGTACCCTAAGTTAAAGTTTTGGTCATCTTAGTTCTGTTCTTAAGTCGGAAAGTCTTGTTCAGTTAGGGTACACTTTGTGGCTGAAACCAAGCCCTTGCTTTGCCTAATCCACATTTCAGGTAACTAGATATCATTGATGAGTTCTATTAGCTGCCTTTATGATTTTTGTCATCTTGGTAACAATCTGCCCAACATCAATATATAGCATTCACGGCAGTGACACTCATAGTCTAGATTTTGTACCAGATTTAATACATTTACAATTCCCCCGAGCACCGCCAGGCGATGCTCGCTCCTAACGTGACTCTGGGATCAGCGGCTTCCACGCCCCCATACCAGGATGGTTTCGCTTCCACCACCTCCCCCTCGGTCTACGCCACTATATATATATATATATATATATATATATATATATATATATATATATATATATATTATATATAAATTAATTTGTTGTAAATATAAGGTGAAGCAGACCAAGCTTAACGACTCTGAGTGGTACCAAATTTAATACATTTACAAACCCTCGTACACATTCCTGACAGCTTGTATATTCAGACACACTGCAGCCTTCATGAGGTGAATCCTTACTGCATGCTTTGTACATTATCTGAACATTGGTATTTTACTACATGAGTAATGAGATCAGATCAACAAAGAAACCCTTCCACACATGTCTTGCATTCTGAGTAATGGTTTATTGGAGGCCTAACAAGTGTTTTATTGTCCATGGTGAATAAAGAAAGGTTCTATTGTTGATGACAGTGATGTTTCAAAGTTCATTGCTTCACTTGTATCCTAAGAATGGTTTTCGCTCAGATGAATTTAGTCTGTGTTTCTCTGATCTTTTGCAAGGATCGAAATTTATGTTCTTAGATACCCTTTTCTCTCCTGTGTGGGTTATATCATGTGTCTCTTTAGGTTACCTATCACACTGAATCCTGTATCAAATTGGGGTTTCTCACCTGTGTGGGTCATCATGTGTGTCCTTATGGTACCCGGTACATAACCGGCTAAATCCTTTACCACAGAGTGAACACACATAGGGGGTTTCTCCTGTGTGGATCATCATGTGTGTTCTTAGTGAACTCTTTCAACTGAATCCTTTGTGGCATTGCAAACACACAATCATGTAGTTTGTCTCATGTGTGAGTAATCATGTGATTCTTTAGACTACCCAGGAGACTAAACCGTTTTCCACAGCATGAACACAAATGTGATTTCTGTCATGTGTGTGTAATCTTTATGTAATTTGAATCCTCTACCACAGTGTGGACACACATATATTTCTGTCACTTTCGCCAATCTTGAGACTTTGGATCCTAGAATGAAGAGAAGAGTTTCTCACTGCAGTGCTTACTGACAAATAAAAGGTTTTTACTTTAATTATGGAATTAGTTAAAGCATGACAGCCTTAAGGGCTCCTGTTTAAGATCCCCCTAGTGTACAACATCCTCTATTGGTTCACACCTGGGGTCAATTTTTGATTATTTCTAGTATTGTTCTATGCCAAGGCTCTGGGATCCTTAGCTTGGGACGCCATTGATTGGTCTGGTACTTGGAGCACTAATAATAGCAGGATAGCATTATACAAATCGTCATAAAATATCTGCACTGAATGAAGGGAATTATTTCATTGGTCTGTTATATATGGAAATCTTAACCCTTTAAAGGCCGCTGATGCATCAATGCATCATGCCCATCGGTCGTCATAATGCACAGATGAAGTGCTGGTGAGACTGCTCGCCCCCACTTTATTGGAGCATCATGCCAACCTTACGGGGTTGATACATATACTCCCGGAGGGTCAGCATGATGCTCCAATGAAGTGCTGGTGAGCAGTCTCTCCAGCACTTCATTGGTGCATCATGACAACCAATGGGCATGATGCATTAATGCATCAGCGGCCCTTAATGGGTTAATACACTAGATAACTCTACACATATTTCTATCGCTATTCATTGAATACCATTGAACTATGTGTACAGGACCATTACCTGTACACACACCACCCCCCTAAGTTACACATACCACTGATAGGGGTCGCCCCCGTCACCACCATAGCTACCTACTGTGTCCTACCTGTAACCTTCAGACGAGCATAGGCTGCTAACCTTTACACTACTATCACTAAGACTCTGTACAATATGCTGGAATAAATACAACTGCTTTATCAACTGACACAAGGTCTTGCCTTTTAGTCATGTATACATGATAGCATTAATAGCACATCAAGATATGTATGTGGTGGGAAACCAACGGTTCTTCTAAGGTGCACTTTCATTGACCTACCCAGCAAATTGTCGTGACTCCTCGTCAACCTGTGTGAAGTGGCTCACACATGTCGCTAGATGGAACACGACGTCGCTATAGCACAAGATCACCAGGAATAGCAATGGTGGTGATCACATGGCCTCACCTCAGATGGCGAGGATGGTGATCACTCAGACTCACCAGGGATGGCGACACGGGTGATCACTCACCTTGCTAGATGAAACACGCACCTCGTCATAGCACATGTTCACCAGGGATGGCGAGGATGGTGATCACTCATCCTGATCAGGGATGGCGACATGAGTGATCACTCATCCTCACCAGGGATGGCGACATGAGTGATCACTCACTTCGCTAGATTAGACGCACACCACGTCATAATACACATTTACCACGGATGGCAAGGATTGTGATCAGTCACCTCGCTAGATAAAACGCGTACCTCGTGATAGCACAGGTTCACCACAGAGGGTGAGGATCTTGACCACCCACACTCACCAGGGATGGCGACACGAGTGATCACTCACCTCGCTAGATGAAACGCGCACCACGTCATAGCGCAGGTTCACCATGGATGGCGAGAGTGGTGATCACTCAGACTCACCAGTGATGGCGACGCTGGTGATCACTCACCTTGTTAGATGAAAAGCTCATGATCATCGACATTGGTAATCATGCAGCCTCACATCTGCCAGATCAAAGTATGTTTTGCCAGAGAAGGTATTGCCATATGTATCTTCCCTCTAACCACAGACAAGGTGTTCATGTTGATATTTCCCTATGTATTTTTCCTGTAACCAGTGAAAAGGTGTTTATGGATAGTTGCTTTCATTTTAGAGATACCTCTATCTAAATTCAATTGATATTCTCTCTATATAATCTTGTTTGATTCAACTCTGAAGTATTACATGGAAATCAGTGTGAAACAAAGCACATTTGATACGTATGGGACTTATACTTCATGCCCACACTTCCTAGATAGGCTACATGTTGAACAGTGGTGCTGTCTCAACAACTTTGGCAATGGTGGTGATAAGTTGCCACTATGAGTGAGAGTGAGTGACAGATGATGCAATCCTCAGAGAGCATTGACTTCGAGTGACACAAATTCACGTATTGAGTGAGACCAATGTTGGCAATGGTGGTGATAAGGCGCCATTTTGAGAGAAGATTAACTAGGAGTGATACACACTCATGCAGTGAGTGAGAGCCATGTGGCAATGCAGGTGAAAAGTTGCCATTCTGACTGAGAGTTGACAGGCAGTGGCACATACTCACGCAAGGAGTTAGATCCATGTTGGCGATGGTGGTGATAAGTCACCATGCTTTGTGAGGGATGACAAGGGGTGGCACATACTCACGCAGTGAGTGAGATCATGTTGGCGACTGTTGTGATAAATCGCCATGCCATGTGAGACTGACACACAGTGGCGAAAGATGACGCAGTGAGTTATCACTCAGACAGGAGTCACCATTGATGACCAATCATGGCGACAGATAACGACAATTTGCTGGGTAGTGAGTAAACTCAGTTTGGATATGCAATTCTGGTAGTTTACTGCCAACTGATATGAGGTCTTGTGCTATGGATCATTCATATGTCATACATTATTAGAATATGACACCTCATCAGACATTATCTTAGTTTAGGTCAGTAATACCAGCAATCAGTTTTTGCGACAAGAATTTTGGCTTATTAGCAACCACTATATTCTGAATTTAGCGACCTAAATGTAGATATCGTTGAATTTTACATTCTACAAATTAATCTTAAATACCCTCTTTTTGGCTAAAATTGGCTATCATCCGTCCAGAACCAATCTATACCTATCAGCAAAATAGTTGGATAGAAAAACTAAGGCAGCAGTGAGCAGATTTTACTCTGGCTAATTTCATCCTCATAGAGGATATTTAATATTTATTTTCACCAAGGAACTGGAACTAATGAGCAGATCGTCATGTAATTTTATCAGACAAAAATCTACCAAAAAGAGTCTCCTTTTGTATAGGTATATTGTGGATCTGGTAAAAAAAAGAATAAAAGTCCCAACTTTTGTTCTACTTGATCAATTTTCAAATTCAAAAAGCTGATTTTTGTCAAAGACACCTTTCCACATTCAGCTCTAAAACGCTTATTTTTTAGTCAATTTAAAAAAGAATGATCGGGAAAATATGATGCAGACAAGGGAACAGTAGGAAACTAATGTTTTGCAGATATGTATGACCCTTCATGTACTCTATATGTCATCAATAGCCCTACCCTGACTTTAAATATTGTAGAAACCTCAACAAAACCAAAATATTCATAAACCACAATGAAGTCACGTGCTAATGCTGCATATGTTTTGGTCACTGCTGTTGTTTTGCTGATTACAAAAACCATCCTTGCAAAGAGAATAAGATCAAAGGGCAGTCAGACGAGTGTGATCACCAGAGACTATTAGGCACAGGTCTGTAATGGCATTAAAATGATGGCTCCTACTACAACTTGAAATTTGGTAGTTCTGGCACTTTAAGAAATACCCTCAAGAAAAGGATTCATGGAGGCATGCCGCTTCCTGTTATGTTCATTTTAATATTCAGGCCTAACCTGCTGAAAATAAACACAAAATATATATATCCTGTGAAATAGGAATAGGTTTATTCACCTGAATTTCCTCTACAACACATCCATAAGTATCCATCAGTATCAACAAATTTGTAACCATTGGCGCAGAAAAATAAACCCCGATGAGACAAACACACAAAATAGTCATAGATTGAAATTCATAAAATGTATTATAATGGGCTAACAGGTAGAAAGTCTAAAGAAGGGTGACCATTACACAACTATCCACAAATAATTCAAATGTTATATTCATCACCTACAGCAGGCGTCATGGTGGTTGATATCTTTGATTTCTCAGAGTCCAAAGCAAATTAAACATTAAGGTACATCCCAACCAAGTCACATAGACTACCATAATCTCTAACATATTAAGGTGTGTCTTCTACATTGGTTTTAATCCTCTCTGGATCCACAAGGGGGACACCAAACCTTTCTTTTGATATGTTACACTCCCCCTTAGTCATAATAGGACATACGGGGGCTCAAGGGGGGCCTGAGGGCCATTCAGGAGAACCAAATTTATGGGTTGTTTTTTTTTTTACAATTTTCCAAAACTCTAGGTGCGTCTTATATGCGGGATGGATACGGTAGTATAATAATCACACAATGTAAGATGTATATCCCATATAACAATATCACCTGTTAAAGCACATCTACACTCAAAATTCTCAAGTAACTGTTAGCCCTGTACAAGACCTGTCCTCACTTGAGACCATATGAAGAGACCATTTGGGTTTTAGTAGCGTCCTATCCCTGCTGTCAAATAAGACCTAACGACATGCTTCAATAAGCAATAACATTACATAATACTTTTAAAGAAGTCACAATATTATGCTGAAATACACATTCTAACAAACAAAACACAGCTTAAGATACATTGTCAGTGTATGTTAATTTCATTAGCTTCTCAAAAAATCAAACAAAAAATCCAAGTTCAGCCCAACTGAGTCACACAGGCTTACATGACTATTATGTATGATACACCATATACAGAACAGAACATACAATCTTGTGAGAAAATGTATTCCAAAAGCAAATGCAAGTCTACAAATGGTTAACGTCATTGTGGTTGATTTCATTAGCATCTCAATTTCAAAGGAAATGAAATATCAAGGTTCAGCGTAACCAAGTCATATAGGGCTAGGTATCATGGTTTGGTTCAACTTTGGATTTTGTTTGTTCCCAAACACCTTTTTCTTTTGGACACTAGCAGAGTATACTTATCATACTTTCTAAGACATTTATTGCTCCAAGGGTAAGGATAGGTGAGGTCTATCAGAAAATGTTTAGTTTCCCCTATTTAGGTATATATTGTTTAAACATATGGGGACAATACTTGTTTTTCCCCGTGAAGTCCTTTCAAGTCACTTAAAATTGCTGTTTTTTAAACTGTCTCTAAAAACATTGGCAAGTCCCCTCGGGCATACAATTCAGTTGCTAGTGCAGGAGTGTATCATGCCCATTGGTTGACATGATGTAGCAATGGGATTCTGTTTGGTCTGCTTGCTTCCTTAGGGTATTTTTGTAAAATAAAAACGGGTGGGCACCAAATCCCACTAGAGATTATGGACACTGCTATGGCAACCTTGATGTTAGGTCTAATAAAGATCTGACAATAGTTTAATGCCTCTAATTCCCTCCCCCTCAGAAGAAAGGAAACAAAATGCCAAAGGATGCCCATGTTGCACCAACCCCATGATGAAGAGCTACCGTTGGCTTTTATACTGAGTGGATAAAGTTTAATGTATCAATCTTACAGGTATCAGAATCTGTGAGGATGTTGAAATAATTATGTATGCTCACAACTATGCGAGAAATCTTGAAAGTCATGCATATGTTAGGATAAGCATAGAGAAAAAAACTCACGAGCAGTACATTGTCGACACTCCAGAAGTGGTTATAGTCCCTCATGGTAAGCAGGAAGCATGAACGCAGTACTGGTAAGTTACTCACCAGGGCTGCATTCATGCTTCTTGTCAACTGAATGGCATGACTCATTAAAGCATCATTAGTTGATAGCCCATGGATTATTATTAAGGTCTGAATGCTGTCTGGTACTGGGTGATACTCTTTTTTCATCAAATGCACAGGTTACAACACACAATGGGAACTTAATTCAGAATCAGTTGTCCGGGGTCTTTTCCGTTGTCATCATAATGCAAAGTAGTTTTGAAGGGATCATTAACCAAGCTGCATGGCTGCATTATACAAATATTGATATTGTGGGACATAGATATTACTAACTCTTTCTACTGGCTCTATCTTTGGAAAGGTCCCTAGAATTCGGCAGATTAGGTCCTAGACCCTGTTTTATTGATATATTGGGTTAGACTGACGATAGGGAAACAATCAGTATTTTTAAAATGTGTTCTAAGTTGACTGATTTGAAATCTGTATGTAATTAATTTTCCTTTCATATGATACCATGATACCTGGTCTTTTTTATTGCAAATAAGTATTGCTGGGACTCGGGATAATGCTATTATATACTTAAAATGCCATACTCATAGGTTATTAATGAACTAGCCGTATTCTACTTGGTAGTGCATTAATGCACTAGCTGAATGGAAAGAGTTAATGCTTACATTACTTACAGCTCAAGCATCTATTGAATATCAGAGACCTCACAGCAGCTCTCAGTTCTGTACTCAAAGCAATCAAAATCATGGGATATATCACTCCCTCTATGAATGCGAGTGCAGACATTTGTAACCTCCAATAATCAAAGTTTGTTCTGTCAATTCCATAAAGATCAAAAAGGGCAGCAGTAATACCTGTAATCATTAGTTGTGGCCAGCACATCAGGATCACCATTAGGGAAGTAGCCAGTAGTCTCACAAGGCGAGTGCGACGGTTTGGTGTTCTCTGGATGTCCTGTGTCTGATGCCTAGGATCCCTTTGCGGCATCATGTGTGGTAGACCTGGGTTGGACTGGTTGGGCACTCTGAAAACTAAAGGTGACTGGTGGATGTGGATAGTCATTGTACCATCAGCGTCATGATTGGCCTCAGTGACAGCTGACCCTAGAGACAGCTGTGGGATGTCTGGTGTAGTTGTTCCTGTTAGTTCCATTGGTGCGCTTTTGGTGTTCTTGGTGTGAGAGTCAGTCAGTCCCTGCTTAGTTGGATCATCCTGTTGTGGGTCAGTAGAGGTCCTTGGTTGTGGTTCAGGGGTGTGTAGGAACAGGCTGAACTTGGTTGGATCATCCTGTGGTGGTCCAGTAGAGGTGCTTGGTCTTGGCTCGGGGATGGTTGGGTCTTGTGCAGCATGTGTCGGTGTTTGAGGTAATGTAGAGGAGTTATGACTGTAGGTGACTTCTGGAACAATGTATACCTGAGACGGAGGTACTGTAGGCAAGGGACGACTCGTTAAGGCAACTGATGCTACAACAGCATTCATACATTTTACCAGGACCAGTGTCCGTACCTGGATTGCAGCACTCATAAGGAGCAGCACAAGGACAATGCAGCAGAAGACAACTACCTGACGTGGTGTTAGGAATATGTCGTTTGTGTTGCACAATGCCTCCTTCTTTCGTAGTGGCTGTCCTGTTACAAAGAAGCTTGTCATGAGAACAAGGATAAAAGTAACAGCAGAAGACATTGTCACAATGATCCTTTTTCTCGTCAGGATCAGTTTGTAGGTGAAGGGCCTCATCATGGTGATGAGGCTGTCCAGTGACAGAAACAAAATGCCAGTGCCTATGAGGTATATCATGATCAGCCCAACGATGATTACTGTGGCACAGACTTCCTCTTGCTCCAGGTATGGCCTCAGTATCAGCATTAAGCTGAGCAGCAGATGGGCACCTGTCAGATAGACAAGAAACCATCGGGTTGAATAATTCAGACGGTGTGATCTTAGTGTTGCTATTGCAGTGATAAGAAGGGCATTAGTGAGAAAGCTTATCAGTGCTACAGTGGTTTGGATGACAATAAAGATGTAATCCTTTATAGTGTACGGCTGCTCCATGGTCGTGTTGTAGATGTGTGAAGAGTTCATGGCTACTGAGTGATGTAGATACCAAAGGAGAAGGTGTATTCACAATGTTCCCCTGACCTGTAATTCTTTTCCAAATTGTCACTACCAGTGACCAGTAAAATAATGTCCCGGACTAGAGAGGGACTCAGATCCTGATTGACTATTGTCACTATGGCTGTCTCCAATCTTAAGATGTATGCTCTCTGCCCAGCGCTCAAATCAAAAGTACCATTTTTGTAACTCATCAATACCAGGTACTAGTTTAAACCAAGTGATGAGACAGGTGAGATGCACTATGATACTCCTTCAGGGGTGTGTGTGCACAAGTATGATAATGACTGGTTAATCTATGAATATTACCTATCCCAGCATAGGGGGTGAAAGGAAATTTGGTAGATTGAAGGAGGGTTTCTAGTTTCTAGCCTTTCGAATTTTGAAGATCCATTGAAAAGAACATGTATTTTGGGTTTTTTTTCTCTGGAGAAATTCATAATTTCTAGATGTGTCTTATATGGCAGGGTTACTCTTTATCTGCACTGTAATCCTCACACAGCAGTTTTACAGTGTATTTCAGTGTATTCCTGGTCTACACCAGTAGTTCATGTGAGTACAATCCTTTTGACTTGATTGGGGTTGTGAAGTATGTGCTACACCAGTAGTGCATGTGAGTACAATCCTATTGACTTGATTGGGGTTGTGGTGTATGTACTACACCAGTAGTTCATGTGAGTACAATCCTTTTGACTTGATTGGGGTTGTGAAGTATGTGCTACACCAGTAGTTCATGTGAGTACAATCCTATTGACTTGATTGGGGTTGTGGTGTATGTACTACACCAGTAGTTCATGTTAGTACAATCCTATTGGCCTGATTGGGGTTGTGGTGTATGTGCTACACCAGTAGTTCATGTGAGTACAATCCTATTGACTTTATTGGGGTTGTGGTGTATGTACCACATCAGTATGTGCTGCATATTTACAATTCTGGCTCAGAATGTGTGGTGAAACAGTATTTCCTAGTTCCTAGTGTGTAAATATCAACAGCTCTAACTGTCCTCAGCTATGAAATGTATGGAACATCCATCTCAATTATCATTCTATGAATCTTATGAACAAGGGCTTAAGTATAGGTAAATAATTATATTTACAGGTTGTGAAACATGCCCCATAAGGTGTAGCCGTGGACTATATTAGCCTAAGACTTATTTCATAGCTTTGACATAAAACCACATGTCCCTTGTTCCAATCGAGACATGCACTGTGCCTTTATTGCCTTTATCAGGAACAAAGGGTGTAAGAAATATATCCTTTTCACCTGTGTTTGAGCCAAGCTATGGCAGTCTTTTTTCTCATCTGTATAGGGTAATTAAGGAATGCTACCTGCCCTAATTGTTTGGGTGTATCATGTACGTGAGATGGCTCTTTGTTCATCCACAAACTGGATTCTTTTCTCTTCAGATATTTGATATCCTATTATGACAGGAGACATGCTTCTCATGCTAATAGAATGATTTGGCAACCCATAGAAAAGATTTTAAACAATGTCTTGCTATTTTATATACTCAATAAAGGTTCTACCATGTTCACCCTGGCATGCAATATGGCATGCAAATGAGCAACAGGTGGCAGTCCACTTTAGTCTTGTGTCATTAGGGTTTGAATTCAACACCTCTTTCTACCATCATATTGCTTTTGTGATAATCCAACTCTTGTAAAGGTGATTTTTCCTGATCATTAATAATTCTGTAGCCAAAAAGGAGGTGGGACATAACATAGAGTTTGCTAAAGTCCTGTGTCCACAGGGCAATAAAAGCAAGAAGGTTTAATAGATAGGAGGTGAAACTCAGGGTTTTACCTATGAACACAGTGTAACAGCCCCCCCCCTCTACCCCCCCTTAAAAGTAGGCTCCCTTTTGTGTTCAGTAGTGAGTCCTATGTAGGATAATGGATGTAGAGATGTCAGGAATCTTTATCAGAGTGATATCAAATGGAAACAAGGGGCCACCTATACCAAAAAATCCTGCTGAATCCAAAATTTGTGATCTTGATTCTCAAAGTGATTGACCAAAAGTACCTAGAAAGGAGATTTGATTATGAGAATATTTTAAAAATTTACAAAAGTTATATTGAAAATGATTGGAACTTTTTATAGATGCAACATGCTAATCAAAGTCAATACTTCAATCTACATATCCCAATGTCTGCCTATCTCAACCTGACAAGTACAAGTGCCTGTGTATGGCCCTGCCTCTCCCACATTCTGCCTATCCCTTAGTCTACCTATCACTCATACTACCTATCCCTTGAAACATCTAGAGTTTAATTAGGTTTTCCCTCAAATGGCTTAAAGGATTAAAGTTTACCCCTCACCTTTGTACCTAATTTTCTCTGTGGATTCTTACCATTAGTCTACCTATCCTCAATCTGCCTATCATTCACTTTACCTATCCCTCATGGTGACTATCCCCCAACTCTTCACATCCCTCATATTTGACTGACACATCTGTGATATTACCTAGCACCAATGTATCTTTTGAATAAGCTCACTTCACAAGGTAGAGGAGGGTGGCTTGCACTATAGGACTCTATGGAGTAACATATCCTAGGGAACCTATATTATTCTTGATAAAAGGGCGTTTGGCGGCCGACTTTTGCAAATAATCGTTGGCCAACTGCATATTGCCATGTTGATTCGTCTCAATGATATAAAAGTGGACGACAAAAAGTGGAAGACCTTTCAACTGGCGATATTTTAGGACGACAAAAGTACCTTGTTTAGGATCAAATCTGTTTGATATTAATCACCGAAATAGGCTGACAAATTGATTGTAGTCCTACTTCTGTCGGGCAAGTCTCATGAGAGATGTGAATATTGTCAACATGATCTACATAAATGACCCTTTCCTTATTGGGAGTATTGAAGTGTCATTTTCTTGTCAGCATTTTTCTATTATGTAACCATTAAGAGAAGACGGATTGAGGACCTTGATATACACTGGGCTAAAACAGGGAGCAGAACGCCATACGTCTTGGGCCATTTTGGTGATGCTGCTGAAACCACACTCTCAGCCCGCATTTTAAAGCGGCTACAAATAGCCCTGTAATTAGGCAGGGGAACCACTTGAGGCTACAGTACTTTGTACATCTGGTATGGACGTTCAACCCTATAGGCCAAATCCCACAACGTGAAAATGGTCGGGAAATCGTTGTGAAATAGGATATGTGGGTGCTTAGCCGATATTGGGGTGGTAATATTGTCTAGGGAAGACCTATAAAGGCTAAGAATCCCATATTAGGGGTGGATTTTAAAGGTATAGAGCAAAGAGTCTGTACCTCAATCTAGTAATACAATTCTACTCGAAGTGAATCCATTCAAGAACTTTAGTTAAAATGTAAATAAACCTCTTACATTTAACATAAAATTGAGGTGATCCTCGTAGCAGAAATCGAATGTGATGCCATTTTCTGTCATGCAGATATAAAATAGGATTTGAGGTGACTACCACGTAGGAAGTCAAAACAAATTCTTTTAACCATCCAGAAACAAATAAATGAATTTTCTCTGCTTATATTTGTGGTGGATTGTATTTTTAGCCACATCGAATATCTTCATATGGGGTAGTAATATAAATGAACCATAAGGCTTGGACCTCTTACAGGTCATTAAAACATTGTTAAGAAGGGTAGTTAGAACTAAGATAGGACCGTACAGGTTAGACAGATGATTGACTTTTTGATAGCTAACAACTCATGGCATTGGACGATTTTAAGGCCTCTTACCAACATCCCTTTCTGCTGACCAAAACAAAAAACAGTTGACAAGGCCATTTTCAATGCTGTAGGTCGAATCCCACATGGCAAAATAGGGTTACAATATCGCTATTTTGTCTGTTGCGTTGTATGGCCCTTGTTAAGGCCATAAAACTCAAGGACTACAGCAAACTTGAGCATAAACCACTGTTGGATTCAGGTTGATTTGAACAATCATTTGCATTTTATGGCCTCAGCAAGGGCCATAGACGGCAACACACAAAATCGCAGAGATATTGACACCCTATTTCGCCATGTCAGGGGCGTAGGAAAAGGGGGGGCCAGGGGGGCCCGGGCCCCCCCAATCATGAAGGAGGTGGGGCCTGAATATGTCTGGGCCCCCCCAATATTTTCCAAGAACTCATAAACACAATGGAAAAGAAGCTAAAACTTTACATCTCAAATTAGATTATTATGGTGATGTCATAGGGAGAATGGGAAAGTCAGTTCCAAAATTTACCAAAAATCACTTTTCTATATGAATTCTAAATATGCATATACAATGTATATAGACGCCATCACGCATCAGCCGACAATTCAAGGTGGTCGCGATGGTGCCCTCGCCAGGCCCCCCCCCCCCCGATGAAGATTTGCTTCCTACGCCTCTGCATGTGGGATTCGACCTTGTGTGGACACAGATATGCTGATTGGAATGTGGCCGATAATTTCCATTTACACCGACGAGAAAACACACTGACAAATAATACATGTTGTCCGCTATATTTATCGTCGTGTGGACACACAACTTAAGACTACCTTGCACAGCTGAATACCACTGGGTTTACCAAAATGCCACTGTTTATATAAAGCTGTATGAATGAGATTCAAAACATATCAAGAGGCAGATACCACATCATTGTATCTTAGCACCAGGAATTGAATAGGCGCTAGTTTCAAATTTGTGCTGAGGGTAAAGTGGTCATGAAAAAGTGGTCTTAAGCACTAAAACTAGATCTGAAATAAGCACATGTCATGCATGAGGGTCAGTTGGCACCTTTTACACGCCAGGAAGGGAGGTGAAAGCCTCTGCTTCAACTCTCCAAGTAGACAAAGAAACCAGTGCACAACTGTCTATAGACAGGTAAAGGTACCAAGATTTTGGGGCTTTGGTCAGGCAGGCCTGCAGTCATATATATAAACTATATTTATGTCAGAAAAACTACGGACCAAACTGGCTCTTATAACAAACATTCAAGAAAAATCATGGGCCCTGACCAAAAACTACAGTTCATTGTCCCCGGGCTAGCGTAAGTGTCTATCCCTGATAGGGGCTGCAATTCTAACAGTTTTTAGGACCATGCTGAGGAAGCAGGATGTTATTCAGTCATAGAAAGTCCTGGGATGTTGAAATGTAAAATTGGCCTCGCACACTGTAGAGAAGAAAGACATGTTGCTACAGACACTAAAAGATTGGTGTGTCGTGGATCCCTAATTAGAGACTATGTGCAGCCTAATGAACCATAGGTCCCAGAGGGTCAGAATAAGCTTACCTTCCAGCCTCCTAATGCCATGAGACTATGACTTCTATAATGTCTGGATTAGATACCCAGTGTAAATAAGCAAATGTCATCGACCATGGAATATTTTACATCGTATTGCCTGAGATGGGACCAGCGTATCCCACAAAGCCATTATATGGCTGAGTGGGAGGCGACCAGTCCCAAGGAGGGGAATGCAATTTAAGACCCTTGCACTTAAAGGAGCAATAATGGCATACTTTTAAAGAATTTAGAATAATGTTGAAATATGCAAGAGGTGGACGAGGACTTAGATCTCCCAACACTACACTCCTTCTGACCTGGTGAGTTTGGCACCCTGGGCATCCATTTCAGGTCACATGATACCAAATCTGGCTGTTCATTGGTCCACACAAATATTTTTAAAGATTTTGGTCCAATTCTTTTTGGAAACTAATTTTAATTATTTAATCTACGATCCATCAGAATATGATTGCTTTTTTCCCCAAAAGCTAACAGGTAGAACTGAGGTGCCCAACCCCTACTGGTACACAATTAGGTACAGGAAAATTCAAACATAATGTTGAAACATTCTAACAATGTACAGCCCTCAGTTCTGTACTCAAAGCAATCGAAATCACAGACATCTGTACCTTCCAATAATCAGGGTTTGTCCCGTCAATGCCACAAAGATCAAAGAGGGCAGCAATAATACCTGTAATCATTAGTTGTGTCCAGCATATCGGGAGAGTGTTGCTCAGGATAAATAGAGCTGTCAGTATGTGTGCCCTCTTTTCAAAACAAGTGATGCTCTGCTTCACCATTCAACTCTTCACTATTCAACTTGCACTCACCACATTAGTCTGAAAAGCCACCTGCCATGTTTAAAATAGAGAGAGCTGCACTATCAGGTAGCTACTTGTGTCACACACTCTATAATATACTATACTGACTGACTTCTCCCAAGTAGGTACCTACTCAAATCTGCCTTTTTTAGCACCGCACTTGAATGACCACTTGTGAGCAAAAAAAGGGACAAGTTATAGCTACATGAAAAGAAAGGACTGGAAACAAGAGCATTTTAGCCAGCTCTTCCTTTTACTCTAGGAGCAACACCCTCCTGGATCACCAGTAGGGAAGTTGCCAGTAGTCTCATCAGGAGAGTGACGATTTGGTGTTCTCTGGATGTCCTGTGTCTGATGCCTGTGGGGTGTTTCAGAAGCCGGACATGATAATGAACATTAAATATCTGTTTCTAAAACTGCTAGATTCTAAACTTACAACTGCAACCATTATCATCTCTCACCAGTCATATAGTTATAGACACAGTAAGGTAATGGTAATGCTTTAGAAACACATGCAGTTATAAGCCTACAATCACTATTAGAACTGCTATTATATCTCCTTATGACCTGTTGTAAACATTACCTGCTTCTGAAACACCCCACTGGGGTCCCTTGGCAGCATCTGGTGTGGTAGGCCTGGGTTGGACTGGTTTGATGCTCCCATCCCTGAACATGACTTCTTGGCCGACTTCTTAAGGTGGATAGTCAGACTGCCATCAGTGTCATTATCTGCCTCAATTGATGGTCTTTCAGGGTGTAGGGGGGTAGTTGAGGAATGTTCAGTGCATACATCAATGTTAGTTCTCTTGGACTGTGCTTGTTGTTCATGGTTCATGGTTGGATTACCCTATCAAGGGTCAGAACAGGTGCTTGGTCTTGGTTCAGGGGTGTGTAGGAGCAGGCAGTGCTTGCATGGTTGGGTCATCCTGTGATGGTCCAGTAGAGGTGCTTGGTCTTAGCTCGGGGGTGGTTGGGTCCTGTGCAGTATGTGTTGGTGGTCGAGATATGACTCTAGGTGACTGCTGGTACAACATGTGCCACATGTACCTGAGGCGGAGGTCCTGTAGGCGAGGGACCACTGGATGAGGCAACTGGCCCAACAACAGCATTCATACGTTTTACCACTACCAGTATCCATACCTGGATTGCAGCACTCATAAGGAGAAGAGTGAGTGAGTAATAGATGTTTAATGCCACTTCGACAGCCAAGGTCATATTCGTGGCGAGAACCACATTACACAATTTCACAGAGGAATTCGAGGATATAGGAAAGAGATATATACCCTTTTAAATGGGCTAGGGAAGCCCAATAAGAAGAAGAGAAACGACAATGCAGCAGAAGACAGGTTCTTGTGCATCTTTAAATCACTGTAGTACAATGGTCCTGCTCAGACCCTGGCAGATCTGGTGTATGTAAGGTGGGTTGATCAAAGTCTGACTGCATGAAATAAGGATAGTCAGAGTGCCATCACTGTCTTTATCTGTCTCAATTGAAGGTCTTTCAGGGGGGCATAGTAGGGGGGCAGTGCACTCATCAATGTTAGTTCTCTTGGACTGTGCTTACTGTTCTTGGTATGAGAGTGAAATAGGCTAGAGCTGCTTGCTTGGTTGGAAATGTTAGAGGCTGTGTAATAGCTAAATAGAAATATACGGCAGAAACACGATGACCATGAGAGGGGAAGTAGGCTGTATATCTCCTCCTATATAAAAGCATGTGACATCAGGGTTAGGTTATCAAAGATAGCCAGGACCAGCAGCAGGATCATGAAGACAGAGGTACTCATAAGGGAACCATACACTATCAAAATGATAACAAGACTGTTCATTATCAGTCCTAGTGCATACATAACTAGCGTCAAAATTATAACAGGCCCGGAGACATAATATCCTGATCGATGCGAAACGTCTGTCACATTTTCAGTCAAGTTTGTGTATTGTCTGACACCTGAATGTAGTAGAAATGTACTGTCCATTATGTGAAATATATACTGATTAGCCAGGGAAAATGATCAGAAAAATATTTCTACATTTACAGCATCAACAATAGTGGATTAAGTTAGGTTGTGTAATGGTAATGTTGCCAGTTGGTCTGATTGACTGACGGTCTATGATACAGGTGGAAAAAAGGGAGGGAAGATGGCGATAAAGAGGCATGAACAAAGTATCATATTGTCTATTTTTTGTAAATGTTACATATTAGTCTTCCCTTACAAATAAATTAGGCCGTGCATATTTATGAAAGAGAATCCTGGGATTATAGATCAGAATACTACATAATGTTTACAATGGGTGCCAAATTGCCTATGAGTATTGACATTGGATTTAATCCAAGGCCACATTCCCCATCCCCGAAAAATTACCTTTGAGGGATTAACCTGGTCTCTCTGTTAAAGTGAAAGAGATACCAATTTGTGTTTTGGGGTGACCTTTCTCAATCTATCAATTATAAGGACATCATATATGAAAAGAGAAAGATTGATATCAGTATTTAGCTAGAACACTTTTTAGCCACTTTTTTGGATACTTTCCCAATAATTGCAGTATAGGTGTGAGGGAAAATACTTCTCTGCACTGACAGTTATGCAAATAATATCTGTGGTAAAAAGTAACATTGTGGGGATTTAGTGTTATTCCCAGTGAAGAAAGGCATGTTGTATGAATGTATATATGTGATGCATCCTAACCAAATCAGGCAGATCTTGCCCCTCATAGACCAAAGATAATGAGGCCAAAAAGTGGAAAATGCTAATTATAGTCATTTGGAGCTTTTTGTTTGTATGCTTCCAATATTATCTTCCCTTCCATGTGATAAAAGAATGAATACAAAAAATTAGTAGAAATGATGAAAATTGGCTGAATTGATAATCGTTGCTGATTTTCGCCCGACAACTTTCATCGATAGATTTACAATATAATCTTACTGAATCTTTGAAAGAAAGGTATCAAATAAAGAAACACAACATATATCAATATCCTCATATAGCTCAACATTTTCTCTTTAAATTGGTACTAGCTTTACTTTTTATATATTTGGTACATACAGAGTACACACTAAAACAATGGTGCCTCCCTTCTTTCCGTATGAGTATACAGTGAATCCAGTATAACACTGAAACCCATTTTCCCAACATGTGCCTGGTTAGGTAAGGATGCATCACATATATGAACATGGTCTCTTAGTAGCAACTACACAGATAATAAGGGTGAGACAGTAGAGGACAAAGTCGCCCTCCACCTCCGTAATCAAGGTCTATGTATATCAAATAGAGCTGACAGAGGGCAGCACAAGTCCTTTATGTCTCACCCTTATTATAGCATATGGATAATACCTATGCAGACCCTGTAAACTATATCCTATAAAAAGACCTTGATTACAAAGCTGAGGGGGAACTTTCACAAAGTCCCCCCTTACCTCCATAATCAAGGTATATGCTTGGCAAAATGAGCTGACAATTAAGCACCAGGACAAAGATGGGTACATGCTCAAAAACTGGAATGGATTTATTGTGTTTTGCAACAAAGTTATTCAAATATAATGTTGGCAATGAGAATATACTGAAAACTCATAAGGACTGTTGTCTGTATCTGTTTCTAATCAAAGAAACCTAGATTGAAATATGAAAATGACTAGAATCATCATTTTGCCTTTCTCTGCCTAAAGTTGAAAGTAAGACCATGGTGTAAGAATTTCAATCTAAGCAGAATGGGTACCTTCCTAACGGATTTCTCTTTCTAAAGACATGTAACATGACATCGATGGTATATATTTATCCTAAAAAGGAAACCTGGAGGACATTGCTCGTATGCTAAATAGAGCTGGGAGTAGGTGCCCTCTTTTCCAAAGAAGTTACGCTCTGCTTTACCATTCAAATTCCACTAACAATATAAGTCTAAAAAGGCACCTGCCTTGCTTAAAAATAGTGCTGCACTATGAGATAGCTACATTTGTTACACTTTCTTTTAAGTGCTTTTGTGCTGACCACTTGTGTACAACACAAAAGGAACTTAGGACTACAAAGAAAGACACTGCTGCAGGTGAGGCACTTCTAAGGCAAATGTACCTTTTCCCATAGAAGCAACACCCTCCTGGTTAGCAAGCAAAGGATATAAAAAGCAGCAGGTTACCATGTGGTCTCCCTACAAGTAAGTGAAGCACATAAAAATGTAGGTGGGGGGAGGGGGTCCTACAACCTCCAACTGCCACTTTGGGCACTGTGCCAAAGCAGTGTTGGAGATGCCCCGTCTCCCAGAGCAGTCCAAATGGACAAACAGTATCAAAATCAAGAATTGTAAGTTTTTGGCACATTAGAAGCAATGCACGTGACACAAGCATGTTTTTGAACATTAAAAAATGATTTGATTAGGTTCCAAGGGGGGGTTTACGTCTTTCGGTGAGAAGCGCTAACGCGGCGCCATTTTCGCTTGTAAAGACTTTCGCATATTCACCACCGGAACCAGGGACACACTTCCGATCATACCGTTTCTCCCCGAAAGGGTTCACACAAGGGGGGAACCCAATGCTACTCACCCTGGTGGAAATCAGGAGCATAACTATGACATCTGAAGTGACCCCCGGTGAGAGTAGAGAGAACTAACTTATAATGGAAGTTCATGAGAAGACCCTACAGACACCGCAATTCTAGATAAATGCAGGCATGATTTTCAAGCATATACAGAGGTCTCAACTAAGGTCTCCCCTATTTTTATTTCACATGATATATCAGACTGTTCATTTCTGGAAATATATTTGATAGACCTCCACTAATGACATTGTAGGATATACTTCAAGTAAGCTAACTTTAGGATTTCAGATAACCAACTGCTAAGTGGCTCAATATAGGTCTCACAAATATATCAGGTAGATAGAGGCAACACTATTCATTGTAGGTGCAACATTGGGTCAATGTGCAGATATGGGAATAAAGCAGTGTGGTGGAGAATATTGAGTCATGTTGGGCTGACAGGTGCATGGCACTTGTTGACTCTAGTTCCACTTTTCCCCACTAGATGCCCGCATGCTGGATATGCTGCCTGATTAGGTTTCTAAGTTTGCCAAACGTTTGTTTAGGACATAAAAAATACCGGCAAAACATGTGCTCAAAAACTTATTTGATATTCCAAAAAGGCGTTTATATTTTAGGCTAAAATATATGGTTTTAATGTGTAGATAACGTGATTTATTTATTAATTAAACATGTTTTTACGAACATTTCAAAATATTTTGGGAAATAAACGTTAAAAAATGATTAAGTAGACACTGGGTATTTAGAAATCTAAACCCCTTATCCCCACCAGTCACAATTCTGTCACGATTATATTATGATACCATCCTCTTATGGACTGCATTCTCATGGAATGTCCTTTGTGTCAGAAAAAGTACATGTAATGGTTGTTGAATTGTGACTGACAGAAAGAGTGACCGTAGCAACAGTTGTACATGCACGTGTTTCACATTATTGTAAAAAAAAATGTCATCACAATAACAGAATCTTTGTCCAAAAGTTGCCAGAGATTCATTGTTATTGAATTGAGATTCCTTCTACATTTATGTACCACTGTACTGCCACCTGGGGCTTCTTGTAAAAACTACACTGGTTCACTGCAAAATAATTACGGTGGTTCACTTTTCAGTTTTACGAGGATCCCTGGTAGGTCCAACGGTTATTTTTTACAGTGCACATATTATGGGAGTATCTGCATGATGCAGCATTGAAGTCAGCCTCGCTCATCCAGGCCCATATTCTACTTGTGACTTGTGACGATATAAAATGGCTTGTTCGCAGACGCCCATTTTCACCATGGGGAGGCCAAGGACCTAAGTCAGAATGATTGAACTCTTGGGTACCCCTTAGCAAGCAAAGTCGTAATCATATGTATCACAGTGTCATGATTAATGCCTTTGGTGGTGCACCATGCCAGCCCTTCGGTTTGGCACTTAGAGTAATGTGCACTCAGCTGTGACCAGGCCCTTCACTGCATGGCAGAGGTAGTTAGCAGGGGGGAGCAGTGGGGGCATGGTGATCAAAAGTACAGGGCCGGCCCAGGCAGTATATTCCAATTTACAATCCCTGGGGGTCAGAGGCTGTATGAAGTTCTTGTGAGCTAACTCACTATCATTATATATCACTGCCTAAAACTTGGTAACACAGACGAGTTTAGGTAGGCCTGAGAGACTCTGACTGGGGAAGGGGCCCCAGCCAGAGTTATCTTCTATACATTTCCCACCAGTTTACTCCTGCAAAATGATTGAGTAGACTTTACTCTTTACCTAGTAAGTGTCTGTTCTTCAAACTTCTCCGATTCTATCTATGTCATACTACCTTGCCCCCCTTTTTCTTTGAAACAGGTCAGATCCCCTCATTTTGTAGTAAATCAGACTTTGTTCTCAGTAGACTGCTGCAATATGTAGTAGATTGCTACCACACTATGAATCACTTGTTTCCCTGCTTAGCCCTTCACACCTCCTTGACCTAATTGATATAATTGGTAGTTAGAAGGTCTGCTAGGGCTAATTTAACTGACATCAACCTTGACTCTACCCAATCTTTGCTCTACAATGTATATACCTATTCAATCAATTCACAGCCAAAAAGTGTTGACAATAAGCCTTGTTGATGACAAGAAGTGGGGCTTCATCTACATTTCATAAATGCCATTTTAGAATGATGCCATGATTTAGTTCAAGTATTGTAGAGTGTAGTATCTTATTGAGATTTCCTGCTACAAATGAATTATCATAGCCCAAAAGTGATATTTAGACCATTTGTACAGCAATTTTAATGTGCCTACCTAAGTTTGTAGCTAACTCGGACTGTTGGCCATCCCTACAGTCCGAGTCTTTCTGTACTAAGTTTAGGGTAGTCAAGGTCAAATGACAACCTAAACTCGTCATACTGACAATACAATGTCATCATACTGACAACATAGGTGGTCAGGATGACAACCTAAAGTGGCCATTTTGACGACCTTAACCTGTAGATTTAGGTATTGTTAACCTGAGGACTTAAAGTCGTCTGCCTTGATGAGTTTCAGGCTTGTCAGGTTTTCAGTGTTGTGAGTCATTCAGGTGTCAAATTCATAGCTATAGTCACTGCTGAGGCATAATGCTGTGTGGTGAAGGATGTCAAGTAGAACCAGGAGACCGAAGACGACTGACACGAGCACGATACTTAGGTATCCGATAGAATCTGCATTCTCTGCCTCTGTTGGTTGAATCTCCTCTGGGACTGGAACTATAAAGTGATAGAAATTGATACAGTATCCCATATTTTAGTTAAAATAGCATCTGAACTTGATAATTATGTGATGACCGACAGTTCATATCATGAGGGCTCACTCAGAATAGTTACCTCCCTTCTGGAGGTATGGTACATCTTACCGAAATAAACCTGAAACCTTAAGGAATAGACTGGTATTAAGTCTTCAAAAACAGATCTTAAAATCTTTCTAGGACCATATCTGATTAGAATTCAGGGAAGTACCCAACTAAGTAGATTTTGGGGTGTAGATTCAGAAAAATAAGTTCTCCAAAATGTCAAAAAAAAAAAGAAATGGCCACCAAAATATTTGAGCAAATTCTTAAATTTCGCCTCAAGACCTTAATTTTCGAGACAAATAGCTCAAATTAAAGGTCTCAATGAGATATATTATCTCAACATGGTTATAAAGTTATCACTTGGGCACTGTATTAGCTAAAAATGTGCCGACATTCTTGGATTTTCTTAAATTTTATTTGAAATTTTCATTACTCATCATATTATAATCATATTAATGTATCATGCCTGCTACCATAAACTGCTACATATCAGCCATGGCTAGGATAAAATTCCAGAGGATTGTTGTGGCTTCACGTGCAGCTTAATTAAAGTCTATTCCACGTCAGCCCAATCAGCAATGGAGCATTGGGCCATGCTTTTCCATGCTTGGCCCAATATAAGCCGACATTGGCCCAATGTATCCTTGCTACCTGGGAGGTTGCCGCTGATACATAGGCGCTGTTTATTATTTTGGTATTTTTATAGTAATTTTTAACCAACTCTTAAGATCTTAATATTTGTTGAAGAGTAAAGCAGAAAACAGACATAGCATGTTACCAGTGTATCAACGCACAAGTCAAAAATTGAGATAACCCTTGTTGGGGAATTTCTCAAGGCACTACAACTTTACAGAGCCACTATGATTTGAAACCCCAAAACATAGTGCCAGTGATCATTGGTAGTGCCCTCTGATGGCCCTCAACACTTAGTAGTTATAACATATTTGGATATGCAATTCTGGTAGTTTACTGCCAACTGATATGAGGTCTTGTGCTATGGATCATTCATATGTCATACATTATTAGAATATGACACCTCATCAGACATTATCTTAGTTTAGGTCAGTAATACCAGCAATCAGTTTTTGTGACAAGAATTGTGGCTTATTAGCAACCACTTTATTCTGAATTTAGCGACCTAAATGTAGATATCGCTGAATTTTACATTCTACAAATTAATCTTAAATACCCTCTTTTTGGCTAAAATTGGCTATCATCCATCTAGAACCAATCTATACCTATCAGCAAAATAATTGGATAGAAAAAATAAGGCAGCAGTGAGCAGATTTTACTCTGGCCAATTGCATCCTCATGGAGGATATTTAATATTTATTTTCACCAAGGAACTGGAACTAATGAGCAGATCGTCATGTAATTTTATCAGACAAAAATCTACCAAAAAGAGTCTCCTTTTTATAGGTATATTGTGAATCTGGTCAAAAAGAAAGAATAAAAGTCCCTACTTTTGTTCTACTTGATCAATTTTCAAATTCAAAAAGCTGATTTTTGTCAAAGACACCCTTCCACATTCAGCTCTAAAAGGCTTATTTTTCAGTCAATTTTTAAAAAAAAATGAGCAGGAAAATATGATAGAGACAGGAAACTAATGTTTTGCAGATATGTATGACCCTTCATGTACTCTATATGTCATCAATAGCCCTACCCTCAACAAGACCAAAATATTCATAAACCACAAGTCGCATGCTAATGCTGCATATGTATTGGTCACTGCTGTTGTTTTGCTGATTACAAAAACCATCCTTGCAAAGAGAATAAGCTCAAAGGGCAGTCAGACGAGTGTGATCACCAGAGACTATTAGGCACAGGTCTTTAATGGCATTAAAATGATGGCTCCTACTACAACTTGAAATTTGGTAGTTCTGGCACTTTAAGAAATACCCTCAAGAAAAGGATTCATGGAGGCATGCCGCTTCCTGTTATTTTCATTTTAATATTCAGGCCTAACCTGCTGAAAATAAACACAAAATATATATATCCTGTGAAATAGGAATAGGTTTATTCACCTGAATTTCCTCTACAACACATCCATAAGTATTCATCAGTATCAACAAATTTGTAACCATTGGTGCAGAAAAATAAACCCCGATGAGACAAACACACAAAATAGTCATAGATTGAAATTCATAAAATGTATTCTAATGGGCTAACAGGTAGAAAGAAGGGTGACCATTACACAACTATCCACAAATAATTCAAATGTTATATTCATCACCTACAGCAGGCGTCATGGTGGTTAATATCTTTGATTTCTCAGAGTCCAAAGCAAATTAAATCAAGGTACATCCCAACCAAGTCACATAGACTACCATAATCTCTAACATATTAAGGTGTGTCTTCTACATGGGTTTTAATCCTCTCTGGATCCATAAGGGGGACACCAAACCTTTCTTTTGATATGTTACACTCACCCTTAGTCATAATAGGATATACGGGGGCTCAAGGGGGCCTGGGGGCCATTCAGGAGAACCAAATTTATGATTTTTTTGATTTTTTTTGACAATTTTCCAAAACTCTAGGTGCGTCTTATATGCGGGATGAATACAGTAGTATAATGATCACACATTGTAATATGTATATCCCATATAACAATACCGCCTGTTAAAGCACATCTACACTCAAAATTCTCAAGTAACTGTTAGCCCTGTACAAGACCTGTCCTCACTTGAGACCATATGAAGAGACCATTTGGGTTTTAGTAGCGTCCTATCCCTGCTGTCAAATAAGACCTAACGACATGCTTCAATAAGCAATAACATTACATAATACTTTTAAAGAAGTCACAATATTATGCTGAAATACACATTCTAAAAAAGAATACACAGCTTAAGATACATTGTCAGTGTATGTTAATTTCATTAGCTTCTCAAAAAATCAAACAAAAAATCCAAGTTCAGCCCAACTGAGTCACACAGGCTTACATGACTATTATGTATGATACACCATATACAGAACAGAACATATGATCTTGTGAGAAAATGTATGCCAACAGCAAATGCAAGTCTACAAATGGTTAACGCCAATGTGATTGATTTCATTAGCATCTCAATTTCAAAGCAAATGAAATATCAAGGTTCAGCGTAACCAAGTCATATAGGGCTAGGTATCATGGTTTGGTTCAACTTTGGATTTTGTTTGTTCCCAAACACCTTTTTCTTTTGGACACTAGCAGAGTATACTTATTATAATTTCTAAGACATTTATTGCTCCAAGGGTAAGGATAGGTGAGGTCTATCAGAAAATGTTTAGTTTCCCCTATTTAGGTATATGTTGTTTAAAAATATGTGGACAATACTTGTTTTTCACTGTGAAGTCCTTTCAAGTAACCTAAAATTGCTGTTTTTTAAACTTTCTCTAAAAACATTGGCAGGTCCCCTCGGGCATACAATTCAGTTGCTAGTGCAGGAGTGTATCATGCCCATTGGTTGACATGATGTAGCAATGGGATTCTGTTTGGTCTGCTTGCTTCCTTAGGGTCTTTTTGTAAAATAAAAATGGGTGGGCACCAAATCCCACTAGAGATTATCCATGTACACTGCTATGGCAACCTTGATGTTAGGTCTAATAAGGATCTGACAATAGTTCAATGCCTCTAATTCCCTCCCCCTCAGAAGAAAGGAAACAAAATGCCAGAAGATGCCCATTTTGCACCAACCCCATGATGAAGAGCTACCGTTGGCTTTTATACTGAGTGGATAAAGTTTAATGTATCAATCTTACAGGTAACAGAATCTGTGAGGATGTTGAAATAATTATGCATGCTCACAACTATGCGAGAAATCTTGAAAGTCATGCATATGGTAGGATAAGCATAGAGAAAAACCCTTACGAGCAGTACATTGTCAACACTCCAGGAGCGGTTATAGTCCCTCATGGTGAGCGGGAAGCATGAACGCAGTACTGGTAGGTTACTCACCAGGGCTGCATTCATGCTTCTTGTCAACTGAATGGCATGATTCATTAAAGCATCATTAGTTGATAGCCCATGGATTATTATTAAGGTCTGAATGCTGTCTACTACTGGGTGATGCTCTTTATTCATCAAATGCACAGGTTACAACACACAGTGGGAACTTAATTCAGAATCAGTTGTCCGGGGTCATCTCCGTTGTCATCATGATGCAAAGTAGTTTTGATGGGATCATTAACCAAGCTGCATGGCTGCATTATACAAATATTGATATTGTGGGACATAGATATTACTAACTCTTTCTACTGGCTCTATCTTTGGAAAGGTCCCTAGAATTCGGCAGATTAGGTCCTAGACCCTGTTTTATTGATATATTGGGTTAGACTGACGATAGGGAAACAATCAGTATTTTTAAAATGTGTTCTAAGTTGACTGATTTGAAATCTGTATGTAATTAATTTTCCTTTCATATTATACCATGATACCTGGTCTTTTTTATTGCAAATAAGTATTGCTGGGACTCGGGATAATGCTATTATATACTTAAAATGCCATACTCATAGGTTATTAATGAACTAGCCGTATTCTACTTGGTAGTGCATTAATGCACTAGCTGAATGGAAAGAGTTAATGCTTACATTACTTACAGCTCAAGCATCTATTGAATATCAGAGACCTCACAGCAGCTCTCAGTTCTGTACTCAAAGCAATCAAAATCATGGGATATATCACTCCCTCTATTATTGCGAGTGCAGACATTTGTAACTTCCAATAATCAAAGTTTGTTCTGTCAATTCCATAAACATCAAAAAGGGCAGCAGTAATACCTGTAATCATTAGTTGTGGCCAGCATATCAGGATCACCATTAGGGAAGTAGCCAGTAGTCTCACAAGGCGAGTGCGACGGTTTGGTGTTCTCTGGATGTCCTGTGTCTGATGCCTAGGATCCCTTTGCGGCATCATGTGTGGTAGACCTGGGTTGGACTGGTTGGGCACTCCGAAAACTATAGGTGACTGGTGGATGTGGATAGTCATTGTACCATCAGCATCATGATTGGCCTCAGTGACAGCTGACCCTAGAGACAGCTGTGTGATGTCTGGTGTACTTGTTCCTGTTAGTTCCATTGGTGCGCTCTTGGTGTTCTTGGTGTGAGAGTCAGTCAGTCCCTGCTTGGTTGGATCATCCTGTTGTGGGTCAGTAGAGGTGCTTGGTCGTGGTTCAGGGGTGTGTAGGACGAAGCTGAGCTTGGTTGGATCATCCTGTGGTGGTCTGGTAGAGGTGCTTGGTCTTGGCTCGGGGATGGTTGGGTCCTTTGTAGCATGTGTCGGTGTTTGAGGTAATGTAGAGGAGTTATGACTGTAGGTGACTTCTGGAACAATGTATACCTGAGATGGAGGTACTGTAGGCAAGGGACGACTCGTTGAGGCAACTGGTGCCACAACAGCATTCATACGTTTTACCAGGACCAGTGTCCGTACCTGGATTGCAGCACTCATAAGGAGCAGCACAAGGACAATGCAGCAGAAGACAACTACCTGAAGTGGTGTTAGGAATATGTCGTTTGTGTTGCACAATGCCTCCTTCTTTCGTAGTGGCTGTCCTGTTACAAAGAAGCTTGTCATGAGAACAAGGATAAAAGTAACAGCAGAAGACATTGTCACAATGATCCTTTTTCTCGTCAGGATCAGTTTGTAGGTGAAGGGCCTCATCATGGTGATGAGGCTGTCCAGTGACAGAAATAACATGCCAGTGCCTATGAGGTATATCATGATCAGCCCAATGATGATTACTGTGGCACAGATTTCCTCTTGCTCCAGGTATGGCCTCAGTATCAGCATTAAGCTGAGCAGCAGATGGGCACCTGTCAGATAGACAAGAAACCATCGGGTTGAATAATTCAGACGGTGTGATCTTAGTGTTGCTATTGCAGTGATAAGAAGGGCATTAGTGAGAAAGCTTATCAGTGCTACAGTGGTTTGGATGACACTAAAGATGTAATCCTTAATAGTATACGGCTGCTCCATGGTCGTGTTGTAGATGTGTGAAGAGTTCATGGCTACTGAGTGATGTAGATACCAAAGGAGAAGGTGTATTCACAATGTTCCCCTGACCTGTAATTCTTTTCCAAATTGTCACTACCAGTGACCAGTAAAATAATGTCCCGGACTAGAGAGGGACTCAGATCCTGATTGACTATTGTCACTATGGCTGTCTCCAATCTTAAGATGTATGCTCTCTGCCCAGCGCTCAAATCAAAAGTACCATTTTTGTAACTCATCAATACCAGGTACTAGTTTAAACCAAGTGATGAGACAGGTGAGATGCACTATGATACTCCTTCAGGGGTGTGTGTGCACAAGTATGATAATGACTGGTCAATCTATGAATATTACCTATCCCAGCATAGGGGGTGAAAGGAAATTTGGTAGATTCAAGGAGGGTTTCTAGTTTCTAGCCTTTCGAATTTTGAAGATCCATTGAAAAGAACATGTATTTTGGGTTTTTTTTCTCTGGAGAAATTCATAATTTCTAGATGTGTCTCATATGGCAGGGTTACTCTTTATTTGCACTGTAATCCTCACACAGCAGTTTTACAGTGTATTTCAGTGTATTCCTGGTCTACACCAGTAGTTCATGTGAGTACAATCCTATTGACTTTATTGGGGTTGTAGTGTATGTACCACATCAGTATGTGCTGCATATTTACAATTCTGGCTCAGAGTGTGTGGTGAAACAGTATTTCCTAGTTCCTAGTGTGTAAATATCAACAGCTCTAACTGTCCTCAGCTATGAAATGTATGGAACATCCATCTCAATTATCATTCTATAAATCTTATGAACAAGGGCTTAAGTATAGGTAAATAATTATATTTACAGGTTGTGAAACATGCCCCATTAGGTGAACTCATGTAGCCGTGGACTATATTAGCCTAAGACTTATTTCATAGCTTTGACATAAAACCACATGTCCCTTGTTCCAATCGAGACATGCACTGTGTCTTTATTGCCTTTATCAGGAACAAAGGGTGTAAGAAATATATCCTTTTCACCTGTGTTTGAGCCAAGCTATGGCAGTCTTTTTTCTCATCTGTATAGGGTAATTAAGGAATGCTACCTGCCCTAATTGTTTGGGTGTATCATGTACGTGAGATGGCTCTTTGTTCATCCACAAACTGGATTCTTTTCTCTTCAGATATTTGATATCCTATTATGACAGGAGACATGCTTCTCATGCTAATAGAATGATTTGGCAACCCATAGAAAAGATTTTAAACAATGTCTTGCTATTTTATATACTCAATAAAGGTTGTACCATGTTCACCCTGGCATGCAATATGGCATGCAAATGAGCAACAGGTGGCAGTCCACTTTAGTCTTGTGTCATTAGGGTTTGAATTCAACACCTCTTTCTACCATCATATTGCTTTTGTGATAATCCAACTCTTGTAAAGGTGATTTTTCCTGATAAAGGTCTTGATGATTAATAATTCTGTAGCCAAAAAGGAGGTGGGACATAACATAGGGAAGTAATATATAATGTATAGACTTGCACGAGTTGGCTTCAGGGGGTGATAGAAGCATGAGCCGTAGGGTAAAGTGGTCATGAAAAAGTGGTCTTAAGCACTAAAACTAGATCTCAAATAAGCACATGTCATGCATGAGGGTCAGTGGGCACCTTTTACACGCCAGGCAGGGAGGTGAAAGACAAAGAAATCAGTGCACAACTGTCTATAGACAGGTTAAGGTACCAAGATTTTCGGGCTTTGGACAGACAGGCCTGCAGTCATATATATAAACTATATTTATGTCAGAAAAAACTACGGACCAAACTGGCTCTTATAAAAAAATTTCAAGAAAAATCATGGGCCCAGACCAAAAACTACAGTTCATTGTCCCCGGGCTAGCGTAAGTGTCTATCCCTGCTAGGGGCTGCAATTCTAACAGTTTTCAGGACCATGCTGAGGAAGCAGGATGTTATTCAGTCATAGAAAGTCCTGGGATGTTGAAATGTAAAATTGGCCTCGCAGACTGTAGAGAAGAAAGACATGTTGCTACAGACACTAAAAGATTGTTGTGTCGTGGATCCCTGATTAGAGACTGTGTGCAGCCTAATGAACCATAGGTCCCAGAGGGTCAGAATAAGCTTACCTTCCAGCCTCCTAATGCCATGAGACTATGACTTCTATAATGCCTGGATCAGTTACCCAGTGTAAATAAGCAAATGTCATCGACCATGGAATATTTTACATTGTATTGCCTGAGGTGGGACCAGCGTATCCCACAGAGCCATTATATGGCTGAGTGGGAGGCGACCAGTCCCACGGAGGGGAACGCAATTTAAGACCCTTGCACTTAAAGGAGCAATAATGGTAAAGGTGAACGATGAGCAGTTTGAGCTGACCGTTTCTTCACGAGCGTGTCTGGCCCGTTCCGCACGAGGCCGGTAGGCCGAGTGCGGAGCGGGCCAGACACGCGAGTGAAGAAACAGGAAGCTCAAACTGATCAGAGTTCATCTTTACATTTATGTCAAGGTGTTTGAGTGACTAATTAATCGATATTTCATCAATATAATCCATAATTAACTCTTATTTACCCATCGTCTTCGCGAAATTCTGACCGCCGCCATCTTGAATGTTTACATTTCAAAAATGATGCGCATGCGCGGTGGACCTATGACGTCATCGTGCGGATTTGGCGCCGGTTATTTCACTGTGGAGTGCAATACGGGGGCTTAGTGCCTTCTCTATGGAGCATCGATATTCACCTTGACATAAAATGGTATACTTTTAAAGAATTTAGAATAATGTTGAAATATGCAAGAGGTGGACGAGGACTTAGATCTCCCAACACTACACTCCTTCTGACCTGGTGAGTAAAAAGTTTGGCGCCCCGGGCGTCCATTTCAGGTCACATGATACCAAAGCTGGCTGTTCATTGGTCCACTCAAATATTTTTAAAGATTTTGGTCCAATTCTTTTTGGAAACTAGTTTTAATTATTTAATCTACGATCCATCAGAATATGATTGCTTTTTTCCCCAAAAACTAATCGGTAGAACTGAGGTGCCCAACCCCTACTGGTACACAATTAGGTACAGGAAAAATCAAACATAATGTTGAAATATGCATTCTAACAATGTACAGCCATCAGTTCTGTACTCAAAGCAATCAAAATCTGTACCTTCCAATAATCAGGGTTTGTCCCGTCAATGCCATAAAGATCAAAGAGGGCAGCAATAATACCTGTAATCATTAGTTGTGTCCTGCATAACGGGAGAGTGTTGCTCAGGATAAATAGAGCTGTCAGTATGTGTGCCCTCTTTTCAAAACAAGTGATGCTCTGCTTCACCATTCAACTCTTCACTATTCAACTTGCACTCACCACATTAGTCTGAAAAGCCACCTGCCATGTTTAAAATAGAGAGAGCTGCACTATCAGGTAGCTACTTGTGTCACACACTCTATAATATACTATACTGACTGACTTCTCCCAAGTAGGTACCTACTCAAATCTGCCTTTTTTAGCACCGCACTTGAATGACCACTTGTGAGCAACAAAAGGGACAAGTTATAGCTACATGAAAAGAAAGGACTGGAAACAAGAGCATTTTAGCCAGCTCTTCCTTTTACTCTAGGAGCAACACCCTCCTGGATCACCAGTAGGGAAGTAGCCAGTAGTCTCATCAGGAGAGTGACGATTTGGTGTTCTCTGGATGTCCTGTGTCTGATGCCTGTGGGGTGTTTCAGAAGCCGGACATGATAACCCAGCAAATTGTCGTCATCTGTCGCCATGATTGGTCATCAATGGTGACTCCTTTTTGAGTGATAACTCATTCCGTCATCTTTCGCCAGTGTGTGTTAGACTCACATGGCATAGCAATTGCTATTCCTGGTGATCTTGTGCTATAACGACGTCGTGTTCCATCTAGCGACATGCGTGAGCCACTTCACACAGGTTGACAAGGACTCACGACAATTTGCTGGGAATGAACATTAAATATCTGTTTCTAAAACTGCTAGATTCTAAACTTACAACTGCAACCATTATCATCTCTCACCAGTCATATAGTTATAGACACAGTAAGGTAATGGTAATGCTTTAGAAACACATGCAGTTATAAGCCTACAATCACTATTAGAACTGCTATCATATCTCCTTATGACCGGTTGTAAACATTACCTGCTTCTGAAACACCCCACTGGGGTCCCTTGGCAGCATCTGGTGTGGTAGGCCTGGGTTGGACTGGTTTGATGCTCCCATCCCTGAACATGACTTCTTGGCCGACTTCTTAAGGTGGATAGTCAGACTGCCATCAGTGTCATTATCTGCCTCAATTGATGGTCTTTCAGGGTGTAGGGGGGTAGTTGAGGAATGTTCAGTGCATACATCAATGTTAGTTCTCTTGGACTGTGCTTGTTGTTCATGGTTCATGGTTGGATTACCCTATCAAGGGTCAGAACAGGTGCTTGGTCTTGGTTCAGGGGTGTGTAGGAGCAGGCAGTGCTTGCATGGTTGGGTCATCCTGTGATGGTCCAGTAAAGGTGCTTGGTCTTAGCTCGGGGGTGGTTGGGTCCTGTGCAGTATGTGTTGGTGGTCGAGATATGACTCTAGGTGACTGCTGGTACAACATGTGCCACATGTACCTGAGGCGGAGGTCCTGTAGGCGAGGGACCACTGGATGAGGCAACTGGCCCAACAATAGCATTCATACGTTTTACCACTACCAGTATCCATACCTGGATTGCAGCACTCATAAGGAGAAGAGTGAGTGAGAAATAGATGGTTAATGCCACTTCGACAGCCAAGGTCATATTCGTGGCGAGAACCACATTACACAATTTCACAGAGGAATTCGAGGATATAGGAAAGACATATATACCCTTTTAAATGGGCTAGGGAAGCCCGATAAGAAGAAGAGAAACGACAATGCAGCAGAAGACAGGTTCTTGTGCATCTTTAAATCACTGTAGTACAATGGTCCTGCTCAGACCCTGGCAGATCTGGTGTATGTAAGGTGGGTTGATCAAAGTCTGACTGCATGAAATAAGGATTGTCAGAGTGCCATCACTGTCTTTATCTGTCTCAATTGAAGGTCTTTCAGGGGGGTATAGTAGGGGGGCAGTGCACTCATCAATGTTAGTTCTCTTGGACTGTGCTTACTGTTCTTGGTATGAGAGTGAAATAGGCTAGAGCTGCTTGCTTGGTTGGAAATGTTAGAGGCTGTGTAATAGCTAAATAGAAATATACGGCAGAACCACGATGACCATGAGAGGGGAAGTAGGCTGTATATCTCCTCCTATATAAAAGCATGTGACATCAGGGTTAGGTTATCAAAGATAGCCAGGACCAGCAGCAGGATCATGAAGACAGAGGTACTCATAAGGGAACCATACACTATCAAAATGATAACAAGACTGTTCATTATCAGTCCTAGTGCATACATAACTAGCGTCAAAATTATAACAGGCCCGGAGACATAATATCCTGATCGATGCGAAACGTCTGTCACATTTTCAGTCAAGTTTGTGTATTGTCTGACACCTGAATGTAGTAGAAATGTACTGTCCATTATGTGAAATATATACTGATTAGCCAGGGAAAATGATCAGAAAAATATTTCTACATTTACAGCATCAACAATAGTGGATTAAGTTAGGTTGTGTAATGGTAATGTTGCCGGTTGGTCTGATTGACTGACGGTCTATGATACAGGTGGAAAAAAGGGAGGGAAGATGGCGATAAAGAGGCATGAACAAAGTATCATATTGTCTATTTTTTGTAAATGTTACATTTTAGTCTTCCCTTACAAATAAATTAGGCCGTGCATATTTATGAAAGAGAATCCTGGGATTATAGATCAGAATACTACATAATGTTTACAATGGGTGCCAAATTGCCTATGAGTATTGACATTGGATTTAATCCAAGGCCACATTCCCCATCCCCGAAAAATTACCTTTGAGGGATTAACCTGGTCTCTTTGTTAAAGTGAAAGAGATACCAATTTGTGTTTTGGGGTGACTTTTCTCAATCTATCAATTATAAGGACATCATATATGAAAAGAGAAAGATTGATATCAGTATTTAGCTAGATTACCTTTTAGCCACTTTTTTGGATACTTTCCCAATAATTGCAGTATAGGTGTGAGGGAAAATACTTCTCTGCACTGACAGTTATGCAAATAATATCTGTGGTAAAAAGTAACATTGTGGGGATTTAGTGTTATTCCCAGTGAAGAAAGGCATGTTGTATGAATGTATATATGTGATGCATCCTAACCAAATCAGGCAGATCTTGCCCCTCATAGACCAGAGATAATGAGGTCAAAAAGTGGAAAATGCTAATTATAGTCATTTGGAGCTTTTTGTTTGTATGCTTCCAATATTATCTTCCCTTCCATGTGATAAAAGAATGAATACAAAAAATTAGTAGAAATGATGAAAATTGGCTGAATTGATAATCGTCGCTGATTTTCACCCGACAACTTTCATCGATAGATTTACAATATAATCTTACTGAATCTTTGAAAGAAAGGTATCAAATAAAGAAACACAACATATATCAATATCCTCATATAGCTCAACATTTTCTCTTTAAATTGGTACTAGCTTTACTTTTTATATATTTGGTACATACAGAGTACACACTAAAACAATGGTGCCTCCCTTCTTTCCGTATGAGTATACAGTGAATCCAGTATAACACTGAAATCCATTTTCCCAACATGTGCCTGGTTAGGTAAGGATGCATCACATATATGAACATGGTCTCTTAGTAGCAACTACACAGATAATAAGGGTGAGACAGAAAAGGACAAAGTCGCCCTCCACCTCCGTAATCAAGGTCTATGTATATCAAATAGAGCTGACAGAGGGCAGCACAACTCCTTTATGTCTCACCCTTATTATAGCATATGGATAACACCTATGCAGACCCTGTAAACTATATCCTATACAATGACCTTGATTACAAAGCTGAGGGGGAACTTTCACAAAGTCCCCCCTTACCTCCATCATTGAGGTATATGCTTGGCAAAAAGAGCTGACAGAGGGCCCGAAATTAAGCACCAGGACAAAGATGGGTACATGCTCAAAAACTGGAATGGATTTATTGTGTTTTGCAACAAAACTATTCAAATATAATGTTGGCAATGAGAATATACTGAAAACTCATAAGGACTGTTGTCTGTATCTGTTTCTAATCAAAGAAACCTAGATTGAAATATGAAAATGACTAGAATCATCATTTTGCTTTTCTCTGCCTAAAGTTTAAAGTAAGACCATGGTGTTAGAATTTCAATCTAAGCAGAATGGGTACCTTCCTTACGGATTTCTCTTTCTAAAGACATGTAACATGACATCGATGGTATGTATTTATCCTAAAAAGGAAACCTGGAGGACATATGCTAAATAGAGCTGGGAGTAGGTGCCCTCTTTTCCAAAGAAGTTACGCTCCGCTTTACCATTCAACTTCCACTAACAATATAAGTCTGCAAAGGCACCTGCCTTGCTTAAAAATAGTGTGTGCTGTACTATGAGATACCTAGTTTTGTTACACTTCCATTCAAGTGCTCTTGTGCTGACCACTTGCGTACAACACAAAAGGAACTTAGGACTACAAAGAAAGACACTGCTGCAGGTGAAGCACTTCTAAGGCAAATCTACCTTTTCCCATAGAAGCAACACCCTCTTGGTTAGCAAGCAAAGGAAATAAAAAGCAGCAGGTTACCATGTGGTCTCCCTACAAGTAAGTGAAGCACATAAAAATGTAGGTGGGGGGAGGGGGTCCTACAAACTCCAACTGCCACTTTGGGCACTGTGCCAAAGCAGTGTTGGAGATGCCCCGTCTCCCAGAGCAATACAAAATGGACAAACAGTATCAAAATCAAGAATTGTAAGTTTTTGGCACATTAGAAGCAATGCACGTGACACAAGCATGTTTTTGAACATTAAAAAATGATTTGATTAGGTTCCAAGGGGGGGTTTACGTCTTTCGGTGAGAAGCGCTAACGCGGCGCCATTTTCGCTTGTAAAGACTTTCGCATATTCACCACCGGAACCAGGGACACACTTCCGATCATACCGTTTCTTCCCGAAAGGGTTCACGCAAGGGGGGAACCCAATGCTACTCACCCTGGTGGAAATCAGGAGCATAACTATGACATCTGAAGTGACCCCTGGTGAGAGTAGGGAGAACTAACTTATAATGGAAGTCCATGAGAAGACCCTGCAGACACCGCAATTCTAGATAAATGCAGGCATGATTTTCAAGCATATACAGAGGTCTCAACTAAGGTCTCCCCTATTTTTATTTCACATGATATATCAGACTGTTCATTTCTGGAAATATATTTGATAGACCTCCACTAATGACATTGTAGGATATACTTCAAGTAAGCTAACTTTAGGATTTCAGATAACAAACTGCTAAGTGGCTCAATATAGGTCTCACAAATATATCAGGTAGATAGAGGCAACACTATTCATTGTAGGTGCAACATTGGGTCAATGTGCAGATATGGGAATAAAGCAGTGTGGTGGAGAATATTGAGTCATGTTGGGCTGACAGGTGCATGGCACTTGTTGACTCTAGTTCCACTTTTTCCCACTAGATGCCCGCATGCTGGATATGCTGCCTGATTAGGTTCCTAAGTTTGCCAAACGTTTGTTTAGGACATAAAAAAAAACGGCAAAACATGTGCTCAAAAACTTATTTGATATTCCAAAAAGGCGTTTATATTTTAGGCTAAAATATATGGTTTTAATGTGTAGATAACGTGATTTATTTATTAATTAAACATGTTTTTACAAACATTTCAAAATATTTTGGGAAATAAACGTTAAAAAATGATTAAGTAGACACTGGGTATTTAGAAATCTAAACCCCTTATCCCCACCAGTCACAATTCTGTCACGATTATATTATGATACCGTCCTCTTATGGACTGCATTCTCATGGAATATCCTTTGTGTCAGAAAAAGTACATGTAATGGTTGTTGAATTGTGACTGACAGAAAGAGTGACCGTAGCAACATTTGTACATGCACGTGTTTCACATTATTGTAAAAAAAAAATGTCATCACAATAACAGAATCTTTGTCCAAAAGTTGCCAGAGATTCATTGTTATTGAATTGAGATTCCTTCTACATTTATGTACCACTGTACTGCCACCTGGGGCTTCTTGTAAAAACTACACTGGTTCACTGCAAAATAATTACAGTGGTTCACATTTCAGTTTTACGAGGATCCCTGGTAGGTCCAACGGTTATTTTTTCACAGTGCACATATTACGGGAGTATCTGCATGATGCAGCATTGAAGTCAGCCTCGCTCATCCAGGCCCATATTCTACTTGTGACTTGTGACGATATAAAATGGCTTGTTCGCTGACGCCCATTTTCACCATGGGGAGGCCAAGGACCTAAGTGAGAATGATTGACATCTTTGGTACCCCTTAGCAAGCAAAGTCATAATCATATGTATCACAGTGTCATGATTAATGCCTTTGGTGGTGCACCATGCCAGCCCTTCGGTTTGGCACTTGGAGTAATGTGCACTCAGCTGTGACCAGGCCCTTCACTGCATGGCAGAGGTAGTTAGCAGGGGGGAGCAGTGGGGGCATGGTGATCAAAGGACAGGGCCGGCCCAGGCAGTATATTCAAATTTCCAATCACTGGGGGTCAGAGGCTGTATGAAGTTCTCGTGAGCTAACTCACTGTCATTATATATCACTGCCTAAAACTTGGTAATACAGACGAGTTTAGGTAGGCCTGAGAGACACTGACTGGGGAAGGGGCCCCAGCCAGAGTTATCCTCTATACATTTCCTACCAGTTTACTCCTGCAAAATGATTGAGTAGACTTTACTCTTTACCTAGTAAGTGTCTGTTCTTCAAACTTCTCCCAGTCTATCTATGCCATACTAGCTTGCCCCCTTCTTCTTTGAAACAGGTCAGATCCCCTCATTTTGTAGTAAATCAGACTTTGTTCTCAGTAGACTGCTGCAATATGTAGTAGATTGCTACCACACTCAGAAAAGGATTCATGAATCACTTGTTTCCCTGCTAAGCCCTTCACACCTCCTTGACCTAATTGATTGGTAGTTAGAAGGTCTGCTAGGGCTAATTTGACTGACACCAACCTTCACTCTTCCCAATCTTTGCTCTACAATGTATATACCTATTCAATCAATTCACAGCCAAAAAGTGTTGACAACGAGCCTTGTTGATGACAAGAAGTGGGGCTTCATCTACATTTCATAAATGCCATTTTAGAATAATGTCATGATTTAGTTCAAGTATTGTAGAGTGTAGTATCTTATTGAGATTTCCTGCTACAAATGAATTATCATAGCCCAAAAGTGGTATTTAGACCATTTGTACTGCAATTTTAAAGAAGTTAGCAAGCAAAGGAAATAAAAAGCAGCAGGTTACCATGTGGTCTCCCTACAAGTAAGTGAAGCACATAAAAATGTAGGTGGGGGGAGGGGGTCCTACAACCTCCAACTGCCACTTTGGGCACTGTGCCAAAGCAGTGTTGGAGATGCCCCGTCTCCCAGAGCAGTCCAAATGGACAAACAATATCAAAATCAAGAATTGTAAGTTTTTGGCACATTAGAAGCAATGCACGTGACACAAGCATGTTTTTGAACATTAAAAAATGATTTGATTAGGTTCCAAGGGGGGAACCCAATGCTACTCACCCTGGTGGGAATCAGGAGCATAACTATGGTTACGTCTTTCGGGGAGAAGCGCTAACGTGGCGCCATTTTCGCTTGTTAAATATGAGCAGGTAAACTTTCAACTTTCGCCGGTACCAGGAACACACTTCCGATCATACCGTTTCTCCTCGAAAGGGTTCACGCATAACTATGACATCTGAAGTGACCCCTGGTGAGAGTAGGGAGAACTAACTTATAATGGAAGTCCATGAGAAGACCCTGCAGACACCGCAATTCTAGATAAATGCAGGCATGATTTTCAAGCATATACAGAGGTCTCAACTAAGGTCTCCCCTATTTTTATTTCACATGATATATCAGACTGTTCATTTCTGGAAATATATTTGATAGACCTCCACTAATGACATTGTAGGATATACTTCAAGTAAGCTAACTTTAGGATTTCAGATAACAAACTGCTAAGTGGCTCAATATAGGTCTCACAAATATATCAGGTAGATAGAGGCAACACTATTCATTGTAGGTGCAACATTGGGTCAATGTGCAGATATGGGAATAAAGCAGTGTGGTGGAGAATATTGAGTCATGTTGGGCTCACAGGTGCATGGCACTGGTTCACTCTAGTTCCACTTTTCCCCACTAGATGCCCACATGCTGGATATGCTGCCTGATTAGGTTCCTAAGTTTGCCAAACGTTTGTTTAGGACATAAAAAAAAATGGCAAAACATGTGCTCAAAAACTTATTTGATATTCCAAAAAGGCGTTTATATTTTAGGCTAAAATATATGGTTTTAATGTGTAGATAACGTGATTTATTTATTAATTAAACATGTTTTTACAAACATTTCAAAATATTTTGGGAAATAAACGTTAAAAAATGATTAAGTAGACACTGGGTATTTAGAAATCTAAACCCCTTATCCCCACCAGTCACAATTCTGTCACGATTATATTATGATACCGTCCTCTTATGGACTGCATTCTCATGGAATGTCCTTTGTATCAGAAAAAGTACATGTAATGGTTGTTGAATTGTGACTGACAGAAAGAGTGACCGTAGCAACATTTGTACATGCACGTGTTTCACATTATTGTAAAAAAAAATGTCATCACAATAACAGAATCTTTGTCCAAAAGTTGCCAGAGATTCATTGTTATTTTCACAGAGATTCCTTCTACATTTATGTACCACTGTACTGCCACCTGGGGCTTCTGGTAAAAACTACACTGGTTCACTGCAAAATAATTACGGTGGTTCACTTTTCAGTTTTACGAGGATCCCTGGTAGGTCCAACGGTTATTTTTTACAGTGCACATATTACGGGAGTATCTGCATGATGCAGCATTGAAGTCAGCCTCGCTCATCCAGGCCCATATTCTACTTGTGACTTGTGACGATATAAAATGGCTTGTTCGCAGACGCCCATTTTCACCATGGGGAGGCCAAGGACCTAAGTCAGAATGATTGAACTCTTGGGTACCCCTTAGCAAGCAAAGTCGTAATCATATGTATCACAGTGTCATGATTAATGCCTTTGGTGGTGCACCATGCCAGCCCTTCGGTTTGGCACTTGGAGTAATGTGCACTCAGCTGTGACCAGGCCCTTCACTGCATGGCAGAGGTAGTTAGCAGGGGGGAGCAGTGGGGGCATGGTGATCAAAGTACAGGGCCGGCCCAGGCAGTATATTCAAATTTCCAATCACTGGGGGTCAGAGGCTGTATGAAGTTCTCGTGAGCTAACTCACTATCATTATATATCACTGCCTAAAACTTGGTAATACAGACGAGTTTAGGTAGGCCTAAGAGACACTGACTGGGGAAGGGGCCCCAGCCAGAGTTATCCTCTATACATTTCCTACCAGTTTACTCCTGCAAAATGATTGAGGAGACTTTACTCTTGACCTAGTAAGTGTCTGTTCTTCAAACTTCTTCCAGTCTATCAGATCCCCTCATTTTGTAGTAAATCAGACTTTGTTCTCAGTAGACTGCTGCAATATGTAGTAGATTGCTACCACACTCAGAAAAGGATTCATGAATCACTTGTTTCCCTGTTAAGCCCTTCACACCTCCTTGACCTAATTGATTGGTAGTTAGAAGGTCTGCTAGGGCTAATTTGACTGACACCAACCTTCACTCTTCCCAATCTTTGCTCTACAATGTATATACCTATTCAATCAATTCACAGCCAAACAGTGTTGACAACAAGCCTTGTTGATGACAAGAAGTGGGGCTTCATCTACATTTCATAAATGCCATTTTAGAATAATGTCATGATTTAGTTCAAGTATTGTAGAGTGTAGTATCTTATTGAGATTTCCTGCTACAAATGAATTATCATAGCCCAAAAGTGGTATTTAAACCATTTGTACTGCAATTTTAATGTGCCTACCTAAGTTTGTGTAGACCTAACTCGGACTGTTGGCCATCCCTACAGTCCGAGTCTCTCTGGACTAAGTTTAGGGTAGTCAAGGTCAAATGACAACCTAAACTCGTCATGCTGACAATACAATGTCATCATACTGACAACATAGGTGGTCAGGATGACGACCTAAAGTGGCCATTTTGACGACCTTAACCTGTAGATTTAGGTATTGTTAACCTGAGGACTTAAAGTCGTCTGCCTTGATGAGTTTCAGGCTTGTCAGGTTTTCAGTGTTGTGACCCAGCTAGCACAACTCGTGCAATTTGCGTCATTCTTACGTGAAAACTCATATGATTTACGTAAAATAGACATCATTTGGATGAGTTGTGCTAGCAGGGGAGTCATTCATGTGTCAAATTCATAGCTATATTCACTGCTGAGGCATAATGCTGTGTGGTGAAGGATGTCAAGTAGAACCAGGAGACCGAAGACGACTGACACGAGCACGATACTTAGGTATCCGATAGAATCTGCATTCTCTGCCTCTGTTGGTTGAATCTCCTCTGGGACTGGAACTATAAAGTGATAGAAATTGATACAGCATCCCATACATTAGTTAACATAGCATCTGAACTTGATAATTATGTGATGACCGACAGTACATATCATGAGGGCTCACTCAGAATAGTTACCTCCCTTCTTGAGGTATGGTACATCTTACCGAAATAAACCTGAACCCTTAAGGAATAGACTGGTATCAAGTCTTCAAAAATGGATCTTAAAATCTTTCTATGACCATTTCTGAGTAGAATTTAGGGAAGTACCCAACTAAGTAGATTTTGGGGTGTAGATTCAGAAAAATAAGTTCCCCAAAATGTCAAAAAAAAAAGAAAGAAATGGCCACCAAAATATTTGAGCAAATTCTTAAATTTCGCCTCAAGACCTTAATTTTCGAGACAAAAAGCTCAAATTAAAGGTCTCAACGAGGTTATCTCAACATGGTTTTAAATTTATCACTTGGGCACTGTATTAACTAGAAATGTACCGACATTCTTGGATTTTCTTAAATTTTATTTGAAATTTTCATTACTCATCATATTATAATCATATTAATGTATCATGCCTGCTACCATAAACTGCTACATATCAGCCATGGCTAGGATAAAATTCCAGAGGATTGTTGTGGCTTCACGTGCAGCTTAATTAAAATCTATTCCACGTCAGCCCAATCAGCAAAGGAGCATTGGGCCATGCTTGTCCATGCTTGGCCCAATATAAGCCAACATTGGCCCAATATAAGCCGACATTGGCCCAATATAAGCCGACATTGGCCCAATATAAGCCGACATTGGCCCAATGTATCCTTGCTACCTGGGAGGTTGCCGCTGATACATAGGCGCTGTTTATTATTTTGGTATTTTTATAGTAATTTTTAACCAACTCTTAAGATCTTAATATTTGTTAAAGAGTAAAGCAGAAAACAGACATAGCATGTTACAGGTGCATCAACGCACAAGTCAAAAATTGAGATAACCCTTGTTGGGGAATTTCTCAAGGCACTACAACTTTACAGAGCCACTATGATTTGAAACCCCAAAACATGGTGCCAGTGATCATTGGTAGTGCCCTCTGACGGCCCTCAACACTTATGTAGTTATAACATATTTGGATATGCAATTCTGGTAGTTTACTGCCAACTGATATGAGGTCTTGTGCTATGGATCATTCATATGTCATACATTATTAGAATATGACACCTCATCAGACATTATCTTAGTTTAGGTCAGTAACACCAGCAATCAGTTTTTGCGACAAGAATTGTGGCTTATTAGCAACCACTTTATTCTGAATTTAGCGACCTAAATGTAGATATCGCTGAATTTTACATTCTACAAATTAATCTTAAATACCCTCTTTTTGGCTAAAATTGGCTATCATCCGTCTAGAACCAATCTATACCTATCAGCAAAATAATTGGATAGAAAAAATAAGGCAACAGTGAGCAGATTTTACTCTGGCCAATTGCATCCTCATGGAGGATATTTAATATTTATTTTCACCAAGGAACTGGACCTAATGAGCAGATCGTCATGTAATTTTATCAGACAAAAATCTACCAAAAAGAGTCTCCTTTTTATAGGTATATTGTGAATCTGGTCAAAAAGAAAGAATAAAAGTCCCTACTTTTGTTCTACTTGATCAATTTTCAAATTCAAAAAGCTGATTTTTGTCAAAGACACCCTTCCACATTCAGCTCTAAAAGGCTTATTTTTCAGTCAATTTAAAAAGAAAAAATGAGCGGGAAAATATGATAGAGACAGGAAACTAATGTTTTGCAGATATGTATGACCCTTCATGTACTCTATATGTCATCAATAGCCCTACCCTCAACAAAACCAAAATATTCATAAACCACAAGTCGCATGCTAATGCTGCATATGTATTGGTCACTGCTGTTGTTTTGCTGATTACAAAAACCATCCTTGCAAAGAGAATAAGCTCAAAGGGCAGTCAGACGAGTGTGATCACCAAAGACTATTAGGCACAGGTCTTTAATGGCATTAAAATGATGGCTCCTACTACAACTTGAAATTTGGTAGTTCTGGCACTTTAAGAAATACCCTCAAGAAAAGGATTCATGGAGGCATGCCGCTTCCTGTTATTTTCATTTTAATATTCAGGCCTAACCTGCTGAAAATAAACACAAAATATATATATATCCTGTGAAATAGGAATAGGTTTATTCACCTGAATTTCCTCTACAACACATCAATAAGTATTCATCAGTATCAACAAATTTGTAACCATTGGCGCAGAAAAATAAACCCCGATGAGACAAACACACAAAATAGTCATAGATTGAAATTCATAAAATGTATTCTAATGGGCTAACAGGTAGAAAGAAGGGTGACCATTACACAACTATCCACAAATAATTCAAATGTTATATTCATCACCTACAGCAGGCGTCATGGTGGTTGGTTAATATCTTTGATTTCTCAGAGTCCAAAGCAAATTAAACATCAAGGTACATCCCAACCAAGTCACATAGACTACCATAATCTCTAACATATTAAGGTGTGTCTTCTACATGGGTTTTAATCCTCTCTGGATCCATAAGGGAGACACCAAACCTTTCTTTTGATATTTTACACTCACCCTTAGTCATAATAGGACATACGGGGGCTCAAGGGGGCCTGGGGGCCATTCAGGAGAACCAAATTTATGATTTTTTTGATTTTTTTTGACAATTTTCCAAAACTCTAGGTGCGTCTTATATGCGGGATGAATACAGTAGTATAATGATCACACATTGTAATATGTATATCCCATATAACAATACCGCCTGTTAAAGCACATCTACACTCAAAATTCTCAAGTAACTGTTAGCCCTGTACAAGACCTGTCCTCACTTGAGACCATATGAAGAGACCATTTGGGTTTTAGTAGCGTCCTATCCCTGCTGTCAAATAAGACCTAACGACATGCTTCAATAAGCAATAACATTACATAATACTTTTAAAGAAGTCACAATATTATGCTGAAATACACATTCTAAAAAAGAATACACAGCTTAAGATACAATGTCAGTGTATGTTAATTTCATTAGCTTCTCAAAAAATCAAACAAAAAATCCAAGTTCAGCCCAACTGAGTCACACAGGCTTACATGACTATTATGTATGATACACCATATACAGAACAGAACATACAATCTTGTGAGAAAATGTATGCCAACAGCAAATGCAAGTCTACAAATGGTTAACGTCATTGTGGTTGATTTCATTAGCATCTCAATTTCAAAGGAAATGAAATATCAAGGTTCAGCGTAACCAAGTCATATAGGGCTAGGTATCATGGTTTGGTTCAACTTTGGATTTTGTTTGTTCCCAAAAGGTATATGTTGTTTAAAAATATGTGGACAATACTCGTTTTTCACTGTGAAGTCCTTTCAAGTAACCTAAAATTGCTGTTTTTTAAACTTTCTCTAAAAACATTGGCAGGTCCCCTCGGGCATACAATTCAGTTGCTAGTGCAGGAGTGTATCATGCCCATTGGTTGACATGATGTAGCAATGGGATTCTGTTTGGTCTGCTTGCTTCCTTAGGGTATTTTTGTAAAATAAAAACGGGTGGGCACCAAATCCCACTAGAGATTATGGACACTGCTATGGCAACCTTGATGTTAGGTCTAATAAAGATCTGACAATAGTTTAATGCCTCTAATTCCCTCCCCCTCAGAAGAAAGGAAACAAAATGCCAGAAGATGCCCATGTTGCACCAACCCCATGATGAGGAGCTACCGTTGGCTTTTATACTGAGTGGATAAAGTTTAATGTATCAATCTTACAGGTATCAGAATCTGTGAGGATGTTGAAATAATTATGTATGCTCACAACTATGCGCGAAATCTTGAAAGTCATGCATATGTTAGGATAAGCATAGAGAAAAACCCTCACGAGCAGTACATTGTCAACACTCCAGGAGCGGTTATAGTCCCTCATGGTGAGCGGGAAGCATGAATGCAGTACTGGTAGGTTACTCACCAGGGCTGCATTCATGCTTCTTGTCAACTGAATGGCATGATTCATTAAAGCATCATTAGTTGATAGCCCATGGATTATTATTAAGGTCTGAATGCTGTCTACTACTGGGTGATGCTCTTTATTCATCAAATGCACAGGTTACAACACACAATGGGAACTTAATTCAGAATCAGTTGTCCGGGGTCATTTCCGTTGTCATCATAATGCAAAGTAGTTTTGAAGGGATCGTTAACCAAGCTGCATGGCTGCATTATAGAAATATTAATACTGGCTCTATCTTTGGTAAAAGTCTGTAGAATACGGCAGACTAGGTCCTAGACCCTGTTTTATTGATATACTGGGTTAGACTGACATATTCTACTTGGAAGTGCATTAATGCACTAGCCGACTGGAAAGAGTTAATGCTTACATTACTTACAGCTCAAGTATCTATTGAATATCAGAGACCTCACAGCAGCTCTCAGTTCTGTACTCAAAGCAATCAAAATCATGGGATATATCACTCCCTCTATTATTGCGAGTGCAGACATTTGTAACTTCCAATAATCAAAGTTTGTTCTGTCAATTCCATAAACATCAAAAAGGGCAGCAGTAATACCTGTAATCATTAGTTGTGGCCAGCATATCAGGATCACCATAAGGGAAGTGGCCTGTAGTCTCACAAGGCGAGTACGACGGTTTGGTGTTCTCTGGATGTCCTGTGTCTGATGCCTAGGATCCCTTTGCGGCATCATGTGTGGTAGACCTGGGTTGGACTGGTTGGGCACTCAGAAAACTAAAGGTGACTGGTGGATGTGGATAGTCATTGTACCATCAGCATCATGATTGGCCTCAGTGACAGCTGACCCTAGAGACAGCTGTGTGATGTCTGGTGTAGTTGTTCCTGTTAGTTCCATTGGTGCGCTCTTGGTGTTCTTGGTGTGAGAGTCAGTCAGTCCCTGCTTGGTTGGATCATCCTGTTGTGGGTCAGTAGAGGTGCTTGGTCGTGGTTCAGGGGTGTGTAGGACGAAGCTGAGCTTGGTTGGATCATCCTGTGGTGGTCCGGTAGAGGTGCTTGGTCTTGGCTCGGGGATGGTTGGGTCCTTTGCAGCATGTGTCGGTGTTTGAGGTTATGTAGAGGAGTTATGACTGTAGGTGACTTCTGGAACAATGTATATCACTTGTACCTGAGATGGAGGTACTGTAGGCAAGGGACGACTCGTTGAGGCAACTGGTGCCACAACAGCATTCATACGTTTTACCAGGACCAGTGTCCGTACCTGGATTGCAGCACTCATAAGGAGCAGCACAAGGACAATGCAGCAGAAGACAATTACCTGAAGTGGTGTTAGGAATATGTCGTTTGTGTTGCACAATGCCACCTTCTTTTGTAGTGGCTGTCCAGTTACAAAGAAGCTTGTCATGAGAACAAGGATAAAAGTAACAGCAGAAGACATTGTCACAATGATCCTTTTTCTCGTCAGGATCAGTTTGTAGGTGAAGGGCCTCATCATGGTGATGAGGCCGTCCAGTGACAGAAACAAAATGCCAGTGCCTATGAGGTATATCATGATCAGCCCAACGATGATTACTGTGGCACAGATCTCCTCTTGCTCCAGGTATGGCCTCAGTATCAGCATTAAGCTGAGCAGCAGATGGGCACCTGTCAGATAGACCAGAAACCATCGGGTTGAATAATTCAGACGGTGTGATCTTAGTGTTGCTATTGCAGTGATAAGAAGGGCATTAGTGAGAAAGCTTATCAGTGCTACAGTGGTTTGGATGACAATAAAGATGTAATCCTTTATAGTGTACGGCTGCTCCATGGTCGTGTTGTAGATGTGTGAAGTGTTCATGGCTACTGAGTGATGTAGTTACCAAAGGAGAATGTGTATTCACAATGTTCCCCTGAGCTGTAATTCTTTTCCAAATTCTTTTCCAAATTGTCACTAGCATTGACCAGTAAAATAATGTCCCGGACTAGAGAGGGACTCAGATCCTGATTGACTATTGTCACTATGGCTGTCTCCAATCTTAAGATGTATGCTCTCTGCCCAGCGCTCAAATCAAAAGTACCATTTTTGTAGCTCATCAATACCAGGTACTAGTTTAAACCAAGTGATGAGACAGGTGAGATGCACTATGATACTCCTTCAGGGTGGTGTGTGCACAAGTATGATAATGACTGGTTAATCTATGAATATTACCTATCCCAGCATAGGGGGTGAAGGGAAATTTGGTAGATTCAGGGAGGGTTTCTAGTTTCTAACCTTTCGAATTTTGAAGATGCATTGAAAAGAACATGTTTTTTGGTTTTTTTTCTCTGGAGAAATTCATAATTTCTAGATGTGTCTTATATGGCAGGGTTACTCTTTATCTGCACTGTAATCCTCACACAGCAGTTTTACAGTGTATTTCAGTGTATTCCTGGTCTACACCAGCAGTTCATGTGAGTACAATCCTATTGACTTGATTGGGGTTGTGGTGTATGTACTACACCAGTAGTTCATGTGAGTACAATCCTATTGACCTGATTGGGGTTGTGGTGTATGTACCACATCAGTATGTGCTGCATATTTACAATTCTGGCTCAGAGTGTGTGGTGAAACAGTATTTCCTAGTTCCTAGTGTGTAAATATCAACAGCTCTAACTGTCCTCAGCTATGAAATGTATGGAACATCCATCTCAATTATCATTCTATAAATCTTATGAACAAGGGCTTAAGTATAGGTAAATAATTATATTTACAGGTTGTGAAACATGCCCCATTAGGTGAACTCATGTAGCCGTGGACTATATTAGCCTAAGACTTGGCTTTGACATAAAATCACATGTCCCTTGTTCCAATCGAGACATGCACTGTGCCTTTATTGCCTTTATGAGGAACAAAGGGTGTAAGAAATATATCCTTTTCACCTGTGTTTGAGCCAAGCTATGGCAGTCTTTTTTTCTCATCTGTATAGGGTAATTAAGGAATGCTACCTGCCCTAATTGTTTGGGTGTATCATGTACGTGAGATGGCTCTTTGTTCATCCACAAACTGGATTCTTTTCTCTTCAGATATTTGATATCCTATTATGACAGGAGACATGCTTCTCATGCTAATAGAATGATTTGGCAACCCATAGAAAAGATTTTAAACAATGTCTTGCTAAATTTTATATACTCAATAAAGGTTCTACCATGTTTACTCTGGCATGCAATATGGCATGCAAATGAGCAACAGGTGGCAGTCCACTTTAGTCTTGTGTCATTAGGGTTTGAATTCAACACCTCTTTCTACCATCATATTGCTTTTGTGATAATCCAACTCTTGTAAAGGTGATTTTTCCTGATAAAGGTCTTGATGATTAATAATTCTGTAGCAAAAAAGGAGGTGGGACATAACATAGAGTTTGCTAAAGCCCTGTGCCCACATGGCGATAAAAGCAAGAAGGTTCAATAGATAGGAGGTGAAACTCAGGGTTTTACCTATGAACACAGTGTAACAGCCCCCCCCCCCTCTACCCCCTCTTAAAAGTAGGCTCCCTTTTGTGTTCAGTAGTGAGTCCTATGTAGGATAATGGATGTAGAGATGTCAGGAATCTTTATCAGAGTGATATCAAATGGAAACAAGGGGCCACCTATACCAAAAAATCCTGCTGAATCCAAAATTTGTGATCTTGATTCTCAAAGTGATTGACCAAAAGTACCTAGAAAGGAGATTTGATTATGAGAATATTTTAAAAATTTACAAAAGTTATATTGAAAATGATTGGAACTTTTTATAGATGCAACATGCTAATCAAAGTCAATACTTCAATCTACATATCCCAATGTCTGCCTATCTCAACCTGACAAGTACAAGTGCCTGTGTATGGCCCTGCCTCTCCCACATTCTGCCTATCCCTTAGTCTACCTATCACTCATACTACCTATCCCTTGAAACATCTAGAGTTTAATTAGGTTTTCCCTCAAATGGCTTAAAGGATTAAAGTTTACCCCTCACCTTTGTACCTAATTTTCTCTGTGGATTCTTACCATTAGTCTACCTATCCTCAATCTGCCTATCATTCACTTTACCTATCCCTCATGGTGACTATCCCCCAACTCTTCACATCCCTCATATTTGACTGACACATCTGTGATATTACCTAGCACCAATGTATCTTTTGAATAAGCTCACTTCACAAGGTAGAGGAGGGTGGCTTGCACTATAGGACTCTATGGAGTAACATATCCTAGGGAACCTATATTATTCTTGATAAAAGGGCGTTTGGCGGCCAACTTTTGCAAATAATCGTTGGCCAACTGCATATTGCCATGTTGATTCGTCTCAATGATATAAAAGTGGACGACAAAAAGTGGAAGACCTTTCAACTGGCGATATTTTAGGACGACAAAAGTACCTTGTTTAGGATCAAATCTGTTTGATATTAATCACCGAAATAGGCTGACAAATTGATTGTAGTCCTACTTCTGTCGGGCAAGTCTCATGAGAGATGTGAATATTGTCAACATGATCTACATAAATGACCCTTTCCTTATTGGGAGTATTGAAGTGTCATTTTCTTGTCAGCATTTTTCTATTATGTAACCGTTAAGAGAAGACGGATTGAGGACCTTGATATACACTGGGCTAAAACAGGGAGCAGAACGCCATACGTCTTGGGCCATTTTGGTGATGCTGCTGAAACCACACTCTCAGCCCGCATTTTAAAGCGGCTACAAATAGCCCTGTAATTAGGCAGGGGAACCACTTGAGGCTACAGTACTTTGTACATCTGGTATGGACGTTCAACCCTATAGGCCAAATCCCACAACGTGAAAATGGTCGGGAAATCGTTGTGAAATAGGATATGTGAGTGCTTAGCCGATATTGGGGTGGTAATATTGTCTAGGGAAGACCTATAAAGGCTAAGAATCCCATATTAGGGGTGGATTTTAAAGGTATAGAGCAAAGAGTCTGTACCTCAATCTAGTAATACAATTCTACTCGAAGTGAATCCATTCAAGAACTTTAGTTAAAATGTAAATAAACCTCTTACATTTAACATAAAATTGAGGTGATCCTCGTAGCAGAAATCGAATGTGATGCCATTTTCTGTCATGCAGATATAAAATAGGATTTGAGGTGACTACCACGTAGGAAGTCAAAACAAATTCTTTTAACCATCCAGAAACAAATAAATGAATTTTCTCTGCTTATATTTGTGGTGGATTGTATTTTTAGCCACATCGAATATCTTCATATGGGGTAGTAATATAAATGAACCATAAGGCTTGGACCTCTTACAGGTCGTTAAAACATTGTTAAGAAGGGTAGTTAGATAGGACCGTACAGGTTAGACAGATGATTGACTTTTTGATAGCTAACAACTCATGGCATTGGACGATTTTAAGGCCTCTTACCAACATCCCTTTCTGCTGACCAAAACAAAAAACAGTTGACAAGGCCATTTTCAATGCTGTAGGTCGAATCCCACATGGCAAAATAGGGTTACAATATCGCGATTTTGTCTGTTGCGTTGTATGGCCCTTGTTAAGGCCATAAAACTCAAGGACTACAGCAAACTTGAGCATAAACCACTGTTGGATTCAGGTTGATTTGAACAATCATTTGCATTTTATGGCCTCAGCAAGGGCCATAGACGGCAACACACAAAATCGCAGAGATATTGACACCCTATTTCGCCATGTCAGGGGCGTAGGAAAAGGGGGGGCCAGGGGGGCCCGGGCCCCCCCAATCATGAAGGAGGTGGGGCCTGAATATGTCTGGGCCCCCCCAATATTTTCCAAGAACTCATAAACACAATGGAAAAGAAGCTAAAACTTTACATCTCAAATTAGATTATTATGGTGATGTCATAGGGAGAATGGGAAAGTCAGTTCCAAAATTTACCAAAAATCACTTTTCTATATGAATTCTAAATATGCATATACAATGTATATAGACGCCATCACGCATCAGCCGACAATTCAAGGTGGTCGCGATGGTGCCCTCGCCAGGCCCCCCCCCCCCCGATGAAGATTTGCTTCCTACGCCTCTGCATGTGGGATTCGACCTTGTGTGGACACAGATATGCTGATTGGAATGTGGCCGATAATTTCCATTTACACCGACGAGAAAACACACTGACAAATAATACATGTTGTCCGCTATATTTATCGTCGTGTGGACACACAACTTAAGACTACCTTGCACAGCTGAATACCACTGGGTTTACCAAAATGCCACTGTTTATATAAAGCTGTATGAATGAGATTCAAAACATATCAAGAGGCAGATACCACATCATTGTATCTTAGCACCAGGACTTGAGTAGGCGCTAGTTTCAAATTTGTGCTGAGGGTAAAGTGGTCATGAAAAAGTGGTCTTAAGCACTAAAACTAGATCTGAAATAAGCACATGTCATGCATGAAGGTCAGTTGGCACCTTTTACACGCCAGGAAGGGAGGTGAAAGCCTCTGCTTCAACTCTCCAAGTAGACAAAGAAACCAGTGCACAACTGTCTATAGACAGGTAAAGGTACCAAGATTTTGGGGCTTTGGTCAGGCAGGCCTGCAGTCATATATATAAACTATATTTATGTCAGAAAAACTACGGACCAAACTGGCTCTTATAACAAACATTCAAGAAAAATCATGGGCCCTGACCAAAAACTACAGTTCATTGTCCCCGGGCTAGCGTAAGTGTCTATCCCTGATAGGGGCTGCAATTCTAACAGTTTTTAGGACCATGCTGAGGAAGCAGGATGTTATTCAGTCATAGAAAGTCCTGGGATGTTGAAATGTAAAATTGGCCTCGCAGACTGTAGAGAAGAAAGACATGTTGCTACAGACACTAAAAGATTGGTGTGTCGTGGATCCCTAATTAGAGACTATGTGCAGCCTAATGAACCATAGGTCCCAGAGGGTCAGAATAAGCTTACCTTCCAGCCTCCTAATGCCATGAGACTATGACTTCTATAATGTCTGGATTAGATACCCAGTGTAAATAAGCAAATGTCATCGACCATGGAATATTTTACATCGTATTGCCTGAGATGGGACCAGCGTATCCCACAAAGCCATTATATGGCTGAGTGGGAGGCGACCAGTCCCAAGGAGGGGAATGCAATTTAAGACCCTTGCACTTAAAGGAGCAATAATGGCATACTTTTAAAGAATTTAGAATAATGTTGAAATATGCAAGAGGTGGACGAGGACTTAGATCTCCCAACACTACACTCCTTCTGACCTGGTGAGTTTGGCACCCTGGGCGTCCATTTCAGGTCACATGATACCAAATCTGGCTGTTCATTGGTCCACTCAAATATTTTTAAAGATTTTGGTCCAATTCTTTTTGGAAACTAATTTTAATTATTTAATCTATGATCCATCAGAATATGATTGCTTTTTCGCCAAAAGCTAACAGGTAGAACTGAGGTGCCCAACCCCTACTGGTACACAATTAGGTACAGGAAAATTCAAACATAATGTTGAAACATTCTAACAATGTACAACCCTCAGTTCTGTACTCAAAGCAATCAAAATCACAGACATCTGTACCTTCCAATAATCAGGGTTTGTCCCGTCAATGCCACAAAGATCAAAGAGGGCAGCAATAATACCTGTAATCATTAGTTGTGTCCTGCATAACGGGAGAGTGTTGCTCAGGATAAATAGAGCTGTCAGTATGTGTGCCCTCTTTTCAAAACAAGTGATGCTCTGCTTCACCATTCAACTCTTTACTATTCAACTTGCACTCACCACATTAGTCTGAAAAGCCACCTGCCATGTTTAAAATAGAGAGAGCTGCACTATCAGGTAGCTACTTGTGTCACACACTCTATAATATACTATACTGACTGACTTCTCCCAAGTAGGTACCTACTCAAATCTGCCTTTTTTAGCACCGCACTTGAATGACCACTTGTGAGCAACAAAAGGGACAAGTTATAGCTACATGAAAAGAAAGGACTGGAAACAAGAGCATTTTAGCCAGCTCTTCCTTTTACTCTAGGAGCAACACCCTCCTGGATCACCAGTAGGGAAGTAGCCAGTAGTCTCATCAGGAGAGTGACGATTTGGTGTTCTCTGGATGTCCTGTGTCTGATGCCTGTGGGGTGTTTCAGAAGCCGGACATGATAATGAACATTAAATATCTGTTTCTAAAACTGCTAGATTCTAAACTTACAACTGCAACCATTATCATCTCTCACCAGTCATATAGTTATAGACACAGTAAGGTAATGGTAATGCTTTAGAAACACATGCAGTTATAAGCCTACAATCACTATTAGAACTGCTATTATATCTCCTTATGACCGGTTGTAAACATTACCTGCTTCTGAAACACCCCACTGGGGTCCCTTGGCAGCATCTGGTGTGGTAGGCCTGGGTTGGACTGGTTTGATGCTCCCATCCCTGAACATGACTTCTTGGCCGACTTCTTAAGGTGGATAGTCAGACTGCCATCAGTGTCATTATCTGCCTCAATTGATGGTCTTTCAGGGTGTAGGGGGGTAGTTGAGGAATGTTCAGTGCATACATCAATGTTAGTTCTCTTGGACTGTGCTTGTTGTTCATGGTTCATGGTTGGATTACCCTATCAAGGGTCAGAACAGGTGCTTGGTCTTGGTTCAGGGGTGTGTAGGAGCAGGCAGTGCTTGCATGGTTGGGTCATCCTGTGATGGTCCAGTAGAGGTGCTTGGTCTTAGCTCGGGGGTGGTTGGGTCCTGTGCAGTATGTGTTGGTGGTCGAGATATGACTCTAGGTGACTGCTGGTACAACATGTGCCACATGTACCTGAGGCAGAGGTCCTGTAGGCGAGGGACCACTGGATGAGGCAACTGGCCCAACAACAGCATTCATACGTTTTACCACTACCAGTATCCATACCTGGATTGCAGCACTCATAAGGAGAAGAGTGAGTGAGTAATAGATGTTTAATGCCACTTCGACAGCCAAGGTCATATTCGTGGCGAGAACCACATTACACAATTTCACAGAGGAATTCGAGGATATAGGAAAGAGATATATACCCTTTTAAATGGGCTAGGGAAGCCCGATAAGAAGAAGAGAAACGACAATGCAGCAGAAGACAGGTTCTTGTGCATCTTTAAATCACTGTAGTACAATGGTCCTGCTCAGACCCTGGCAGATCTGGTGTATGTAAGGTGGGTTGATCAAAGTCTGACTGCATGAAATAAGGATAGTCAGAGTGCCATCACTGTCTTTATCTGTCTCAATTGAAGGTCTTTCAGGGGGGCATAGTAGGGGGGCAGTGCACTCATCAATGTTAGTTCTCTTGGACTGTGCTTACTGTTCTTGGTATGAGAGTGAAATAGGCTAGAGCTGCTTGCTTGGTTGGAAATGTTAGAGGCTGTGTAATAGCTAAATAGAAATATACGGCAGAAACACGATGACCATGAGAGGGGAAGTAGGCTGTATATCTCCTCCTATATAAAAGCATGTGACATCAGGGTTAGGTTATCAAAGATAGCCAGGACCAGCAGCAGGATCATGAAGACAGAGGTACTCATAAGGGAACCATACACTATCAAAATGATAACAAGACTGTTCATTATCAGTCCTAGTGCATACATAACTAGCGTCAAAATTATAACAGGCCCGGAGACATAATATCCTGATCGATGCGAAACGTCTGTCACATTTTCAGTCAAGTTTGTGTATTGTCTGACACCTGAATGTAGTAGAAATGTACTGTCCATTATGTGAAATATATACTGATTAGCCAGGGAAAATGATCAGAAAAATATTTCTACATTTACAGCATCAACAATAGTGGATTAAGTTAGGTTGTGTAATGGTAATATTGCCGGTTGGTCTGATTGACTGACGGTCTATGATACAGGTGGAAAAAAGGGAGGGAAGATGGCGATAAAGAGGCATGAACAAAGTATCATATTGTCTATTTTTTGTAAATGTTACATATTAGTCTTCCCTTACAAATAAATTAGGGCGTGCATATTTATGAAAGAGAATCCTGGGATTATAGATCAGAATACTACATAATGTTTACAATGGGTGCCAAATTGCCTATGAGTATTGACATTGGATTTATTCCAAGGCCACATTCCCCATCCCCAAAAAATTACCTTTGAGGGATTAACCTGGTCTCTCTGTTAAAGTGAAAGAGATACCAATTTGTGTTTTGGGGTGACCTTTCTCAATCTATCAATTATAAGGACATCATATATGAAAAGAGAAAGATTGATATCAGTATTTAGCTAGAACACTTTTTAGCCACTTTTTTGGATACTTTCCCAATAATTGCAGTATAGGTGTGAGGGAAAATACTTCTCTGCACTGACAGTTATGCAAATAATATCTGTGGTAAAAAGTAACATTGTGGGGATTTAGTGTTATTCCCAGTGAAGAAAGGCATGTTGTATGAATATATATATGTGATGCATCCTAACCAAATCAGGCAGATCTTGCCCCTCATAGACCAGAGATAATGAGGTCAAAAAGTGGAAAATGCTAATTATAGTCATTTGGAGCTTTTTGTTTGTATGCTTCCAATATTATCTTCCCTTCCATGTGATAAAAGAATGAATACAAAAAATTAGTAGAAATGATGAAAATTGGCTGAATTGATAATCGTCGCTGATTTTCGCCCGACAACTTTCATCGATAGATTTACAATATAATCTTACTGAATCTTTGAAAGAAAGGTATCAAATAAAGAAACACAACATATATCAATATCCTCATATAGCTCAACATTTTCTCTTTAAATTGGTACTAGCTTTACTTTTTATATATTTGGTACATACAGAGTACACACTAAAACAATGGTGCCTCCCTTCTTTCCGTATGAGTATACAGTGAATCCAGTATAACACTGAAACCCATTTTCCCAACATGTGCCTGGTTAGGTAAGGATGCATCACATCTATGAACATGGTCTCTTAGTAGCAACTACACAGATAATAAGGGTGAGACAGTAGAGGACAAAGTCGCCCTCCACCTCCCTAATCAAGGTCTATGTATATCAAATAGAGCTGACAGAGGGCAGCACAAGTCCTTTATGTCTCACCCTTATTATAGCATATGGATAATACCTATGCAGACCCTGTAAACTATATCCTATAAAAAGACCTTGATTACAAAGCTGAGGGGGAACTTTCACAAAGTCCCCCCTTACCTCCATAATCAAGGTATATGCTTGGCAAAATGAGCTGACAATTAAGCACCAGGACAAAGATGGGTACATGCTCAAAAACTGGAATGGATTTATTGTGTTTTGCAACAAAATTATTCAAATATAATGTTGGCAATGAGAATATACTGAAAACTCATAAGGACTGTTGTCTGTATCTGTTTCTAATCAAAGAAACCTAGATTGAAATATGAAAATGACTAGAATCATCATTTTGCCTTTCTCTGCCTAAAGTTGAAAGTAAGACCATGGTGTAAGAATTTCAATCTAAGCAGAATGGGTACCTTCCTAACGGATTTCTCTTTCTAAAGACATGTAACATGACATCGATGGTATATATTTATCCTAAAAAGGAAACCTGGAGGACATTGCTCGTATGCTAAATAGAGCTGGGAGTAGGTGCCCTCTTTTCCAAAGAAGTTACGCTCTGCTTTACCATTCAAATTCCACTAACAATATAAGTCTAAAAAGGCACCTGCCTTGCTTAAAAATAGTGCTGCACTATGAGATAGCTACATTTGTTACACTTTCTTTTAAGTGCTCTTGTGCTGACCACTTGTGTACAACACAAAAGGAACTTAGGACTACAAAGAAAGACACTGCTGCAGGTGAGGCACTTCTAAGGCAAATGTACCTTTTCCCATAGAAGCAACACCCTCCTGGTTAGCAAGCAAAGGATATAAAAAGCAGCAGGTTACCATGTGGTCTCCCTACAAGTAAGTGAAGCACATAAAAATGTAGGTGGGGGGAGGGGGTCCTACAACCTCCAACTGCCACTTTGGGCACTGTGCCAAAGCAGTGTTGTAGATGCCCTGTCTCCCAGAGCAGTCCAAATGGACAAACAGTATCAAAATCAAGAACTGTAAGTTTTTGGCACATTAGAAGCAATGCACGTGACACAAGCATGTTTTTGAACATTAAAAAATGATTTGATTAGGTTCCAAGGGGGGAACCCAATGCTACTCACCCTGGTGGAAATCAGGAGCATAACTATGACATCTGAAGTGACCCCTGGTGAGAGTAGGGAGAACTAACTTATAATGGAAGTCCATGAGAAGACCCTGCAGACACCGCAATTCTAGATAAATGCAGGCATGATTTTCAAGCATATACAGAGGTCTCAACTAAGGTCTCCCCTATTTTTATTTCACATGATATATCAGACTGTTCATTTCTGTAAATATATTAGATAGACCTCCACTAATGACATTGTAGGATATACTTCAAGTAAGCTAACTTTAGGATTTCAGATAACAAACTGCTAAGTGGTTCAATATAGGTCTCACAAATATATCAGGTAGATAGAGGCAACACTATTCATTGTAGGTGCAACATTGGGTCAATGTGCAGATATGGGAATAAAGCAGTGTGGTGGAGAATATTGAGTCATGTTGGGCTGACAGGTGCATGGCACTGGTTGACTCTAGTTCCACTTTTCCCCACTAGATGCCCACATTCTGGATACGCCGCCTGATTAGGTTCCTAAGTTTTCCAAACGTTTGTGCTCAAAAACTTATTTGATATTCCAAAAAGGCGTTTATATTTTAGGCTAAAATATATGGTTTTAATGTGTAGATAACGTAATTTATTTATTAATTAAACATGTTTTTACAAACATTTCAGAATATTTTGGGAAATAAAAGTTAAAAAATGATTAAGTAGACACTGGGTATTTAGAAATCTAAACCCCTTATCCCCACCAGTCACAATTCTGTCACGATTATATATTATCATACCTTCCTCTTATGGACTGCATTCTCATGGAATATCCTTTGTGTCAGAAAAAGTACATGTAATGGTTGTTGAATTATGACTGACAGAAAGAGTGACCGTAGCAACATTTGTACATGCACGTGTTTCACATTATTGTAAAAAGAAAATGTCATCACAATAACAGAATCTTTGTCCAAAAGTTGCCAGAGATTCATTGTTATTTTCACAGAGATTCCTTCTACATTTATGTACCACTGTACTGCCACCTGGGCTTCTTGTAAAAACTACACTGGTTCACTGCAAAATAATTACAGTGGTTCACTTTTCAGTTTTACGAGGATCCCTGGTAGGTCCAACGGTTATTTTTTACAGTGTACATGTTATGGGAGTATCTGCATGATGCAGCATTGAAGTCAGCCTCGCTCATCCAGGCCCATATTCTACTTGTGACTTGTGACGATATAAAATGGCTTGTTCGCAGACGCCCATTTTCACCATGGGGAGGCCAAGGACCTAAGTCAGAATGATTGAACTCTTGGGTACCCCTTAGCAAGCAAAGTCGTAATCATATGTATCACAGTGTCATGATTAATGCCTATGGTAGTGCACCATGCCAGCCCTTCGGTTTGGCACTTGGAGTAATGTGCACTCAGCTGTGACCAGGCCCTTCACTGCATGGCAGAGGTAGTTAGCAGGGGGGAGCAGTGGGGGCATGGTGATCAAAGTACAGGGCCGGCCCAGGCAGTATATTCAAATTTCCAATCACTGGGGGTCAGAGGCTGTATGAAGTTCTCGTGAGCTAACTCACTATCATTATATATCACTGCCTAAAACTTGGTAATACAGACGAGTTTAGGTAGGCCTGAGAGACACTGACTGGGGAAGGGGCCCCAGCCAGAGTTATCCTCTATACATTTCCTACCAGTTTACTCCTGCAAAATGATTGAGTAGACTTTACTATTTACCTAGTAAGTGTCTGTTCTTCAAACTTCTTCCAGTCTATCAGATCCCCTCATTTTGTAGTAAATCAGACTTTGTTCTCAGTAGACTGCTGCAATATGTAGTAGATTGCTACCACACTCAGAAAAGGATTCATGAATCACTTGTTTCCCTGTTAAGCCCTTCACACCTCCTTGACCTAATTGATTGGTAGTTAGAAGGTCTGCTAGGGCTAATTTGACTGACACCAACCTTCACTCTTCCCAATCTTTGCTCTACAATGTATATACCTATTCAATCAATTCACAGCCAAACAGTGTTGACAACAAGCCTTGTTGATGACAAGAAGTGGGGCTTCATCTACATTTCATAAATGCCATTTTAGAATAATGTCATGATTTAGTTCAAGTATTGTAGAGTGTAGTATCTTATTGAGATTTCCTGCTACAAATGAATTATCATAGCCCAAAAGTGGTATTTAAACCATTTGTACTGCAATTTTAATGTGCATACCTAAGTTTGTGTAGACCTAACTCGGACTGTTGGCCATCCCTACAGTCCGAGTCTCTCTGGACTAAGTTTAGGGTAGTCAAGGTCAAATGACAACCTAAACTCGTCATGCTGACAATACAATGTCATCATACTGACAACATAGGTGGTCAGGATGACGACCTAAAGTGGCCATTTTGACGACCTTAACCTGTAGATTTAGGTATTGTTAACCTGAGGACTTAAAGTCGTCTGCCTTGATGAGTTTCAGGCTTGTCAGGTTTTCAGTGTTGTGACCCAGCTAGCACAACTCGTGCAATTTGCGTCATTCTTACGTGAAAACTCATATGATTTACGTAAAATAGACATCATTTGGATGAGTTGTGCTAGCAGGGGAGTCATTCATGTGTCAAATTCATAGCTATATTCACTGCTGAGGCATAATGCTGTGTGGTGAAGGATGTCAAGTAGAACCAGGAGACCGAAGACGACTGACACGAGCACGATACTTAGGTATCCGATAGAATCTGCATTCTCTGCCTCTGTTGGTTGAATCTCCTCTGGGACTGGAACTATAAAGTGATAGAAATTGATACAGCATCCCATACATTAGTTAACATAGCATCTGAACTTGATAATTATGTGATGACCGACAGTTCATATCATGAGGGCTCACTCAGAATAGTTACCTCCCTTCTTGAGGTATGGTACATCTTACCGAAATAAACCTGAACCCTTAAGGAATAGACTGGTATCAAGTCTTCAAAAACGGATCTTAAAATCTTTCTATGACCATTTCTGAGTAGAATTTAGGGAAGTACCCAACTAAGTAGATTTTGGGGTGTAGATTCAGAAAAATAAGTTCCCCAAAATGTCAAAAAAAAAAGAAAGAAATGGCCACCAAAATATTTGAGCAAATTCTTAAATTTCGCCTCAAGACCTTAATTTTCGAGACAAAAAGCTCAAATTAAAGGTCTCAACGAGGTTATCTCAACATGGTTATAAATTTATCACTTGGGCACTGTATTAACTAGAAATGTACCGACATTCTTGGATTTTCTTAAATTTTATTTGAAATTTTCATTACTCATAATATTATAATCATATTAATGTATCATGCCTGCTACCATAAACTGCTACATATCAGCCATGGCTAGGATAAAATTCCAGAGGATTGTTGTGGCTTCACGTGCAGCTTAATTAAAATCTATTCCACGTCAGCCCAATCAGCAATGGAGCATTGGGCCATGCTTGTCCATGCTTGGCCCAATATAAGCCGACATTGGCCCAATATAAGCTGACATTGGCCCAATATAAGCCGACATTGGCCCAATGTATCCTTGCTACCTGGGAGGTTGCCGCTGATACATAGGCGCTGTTTATTATTTTGGTATTTTTATAGTAATTTTTAACCAACTCTTAAGATCTTAATATTTGTTAAAGAGTAAAGCAGAAAACAGACATAGCATGTTACAGGTGCATCAACGCACAAGTCAAAAATTGAGATAACCCTTGTTGGGGAATTTCTCAAGGCACTACAACTTTACAGAGCCACTATGATTTGAAACCCCAAAACATGGTGCCAGTGATCATTGGTAGTGCCCTCTGACGGCCCTCAACACTTATGTAGTTATAACATATTTGGATATGCAATTCTGGTAGTTTACTGCCAACTGATATGAGGTCTTGTGCTATGGATCATTCATATGTCATACATTATTAGAATATGACACCTCATCAGACATTATCTTAGTTTAGGTCAGTAACACCAGCGATCAGTTTTTGCGACAAGAATTGTGGCTTATTAGCAACCACTTTATTCTGAATTTAGCGACCTAAATGTAGATATCGCTGAATTTTACATTCTACAAATTAATCTTAAATACCCTCTTTTTGGCTAAAATTGGCTATCATCCATCTAGAACCAATCTATACCTATCAGCAAAATAATTGGATAGAAAAAATAAGGCAACAGTGAGCAGATTTTACTCTGGCCAATTGCATCCTCATGGAGGATATTTAATATTTATTTTCACCAAGGAACTGGAACTAATGAGCAGATCGTCATGTAATTTTATCAGACAAAAATCTACCAAAAAGAGTCTCCTTTTTATAGGTATATTGTGAATCTGGTCAAAAAGAAAGAATAAAAGTCCCTACTTTTGTTCTACTTGATCAATTTTCAAATTCAAAAAGCTGATTTTTGTCAAAGACACCCTTCCACATTCAGCTCTAAAAGGCTTATTTTTCAGTCAATTTAAAAAGAAAAAATGAGCGGGAAAATATGATAGAGACAGGAAACTAATGTTTTGCAGATATGTATGACCCTTCATGTACTCTATACGTCATCAATAGCCCTACCCTCAACAAAACCAAAATATTCATAAACCACAAGTCGCATGCTAATGCTGCATATGTATTGGTCACTGCTGTTGTTTTGCTGATTACAAAAACCATCCTTGCAAAGAGAATAAGCTCAAAGGGCAGTCAGACGAGTGTGATCACCAAAGACTATTAGGCACAGGTCTTTAATGGCATTAAAATGATGGCTCCTACTACAACTTGAAATTTGGTAGTTCTGGCACTTTAAGAAATACCCTCAAGAAAAGGATTCATGGAGGCATGCCGCTTCCTGTTATTTTCATTTTAATATTCAGGCCCAACCTGCTGAAAATAAACACAAAATATATATATATATCCTGTGAAATAGGAATAGGTTTATTCACCTGAATTTCCTCTACAACACATCCATAAGTATTCATCAGTATCAACAAATTTGTAACCATTGGCGCAGAAAAATAAACCCCGATGAGACAAACACACAAAATAGTCATAGATTGAAATTCATAAAACGTATTCTAATGGGCTAACAGGTAGAAAGAAGGGTGACCATTACACAACTATCCACAAATAATTCAAATGTTATATTCATCACCTACAGCAGGCGTCATGGTGGTTAATATCTTTGATTTCTCAGAGTCCAAAGCAAATTAAACATCAAGGTACATCCCAACCAAGTCACATAGACTACCATAATCTCTAACATATTAAGGTGTGTCTTCTACATGGGTTTTAATCCTCTCTGGATCCATAAGGGGGACACCAAACCTTTCTTTTGATATGTTACACTCCCCCTTAGTCACAATAGGACATACGGGGGCTCAAGGGGGCCTGGGGGCCATTCAGGAGAACCAAATTTATGATTTTTTTGATTTTTTTTGACAATTTTCCAAAACTCTAGGTGTGTCTTATATGCGGGATGAATACAGTAGTATAATGATCACACAATGTAATATGTATATCCCATATAACAATACCGCCTGTTAAAGCACATCTACACTCAAAATTCTCAAGTAACTGTTAGCCCTGTACAAGACCTGTCCTCACTTGAGACCATATGAAGAGACCATTTGGGTTTTAGTAGCGTCCTATCCCTGCTGTCAAATAAGACCTAACGACATGCTTCAATAAGCAATAACATTACATAATACTTTTAAAGAAGTCACAATATTATGCTGAAATACACATTCTAACAAAGAATACACAGCTTAAGATACATTGTCAGTGTATGTTAATTTCATTAGCTTCTCAAAAAATCAAACAAAAAATCCAAGTTCAGCCCAACTGAGTCACACAGGCTTACATGACTATTATATATGATACACCATATACAGAACAGAACATACAATCTTGTGAGAAAATGTATTCCAAAAGCAAATGCAAGTCTACAAATGGTTATGGCCAATGTGGTTGATTTCATTAGCATCTCAATTTCAAAGCAAATGAAATATCAAGGTTCAGCGTAACCAAGTCATATAGGGCTAGGTATCATGGTTTGGTTCAACTTTGGATTTTGTTTGTTCCCAAACACCTTTTTCTTTTGGACACTAGCAGAGTATACTTATTATAATTTCTAAGACATTTATTGCTCCAAGGGTAAGGATAGGTGAGGTCTATCAGAAAATGTTTAGTTTCCCCTATTTAGGTATATGTTGTTTAAAAATATGTGGACAATACTTGTTTTTCACTGTGAAGTCCTTTCAAGTAACCTAAAATTGCTGTTTTTTAAACTTTCTCTAAAAACATTGGCAGGTCCCCTCGGGCATACAATTCAGTTGCTAGTGCAGGAGTGTATCATGCCCATTGGTTGACATGATGTAGCAATGGGATTCTGTTTGGTCTGCTTGCTTCCTTAGGGTATTTTTGTAAAATAAAAATGGGTGGGCACCAAATCCCACTAGAGATTATACATGTACACTGCTATGGCAACCTTGATGTTAGGTCTAATAAGGATCTGACAATAGTTTAATGCCTCTAATTCCCTCCCCCTCAGAAGAAAGGAAACAAAATGCCAGAAGATGCCCATGTTGCACCAACCCCATGATGAAGAGCTACCGTTGGCTTTTATACTGAGTGGATAAAGTTTAATGTATCAATCTTACAGGTAACAGAATCTGTGAGGATGTTGAAATAATTATGCATGCTCACAACAATGCGAGAAATCTTGAAAGTCATGCATATGTTAGGATAGGCATAGAGAAAAAAACCTCACAAGCAGTACATTGTCAACACTCCAGGAGTGGTTATAGTCTCTCATGGTAAGCAGGAAGCATGAATGCAGTACTGGTAGGTTACTCACCAGGGCTGCATTCATGCTTCTTGTCAACTGAATGGCATGACTCATTAAAGCATCATTAGTTGATAGCCCATGGATTATTATTAAGGTCTGAATGCTGTCTGGTACTGGGTGATGCTCTTTTTTCATCAAATGCACAGGTTACAACACACAATGGGAACTTAATTCAGAATCAGTTGTCCGGGGTCATTTCCTTTGTCATCATAATGCAAAGTAGTTTTGATGGGATCATTAACCAAGCTGCATGGCTGCATTATAGAAATATTAATACTGGCTCTATCTTTGGTAAAAGTCCGTAGAATACGGCAGACTAGGTCCTAGACCCTGTTTTATTGCTATACTGGGTTAGACTGACATATTCTACTTGGTAGTGCATTAATGCACTAGCCGACTGGAAAGAGTTAATGCTTACATTACTTACAGCTCAAGTATCTATTGAATATCAGAGACCTCACAGCAGCTCTCAGTTCTGTACTCAAAGCAATCAAAATCATGGGATATATCACTCCCTCTATTATTGCGAGTGCAGACATTTGTAACTTCCAATAATCAAAGTTTGTTCTGTCAATTCCATAAACATCAAAAAGGGCAGCAGTAATACCTGTAATCATTAGTTGTGGCCAGCATATCAGGATCACCATTAGGGAAGTAGCCTGTAGTCTCACAAGGCGAGTACGACGGTTTGGTGTTCTCTGGATGTCCTGTGTCTGATGCCTAGGATCCCTTTGCAGCATCATGTGTGGTAGACCTGGGTTGGACTGGTTGGGCACTCCGAAAACTAAAGGTGACTGGTGGATGTGGATAGTCATTGTACCATCAGCATCATGATTGGCCTCAGTGACAGCTGACCCTAGAGACAGCTGTGGGATGTCTGGTGTACTTGTTCCTGTTAGTTCCATTGGTGCGCTCTTGGTGTTCTTGGTGTGAGAGTCAGTCAGTCCCTGCTTGGTTGGATCATCCTGTTGTGGGTCAGTAGAGGTGCTTGGTCGTGGTTCAGGGGTGTGTAGGACAAAGCTGAGCTTGGTTGGATCATCCTGTGGTGGTCCGGTAGAGGTGCTTGGTCTTGGCTCGGGGAGGGTTGGGTCCTTTGTAGCATGTGTCGGTGTTTGAGGTAATGTAGAGGAGTTATGACTGTAGGTGACTTCTGGAACAATGTATACCTGAGATGGAGGTACTGTAGGCAAGGGACGACTCGTTGAGGCAACTGGTGCCACAACAGCATTCATACGTTTTACCAGGACCAGTGTCCGTACCTGGATTGCAGCACTCATAAGGAGCAGCACAAGGACAATGCAGCAGAAGACAACTACCTGAAGTGGTGTTAGGAATATGTCGTTAGTGTTGCACAATGCCTCCTTCTTTCGTAGTGGCTGTCCTGTTACAAAGAAGCTTGTCATGAGAACAAGGATAAAAGTAACAGCAGAAGACATTGTCACAATGATCCTTTTTCTCGTCAGGATCAGTTTGTAGGTGAAGGGCCTCATCATGGTGATGAGGCTGTCCAGTGACAGAAACAAAATGCCAGTGCCTATGAGGTATATCATGATCAGCCCAACGATGATTACTGTGGCACAGATTTCCTCTTGCTCCAGGTATGGCCTCAGTATCAGCATTAAGCTGAGCAGCAGATGGGCACCTGTCAGATAGACCAGAAACCATCGGGTTGAAAAATTCAGACGGTGTGATCTTAGTGTTGCTATTGCAGTGATAAGAAGGGCATTAGTGAGAAAGCTTATCAGTGCTACAGTGGTTTGGATGACAATAAAGATGTAATCTTTTATAGTGTACGGCTGCTCCATGGTCGTGTTGTAGATGTGTGAAGTGTTCATGGCTACTGAGTGATGTACATACCAAAGGAGAATGTGTATTCACAATGTTCCCCTGACCTGTAATTCTTTTCCAAATTGTCACTAGCAGTGACCAGTAAAATAATGTCCCGGACTAGAGAGGGACTCAGATCCTGATTGACTATTGTCACTATGGCTGTCTCCAATCTTAAGATGTATGCTCTCTGCACATGTTTTTTGTTGTTTTTTTCTCTGGACAAATTCATAATTTCTAGATGTGTCTTATATGGCAGGGTTACTCTTTATTTGCACTGTAATCCTCACACAGCAGTTTTACTGTGTATTTCAGTGTATTCCTGGTCTACACCAGTAGTTCATGTCAGTACAATCCTTTTGACTTGATTGGGGTTGTGAAGTATGTGCTACACCAGTAGTTCATGTGAGTACAATCCTATTGACTTGATTGGGGTTGTGGTGTATGTGCTACACCAGTAGTTCATGTGAGTACAATCCTATTGACTTGATTGGGGTTGTGGTGTATGTACTACACCAGTAGTTCATGTGAGTACAATCCTATAGAGCTGATTGGGGTTGTGAAGTATGTGCTACACCAGTAGTTCATGTGAGTACAATCCTATTGACTTTATTGGGGTTGTGGTGTATGTACTACACCAGTAGTTCATGTGAGTACAATCCTATTGACTTGATTGGGGTTGTGGTGTATGTGCTACACCAGTAGTTCATGTTAGTACAATCCTATTGACTTGATTGGGGTTGTGGTGTATGTACTACACCAGTAGTTCATGTTAGTACAATCCTATTGACTTGATTGGGGTTGTGGTGTATGTGCTACACCAGTAGTTCATGTTAGTACAATCCTATTGACTTGATTGGGGTTGTGGTGTATGTACCACATCAGTATGTGCTGCATATTTACGATTCTGGCTCAGAGTGTGTGGTGAAACAGTATTTCCTAGTTCCTAGTGTGTAAATATCAACAGCTCAAACTGTCCTCAGCTATGAAATGTATGGAATATCCATCTCAATTATCATTCTATAAATCTTATGAACAAGGGCTTAAGTATAGGTAAATAATTATATTTACAAGTTGTGAAACATGCCCCATTAGGTGAACTCATGTAGCCGTGGACTATATTAGCCTAAGACTTATTTCATAGCTTTGACATAAAATCACATGTCCCTTGTTCCAATCGAGACATGCACTGTGCCTTTATTGCCTTTATCAGGAACAAAGGGTGTAAGAAATATATCCTTTTCACCTGTGTTTGAGCCAAGCTATGGCAGTCTTTTTTCTCATCTGTATAGGGTAATTAAGGAATGCTACCTGCCCTAATTGTTTGGGTGTATCATGTACGTGAGATGGCTCTTTGTTCATCCACAAACTGGATTCTTTTCTCTTCAGATATTTGATATCCTATTATGACAGGAGACATGCTTCTCATGCTAATAGAATGATTTGGCAACCCATAGAAAAGATTTTAAACAATGTCTTGCTATTTTATATACTCAATAAAGGTTGTACCATGTTCACCCTGGCATGCAATATGGCATGCAAATGAGCAACAGGTGGCAGTCCACTTTAGTCTTGTGTCATTAGGGTTTGAATTCAACACCTCTTTCTACCATCATATTGCTTTTGTGATAATCCAACTCTTGTAAAGGTGATTTTTCCTGATAAAGGTCTTGATGATTAATAATTCTGTAGCCAAAAAGGAGGTGGGACATAACATAGGGAAGTAATATATAATGTATAGACTTGCACGAGTTGGCTTCAGGGGGTGATAGAAGCATGAGCCGTAGGGTAAAGTGGTCATGAAAAAGTGGTCTTAAGCACTAAAACTAGATCTCAAATAAGCACATGTCATGCATGAGGGTCAGTGGGCACCTTTTACACGCCAGGCAGGGAGGTGAAAGACAAAGAAATCAGTGCACAACTGTCTATAGACAGGTTAAGGTACCAAGATTTTCGGGCTTTGGACAGACAGGCCTGCAGTCATATATATAAACTATATTTATGTCAGAAAAAACTACGGACCAAACTGGCTCTTATAAAAAAATTTCAAGAAAAATCATGGGCCCAGACCAAAAACTACAGTTCATTGTCCCCGGGCTAGCGTAAGTGTCTATCCCTGCTAGGGGCTGCAATTCTAACAGTTTTCAGGACCATGCTGAGGAAGCAGGATGTTATTCAGTCATAGAAAGTCCTGGGATGTTGAAATGTAAAATTGGCCTCGCAGACTGTAGAGAAGAAAGACATGTTGCTACAGACACTAAAAGATTGTTGTGTCGTGGATCCCTGATTAGAGACTGTGTGCAGCCTAATGAACCATAGGTCCCAGAGGGTCAGAATAAGCTTACCTTCCAGCCTCCTAATGCCATGAGACTATGACTTCTATAATGCCTGGATCAGTTACCCAGTGTAAATAAGCAAATGTCATCGACCATGGAATATTTTACATTGTATTGCCTGAGGTGGGACCAGCGTATCCCACAGAGCCATTATATGGCTGAGTGGGAGGCGACCAGTCCCACGGAGGGGAACGCAATTTAAGACCCTTGCACTTAAAGGAGCAATAATGGTAAAGGTGAACGATGAGCAGTTTGAGCTGACCGTTTCTTCACGAGCGTGTCTGGCCCGTTCCGCACGAGGCCGGTAGGCCGAGTGCGGAGCGGGCCAGACACGCGAGTGAAGAAACAGGAAGCTCAAACTGATCAGAGTTCATCTTTACATTTATGTCAAGGTGTTTGAGTGACTAATTAATCGATATTTCATCAATATAATCCATAATTAACTCTTATTTACCCATCGTCTTCGCGAAATTCTGACCGCCGCCATCTTGAATGTTTACATTTCAAAAATGATGCGCATGCGCGGTGGACCTATGACGTCATCGTGCGGATTTGGCGCCGGTTATTTCACTGTGGAGTGCAATACGGGGGCTTAGTGCCTTCTCTATGGAGCATCGATATTCACCTTGACATAAAATGGTATACTTTTAAAGAATTTAGAATAATGTTGAAATATGCAAGAGGTGGACGAGGACTTAGATCTCCCAACACTACACTCCTTCTGACCTGGTGAGTAAAAAGTTTGGCGCCCCGGGCGTCCATTTCAGGTCACATGATACCAAAGCTGGCTGTTCATTGGTCCACTCAAATATTTTTAAAGATTTTGGTCCAATTCTTTTTGGAAACTAGTTTTAATTATTTAATCTACGATCCATCAGAATATGATTGCTTTTTTCCCCAAAAACTAATCGGTAGAACTGAGGTGCCCAACCCCTACTGGTACACAATTAGGTACAGGAAAAATCAAACATAATGTTGAAATATGCATTCTAACAATGTACAGCCATCAGTTCTGTACTCAAAGCAATCAAAATCACAGACATCTGTACCTTCCAATAATCAGGGTTTGTCCCGTCAATGCCACAAAGATCAAAGAGGGCAGCAATAATACCTGTAATCATTAGTTGTGTCCAGCATATCGGGAGAGTGTTGCTCAGGATAAATAGAGCTGTCAGTATGTGTGCCCTCTTTTCAAAACAAGTGAAGCTCTGCTTCACCATTCAACTCTTCACTATTCAGCTTGCACTCACCACATTAGTCTGAAAAGCCACCTGCCATGTTTAAAAAAGAGAGAGCTGCACTATCAGGTAGCTACTTGTGTCACACACTCTATACTATACTATACTGACTGACTTCTCCCAAGTAGGTACCTACTCAAATCTGCCTTTTTTAGCACCGTACTTGAATGACCACTTGTGAGCAACAAAAGGGACAAGTTATAGCTACATGAAAAGAAAGGACTGGAAACGAAAGGATTTTTAGCCAGCTCTTCCTTTTACTCTAGGAGCAACACCCTCCTGGATCACCAGTAGGGAAGTAGCCAGTAGTCTCATCAGGAGAGTGACGATTTGGTGTTCTCTGGATGTCCTGTGTCTGATGCCTGGGGTCCCTTGGCAGCATCTGGTGTGGTAGGCCTGGGTTGGACTGGTTTGATGCTCCCATCCCTGAACATGACTTCTTGGCCGACTTCTTAAGGTGGATAGTCAGACTGCCATCAGTGTCATTATCTGCCTCAATTGATGGTCTTTCAGGGTGTAGGGGGATAGTTGAGGAATGTTCAGTGCATACATCAATGTTAGTTCTCTTGGACTGTGCTTGTTGTTCTTGGTATGAGACTGAAATAGGCTAGAGTTGCCTGGTTGGATTACCCTATCAAGGGTCAGAACAGGTGCTTGGTCTTGGTTCAGGGGTGTGTAGGAGCAGGCAGTGCTTGCATGGTTGGGTCATCCTGTGATGGTCCAGTACAGGTGCTTGGTCTTGGTTCAGGGGTGTGTAGGAGCAGGCAGTGCTTGGTTGGGTCATCCTGTGATGGTCCAGTAGAGGTGCTTGGTCTTAGCTCGGGGGTGGTTGGGTCCTGTGCAGTATGTGTTGGTGGTTGACGTAATTTAAGGGAGATATAACTCTAGGTGACTGCTGGTACAACATGTGCCACATGTACCTGAGGCGGAGGTCCTGTAGGCGAGGGACCACTGGATGAGGCAACTGGCCTAACAACAGCATTCATACGTTTTACCAGTATCCGTACCTGGATTGCAGCACTCATAAGGAGAAGAGTGAGTGAGTAATTGATGTTTAATGCCACTTCGACAGCCAAGGTCATATTCGTGGCGAGAACCACATTACACAATTTCACAGAGGAATTTGAGGATATAGGAAAGAGATATAGACCCTTTTAAAAGGGCTAGGGAAGCCCGATAAGAAGAAGAGAAATGACAATGCCGCAGAAGACAGGTTCTTGTGCATCTTTAAATCACTGTAGTACAATGGTCCTGCTCAGACCCTGGCAGATCTGGTGTATGTAAGGTGGGTTGATCAAAGTCTGACTGTATGAAATAAGGATAGTTAGAGTGCCATCACTGCCTTTATCTGTCTCAATTGAAGGTCTTTTAGGGGGGCATAGTAGGGGGGCACTGCACTCATCAATGATAGTTCTCTTGGACTGTGCTTATTGTTCTTGGTATGAGAGTGAAATAGGCTAGAGCTGCTTGCTTGGTTGGAAATGTTAGAGGCTGTGTAATAGCTAAATGGAAATATACGGCAGAACCACGATGACCATGAGAGGGGAAGTATACTGAAAGCCCCAAGGTCGTCAGACTGACGATACCCAAATCTACAACCTTAGGTCATCAGGTTGAGCACCCTGGGTAATCAACCTGATGGGTTTAGGTCAATACTTTCATGCAAGGTAGTCAAACTGATTACATAATGTTGTTGGAGTGACAACCTTGGTGCTGACTACCTGGGATCCTCAATCTGACTTCCAAAGCTGTAGATTTGGGTATTGTCAACGTGAGCACCATAAGTTCTCAGTGGTGAAGACCTTCAGTTGATAACTGAAAGACTGATCATCAAACATAAATGGCACATACATGCCAACTAGTGTATTTTTACATATTGTTAACAGGATGCCATAGACTCATACTGGGGAGAGGTAGACTGAGGGATTTCACTCCCTGTAAGGTGCTGCACCCTATCCATACCTCTCCTGATGACTATAGGTCCTCAATCTGACGAGTTTTAAGATCTCAAGGGTTTTCAGTGTAGGCTGTATATCTCCTCCAGTATAAAAGCATGTGACATCAGGGTTAGGTTATCAAAGATAGCCAGGACCAGCAGCAGGATCATGAAGACAGAGGTCCTCATGAGGGAACCATACACTATCACAATGATAACAAGACTGTTCATTATCAATCCTAGTGCATACATAACTAGCGTCAAAATTATAACAGGCCTGGAGACATAATATCCTGATCGATGCGAAACATCTGTCACATTTTCAGTCAAGTTTGTGTATTGTCTGACACCTGAATGTAGTAGAAATGTACTGTCCATTATGTGAAATATCTATATTTCATGCATATAGACTGGTTAGCCAGGAAAAATGATCAGAAAAATATTTCTACATTTACAGCATCAACAATAGTGGATTAAGTTAGTAATTGTTATGTTGCAGGTTGGTCTGATTGACTGACGGTCTATGATACAGCTGGAAAAAAGCGAGGGCAGATGGCGATAAAGAGGCATGAACACAGTATCATATTGTCTATTGTTTGTAAATGGTACATGTTATTCTTCCCTCACAAATCAATTAGGCCGTGCATCTTTATGAAAGAGAATCCTGGGATTATAGATCAGAATACCACATAATGTTTACAATGGGTGCCAAATTGCCTATGAGTATTGACATTGGATTTAATCCAAGGCCACATTCCCCATCCCCGAAAAATCACCTTTGAGGGATTAACCTGGTCTCTCTGTTAAAGTGAAAGAGATACCAATTTGTATTTTGGGGTTACCTTTCTCAATGTATCAATTATAAGACCATCATATATGAAAAGAGAAAGATTGATATCAGTAATTAGCTAGATTACCATTTAGCCACTTTTTTGGATAATTTCCCAATAATTGCAGTATAGGTTTGAGGGAAAATACCTCTCTGCACTGACAGTAATGCAAATAATATCTGTGGTAAAAAGTAACATTGTGGGGATTTAGTGTTATTCCCAGTGAAGAAAGGCATGTTGTATGAATGTATACATGTGATGCATCCTAACCAAATCAGGCAGATCTTGCCCCTCATAGACCAGAGATAATGAGGTCAAAAAGTGGAAAATGCTAATTATAGTCATTTGGAGCTTTTTGTTTGTATGCTTCCAATATTATCTTCCCTTCCATGTGATAAAAGAATGAATACAAAAAATTAGTAGAAATGATGAAAATTGGCTGAATTGATAATCGTCGCTGATTTTCGCCCAACAACTTTCATCAATAGATTTACAATATAATCTTACTGAATCTTTGAAAGAAAGGTATCAAATAAAGAAACACAACATATATCAATATCCCCATGTAGCTCAACATTTTCTCTTTAAATTGGTACTAGCTTTACTTTTTATATATTTGGTACATACAGAGTACACACTAAAACAATGGTGCCTCCCTTCTTTCAGTATGAGTATACAGTGAATCCAGTATAATACTGAAATCCATTTTCCCAACATGTGCCTGGTTAGGTAAGGATGCATCACATATATGAACATGGTCTCTTAGTAGCAACTACACAGATAATAAGGGTGAGACAGTAGAGGACAAAGTCGCCCTCCACCTCCGTAATCAAGGTCTATGTATATCAAATAGAGCTGACAGAGGGCAGCACAAGTCCTTTATGTCTCACCCTTATTATAGCATATGGATAACACCTATGCAGACCCTGTAAACTATATCCTATAAAAAGACCTTGATTACAAAGCTGAGGGGGAACTTTCACAAAGTCCCCCCTTACCTCCATAATCAAGGTATATGCTTGGCAAAATGAGCTGACAATTAAGCACCAGGACAAAGATGGGTACATGCTCAAAAACTGGAATGGATTTATTGTGTTTTGCAACAAAATTATTCAAATATAATGTTGGCAATGAGAATATACTGAAAACTCATAAGGACTGTTGTCTGTATCTGTTTCTAATCAAAGAAATCTAGATTGAAATATGAAAATGACTAGAATCATCATTTTGCCTTTCTCTGCCTAAAGTTAAAAGTAAGGCCATGGTGTAAGAATTTCAATCTAAGCAGAATGGGTAGCTTCCTTACGGATTTCTCTTTCTAAAGACATGTAACATGACATCGATGGTATGTATTTATCCTAAAAAGGAAACCTGGAGGACATTGCGCGTATGCTAAATAGAGCTGGGAGTAGGTGCCCTCTTTTCCAAAGAAGTTACGCTCTGCTTTACCATTCAAATTCCACTAACAATATAAGTCTAAAAAGGCACCTGCCTTGCTTAAACATAGTGCTGCACTATGAGATACCTACATTTGTTACACTTTCTTTTAAGTGCTCTTGTGCTGACCACTTGTGTACAACACAAAAGGAACTTAGGACTACAAAGAAAGACACTGCTGCAGGTGAGGCACTTCTAAGGCAAATGTACCTTTTCCCATAGAAGCAACACCCTCCTGGTTAGCAAGCAAAGGATATAAAAAGCAGCATGTTACCATGTGGTGTCCCTACAAGTAAGTGAAGCACATAAAAATGTAGGTGGGGGGAGGGGGTCCTACAACCTCCAACTGCCACTTTGGGCACTGTGCCAAAGCAGTGTTGTAGATGCCCTGTCTCCCAGAGCAGTCCAAATGGACAAACAGTATCAAAATCAAGAATTGTAAGTTTTTGGCACATTAGAAGCAATGCACGTGACACAAGCATGTTTTTGAACATTAAAAAATGATTTGATTAGGTTCCAAGGGGGGAACCCAATGCTACTCACCCTGGTGGGAATCAGGAGCATAACTATGGTTACGTCTTTCGGGGAGAAGCGCTAACGTGGCGCCATTTTCGCTTGTTAAATATGAGCAGGTAAACTTTCAACTTTCGCCGGTACCAGGAACACACTTCCGATCATACCGTTTCTCCTCGAAAGGGTTCACGCATAACTATGACATCTGAAGTGACCCCTGGTGAGAGTAGGGAGAACTAACTTATAATGGAAGTCCATGAGAAGACCCTGCAGACACCGCAATTCTAGATAAATGCAGGCATGATTTCCAAGCATATACAGAGGTCTCAACTAAGGTCTCCCCTATTTTTATTTCACATGCTATATCAGACTGTTCATTTCTGGAAATATATTTGATAGACCTCCACTAATGACATTGTAGGATATACTTCAAGTAAGCTAACTTTAGGATTTCAGATAACAAACTGCTAAGTGGCTCAATATAGGTCTCACAAATATATCAGGTAGATAGAGGCAACACTATTCATTGTAGGTGCAACATTGGGTCAATGTGCAGATATGGGAATAAAGCAGTGTGGTGGAGAATATTGAGTCATGTTGGGCTGACAGGTGCATGGCACTTGTTGACTCTAGTTCCACTTTTCCCCACTAGATGCCCGCATGCTGGATATGCTGCCTGATTAGGTTCCTAAGTTTGCCAAACGTTTGTTTAGGACATAAAAAAAAACGGCAAAACATGTGCTCAAAAACTTATTTGATATTCCAAAAAGGCGTTTATATTTTAGGCTAAAATATATGGTTTTAATGTGTAGATAACGTGATTTATTTATTAATTAAACATGTTTTTACAAACATTTCAAAATATTTTGGGAAATAAACGTTAAAAAATGATTAAGTAGACACTGGGTATTTAGAAATCTAAACCCCTTATCCCCACCAGTCACAATTCTGTCACGATTATATTATGATACCGTCCTCTTATGGACTGCATTCTCATGGAATGTCCTTTGTGTCAGAAAAAGTACATGTAATGGTTGTTGAATTGTGACTGACAGAAAGAGTGACCGTAGCAACATTTGTACATGCACGTGTTTCACATTATTATAAAAAAAAATGTCATCACAATAACAGAATCTTTGTCCAAAAGTTGCCAGAGATTCATTGTTATTGAATGAGATTCCTTCTACATTTATGTACCACTGTACTGCCACCTGGGGCTTCTTGTAAAAACTACACTGGTTTACTGCAAAATAATTACAGTGGTTCACTTTTCAGTTTTACGAGGATCCCTGGTAGGTCCAACGGTTATTTTTTACAGTGCACATATTACGGGAGTATCTGCATGATGCAGCATTGAAGTCAGCCTCGCTCATCCAGGCCCATATTCTACTTGTGACTTGTGACGATATAAAATGGCTTGTTCGCAGACGCCCATTTTCACCATGGGGAGGCCAAGGACCTAAGTCAGAATGATTGAACTCTTGGGTACCCCTTAGCAAGCAAAGTCATAATCATATGTATCACAGTGTCATGATTAATGCCTTTGGTGGTGCACCATGCCAGCCCTTCGGTTTGGCACTTGGAGTAATGTGCACTCAGCTGTGACCAGGCCCTTCACTGCATGGCAGAGGTAGTTAGCAGGGGGCAGCAGTGGGGGCATGGTGATCAAAAGTACAAGGCCGGCCCAGGCAGTATATTCCAATTTCCAATCCCTGGGGGTCAGAGGCTGTATGAAGTTCTTGTGAGCTAACTCACTATCATTATATATCACTGCCTAAAACTTGGTAATACAGACGAGTTTAGGTAGGCCTGAGAGACTCTGAGTGGGGAAGGGGCCCCAGCCAGAGTTACCTTCTATACATTTCTACCAGTTTACTCCTGCAAAATGATTGAGTAGACTTTACTTTTTACCTAGTAAGTGTCTGTTCTTCAAACTTCTCCCAGTCTATCTATGTCATACTACCTTGCCCCCTTTTTCTTTGAAACAGGTCAGATCCCCTCAGTATGTAGTAAATCAGTCTTTGTTCTCAGTAGACTGCTGCAATATGTAGTAGATTGCTACCACACTATGAATCACTTGTTTCCCTGCTAAGCCCTTCACACCTCCTTGACCTAATTGATATAATTGATTGGTAGTTAGAAGGTCTGGTAGGGCTAATTTGACTGACATCAACCTTGACTCTACCCAATCTTTGCTCTACAATGTATATACCTATTCAATCAATTCACAGCCAAAAAGTGTTGACAATAAGCCTTGTTGATGACAAGAAGTGGGGCTTCATCTACATTTCATAAATGCCATTTTAGAATAATGTCATGATTTAGTTCAAGTATTGTAGAGTGTAGTATCTTATTGAGATTTCCTGCTACAAATGAATTATCATAGCCCAAAAGTGGTATTTAGACCATTTGTACTGCAATTTTAATGTGCCTACCTAAGTTTGTACCCAACTCGGACTGTTGGCCATCCCTACAGTCCGAGTCTCTCTGGACTAAGTTTAGGGTAGTCAAGGTCAAATGACGACCTAAACTCGTCTTACTGACAATACAATGTCATCATACTGACAACATAGGTGGTCAGGATGACGACCTAAAGTGGCCATTTTGACGACCTTAACCTGTAGATTTAGGTATTGTTAACCTGAGGACTTAAAGTCGTCTGCCTTGATGAGTTTCAGGCTTGTCAGGTTTTCAGTGTTGTGAGTCATTCAGGTGTCAAATTCATAGCTATAGTCACTGCTGAGGCACAATGCTGTGTGGTGAAGGATGTCAAGTAGAACCAGGAGACCGAAGACGACTGACACGAGCACGATACTTAGGTATCCGATAGAATCTGCATTCTCCGCCTCTGTTGGTTGAATCTCCTCTGGGACTGGAACTATAAAGTGATAGAAATTGATACAGCATCCCATATTTTAGATAACATAGCATCTGAACTTGATAATTATGTGATGACTGACAGTTCATATCATGAGGGCTCACTCAGAATAGTTACCTCCCTTCTGGAGGTATGGTACATCTTACCGAAATAAACCTGAAACCTTAAGGAATAGACTGGTATCAAGTCTTCAAAAACGGATCTTAAAATCTTTCTAGGACCATTTCTGAGTAGAATTTAGGGAAGTACCCAACTAAGTAGATTTTGGGGTGTAGATTCAGAAAAATAAGTTCCCCAAAATGTCAAAAAAAAAAGAAAGAAATGGCCACCAAAATATTTGAGCAAATTCTTAAATTTCGCCTCAAGACCTTAATTTTCGAGACAAATAGCTCAAATCAAAGGTCTCAATGAGATATATTATCTCAACATGGTTATACAGTTATCACTTGGACACTGTATTAACTAGAAATGTACCAAAATTCTTGGATTTTCTTAAATTTTATTTGAAATTCTCATTACTCATCATATTATAATCATATTAGTATATCATGCCTGCTACCATAAACTGCTACATATCAGCCATGGCTAGGATAAAATTCCAGAGGATTGTTGTGGCTTCACGTGCAGCTTAATTAAAGTCTATTCCACGTCAGCCCAATCAGCAATGGAGCATTGGGCCATGCTTGTCCATGCTTGGCCCAATATAAGCCGACATTGGCCCAATATAAGCCGACATTGGCCCAACATAAGCCGACATTGGCCCAACATAAGCCGACATTGGCCCAATATAAGCCGACATTGGCCCAATATAAGCCGACATTGGCCCAATATAAGCCGACATTGGCCCAATGTATCCTTGCTACCTGGGAGGGTGCCGCTGATACATAGGCGCTGTTTATTATTTTGGTATTTTTATAGTAATTTTTAACCAACTCTTAAGATCTTAATATTTGTTAAAGAGTAAAGCAGAAAACAGACATAGCATGTTTCCCAGTGCATCAACACACACATCAACAATTGAGATAACCCTTGGTGGGGAATTTCTCAAGACACTACAACTTTACAGAGCCACTATGATTTGAAACCCCAAAACATAGTGCCAGTGATCATTGGTAGTGCCCTCTGATGGCTATGTACAATCAACACTTATGTAGTTATAACATAGCATTTGGTAGGGCAGTCATAGTGCTTCAGACACTATATATATATGGCCAATACTATTGGGCTGTAATGCCACTAAATTAAGGGTCCCCACTACGAATTGAAGGTGGGCAGTCCAAGTGTGTTAAGAAATGGCCTCCTGACACCCTCCTGTGCACATTAGCATGGGGACGGCCCTGTTTGTTTTCTGCTTAAAGGGCCATTCCCTTTGCTGTCCCCCCATTCCATTTGTTTTCCCTTGCCATTCCGTCCAAAATTGTCACGGAATGGCAACAGAATCATGATTGACAGAACAGGGTGACGGCAATGGAAGTGGGGCTTAAGATATGTGAAAAATAGCCACCCTTACCTTTACATTGTCCTATAGGTGGGTCCCATAGACCATCAATGGTGCAGGTTGTCAGATAGGACGTGGCATTGGTCACTGCAAACAAACCTTCAGTACATGACACATTCACCACTGTCATGTAGGTATGTTTCTGTGTGTCCACAGCCAGGCCCTCCCAAACTGGTACAGGTGAACATCTTATATCTGAAAACAGATTTATTTCATGAAGAGAACCAGGGGCCTTACTTTGTTGGCAGAAAACTATCTTGGACATGGGAGACTAAAATGAGAATAGTGTCAACGAGTCCGTAAATGATGAATAAGGATGAATACAGACGAATCAGGAATCCAGTTTGATATCCACTTTATTCATAGAAGTCCACGAGGTATAGATGGTGATACAGTATAAAGGTGCCCAACAGTGTCCAAGCCTAGCCCTTGAGCCAAGGGCCTTGGTCTCACGTGAGTGTGTGAGGTATGAAGTATGAAGGTGGAAAGATGAGTGAGCTGCTCCCTCCACAGGTATTTGTAGTAGGAGCTGCTCACCCAGCTCATCCTAAAAATAGTATCAGGTGAGCTAAATATAGTAACTGGGGAACTCCAGTGCAGGTATGTAGGGGGGATCCCAAACATAGCACTGGGGTTCACAGAGTTCAGTGTGGTTCTAAATATAGCTGCTGGGAACTCCCGGTATGCTGTGAGCTGCTCATGATCAAAGGGCATGTCATCCAGCAGGGGGAGTTGTTTCTAAACATTGTCTGCTAGGAATTTCCAGCATGCAGTGGGCTGCTTGTGATTGACGGCGTATCCTCCAGTGGGAGGAGGCGGGGTCACTGAGTGCAGTTGACACCGCCAGCCTTTGGTCTATGGGTATGGCTTGGCTTGTGGGTTGACTCGGACACTGGGTTACATGGTAGAGTCAAAGGTGAAAAATAAATATGATAAGTACAATACCTATAACGGTCTACTGACAAATCCCCACATTCCTACTCGATTCCACGCGAGGTTTTAAGGAGGAAGTTTGTGAGAAAGGTCTACTGACAATATGTTTGATGTGTAATAATAGGTATTACATCTTATCATTTAAGTTGATAGTTTACAGTATTAAGGAGGTATTTAATATTGGTTTTTGATTGAACATGAATAATTTATAAACAGTACAAAACGGAACTGTGCCAAAGAGGTGTTGTTTGTGATTTTGACAAGAAGAATATGAAAAATTCAGGTCGTGGTAGGATACAAGGGCTGGATTATTTATCTAGCACTAAAGTTCATAAAGATAAAGGAAATAAAGACTATCCTAAAACATGCAGTTATTGGCTTTAAGGCAGACCTTGAGGTAGACAAGTTAATACTGAAGTTTGTCTCAGTACCGGTAGGCACTTATTATTTAGGTCTTGAGCCAATATACAATACAATATAATAAATAAAAACAGAGGTAAGGTAAATGATGGCTGGCGAGTCGATCAATCATTCCTTATAATACTGGTAAGGCTTAGGGAGTCTGAAGGCTTTTAGGTGTTATGTTTAAGGAATTTTCTAAAAAAAAAATTTTGGATTTTTGGTCTTTTATTTATCTGTAGAAGTTTCTGTTAATTTGTAGAAAGGTTTGTCTTAGTTAATGGAAAATTTAGCATGTTTAGCCTTCAGTCTACCTGGGGTTATCATTGGTTGAAAAGGACAAGGTTAATACAAAAATAAAAAGGGTGGCTCTGGCTGATATTTAGATTGGATCTCAGTTGATCCTGTAGAAATAGGCTGCCAGTGCTTCCTTGTGAAATTTCATAAAAATATAAACTAGCTAAAACCCATAAATATTTGACATGGTTGGGTTTGAAAAGGTACAGTGTGAAAAAGAAAAAGAACTTTATGGCATCTTAAGATCACAAAAACCTGCTGCCTGGCTTGTGTTCTTCATAATGTTCTTATAAAGGAAAAATAAATGTAAAAATGCAGCGTGTTTTTATGGTTATGTATCATAGCCTTATACAAACAAGAAAAAAACTGGCTTTAAAAATCAGTTGACTAGGCTGACTGAGTCAGTGTTCATAGTGTCCATGGGCGGTCGGTGAGTGAAGTGTGTCTCTACACTTTTAGTCCATAATTTTAAAGACAGTTTCAAAAATAAATAAAATAAATAAAGGATGGTTATTGAAATTATTTTCTCCTTCTATGGCGACTTTGGTTTGCAAGACCCTTTGGTGGTGGGTCTTGGTGGTTAAAGACGTTTGGGTTGAGGGAGCGACCTAGTGAGGGTCTTCTCCTGGATCTGGATTTTTTGGTGTTGGGGACAAAGTTTACGATTTTGCTGAAGTGCATTCTGCTAGGCTTGCCTGAGTCAGGCTGCAAATTCAGATCGGAACTGTATGCAGGGTCCATGTCTATTGGTTCTGTCGAGAGGGAGGTGCTAGAGTCACTATCCTCCTCAGATGAAGCTTGGTTAATTTTGGGTAGGGGTCTCCAGACCTGGGTCGAGCCAATTGTTTTGAAAGTTTCTGGTCTATTGTCTTTGTTGATACTGCATGGGCAGCTGTAGCTGTACATTAGGTGGGGACAATTTGTTCCCAGGGTGGCGAATCTGGTAGGTGGCCCTATTGGAGAGCAGACTCGTGTGCTCCAATGGGGCAGGCCGGTTGGAATGGGCGTGCCTGGCCTGCTGCTGGAAACTCCTGCTGGCCCGTCAATACGGTCTCCGCCTCCTCGATTAGGTCGTTGGCCTCTGTATTGAAAAACAGAACAAGAGAGGGGGGATTTTTAGTTTTAGGGTCGATCATAGTGCATGGATCACAAGGCGACCAACAAAAATACCAAATTGACAGGTAAGGCAGTGAAATAGGCAGTGCATATTGATGTGCAGTGTCACCGAGCCGGTGTAGACTTATGGCAAAAAGGTGAGCGGGAAACTGGGATATCCAGGGTCCGGGTTAGTTCTGCTGCGCGGCGCGGGTAGCGCCACTGCATGGGGATCTGTTCTTATTTAGTTCAAGCGACAAACATTGGCTGGCGCCACTGAGCTGGCGTTTGTTCGGCGTTCGTGAAATGGTATGGGGAAATGGTATGGTGAATGGTGTAGACTTGCCATGACCTTGTTGGGTCATGTGTAAGTGTCTGTACCCGTGTTGGGTTAGGTGTTTTGGGGCCTAAAGGTGGGGCTAATTGGTTGAAATTTTGAATTTTGATGATGCACTTTTTCGAAAAAAAATAGGTCCAAAAATTAACTTTATGCTCCCGTTTTGGATCCTGATATAAAAGGGAGCGGAGGCTATTTTGGGATCAGAAGGCGACTGAAAAACTAACGGGACATACTGATTGCTGCTGTTTTGAGCTTTGGCAACGCCGAAAAAGAAAGGGCCAAGATGATAATTCGTGCCAGATTTTTTTATTGGATTTCAGGGTCATCCTTTTGTGGATCAACATTGGGGCTGTACCGGTGCACTGTCACCAGGTCCGTAGGCCGCACGATGGCCCTGAGGGAGGGGCCAGTGGGCCCTGTGTCGTGTTCTGAAGGCCCTGGCTGGTACATGTAATTTTGAGTGAGTTGGTTGGAATTTGCTTGAAAATGAAAATCAGTCTGCTAAAAGAAGATTGGATTTTGATCTCACTTTAGATTTTATTAGGTAGAGTGGTGGCTCACAGGGGCTCATTAATTGTGTCTTCCAGAAACTGAGGCGTAGAAGTACCTGCCGGTAGACAGGATTGAGTGCGCCAGTAAGATGGAAAAAGGACCAGATCCAGAAGGTGGCCGGCCAGATGCGAGGATGTGATTGAAAATTGATTGTGATAAATGACTGTGATGATTATAACAAGTGCCATGAGCCTGATTTGCCTGTGATTTTATCCAATAATACTTGAAAGTCCACCACCAGTTAGAAGTTATGTTGTTTATTCTGGGCTTCTAAATTGGCGAGGGCGGGCTTTCAATTCCAATGCGGGTTGGTATTGTTAATTTGGGTCGAAAACAAGTCTAGTGATATTGCTAACACGTGCTTATGTTATTGTTTTGACGCAGATATTGAGTGCGGGTGTATTGACTGACGTTAAGTTGTCATGCCAACGTGGGAAAAATGAAAGAGATTTGACGTTGGGGAGGCCGACGGCAGTGGTGAGACGCTGCGCCGGCGTTCTGACGCAGCGTTTGGCGGGGAACCAGACGCGACGTCAGAAACAAGATGGCGACGTCTCATCGTGCGGTGGGCCTTCACAGTGAGTCGAAATAACTGTGTTATTGTGGGTCGAAACTGTGCTATGGTACTGGAGATGTTGTTAAAAAGGGTTTTAATTGTGGGTGGGGTCGGATTTAGAGCTATTAAGGATGGGGATGATCCCCACATGAAGGTGTTAGATTGGGCTATCCGGTGGATTGGGCGACCGGGAGAGTCCATTACCAGGTTATATGGGGGGTGGCCGGCGGTTAATTGATCCCCACATGAGGATCAAAGTAGGTTTCTGATGAAAACTTACCGCTGGTTGATGTTGAGGGTGGTGTGAGCATCATCTCCGGTTGCTTGTACATGTATTTGTCTTTCTTTGGCTGATGCCGGAGTGGGGTGTACTTTGTGAGCTCAGCCGGGGAGTCATGGCGATCAGCCGGCCAGGACTCACAAGGTAGTTGTATGGCAGGGTCAGTGTCACTGGATGCAAGTTGGAAATCGGGTTGTCCTTCTGAGGAGATGACCACTGTCATGTGGTGAGCTCCTTTTAAGACCCTGTACAGCGGTATTCTCCATAGAAGTGGTACCGGAGGATAGCGCTGCAGCGGGATCTGTCGGACTTGTCCCCCGATTATTGTCCTGATGTCAGACTTCCAATGGAGATCCAGGTGTCTGCCCAGGGGTGCCGTAAGGCGAGCTGGGGAGACCTTAGGGGCTGTGATGGTGGGGGCCCAGAGATTTTGTCCATAGATCATCTTGCCAACGGTGAAATCAAAGGTTTGACCATTAGCATGGATCTTGGCCACAATCGAAGGTGTCCTGTGGCTGTCCTGTTTGCAGTAGGGCCAGTGTCGCAGGCACCTCTTGGCGGTACTCCATGTGATGTACAGGAGGGTTGCTATTAAAATCCAGGTGAGCATGTCCTGGTAGCGGTCAGGCGACTGTACAAAGTCTAGATCGGTGTCTGGGGTCGTTTGTGGGGCCGGCCAGTTTTTGTTAGCCTGGCGTATCAGATCTTTAAAACGATTCCAACTCTCCGCATTAGCCATCTTGGGTGTTCGGGTTGCTGAGACTAGTGTGATAAAGCGCGCCAATTGATTGACACGAAGATGGTTCTTAAGGGTTAATGCGCAGCAAAGTAGTGCCAGGAGGGGTGATACCAAATGTATCCAGGGTGAGAACTGGAGGTGATATCCTAGATGCATCAGGGAGTTAGTGGATAGGAGGGCTGATTGGTCTTTAAGTCCCTGTGCGGCTCTTTTAAGGGTTAGGGTGTCTTGGAAGAGGGGTGCTATTTTTTGATTGTGTAGGTGTTTTAATTTTTCAAAATTGGGCAGGTGAAGGGTCTGGGTAGTGGTTGCCATGGTGATGCCGGAAACATTGGCTGGAGGTTGACCAAAATGTCGCCACAGTGGTAAATTGAAATAGGCCTTTGATATGGGTTCTAGGGTGAAATTTTGGGTGCAAGATAAATCAGAATTGGTTAAAATCATGCCGGCATTTTTAATGGAGCACAGGCATGGGACTGAGATGACTGAGTATGCTCTATTTTTAATTTTGACTTCGCCTGAATCTGTGCATTGGAGCATGGAAATGGGATGGTCGGTTATTAATAGGAAGGTGCTGTGAGATAGGGGTTGGATAAGATTTGGTATGGGTGCTGCCATGTGTGCTTTAAAACTGCAGGTATGGTGCACTGCCTCTGGTAGGTCTAAAAATAGGGATAGAGTGCATGTGGGGTGTGTGGCCGACAACAGAGGTAGGGGTAGGTTACAGCTGATAAGGTGGCCGAGGTCACACATATCCAGGTCAGCTTGTGTAAACTGTATGTAGTGTGAGTGGGTCCTGGACATGGCCAAGTAGCCGGGAAGTGGCTCCACCTGGGTGTGACCTACTGACTTAGTGTCGGAGGTGTCGAAAGGCACGGGGAAGGTTTCTATTCTAAATATAGAAAAGGTGCTTCCCCCTCTGGTTATGGGTACTGGTATGGTTATTAACAGGCTCGAGTTATGGCTCCAGTGCACGTGTACTCGGCGCTGATAATAATAACTTATGGGTAGGCCTTCTAAAATAATGCCGTGGTGTGCCTCGTGCAGGAGGCTGGATAAATTGTTTAAACCTAAACTAAGGTCGTCTTGTGTGATGATGGATTGGGGTAGGGTGCCCTCAAGTAGATTATTAATGGTTAAAAGCAGATTTTCCAAGTCGCTTTGGAGGTCAATTAAAGACTCTATTTGAGAATTTGCTGCTGTGAATAACATGGAATAGAAGGTGTCTTGTCTGGATTGGAGTTCTAATTTTAATAATATTGATGAGATGTTAGAATTTAAATGCTCTAATTTTCCGGAAATAAAAGATAGAGCATCATCAGTGTCGTTTTGGAATTTTGAGAAGATGTTGACAGAATTGTAATTAAATTCCGAAATATTTAACAAGAAATGTGTGGCTAATTCTACCACGTGCATTTTGGTGGCTAACTTTTTATCCAGGTCAGACATCTCAGAATTCAAAATATCAATTTCTGGTTGAGTCCCGAGGCCTATTGAAGCTCTTAAAATGTCACCAATGACTTGGCCGGGGGCATTTCTGGCTTTTCTGACGTTTGGAGGTGAAATCAATTTTGACAAGGTTTTTAGTGTTGTTTTTGACTTGGAGAATAGGCTCTGTATCATGTTATCTAGGGCATGGGCTGTGTGCTTAATGTATTGGGGTGCATCAGTGCTGATGAGAGGGCTGAGTAGTTTTGGCTGACTTAGGTTCTGGTCAAAGGTCAAGTTAAGGCTGAAGGTCAATGGATAGTCCATGTAATTGGCTAGTAATGTTTGGGGTAACTTGGTAAACAGTGCGCCATAGTTGGGTCTGAAGATGGTGTTCAGATTGTTGTCTGATGTTGAGGTGCAGCCGAGGAGCAGATGTAGGAATATACAGACTGCTAGGATGGCTGCTGCTCTAGAAAATGAGAAAAAAATTGAAAATTTTGAGGATTTTGAAAATTTTGATGGTGGGGTTCACTTTAAAAATAACATTAGCTCAGTCACAAATGGGATGTTAGTATGGTCAAGTATTTACAAAGGTCGGGGAATCTGTGGGTGGTAGGGTTGTTGTCACATGAAAGGTTTTATGCAGATGGACTGGTGCCTGTTGTCACCGTCAGGGGCGGCACACGAGCTTGAGCATGGAATCTGTTTATCTCGAAAACAGCAAACTGGAATACCAGGCTGGCTGTGTTCCTTATGGCCAGTTCGCGTCCAATTCTGGAGTATTGGCGGGGTAAGTCCCTGAGGGGCTGTTCTGACGCTAGAAGTGTGCGAGCACATAAGAGTGCTATGTATGATGCAGATCTATGGTTAAACCTGCCCCATGGAGGCCGGCGGGGATTATCCCCAGCTACAGCGACCATGAAGGCTTTAATGGTTGCTGCTATGGAGTGATTGTTCATGTCCAGCTCCTGTCTTAGCACAGGGCTGCTGAGGTAATGTTTAATATCTTCCTGGGCGAGGAAGGTGATGAGGTGTTGTTGTTCCATGATTATGCTCCTAATTTCAAAAGGATCCATGAGATCACTCCTGATCCCATGTGGTCCAAGGAGGCTGTGTATGGTCCATGTAGCATTTGGGCCGTGCTTATTTGCCGGTGGGTCCAGGCTGTAAGTCATAAAAGGAAAAAGGGTCTAAGTGGGCTGTGAATGGGGGGAGAGGAAGAGGTGGGGAATTTGCTTGGCTGAAGAGGTTTAGTAAATTGGATTATCAGTGTTAAAAATTATAGGATAGTGGAGAAGTTCTTCCACATTTTACACACACTTGAGGCTCACACCGCCATTGGTTAATAGGGGTACCTGGGCACCATGATAATAAAAGTGCTATCATGTACAATGCTAGAACGACTGTTAAAAATCCTAAATGCTAAAATAGACCCATAAGATAATCCTACCTGGGCTGGTTGCATGATGGGTCTGCCATGGTCCCTTCCCAGACACTTGTTGCCGTGCTTAAGGTGTGGTGGTATTGGTTGTGGGTTGTGTTGTGATCAGATGTGGGTGGGCAAGCGCTTATAAACCTGAGATTGAGTTTGGCTATTTCTCAGTCTGAGATCTCCCATAGGTGGTATGTCTTGCCCTGAAAGAGGCGTAGGCCAAATATTATTGGTGGGTGCAAGTGGGGTTGTACGGTCCCATATGCAAATTAGGGTTATCCTGGCCTGGATTGGTTGGTGGTGAGATATTGTCTAAAGATAGCATATTGGGAAGCTTGGCGGGGGGGTGTTTTATCCCTGGCCAAGGTGATATGGTTGCTATGGCGTCCCTGTAGCTTTTAAAGACCTTGAGGGCAGTGTGTTATTGATTTGTATATGTGCCACCACAGCACTTAAGGGTTGGCAGAGACAGCGGTGTAAACATGGGGTGTGGGTGTCAGAGGTCCATCTTCCTACAATAGGTTTATCATTGGAAATAGTGGTCTTGAAGTGGTAACAAGCCGTCGCATGTGTGTATTGAAGTTTATACACAAACCGAGGATACAGCGCTGCCTTGGGCGGTCGGTATGTGGCGTGTGTAACCTAACCTAATTATTTGATAATCCATTTGCCAGTGTTTGGCGTTCCACTTAGAAGGGGTAGGTGTGTGTATATACAGTTAATCAAGGCGGTGTTGATTTTAGATGCATAGGAATTTTTATGGCTGTTAGTATAAATAGGTTGGGTGTTGGTCTGTGACTGTTGCTGTCAGTGTGTTTAAGTGGTTGGTGTATTAATGGTTGATTAATTTGGTTGGGGCGCGTGGCGCCTGTAGGTATTAAAGGAGGGTTGTTTATAGGATGCTTGGTGTTTGACACAACGTCTTATGATCTATAATGGACGCTTAGAAATTTTTCTTGATTTTCTGGAGGGCATGGGGCTGAAGGAGATTGTTCCCTTTTTGGCTGGCCTTCCTCTCTTTTTCTTTATTTTGGGAGTGGTAAGACTCACATTGGAGGGGTCGTCCTGGTCGGGGTCGTGAAGTGAGCTTGTGGGCCCTGATTGCAGCCTTTTTATAATGGCTTTGGCGCTAGCTCTTGTGATTGGTCTCCTTAGCCTTGATACATGTACTGATTTCTTCAGTATTTTTCCATCTTGTAGCCTTTTTAGAATAGCTGTAACTGGTGAAGTCATCTTCATTATGATGTAGGGGCCTGAGTATGTGGGTTGCAACTTTTTTGATGTGCATTTGACCAGCAGGGTGGGTATATGTAAATATACCAATTGGCCTGTGTTATATGAGCTGAGTTCTGCTGAAGTGTCATGTCTGGCTTTCATCTTTTTGTGAGCAGAGATCATGTTTTCTGCAGCTTTCATCTGAATATCATCCCTAAACTGTAGTAGGCTGGTCATAATTTTCTCCCTGGTGCTTGAGTCTTTTTCAGCTTTAATCAAGGACAAAGCTGCTTCGGTTGGTAGGTGTGTCTGCTTGCCAAAGACTAACAAATTTGGTGAGTAGCCTAAGGCGCTGCTTATAGTATTATTAATACTGAAGACTACAGCTTGTAGGAAGGTTGACCAATGCTTTTGTGATTTTGATACAAAAGCTCTGAGGGATGATTCAATGGTTTGATGTTGGCGCTCACAGAGACCTTGAGACCTAGACCAATGTGCACTTCCTGTCACATGTTTAATGCCGAACTTTTCACAAAAATATTTGAATAGTTTTGAGACGTATTGTTGGGCATTATCTGTGTTTAGTACTGAGGGAGTGCCATGGATACATATGACTTTTTGGAAGAAACCAAGTGCTACAACTGCAGCAGTATTTTCTTCACTTGTCCAGGCAGTCACATGCCTGGTGGCATGGTCGGTCACCACATGTATGTAGTGGGAGCCATCAGCGGCCTTGGAAAAAGGGCCTATTGTGTCCATGGTGACATGAGAGTATGCTGTGAGTACTGGGTCACGTAGTTTCATTGGAGTTTTCAGGTTTTTGGGTCTCTTTTTGGTGGTCAGGCATGTATGGCAAGTACCGCAGAAGTCAAAAACTTCTTTAAACATTGATCTCCAGTAATACCTAGCCCTTATGGCTGTATAGGTTTTGACTGGACCTAGGTGTCCACCTAGGGGAGAGCAATGGGTTGCTTCCACTAAAGATTCTGTCCACTTTTCTGGAATTACAATTTGCAGTGTGGGCTCTAGGGTTTTACCCAAGTTGGTATCAGTAATTCTAAAGAGGACTTCATCCAGTAAGATGAATTGGTCGTGGTTACGTAGTATTTGATTCATTAATCCTGAGTCGTGTGGCAGGCTACCTTTTTCAATGTAGTTTGCCATGGAGGATGCAAAAAGGTCTTCTTTTTGGCTTTTAATCAGTGTTTCTCTAGAAGGTGTCAGGGATTGGTGTTTACAGATTTCCTGAATTGCCCTTTCAGCTAGAGGTAGCACACGGCGGGAGAGCTTAGCTCTTTTGGCGTTTGCAGCTTTGATGGAGACCCTAGGTGACCTAGATTTGGCGGGCCTGCCTTTGGGGCGAGGGCTGCTGCACTTAGGCTTGAGTGGGCGGGTCTTTTTACTGGGCGCTGATTGGCTGGCTGCTGGAGGTGTGTCATCCTGGGACTGGGACTGTGCTCGAGTGAGTACACACAGGTCAGGATTCACACCTTGCTGCCTTTCTGGGGTGCCCTTTCTTGCTATGACGCCTTTTGGTGGTTTATTTGTGCTTCCCCAAATTTTGCCTCCTTTTAATATTGATCTAGGAGGTCCCAAACAGATGGGATTATTGGGGATTGGGTCGTCTGATCTGAAAACCTTTGTTATGGATATATCTGAAAATTGTACCCTCTTTGGTGGGAGGATAATTTTTCCTTGTGATCTAATTGGTATTGGATCATCAGAGCTAGGGGGATATTTTCTTCTAGACAGGCAATCTGCCACTAAATTGGCTCTACCTTGTAGGTATTTTACTTCAAAATCATAGGACATAACAGTGTCTATCCATCTTGCCAATCTCCCATTGGTGATATTCTCCTTTTTGTTGAAGAGGGAGACTAGGGCAGTGTGATCTGAATATACTTTGAAGTGAGTGCCGTCCACGTAATGGTGGAACTTTTTGACAGCGAAGATTATCCCAAGTAGCTCTTTGTCAGTTATTCCATATCTGGTTTCCTGAGGTGTTAGACCTCTCCCAGAGAATTCAATGGGTCTATAAAAACCATGTTCATCTACCTGTGTAATAACTGCTCCTAAGCTGAAATTGCTGGAGTCTGTGAAGATGATAAAGGGCTTGTTATAGTCTGGGAATTTTAGGACTGCCTCAGTGCAAATTGATGCTTTGATTTTTTCAAAGGCTGTTTGGCATTGAGTGGTCCATTTGAAGGTACCTTTTGTGGCTTCATATAAGGGTTTCATTATATGGGCAAAACCTCTAATGAATCTCTTATAGAATTGTGCCATTCCATTGAAACACCTAAGGTCGTGGATGTTTTTAGGTGCTGGGAAGGTTTTGACCGGTGAGATTTTGTCTGGGGAAGGTGAGATGCCGTGTTGATCTAGGGTAAAACCTAAGAATTCCATTTTGGTGGTGCCAAATTCACATTTTTCTGACTTTAATTTGATGTTTCCTTTGATGAAAAGTTTTAGCACTTCATCTAGGTCTTGCAGGTGTCTTTCCCATGTGGGGCTGTATATGGCCACATCATCCACATAGGCTACTGCATTTCTGTATTTGCACTTCATGAGCAATTGTTCCATTACATTCATGAATGACAAACCAGAAGTTTTTAAACCCATGGGTAATACTTTGGCCATATATCTTGTGCCATTGGCGGAGAAGGTTGTTAAAGGCCTTGATTCTTTAGCTAGAGGAATTTGATGGTAGGCGCTGTATACATCCAATTTGGAAAAATATTTAGCACCTGTTCTGCCAACTTGTTGCATGAGGTCGTCTGCTCTGGGGAAGGAGTAGGAAAAAGATTTTAGGTTTTGGTTAACCCATCTATAATCCACGACTATTCTCCATCCTGAGGCCACAGACCTGTCTCCCTGGGGTTTGGGTACTAAGAAAGCTGGGGAGTTCCACTCACAGGGTTTGGTGCATTCTTCAATGACACCTTGCTGTAAATGTTTATCTAACAGCTCTCTTTGAAAAATCTCTTTTTTGGGTGACATTCTATAGGATGGTCTGTTGCAGGGTTTGAAATCAGGGATCAGTTCTAATTTGACCTCATTTTCAACATTTAATCCTATAGCACTCTCATTTAACACAAAAGCCTCTCTATTTGATTCAACAATGTTTTTGATTTGTTGTTTTTGGGCCTCAGAGAGCTTGTCACATATTGTATATTTTAGAGGGTCGTCCCCTTTGGGTAGCTGATCTAGGGGATCATCTCCACAATTGATGGGGAGCATGTCTTTGTCAGAGATTATGCTGTTGAGGGAGTGTTGGCTGTTCAGTTTTCCAATGGGAATGGCTTTGTCTAGATTGTTAAGTGCAAAAATGCCTAGGTTCATGTGCTTTTTGATATTGATGGAAAAACCATTTGGGTTGGCCACTGTTACCGGTATGATTTTTCTTGTTGACCTTGGTTCAACAAGGGCGTGTTTGATTAGTACCGGTAATGTTGTGTCAACATTTTCTGTGATGCCTGTTTTACCTATTAAGGAATCAGGTCCTATGACGATTGCATTGAATGTGGATTCAGAATTTGGTGGCATGGTTAGGCCTTTGGCTGCTCTTATGAAGTGTGGTGAAGGGGACTTGGCCCCAAAGGAAATTTTGGCCCTATATTTGGTCATAAAATTTACGCCAAGAATTATAGGGTGATTTAGCTTTGGAACAACATGTAGTCTTGTTTTAAACTCTGTGTTATTGATTAGGAAAGTTATAGTGATGGAATTGTTGACCTGAACTGAGGATTTATCAGCTAGTAGGATAACCATGCGAGATCTCCTACCATGTCTGAAATTGGGGGTTGATATGATTTTATCTGCCATTTTCTGGCTGATAAAGGAAAGGGAGGCTCCAGAGTCTACAAGGGCTCTGTAAGAACTGCCATTGATATCAACATTAACTGCGCCTTTAGTCAATTCAGTATTAATGTAAGAGGTCTTACCTTGCTGCCCATACTTACTGGTCTCGACTTTTAATTGGAGGGTGGAAATTCTCTTGTTCTGGTTCTCATAGAGGTCCTCACTGTCTGATGAGGAGTCTTCGTCACAATTCACAGGCTGGGGGTCGTGGTTCTGTTGTTCTGCCGAATTTAATTCTGCTCCATCATTTGTGTGTGAAATATGGCATGTGGGGGACGTTCCAATTTTGTTGTCCAAGGTGGGGGCGGGGCTGTAAGATGCTTGGTGGCCCTCCCCTGTGTCCTATTCAATGTTGTCATTGTAGTGTTCTCCTTGTCCAGAATCAGGAGGTTGGTTGTCATGATGGTTGTCTTCTGTCTTTTTGTTGTCATTTCTGCCTGGTGTTGGGTCCCTGGATTTCTTTTGTTGCTGGGTCCAATCATCAGGGATTGGGAAATCTGCTGGGACCAGTAGTTTCTGGAAGGACACCTGGCGGGTGTTGGTGGGGGTGGAGGCAACAGGGATGAAAACAAAGTTGTTTCTTGTGTCGCTGGATTTGGACCTGCTTCTGTTTCCTTCCTGAGATTTGCTTCTGCCTGGCGATTGATACCTGTTCTTGGAGCCTGATCTGCTGTTTGAGCCGGGTCTGGGGTTGTTATAACCTTGTTGATTTTGGTTGTATCCTGATTTAGGTTTATCGTCATACTGCTTAATATTGCCATTTCCAGGGGGCTTGTTGTTATAATTGTTGTTGTTGTGCTGGTCCTTCCTGGATCTGTTATTGTTGTTGTTGTTATTGTTCCTTTGCCCATTGTAGTTATTATAGTTCATGGCGCACAAGTCTGAGGTTTGGTTTGAGGCATGGGCTGCTTTGGCTGCTTCCATGACCAATTCTTGTTTTAATGCTGCAGTCTCGGCTTCTCTAATGCTTTTGGGGCTGTCTGAGAGTACAACATTTTTTATTTCATCTTTGAGGCCATTTATGAGATAGTCCACTTGTACAGATTCATCCAGGTTGCTGTTGGATAGCAATAAGGTCATATCTGCTATGTATTCCTCCACAGTCTCCTTGGGTTGCTGCTTTCTGTTTCTATATCCTTTGATTATTGTGGCAGGGTCAGGCTGGTTGAATCTGCTGAGAAAGGCGGCATAGACTGCCTCAGTGTCATACATGATTGGTTTGTCAAAAATGTTTGTGAAAAACCATTGTGCTGCTCTGCCCTTTAAAAAGGTATACATACAGGATGCATGCATTGTTGGGCTGCGGGGGTATGCATTTCTTATATAGAATTTGAATTCTGCCAGGAATCTGGCTGCAGACCTGTAGGGCGAGGGTTTGTCAAAGGGTTCTGGCTTGTTAAAACAGCTTAATTGAGCAGATGTGAGTCGCTCAGGTTCAAAACTCCTATATCCAGTAGGAGCGGAGAAGTTGGATTGTCCTAGATTTGGTATCATTGGTGTGGACTGAGCTGCAGGCTGGTGGGCAGCTGCTTGGGCAGGTGGAGTGTTTGTAAACAAACCATACATTGGTATAGGGTTGTTGTAGGGCGTGTGTGCCTGGTGGGGTATGTATACATTGTTGTAAACACTGCCTGAAAGTGATGTGGCGGCTACCGGTGATGGACGAGTGGTAGAGGGCGCCATCTGGTGGGTTGTGGCTGAATTATCAAGACCTGCATGTGTCGCGCCTTGTTGGGTGGGCGTGGCACCTGTCGCTATCATTCGGGTTGTATTTTGGAAAAGGCTTGGTGGGCTGAGCCTGTATCCTACCGGTACAGATGTCGGCATTCTGGTAGAGGTGCCCATAACATGTGAAGGTTGGCCTGAAGGGGGTAGCCTAGTGTTGGTGGGTGAGAAAAGGCTGTTTTGGCCTTGGCTGGTAGGTGTTCTTGTCCTATCAATGGCCCTGAATATTTCAGATCTCATTCCATCAATATTTCTGTTGATTCTGTCAGACAGATTGGCTGACGCTATTTCAGACCTTCTCAGTACATCAGCGTTGTCCTGAGCTGCTTTTCTTTGTATTTGGCCAATGTCATTCTCCAGGTGCGACTTCCAAGTGTCCATGTCATTTAACCTGTCATTTATTCTTGACAGTTGGCAGGAGGAGTCGTCTCCAATCCTTTTTATTTCAGCGGACAATAAGTTCATTTGTCCTGTTAATAGGTTGGAGAGGGAGTCATTGACTGCCTGGGTGCACTCTCTGACTATGTTCCTCGTCATGTCATCCTGGTTGTACTCTGGAGGTGGAGCTGCAGTGGCCATGTTTGGGTAGGCAGGTGCTCTGTGCAGGTGGGGGAAGGTTACTTCTGTGTCTTCTTCAGAGGTGGATTCTGTTTGTAAATGGGCGGGGAAGTGACTGTTTCTGTGTAGTATGGGAGTAGTGGCCACAAGGTCGCCTCTTCTAGCTGCAGAGTCCACGCTTCTTTGAAGTCTGTAAAATACAGGTGTATTTGGCCTTTGAGGGGAGGATGATTGCACTCTTCTCCTGGGTCTATGGGTGGGGTATGGCCTTTCAAAGGATCTGGCTCTTGGAGGCGTGCTCAGGGATGAAATTGGTGCTGGAGGTGTCGCCTTGTCTTCCTCGGAGGTAGAGTAGGGGTAGTAAGGCCTAGGGTTTCCTCCAGGTGGATTGCTATCAGGCTGTGGGTTTTGGTGCGGCCTTAGCAGATTGGTGGGATTGGAGTTGTCTTGCCACTGCTCTTCTAGAATACGGTTTATCCTGTCTAGAAAAACAGAGGGACTCTCACCACACTGGTAGCTTGGTGTAGCTCCGGTTGGTATCTGTTGTGCACGTCCTGTGTTGAGTCTGTTTTCTCTCCACCTGTGGATTGCTGAGTCTAGCCTGCTCCTCCAGTAATTGTCTGCTACTGATGGGTGGGCTTGGATGTCCGGTACAGTAAGGTTGTCCCAACTTAGGTCAGGTGTACACTGTGGGTCAGAATTACTGCTGGATGAGGGTGACCGTCCGGCAGCTTCCAGGGCTTCCTGCAGGCTATTGGATCTTTCCTCTAGATGGCTATCTAGGTGGAGGTAACCAGGTGATTGATTTTCAGGCGTGCTGTATGTGGTACTTTGAAGACCACCTAATCTTAGGGGTGGTGATTCTGAGGGTGAATAGCCAGGTAGGGTGAGGTTTAAACCTGGTGGTGGGGCTCCTGCTGGTGTACTGGTAGGTGCACCTGTGTTGGTGTCCACTATGGTAGATGAGAAATGTAAGGTGTTTGAACTCACAGGTGTCTGTTTATGTGTGCGTCTATGGGCTGGTAGCACTGGGTCCAGCTGGAGCGCGTCTGGCGAGGAGTCTATCGGGGCGGCGTACTGTGTACTGGTGGCTTCTTGCTGGTCTCTGTCTTGAGATGTAGGGATACGTTGTGGGGCTGGCTCCTTTGGTAGGGTCTCACTGTTGTCCATGGCTCATGAGAGGTGGTAACTGTGGGATGATACGTGAGGGTTTTCCACCATTGTCAACGAGTCCGTAAATGATGAATAAGGATGAATACAGACGAATCAGGAATCCAGTTTGATATCCACTTTATTCATAGAAGTCCACGAGGTATAGATGGTGATACAGTATAAAGGTGCCCAACAGTGTCCAAGCCTAGCCCTTGAGCCAAGGGCCTTGGTCTCACGTGAGTGTGTGAGGTATGAAGTATGAAGGTGGAAAGATGAGTGAGCTGCTCCCTCCACAGGTATTTGTAGTAGGAGCTGCTCACCCAGCTCATCCTAAAAATAGTATCAGGTGAGCTAAATATAGTAACTGGGGAACTCCAGTGCAGGTATGTAGGGGGGATCCCAAACATAGCACTGGGGTTCACAGAGTTCAGTGTGGTTCTAAATATAGCTGCTGGGAACTCCCGGTATGCTGTGAGCTGCTCATGATCAAAGGGCATGTCATCCAGCAGGGGGAGTTGTTTCTAAACATTGTCTGCTAGGAATTTCCAGCATGCAGTGGGCTGCTTGTGATTGACGGCGTATCCTCCAGTGGGAGGAGGCGGGGTCACTGAGTGCAGTTGACACCGCCAGCCTTTGGTCTATGGGTATGGCTTGGCTTGTGGGTTGACTCGGACACTGGGTTACATGGTAGAGTCAAAGGTGAAAAATAAATATGATAAGTACAATACCTATAACGGTCTACTGACAATAGTATTGAGATCCAAATAACAATTATAAAAGAAGCTACTTTGAAAAAAGAATATTGTATTTTTTCTTGTTATAAAACATTTAGATTTAGAAGCAAATTTAAATGTAAACACTTTTTTTCTTCAATATATCCATTCTAATGATATATGTTGGTGTGATCGGTTTTGCATGCAAATGGTTTTGGGTCTGACTGAAGGATGTATATATGTTATGAATAGCACTTGGAAGGATTATTCAAAAATGATCCTTATAAGAAGAAGATATGGACTATATCCACTCTACATGCTCAGCATGAAGCATGCATGCAGGCCTGATGAGTCATGCCCGGGATCCACTATTCTAACAAAGACTGCATTTTTATCGTATGTTTGGAAACAGACATACTCGCATATATCAAAAGTTGTTGATGTTTGCATTATTTTCTCTCTGACGTCGCTCCCCAGTCACTGTGTCTGTGTCGTGGTAGTGCATCTCCTGCTCTGACTCCATGTCCGTTTCCAAGCGTACAACAAAAGGTGCACCCTTTGTCGGAGTAGTGGATGACAGGCTTTACTGACTAGAGACGAATTCATCATAATAGACAAGGCCAAATAAAACAAAGTTTGTTTCCAGTTACCCGACCGACCCTAGCAAAACAGGGCTGACCCTAGACAATCTTTTATTTTTATTTTGAGAATTTTTAAGAATTCTTTAATTTTTTTGAGAAATTTTGTGATTTTCTTTTTGTATTTTTATGAATTTGTCATAAATATAATCTTTGGATGTACAGTTAATAGCTTTACTCAGCATATCTCTTGTATATTTTTCACATTTCTCATTTGTTGTCCATGTTCTTACCTTGAAATCAAAGAATCAGATAGATCTGCCCATACATTTCGACACAAAATCAAAAAAAAAAAGAAATTTAAAAAAAAAAAATCCGACCTACCGACCCTAGCTCTTTAAGTCATGTAACTGGAAACACATGATTGGCATGATACATTGATTTACAATATCCCAATTAAAGCATTAATTCACTTCTCTAGGTACCTTCACAGTGTGCTGGTGTGTGGCTCCAATGTCCTGTGTGTGTACACATGATGGTAACTTGTGTTACTGTGATCTCCCCCATCATGTAACCATGGAGACAGGTGTAGGTGACAACACTGCCATAGCTGGCATTAAGGCGGCTGGTACGGCTATTGTTAACAACTGGTACTGGAGGACATTGGACAGCTGTAGAGAGCGAAAAAGAGAAAATATCCAGATGGAAATTTATAGGGTAAACATTTGGTAGATATATATTTCGCTTGGAAAGGATCAGGGAGTTAATTCATAACTTTCAATCGAAAATATTTCATGGAAATCGTTTCCAATTTTCATGGTAAAAGTCAATACAGTATGTGGCGAATTGCATCAAATGATCAATAGTTATTTTTCTCACAAACCTATTAGTTTCTAAACAAAACTTATACTTAATGATCGTTTGGCATATGAATCATCATCCAGGTTTGTGAGGGGGGAAATAATCTCTTGATCGTTTTGTTTAATTTCACAACATGATGTATTGATTTTCACTAAGAATATTCCTCCACCTCTGGGCTCTGATGCGACGATTTGCTTCTGGTTCAAAGTAGGGAGTAGAATAATTATATCTCATGGAACCAATACTTTAGACAAGTCAGGGAGAAACCTTCTTTTTGACCCCTTGACCTGGGGTCCAAATTCTTTCAATCCCGTTGACAGAGGCAGTGGCGGATTTAGAGGGGGCACCTCCCTTTTACTCACTATTTAAGAGTTTGATTATATGTTTTTGATCCCAAGATTAGCTCAAAAATAGGGGGTGTGACCCCTCCTTTTGGTCGCGACCCTCTGTTTCCAAACCCTGGATCCGCCACTGCCTCTGAGAGAGGGGACACTAGTTTTACCCAACCCTCCCCCGTTATTGTTAAAAAATGATCGTTCCCTTACCCGTACATCCTTGTTGTATGTGTGTTCCTGACCAATCACCATCACCAGTACAAACAACTGCCATTTCTGTGGCTCCATCTGGGAACTGGTATCCCTGATAACATGTGTAGTTCACTCTGCTTCCAAATATAACCAAATCTCCTTCTCGAAAGGCATTTGAGATGTCTGGAACCGGTGGACACTTCACCGCTGAAAGGGTATGTGGTAAATGTTTTTATTTTATGTGAATAACTTCTTCCCATAGGTTTAACGTTGAACCGCCGATCGCCACACCCCTAGTGGCGTAACATGTCTCGATCCACCACAGCGGCCGATCCAGTACTGCAGCCTCATTCCGGGCGCATGTAAACATTCAAAATGGCGGACCGCCGCTCGTACGGGGCACTACGGTAACGGATTTTGTTAACTTTTCCTTATTTAAACCCTCTAAAAACATAAAATAAATAGAGAACTAAACTCCCCTGGTGTCCTCGTTGGACGATCCACCCCTCGGAAGACACCCCCCTCGTGGTGGATCGGCCACCTCGTACATCACAGTCAGTTAGTTCTCTCTATATATCAAACGGTGCTGTAAGATGAAATGCCTGTCCGTAATGGCCCGTTTAGGCGCCAAGGTCTCAACTAAAGCACTGGCCTCATATAAGCTCCTAGGGTAAAAGTGTATTGAAACTAATATTAAGGTGACTTCACATGGGCCCAACTGAGTCAGCCGCCTGGATCGGCCGATCGAGTCGGGAGATATCAAACATGTTTGATTGTACAGACTCGATCATGAGGACGTCTGCCACACACACATAGAGATACCCTATTACTGATCGAGTCTAGCATGGATCAGGCCCTTCTGCAGTCACCTTAAAGCACTAAAAACAATATTCATATAAGTGCATGTCTCATATAACTTATAAGTGGCGGGGGTACCGTGGAACTGAAATCAATGAGCGCTTGGGCACTTATGAAACATGTCGCTATGGTATTCCTACACTCAATCAGATTTGATAGATTAAATGGGAATTAAACAAACCTAATCCAGATGCTGCATCTTTATTGAAACTTTGTTTTGTGAATACATTTTACTCCATAGGGTTTGAAAAATCATGTTTTACTTACGTCTACAATCCATCAGAGTATGACTCCAGGTCAGGTCTTGTCTACATTCCACTGTTATAGATGTGAAGTTGTTTGTTGCCATGTAGCCATGGTGACAGGTCTGGGAGACAACACTGCCAATGGTGGCATTTATGGAGCTGAGATTAGAGTTAATCCCTGCCTGAACTGGGGGACACGTAACCACTGTTTAGAGAACAGAAATAGATTATCCATGTTCGTTATATATAGGCAGAGGTTAAAGGCAATGGAATACATTTAGATCTATATTGGTCATTATTTATCAACAAGGGAGTGGTGGGTTTGAGGGGGGCATAACATTTACCCTCTTTTTAGCAAAAATAGCCTGTGCGCTACTATAGATCAAAGAGGGGTGCGAAAATTCTCCACGCCTGCGGTGCAGGGGGTGCAAAAGATTTTTCATGCATGTTGATAAATAATGACCACTCCCTTACACCAATTTGAAACTCAGTGGTTCCAGTCTCATCCCTTGTACCCAGATATGTTTCAGTACCTATGTTGTATAATAAATCTGGCAATGCTTTTATGATTGGTATATGCCCATGGACCCCAAACCACTTTGCTAGACACTTGAGCTGTCCAGCTCAGCCTCGGAATCCTGCAGGAGGCAAAGCAGTATTGGCAAGCTATTGGCAAAGCTACCGATATCCAACACCAGGTGGCAGCATCATACAGATGGGCCACCAGGTTATTGTCAACATCATACCAATGCTTTAGCTTATATGATAAGTACTCCTATAGCTATGTTAAGCTGGGAAGCCCAATGTCAGGAAAAGTGCTTTGGATTCCCCTGACAAGTAGCAATCTAAAAAAAAAAAGGCACGTCTGGTTTGATATAGAGTAATGGTACTCAGACTAATTATATGCTCATTTTGGCCCTAGGACTATCCAAAGATTTGATTAATTTGGTAGGCGCCAGGCCTTCACTAAGAGTGAAGTTTTTGTTTTTTTGTGTTTCTTTTGGGTTTTTTTTTGTTTGTTTTTGTCTTCGGGGGTGTATCCTGTATGCATACGTAAGCAGGCATTAATGTCTTTGAGGCTTAAAAAAATACACAGGGGCATAGGAAAAGGGGCCCCCCCCAATAATGAGGAGGTTCCCTATATAAGCCTATATAAAATATAGCAGCCCCCCCCCCCCCCGGAATAAAATAATACCATGGCTACATAGTATTCTGCCATTGATTTGTTTGATTGACAGTTTACATTATAGGTGTGAAATACTAACATCTAATTAAGGTGTGAGGTTGGTGGGAGATTTTCTCTAACACCTACTAAATTGAGGAGGCTGAGAGTTTTCCTGCAGCTTGAGCTTGTAGGCCTAGATGTTACTGAATATATTTCTATAAATTTATGTATCATATAGATTGCCCAAATAAATGAGGGCTGGACATTGATAAGGCGCCTCCCTTGATTAGGGCCCGGGGCTAGGAGGGCATCTAAATGAATGTGCGTCAGGACGGCGAAACTCAATGATACAGCATGTGATATAAATCCATTCTAAAATACCCTTTTGGACAAGATTCATACACCAAAATGGGCAATCAGATCAAAAATGGAAATTGAAGATAGAAAGCAAGATGGAGATGAAAACCTTTGGGGACAAAAGATCAGAGTGCGACAGTTGAATAAAAACCATACCAGTGCACCCAGCAGTGATGTACTTGATATCAAACATGGATCTCCATCCTGTTTCTTTGTACACAACATCCATATACCATTCACCATTTGGTTGACATGTAAGGGTAGCACCAGGAGTTCCACTGTGTAGCTTTAAGCCTGGCTTACACTCAAAGTTGACCACAGTGCCCACTGTGTTTTTAGTGGAGTTTGAAACTACTAAAAGTCCCAGTGGCGGCCACTCACAGGTTATAACTGAATTTGATTTTAAAACAGAGAGAGAGAGATTTTAAGTTAATTGATCAAAACTTTCACATTGAAAAAATCAATTAAAAGTGAAGGTATCTGCCCTTTAGGACTGAGGCTGTTGCCCTATCACTAACCTGTAAGCAGGTTCTGTAAAACCCCAAAAATGATCCTGGGTGAAAAATGACCCAGGGTGAAAAATGACCCTGCTCTGTCTGCTATGGAAAAAGCAATTTTAATTTGCTTTTTGGGGCCATTTTTCTTTATCTATCCATCATAAAACCATCATATATAAAAAGAGGAGGATTGATAATGGTAGTCTAGAATACTAAACTACTTTTAAGCCATCTTATTTTGCATTCTGTCTTAATTATTGCAGTGGGTATGAGGGAAAATAGCTCCCTGGGCTCACAATAATGCAAATGATAAGTTTTTATCACATTTGAGATTGATCAATCATACATCACTGGAAAGACCAATATGTATCCTAGTAAAATCTAAAATAACTTTTGGATATGAACTATAGCAGTTGAGAAAACACAATTTGAAACTTACTCTGCTGCCCATTCATAACTGAAAGTCAGTATAGGGGATAGGCCACTTATCTAGGTCAACTGATAAGGCAGAGAGAGGGGGAAGGGGAGGGGTGGTGGACAGGGTCATAAATGGCTCTGGGTCAAAAATGACCCAGGGTCAAAAATGACTCTGGGGTGAAAATTCTTCAAGTAGGGTAAGTGGGGGGATGGTTGGAGGCAGGGTCAAAAATGACTCCGGGTCAAAAATCACCCAGGGTCATTTCTATACTTTAGCTTAGACCTGGTAAGTATTACAGAAAAGTCAACACAGATCAATAGATGGTCCCCTATGAACACATTATAAAGGCCCTGAAGGGCACAGCACTGACAGAGCATTGGCCTATATGCTATGGGAGTTTTTGTCGCTGTTTCAGCTTAAAGGCTGTGATGGAACTGTACATATGTAAACAAAATAAACTGATGGCTGTCAGTCACTGATGGACAGAGTAGGAACAATACCCCTAGGGTCCCCGGGTTTCTAGTTCTTTTAGATCTTGAAGTTTGTTTTTGCGGTTCCGAATTAAGCCTTAAACTTTAAATTCCACTATCAATGCTCACACCATAAGCCGCCATAGCTGCATTTGACGTCATGACCTAATTGGACTCAAAATGGGGCTAGCCATCATCAGCAGCCTGTAGCTCTGCCCCTGATGGCCATCACAACCTTCAAGCTGAAAAAGTGACCAAACGTCCCATAGCGTTAAGGCCAAAAGTCCGTCAGTGGTGCATGTTTCAGGGCCGCAAAGTGTGTCCACATAATTCTATATCTTCTGACGTGAGAATCGCCTTTAGATCAAGGTAAATACTGATGCTCCATTGAAAATGCACTAAACACTCTTATTACACCCCGGTGTTCAATAACCTGTGATAATTGCATACAATGGCATCATCGCCTAAGTCTAGTGATAAAAAAGATTCAAAATGGCGAAGCAGACAACGATTTTGGGTAGACAAAAAGTAAACATTTAGTACATGATTTTTTGAATAACAACTTAACAACACAAGACCTTGACATTGACATAAATTTCTGTAAAAGAGTACGGTGATCAGTCTTTAGCTCCTGGTTTTCTCACTCACAGGTTCCGGGCGCTCCGCACTTGGCTTCGTGCTGATCGGCCCAAACCAGCTAGTGAAGAAACTGTCACTGAAGACAACACATCATTCACCTTTACTATCACATTTTGATAGCTCACCTCTGTAGCACAACTATCATTCTGTTTGCATGGTGTCAAGGTCAACTTACAGTGAGATTTTAGTTTTACCTGTACAGGGAAATAGGAACTGAGACCATTGCCCAGTGTGCAGGCAGGACACTTGTTGAGTTGGTGATCTCTGTGATGAGAACCAGTGGCCCTCTATACATGTGAACATGACCCTTGTATCATACACAGCCAGGGTGGTGTCTGCATAGGCCTTATCCACCAGCTGCACTGGGGGACAAGTCACCTCTGAAAAAGAAATTCATCTTTCATTTTTTACACAGTCAGAAAAATCACTGTTGAATCTACCAGGTTTCCTCATAAAACTGAATGGTGAACAACCATATTTATATTGCAGTGAAATAGTGGAGTTTTTAAAAGAACTACCAGGTGGCAGTGCGATGGTACAAGGACTCTCTGTGAAAATAACGACGGATCTCTGGCAACTTCTGGACAAGGATTCAACTGTTATTTTGATGATGTTTTTTACAGTGTATATATGTTGATTGAGTTGAAGTATCTCAAGTACATCCTAAATGCTTTAATAAGCTATTGTCATATCTAGCTATGGGGTATTCACAGCTACTATATGAACAAGAAGCTGGCAATTACTGGGTAATTGATGATAGCTTTCTTGTACAAAGAACATGCTGAAGAGATGTTAACTCAGCAAATCGCTAGTTGGTAATGCTGGCAGGTGTACCAGCACCTGGCTGTATATACATAATGACCATCAGGTGTACCACCCCTAGTGACAGGGTGTGGTACTACTGCATACATAGCATAGTGAGTATAGCATAGTGAGCGATAATGGATGTCGTATGAATGGTATAATGTACAATATATTAATGAATTAAAAGCGGTCGAGTTCTCTACTTATCACACTATTAAATTTTGTTTTCTGTTGCACAGGTGCAGCCCTGGTGACTGAAAAGTGCCAGACAATACCTGATAGATGCCAATTAAGGTGTGAGTCATGTCCATTGGTCAGTATGATGTCTCCAGCACTTCATTGGGGCATCATGGTGACACCAGGGCTACATTCATGCATTACAATGACCAAAGAGCATAAAGAATGTATGCACTATTAATTTTGTCAGTAAAAGGCTATAAGGTTGAGTATACTTACCAAGGCATTTTTCAAATGGAGTGGGCTGCCAATCGCCTTTGACGTTACAAACAAGTCGTTTTTTCTTGGTACCGTCTGGATATCTGTAGCCATTTTGGCATGTAACCTGCACCGAGCTCCCAAAATCTGTGTTTGTGAACTTGATGTATGCATGGTCATAATATGGAACAGGACCACAACGTTTAGCTGTAATTACAAAATACTTATCTCTTTTCACTTTATTTCTTTTCTAGCAGGATGCACAAAAAAGTATCAAGTTATGAAACAGCATTGCATTCGTAAGTATCGGTCAATCCATGACAGTAAACAAGCTTGAGAGATTTTGGCATGTCCCATGTATGACTGCAGCCCTGGCGAGTAACATACATGATAACAACCCTGTGGGTTGATACATAAGCTCCCAGAGAGTCAGCATGATGCTCCAATGAAGTGCTGGCGCACAGTCTCGCCAGCACTTCACTGGTGCATCCCGACAACCAAAGGGCAAGATGCACTAATGCATCAGCAGCCCTTAAAGGTTTAAGATTTGGCTGTAACTAGGCACTTAGGCACGGCACTACGACTTTCATTTCAAGTGTTATTTCAATGACAATTTCGGTACGACTTGAAGGTAGCAGTCATAGTATGTAAAACTAACCAATAGTATTGCATCATTGTGCTACAGAGTATTATGTGATGTGAGAAGGAGGAGTAACAATCTTTAAGCATCAGGGAGTGATTATTTTTTAACATTGGGGGCTGGTCGGTTTGAGGGGGGAGTCAATTTTTCAACATCTTTACCAGCCAGCAGCCCGCAGGTTACTATGAGTTAAAATGCTTCGTTCGCACATGATATTTGGCCTCTTCCAGGGGTCAAAAAAGATTCGACCCTCTAGAGGGATGGCAAAATATTTCGCATGCAAACCCACTGCCCCCCTCACTTGATAAATAATGACCACTCCCTTACTAACCTGAACAGACAGTGGTAGGTGGATGAAGTCTGCCGGATACAGTACATACGGACACAGAGCTGGGCAGGCCATTCTGGTGTACACTGCTAACATCACAATCTGTTCTCCTTTTGTCACCAAAGTACATGCCTCCAGGACATGTCACAGCTAGAAAAAAAAAAGGCAATAATGCAATTATCCAGCTGTGGTGGAGTTCAAATTTTTATTGTAATTTTTCCTAAAAGTTTCACAAATCGCCAAACGGTGAATGGGCATTGGCGAGGAAATCACTGCAGCTGCATTGAGACATCATGCCACCCGAATGGGTATGATGGTTTGATACATTCTTATCAGGCCGAAATATATATATATATATATATATATATATATATATATATATATATATATATATATATATTATGTGGTGGCAGGCAGACTCACCAGCACCTCACTGGTACATCATAATACTACCAATGGGCAAAGGACTCCTGCATCAACAGCCTTGAGAGGGTAATACTTACGAGAACAAGGTTCGATCTGACTTGACCACTGCGCGGTATGTAGACATATCACAGTGCGAACCGTGCTTCGATCCCGGTACCTGTGCCCCACATGACAGGTTAGTGTGACAGATACACCAATATACCTGTCCTTGGTGCTGACACTCCAGGGTCTGTCTATGTCTATGGCAGGACACTGGATGACTAAAGTTATAATAAGAATATGAAAAAGATAATTAGCATCCTGTTGTCCCTGTAAAGTAAAAGCAAAGACATAAATACTAGTAGGTTCTGGAAGGCATTTCCCAAGGTGGTAGGACTAGACCCCTGCAGTATCATAATGAGATCCATCATTTTAATGCCATTACAGCTTCACTAATCATTGCACTGATATGACTGCCCTACCAAACCCTACGTAATTACTGCATCAAGTGTTGATCGTACAGAGCAGTTGTGGTGCATTGCCTACAATCACTGGCTATAAGTTTTGAATCGTAGCAGCTGTGTCTAGTCGTACCATCTTGAAAAATGCCTTCCAGGTCTCTGGTAAAAGGTATGACATGAATGGATAAATATACACTGTGAAAGAAATGTCCTTGCACAGAAACTATTATATAAAGTTCATGCTTCAAGGGTTTTAAAGGTTCAGGTTTTAAGGGCTTTAACGACTATTCTCCCTTTATTTCTACCCTAGGTTTTTTATTTTACGTCAAAAACATTTTTGAATCTATCAGTTCCAGACAGTTCCAGTACTTACTAAACATTTTACAACAAAACTTGATGGCATTCTGGACAATTTGAAATGAAACATCACTGAAAACCTACAGGGTCCAGATCTCGTTAATACTGATGACTTAAGGTCGTCTGGTTGACAATACCTAAATCTACAGCCTTAGGTTGTCAAGGGGTCGTCATAGGTAGTCAGCACTGACGACCTAAAGTCGTCACTATAGCTGAGGGTAAAGGCTGTATTGTAATGTGTAGAAATTACATAATCCTAGCTTTGTCTTTTAAGATATTATTGAATTCATTTTTAGATTATCCCCTTTTGATCCCATCCCCTCCTCCACACCACAGTGTTTATAAGGGACGCTTCCAGCCCACTATCATGGTTTCAGTCTGCATTATGCAGTACTGTGTGGGTGCACTCACCTACTCAAACATTTACATCTTTTTACCGGTAAATTCGTATCAAATGATTTATTCTGCTTTTCATAGCAGATTATAAAACAAGTACAATGTATAGATGTGAGCATATATACTCCAGGGTACAGGATATCTATTACAGAAGTGCATATAGTGGGGACCTCTTATGGCACACACACAAACTGGTAGTATAGCCAAGGTGGTCAGTATGATAACTTAGGGTAGTCATAAAGGTCTGACGACCCTAACTCAGCATATATGACGACTTTCCAGTCGCGGCATGTTTTCAGTGATGCTCGGATAATGATCAAAGGACAAATGACCCGGAGGGTTCACTGTAAAAAAGTGTCATCAAAATAAAAGCCCATTCCTTGTTCAAAAGTTGCCAGAGATCCAAGTTGCTGGTCGATTCAACAGTTATTATTTACAGTGTCATTGTCAAATCCTTTTTGGGAAAATAAATAAAAAATAAATAAAATTACTGTAGTATGTTTACACTTAAAATAGTTAAAGTGACATGGCTAGATGTTTTTAAAAAAAAAATGCATTTTTCAAATCTTATTCAAATAGGTTCCACAGAATGTAAGCTCAGAAAGGGGAACCCTTGGACCTAACCCTAGATAATTTACAGTCTATTTCCAATGGATGGCTTTTGGCATGCATGCCAAAAGTAGAAGATTGGGTATAAATCTAAGATTCCCTTCAAATATGAGCTTAATTTAGGGAAAGGAGAGCAAATGACATACTGGGTAGGTACCATAGGAAGTATGATCTATGTGAACATCCTGGTTAATTTTTGAGAAGATTAATTTTTGAGCCCCAACCATCGAACTCTAAAATCTGAGAAACATAGTAGTAAGACTTACTATTACAGTTGCCTATTTCTGGCGTCCATATTCCTGGTGGTGAACATACAATCTGTTTCACCGTGCTGCCCATTTCAAATTTGTAACCACTATTACATGTGTAGATGTAGCTATTTTTGGTCACCATTTGAACAGAGACATCCCTTAAGACAGGTGGCTGGGGACACAGGTATTGATCTGCAAGTTAAGGAAATGAATAAGCATCAACATTTAAGTGTTGTATCCATGGTACCTCCCATTTCAAATTTCTTGAAACTGTGTTGATTTAGCCAAATTCTAGATTATGGATTTTTAGCAATTAATAGAGACTGAAAAAAAAATGATAATAGCTGATACTTTAATCAACTAACAAGATTTTGCCCTTCAAGACAAACGGCTACACAATGGCCACACTAACGTTAACTTAACTTTGAATTAATGTTTGCAGTTGATTCAAGGTTGTGATAGGAATTTGAAAGTTGAAACAACAAAATCAAATCAACTGTGATTCAACATCTAATAATCAGTGCTGGTCCAAGGTTTTTATTTCTATCTTGATTCAGTGTTGTTTCAATGTTGTTTGATTCTGAGGTGATCAGTCACTGTTTCTTTTTGGTTTGAATTTACTTTATTGGTTCAAACATCAATATTTCACAATGATGACAATTTATCCCATATTAGTACATCAATCATGTAATTTACGATGGCATAGCAGTAAATAATATATGTAAATGAACCGTATATTCCATACCATACACTGAAAACATGGAAGATCCGAAACTAGTCGGCGGTGACCACTTTAGGTCCTCAAGTTGACGATACCTAAAACTACAGCTTTAGGTAGTCAAAATGACGACTTTATGTCATCATCCTGATGACCTGAGTCATCAGGATGACAATACTGACAGTACAGAGTCGTCATATTGATGACTCAGGTCATGAGAATGACGACTTAAAGTCGTCATTTTGACTACCTAAAGCTGTAGTTTTAGGTATCGTCAACTTGAGGACCTAAAGTGGTCACCACTGACTAGTTTCAGAACTTCTAGGTTTTCAGTGTAAATGTAATAAGTCAACGGTAAATAAAATATATAGTGTTTAAAATGGTAGTATAGTTGTTTGGTCAGGTTCAATTTGTATGTTAAATCAAGTTTGATATTGGCACTGTTGATTCAATGGTGATAAATCAATTTTGAAACAATATCAAATTAAAAAAATTTTGAGAAAAACATACATTTCAACGTGGATATGTGAACTGTTGATCTGATGTTGAAATGGTGATGGTAGACAAAATTTAAATGGAGTCATTGAAAACGTTTTGAAGACAGGTCGATCAACACTATTAACACATATCAACCAATTGTCAATGTTGATTCAGTGTCCTGTTCCCACTGGGGTAGACAACATGATTCAACAAAGGCAGTAGAAATTTATCATCAGGCTGAAACTAAAAGTACCTTTTGTGTGTGCAGTTGTGACTTCTTTGGTGGCTACTGCACTGGACAGAAAAAGGCTACTTCTAGTAGCAGGACCTGAGGTGGTGATGACATCAGTAGTTGTAGGAGTGATAAAGGTATCAGGAATTTGAACAGTCTCAGCATCAGCAGCTGCTATGGTAACAGAAGTCGAAGGACCTTCGGTGGTGCCAATATGAGTAGTTGACATGGAGACAGTGGTAGCTTCAGTGGTAGTTGCAGCTATAGCGGTAGAGATGGGGGTGGTAGTTGTGGTAGTGGGGGCAGCAGGTGTGGTAGTGGGGGCAGCAGGTGTGGTTTTGGGGGCAGCAGTTGTGGTAGTGGGTGCTGTGGGAGTTGGGGCTGTGGTAGTGGTAGTGGGGGCAGCAGTTATGGTAGTGGGGGAAGCAGTTGTGGTAGTGGGGGCAGCAGTTGTGGTAGTGGGGGCAGCAGTTGTGGTAGTGGGGGCAGCAGTGGTGGTAGTAGGGGCAGCAGTTGTGGTAGTGGGGGCAGCAGTTGTGGTAGTGGGGACAGCAGTTGTGGTAGTGGGGGCAGCAGTTGTGGTAGTGGGGGCAGCAGTGGTGGTAGTAGGGGCAGCAGTTGTGGTAGTGGGGGCAGTAGTTGTGGTAGTGGGGGCAGCAGTGGTGGTAGTGGGGGCAGCAGTAGTGGTAGTAGGGGCAGCAGTTGTGGTAGTGGGGGCAGCAGTAGTGGTAGTGGGGGCAGCAGTGGTGGTAGTGGGGGCAGCAGTAGTGGTAGTAGGGGCAGCAGTGGTGGTAGTGGGGGCAGCAGTGGTGGTAGTGGGGGCAGCAGTGGTGGTAGTGGGGGCAGCAGTTGTGGTAGTGGGGGCAGCAGTGGTGGTAGTTGTTGTTGCACTGGACCACATACCTGAAAAATATTGTAAAATGCCAAAAATGATAAAAATGTCAATATGACAAGCACACAGAATAAGCGTTTGTTGCGGAGCCCCTAATAGGACATCCCATAAAAAGATTCTCTTCAGAAAAATATTCTTGCAGTTACTAAACAATTCTTGGAGGTATAGAAACAATTCTTGTGGGTGCACATGTATAAGAGTCTCTACATAGGGGGCGGGGTGTGTCTGTCCCCATCCCCCACCCTCATTCAAAATGAGAATTCATTTTTCTATGTAATTGAGACCTTGCCTCCTAGCCCCTGCCCTCCCCCCTCGGAAAACAACCTCAGAATGGGGATCTATAAGGGGATCCCCAATGCACAGGTCTGTCTATGCTAAGGGAGGGGGGGGGGTTAACTGCACTAAAAATTGGTATTTAGAGATAGTCCTCTTGTATCAACAAGAATGTTCCTGTACCTGCAAGAATACTCCAGTATCCACAAGAATGTTCCCATATATGCAGGAATCCTCCTGTACCCACAGGAATCCTCCTGTACCCACAGGAAGTTACTGTACCCGCAGGAATGTTCCTGTACCATCAGGAATGTTCCTGTATCCGCAGGAGGTTCCTGTACCTGCAGGAATGTTTTTTTTTATATCTGCAGTACTTCCTGTGCACACAGGAATGTTCCTGTACCCACAGAAATGTTCCTGTACCCACAGGAATGTTCCTGTACCCACAGGAATGTTCCTGTACCCGCAGGAATGTTCCTGTATTTGCAGGAAGTAACTGTCCCCACAGGAAGTTCGATCTGCAGGAACCTCCTGTGCCCACAGGAACTTCCTGTGCCTGCAGGAATGTTCCTGTACCCTCAGAAATGTTCTGTACTCACAGGAATGTTCCTGTATCTGCAGGAAGTTCCTGTATGCGTAGGAGGTTCCTGTACCCGTAGGAAGTTCCGTACCCGCAGGAAGTTCCTGTATGTGTAGGAGGTTCCTGTACCCGCAGGAAGTTCCTGTACCCGCAGGAAGTTCCTGTACACGTAGGAGGTTCCTGTACCCACAGGAATGTTCTTGGATTTGCAGGAACTTCCTGTGCCCGCAGGTATGTTCCTGTACCCACAGAAAGGTTCCTGTATCCTCAGGAATATTCCTCTTCCTGCAGGGATATTTTTTGCATGATAAAAACCTTTTTGGTATGTCCTATTAGGGGCTCCATAGTACGGTACATTAGCTCCTTCTTTTACATGAACTAGTGCTGCATCATAAATGAGTATTCCCCAATTGCATTGAATAATATGAAAAAAGCTTTGATCTGGGTTAAAGGGTACAATAATAGTTTTTTCAAGAAATGATCTCATGGTGTTTTAGTGGTATATAAATCCCTTGTTCCACTTAGTCTTGTTGGTACTCCTGGGCCTATTCTCATAATGCATGAATGCAGCCCTGGTCAGTTACTCTTCAGGACTCCATTCATGCATCATGCCAACCAAATGGCCTGATGCATTAAGGCATCAACGACCCTTAAAGGGTTAACAGACCATGACCGTTTTATGACAAATAATAACTTACATAAGACACTTTGCTCCTCTTCACAAACCACAGACTCCATTAGTAGGTCTTTAACATTTATAGAGCCACAAGGTTTGTGTTTCTTTGGATGATGATGTTTCCAATCAATGACGTATGTCAGATCCAGACCGGTGTTCCAAGTACTGACGCCTGTCATACTCGGTTTTAATCCCACATACATGTTCCTAGAAATTATTTGTGGGGAGGAAATTCAAAAATGAATTGATCGATAGAGAGAAAAATGTTGATGAAAGGTGGGGAGGAAAATCAAAAATAAATTGATCAATAGAGAGAAAAATGTTGATGAAAGGTTCAGTGGGAATTCTGAATCAATTCTGAATTGGACGCCTGCCCCGTGGACAAAACTATTGAATCACTATCAAGAAGTGTTTGATCAACGTTCATCAACCAGTCAGTAATGTGAAACATATATGACACAAATAAAAGCAAACAGCAAAGAACAATTACTGAAGGTGAATGTGATTTAGACCTCTCCCCTCCTTTGAGATGTAGATATAGTTATTGGTGATCAACAACCGCATTGCAATTCACATAACTGAGGATTGGTTAACTTACTGAAATTCATCAACCAATGTTTCTGCAAAGCCAAGTGTTTTAAATCCTTGCCATGCATCAGCAGTGTGGAATTCAGCTATACTGTATCCATAACCAAGGTTACTGCAGGCCTGTACTGCCTGGAGGCTGGTGAAATCTCCAACCACACCACAGTATCTTGTACCAAACATGGGGTCAGGTTCAGACAGGAGGCATGGACTGTCTGAAATTAGAACACAGTGATGGAAGTGGCCATGGTCGTGGAGAGAGCTACTGTAAAAGAAATGTCGTCAAAATAATAAATGATTCCTCGTTCAGAAGTTGCCAGAGATCCGTGGTTATTTTCACAGAGATGTTATTTTCACAGAGATTCCTTGTACCACTGCACTGCCACCTGGAGATTCTTGTAAGACCTACACTGGCCCCCCTGTAGTATAATTACAGTGGTTCACTGTTCAGTTTTACAAGGATCCCTGGTAGATTCAACAGTTATTTTTTACAGTGAGGGTATGACACTAAAGTTCCTGTACTGTCCTCTACCAGCTCTATTGCTATGCATAGACCTTGAAGACAGAGGTGAAGGGAGACTCTGTCATCAAAATCTTATGAACTGATTATGACTTTTTTATCATGTATTACCTTCAGCTCTTACTCTAAACCAATCCTTGGATGAAATCTTGGCATTCAAATGGCATAAAATTATGTTATATATTGAAATCTTTTATCTTTATATACTTGATAACCCAACATATATTTCTATCGCTATACATATTGTACAATGTGTACTTGGCTATAACCTGTACACACACCGCTCCCCTTAGTTACACATACCAATGCTAGGGGTCACCCCAGTCACTATGATAGGTACACGCTTCGTCCTACCTGTAACCTCAGACCAGCATGGGCCGCTCTTCATGTCATCCACTACTATTACTAAGACTGTGTACAATATATGCTGGAATACATACATCTGCATGATAAACAGACACAAGGTCTTGCCTAAATGATCATACATACTTGACAGCCTTTGTAGCATATCAAGGTATGACAATCACACAAGGTAGAAAAGGGTCTTACCTGCTGTAGCCCTCTCACACACAATACCTGTAGTTCTAATGTATTTATTGCATTCGGTGCCTGTGTACAATGAGGCAGCCACGCCGCCTGCATAAACACATTTATCACCATGTTTTGGAGTTTTGACAAACTCTGTCCAAGCTTCAATATCAGTGTTCAGCATATCCAGCCATGGGTGATTCTTACGTTCCCTTGATATTCTCATCCAATAGTTTGACACCCTGCAAAGGTGAAATAGAAAGGAATCATTATCGAGGATATGTTCACTGAAACGGATCCAGTTCAATGAGAAATTTATGATTTATCTTCCCATATCACTCTTATTGTAAGAGCATAACAATGTAACAACAATTATGGTCTCGGTGATAGGATGGTTGGGCTATTTCCTAAGAATAACATGAAAAGGTTAGGGTCTACCCCTGGTATTCCGTTTTGGTGCAGAACCATTTTCAAGTTGTGAAAATAAAATCAGCCCTTTCAAGAAATCAAGCACTTACTCAATTTCCTGCACAGCCAAAGTCTCAATGAAAGTTAGCCAGGTGGTTTTTGTAGCAAATAAGGGCAGCCTGTAGCCCAGACCAGCACAGATAGTTGAGGCTTGTGTTAGGGTGGTGGAAGAGGACTGGACCTGGGCAGTGACACAGTACCTGGTACTCCCTATGCTGAATGACATATTACATGCTGCACCCTCAAACGTAGCACTCTCCTCTGTTGTTTTCCCTTTATCCTTTTTATCCAATTGGACTGAGGGAGACAAAATTTACAGATGTGTGTTATTCCATTAGGGTAGATTAACCTGAAGACGTCCGTTCCTGTGCAGGTTCTCACTAAGGGATCTGTAGTAGCTAATATCTCTGAGTCTAATAGCTCCTCAGCCTTCCCTAAGGTACTAAATGAAAGACAAAATTCTTTGGCCTGTTGGACCAGTTACATTTCCCAAATCTATGTGTGCACTTTATTTCGTGTTTTTCATCATTTCTATGAACATCTCAATTAGTCCATTTTCACCTTGAGATAATCATCTTTCACCTTGAGCCGTCCATTTTATAACCCTTTGATAAAGCTACTTTCTAGCTATCATTTAAAAAAAAGGATAAGTGTCTTCTATAAATATGCAATAAATGGCATCATTTAAGCTACTGTATCATAGTAAAAATGTATGTTTCATAGCGACTCAATTGGGATAGAAATTGAAGACAATTTCATGCCCATGGATACTGTAAATCTAAAGGCCAAATCCCACAATGCGACAATAGCCAGAAAATCCTTGTGATGTAGGATATATGTGGTTACTTAGCCAATATTGGGGTGGTAATATCTCCTAAGGAAGTCCTATAATGGCTAAGAATCCTTCCCAAAGTGTTGTTATTTCAGGAGTGGAATATATCAAAAGCTTTTGATATTTTCCTCACAAGAGGCCAAAAATCTCTATAATATACGGAAATTCCTTGTGATTTAGAGGAAAACAATAATCTCTAGTAAATCACAAGAGGTGTGTTATCTTTTCATAAATCAGGACCCAAGTTCCACACACTATAGTCATAAGAATGTTGTACTTGTGACTAAAAGTAACAACTATTCAGTACAGTGATGAATTTCACAGACATTTCCCTTCCAATATTGGCTAGTAGTGGGTCTTAATAAGGGTAGGGGTGGCATGGGTTCCCTTGTGAATTTTGTTTTTGACAAGACTCCAAGGCTGCCGACAGCCAGAATCACAGCCGTTAAGACCCATTTTCCACATAGTAGTATTTGGCCTTAATCAAAATAGAGGTTGTAGTCCCAACCCCGCATTACAGAGACTTTGTTTCTGCTGTACATCAACAGACCTTCAATAATTATGGACAATAATAATCCATTACTTTATCATCACACTCTCAGTATCAAATAATGCCTTTACATAGTACTAGCAGTAGTGTTACAGTAAAGGATGGACCTAATGGCCACGAATTTGTGATGTAAGCCTACATATTCAATGATTTTTATTCATCAATTAAATGCATAAATAACTCTGTAAGGAGTGGTTGGCTCAATGTGAAATAGTGGACGTCTCAAGGTGGAATTGGTATGTTCAAGGAAGTAAGTCCTAAACAGAAATAATTTAACAATTGTCAGTTTTTCCTTAAGGCCAAATCCCACAACGCAACAATGGTAAGAAAACCCTTCATATATAGGATGTGTGGTTACTCAGTCGATATTGGGGTGGTAATATCGTCTAAGGAGGTCCTATATAACTGCTAGGTGTATCATTATCATACATTGATAATTACTTGATATATCCCAGGACATCATTCCAGGGGGTACTATGACAACTCTATATCAATAATATCAGGGAGGTTGATTCTACCTAACAACACAAAGTATTTGATATTCATAAACATACCTGTTTGTATGAGGAGACACAGTAACCACAAAACCAGCACAGCTCTAACAGAACTCACGCTGCCCATCTTGAAGTTACCATCCCTGGCAGTTATCCCTGAGAGTCATACAAATCATATCCATGATGGCCTTAAAGCATCTTCTCCTAGGCCAGCTTGGTATTTCTCACTACGATTGGAAGAACCCACTAGGTATTAAACACCCCCTGCGATCCAGTCCAGTCATAATGAGGAGGAGTTAGTGACCCAGAATTCCATACGAGTGGCTATCAAGAGGCATTGTCATTCCTATATATCTTAACCAATTGTAGTGATTGACACTTACAACCCAAGAATTCCCTTTCGATCCAAACCAGGTTGATATGATTTTTAGAGTCTGAGAAAGCACGTCCTGCCGTTATACCAGTTTGTGGTCTGTGAGTCCTTAACGGCAGCCACGTTGGCCTCTATGGCATGTTCCCTAGACTAAATGGAAAACGTGCCATTTCTCTGTCTTGGACAAAAGCAAACTTAACACTTTCTGATCTCTGGTACGGCATTCGGTATTGAAGCAGGGTAGCATTGATTATCTATAAGTTTGTGTCTATAGCTTAAACATGTGTGTATACCGTAATTTCTTGTTTAAGCAATGGGCTCTTGGGTGAGAAGGGTCTCAATTTTGTACAGTGGTCACACCCTATTGTAGCCCAAACCTTGTCTTTGAAATAATCTAATAAGCGCGGGGTCCTCTAGAAGCACAGGAGTTAGTCGGTAGTTGAAATTTATCAACACAGTTGTTCTTAAACAAGCGATCATATATATACGGTGCTTGTTCTCATATGGATGCTGAAGATAAGGCCGAAAAAAATTGTGTTTCCAGTTATATGCCCATAAAATATCTAGGGTCGGTAGGTCAGATTTTTCTCTTTTTTAAATTTTTTATCATTTTGTATAGAAATGTATAGGTAGAAATGCCACATTTGTCAATTTTACGGTAAAACTATAGTGGAGACTTGTTAATGTGGTGATGCCTTTGTGTGCAATCAGGCATGTTTTTTGTTGTCAAAAGATGTTTTTGTTTATTAAATCAAGTTGATATAATGTAAACATTACAGACTTTCACTCTGATGAGTCTCTGAAATTCAATATCAGACAGGTTTGATTTTTACGTGATCCTGCAATTTATGGTGAGTAGTTGATAGACTGCTGTGTTGTTATTTACATCTTGATGTGTTGATGTTTACATAACAGTAACCACCCCTACTTGGTCACAATGCTATTATTTACACTCTGATCCAACAGAGCCTGTGCAGGCAAAATCTCATGTTTACACTTTTGAATCTCATGTTTACAACTCGGGAATATTAACACCCTATACCTTAGACACTGACTGGGTAACATTTCATGAGAATGTAGCCGAAAATCGCGTAGTGGAGCCTCCACTTATAAAAGACATGAGAAAGGTGAAAAGGATATGTATGCTGAAATAATATTCGAGACCCATAGAAATATTGATGACAAATGAAAAGAAATAAGGAAAATTGTTGAAAAGTATGAAAAATTCGTCAATATTCTCAAAATTGAAAAGAAAAGAAGAAATTACCGTATAGGACGCCCCTCGCGTATAGGACGCACCCTGAGTGACAAAATCATATAGGACACATCTGGGGTCTGATTTTGGTTATTTTAGTACTGTGTCATAGTGTAACATCCTTGCATATAGGACGCACCGTGAGTTAGACAAAATCTTATAGGACACATCTAGGGTCTGATTTTGGTTATTTTAGTACTGTGTCATAGTGTAAAATCCTTGCATATAGGACGCACCATGAGTTAGACAGAATCATATAGGACACATCTGGGGTCTGATTTTGGTTATTTTAGTACTGTGTCATAGTGTAAAATCCTCGCCTATAGGACGCACCCTGAGTTAGACAAAATCTTATAGGACACATCTGGGGTCTGATTTTGGTTATTTTAGTACTGTTTTATAGTGTAAAATCCTTGCATATAGGACGCACCCTGAGTTAGACAAAATCTTATAGGACACATCTGGGGTCTGATTTTGGTTATTTTAGTACTGTGTCATAGTGTAAAATCCTCGCCTATAGGACGCACCCTGAGTTGAGGTGAATCCTATATAGGACGCAGGGGGTGTAATTTTAGTGTAAAAGCCGCGTCTTATACGCGAGGATTTACGGTAGTTAGGGTCGGCCCTATTTTGCTAGGGTCGGTTGGGTAACTGGAAACACAACTTACTCTTTTTTGGCCTAATCCAGTGCAATTTTCTACACATGCCATACTGTACGACTCTGAGGGTTAACCGATTGGGATTATATCCAATGTCACAAGGGATTACATTGATGACGTCATGATGGTCCCTAGGTGCTAGGAGGAGAAAGTGTTCATTTTTTGATGGAGGTAGTGCACTCTCAGCCCCAATTGTAAATGGGCTATAAATATCCCTGCAAGTAGGCTGTAGAACCACCTGTAACTGCAGCACTATGCACATCTAGTATGTACATTCATGCCTACACAAGGTAATACTGTATAGCACAATAAAACACGTTCTACTGTATATTTACATGGGTGGGCTGACAGTGTGGGTACTCAGTTAGGAAGTTTGTTGTTTTGTTGTTTGTTTTCTTTAAACGTGAACCCCCCGAAAAATACACATTTTACATCGCTAAATAATTTTTTTGTTTTTGTTTTTTACCACTCTAAATGTGTTCTTCATGTAATCTGCTGTAATTCTTGTAAAGATACTATGAAAACGAGTTCGACACCGTTTCTCTCAGTGCTCTCTGAAAAAAAAAGTACACAGGTTCTTCCTCGTTTGTTTTTTTTTGGCGAGACACTCCAGCATGTTACATGTAACCTTTTTTATATATATATATATAAAACGGGATTACAAGCAAAGAGCTGTGCTTTTTTACCACAACCCCCTCCCCCTTTTCCAAATTGACCAAAGAATTACCACTCCCAAATTGCCGTACGCGTGTTATTACAGCAAGATGTGAGAAATGAGATCAGTCAGTTGGAGTTGTATTGTTTGCTCACAGCCATAGGCTGCTGAGAATAGCAACCTTGTACTCCAGTGTGTCATGTTAACCCATTAATGTATCATGCACATTGGTCAGCATGATGCATGAATGCAGCCTGGCGAGTTACTCGCCAGGCTGCATTCATGCATCATGCCGACCCTATGGACCCAATACACTCAGTAGCATGATGCACCAATGAAGTGCTGGCATACAGACTCTCCAGCACTTCATTGGTGCATCATGCCAACCAATGGGCATGATGCACTGCTGCATCAGCCTCCCTCAAAGGGGTAAGCTTGTGCCACCTGCTCAATGCAGGTCCTAGGGTGGGATAATCCTACCTTATGTCAACCCCTATATATACACATGGCTCCTTCAGTAATCTCTAACCCTTTGACCCTCTAAGAACCGCTGATGCATCAATGTATATATCATACCTATCGGTCGTCATGATGCACCAATGCAGCAATGGTGAGTAACTCGGTAACAGGTACTTTAGGGTGCAAGGACACTTAGGGTGCAGACACGTAGGGTGCGAAGACACTTAGGTAGCAGACACTTAGGGTGCGCAAAAAGGACAGGTAGCGTGCAGGGTGAAAATACCAAGACACTTAGGGCGCAGTCGGTCTATAGCCCATCTGTCTGTTGGGAGTCCCCTCTGAACAGACATCACATGCCTCTAGCTTGCACCACTGATTTTATCTCTATGTGTATAAGGCTATGGGGAATAAAATCAGTGGTAGGGCTAGAGGCTGGTGATTTCATCTTTGTATACACAACAAAACTGCCGACTGATGGCGTAGGGACAGTATCCTTAGCCCTTTAATTGTTTCTAGTTCTATTAGAGCTTGGAGTATGATTATTTGGTTCACTATTAATCGCAAATCTTTTTAATTCCACTATCACTACTGACGGGAGGCCAGCTCCCAGCCGCCAGCCTCGGGGGGGGGGGGGGCAGGGGGAGCTGACACTCTGAGGGGGGCAGAATAGCTCATAGTTTACAAATCTAGACCAGTTTGTTTTGCACCCTAAATGTCCTGCCATTGCACCCTATGTGTCCTTGCTACCTACATGTCCTGTGGTTTGCACCCTACATGTCCTAGCACCCTAATTGTCCACCTGCATGCACCCTAAGTGCCTGCAACCTAAGGTACCAGTATTCAGTAACTCACCATGGCTATATTCATGCATCATGCCGACCGTTCAGGATTGATACACAAACTCCCGAAGGGTCGGCATGATGTTCCAATGAAGTGCTGGTGAGCAGTCTTACCAGCACTTCATTGGTGCATCATGACGATCAATGGGCATGATGCATTAATGCATCGGCCCTTGAAGGGTTAACCCTTTGACCCTTTAAGGGCTGCTGATGCATTAATGCATTGGTCGTCATGATGCATGAATGCAGCAATGGCGAGTAACTCACCATGGCTACATTCATGCATCATGCCAACCCTACGGATTCGATACACAAACTCCTGCAGAGTCGGTATGATGCTCCAATGAAGTGCTGGTGAGCAGTCTTACCAGCACTTCATTGGTGCATCATGATAACCGATGGGAATGATGCATTAATGCATAAGTTGCCCCTAAAGGGAGCTACAATGATATCTGTACACTACACGGACATAATGTATTAACCATTTAAGGGCCGCTGATGCATTAAATTAATGCATCATGCCCATTGGTCATCATGATGCACCAATGAAGTACTGGCGAGACTACTCGCCAGCACATCATTGGACCATCATGACAACCCTACAAAATTGAAACATATCCTCCCGGAGAGTCGGCATGATGCTCCAATGAAGTGCTGGTGAGTCTGCTCACCAGCACTTCATTGGTGCATCATGCTGACCAATGGGCATGATGCAGTAATGCATCAGCGGCCTTTAAAGGATTAATGCACTTTCAGCTGTCAATTTGTTAACCCTTTATAGCGCCGGGGTCTCAAATAAGCTCCGCTTTCAAATAAGCATTGGGATATTGAGGTATTGAATCAGCATTGGGCCATGCTTGTCCATGCTTGGCCCAATATAAGCCGACATTGGCCCAATATAACCCAACATTGGCCCCATGTATCCTTGCTACCTGGGAGTATTCAAATAAGTGAGTGTGTCATATTGTAAGCGCTGGGGGTTCAGTGCGATTGAAATCAATGACTGCCCGGGCACTTATGATTGATTGATTGATTTGTGTTTTACAGCACTTTAGTGGCACTAAGTGGCTATCCCGTGCTTCACAGGTTGATAATTTAACAAAGGAATGTGTCAGTGCCCGCGCATATGTGCACCACACACATCCTGAGGGGATAGGAAAGAGGAGATATAGACCCTTTTAAGTGGGCTAGGGCACTTATATGGGCCAGTACGGTATGAAGTCCTTCAGTTTGTGTGCCCTAGCATTGATCATGAAGATTGAATGAAGATTCACCCACTGCATTATGTATTACTGAACCGGGTATCATACTGACCCTATGAGGTTGATACATGCACTGCCGGAGATTTAGCATGATGCATCAATGAAGTGCTCATAATGGTTAGCAGACTGTGGCGAGCACTTAATGGGTGCATCACTCCATCCGAATGACATAATTCTCTCGTACGTAATTAGCTGTATTGAAAAGTACCTCAGAGAAATCAGGAGGGTGTTGCTCCTATTGTAAAAAGAGCTGTGAGTATGTGCCCTCTTTTCTAAACAAGTCACACACTGCTTCACCTAAGTACTTGCACTCACCACATTAGTCTGAAAGGTCACCTGCCTTGTTTAAAATAGAGAATAGAGAGAGCTGCACTACCAGGTACCTACTCATGTCACACGCTCTATAGTTTATTATACTGACTGACTTGTACTAACTAGGTACCTACTCAAATCCCCCTTTTTCAGCACCGTACTTGAATGACCACTTGTGAGCAACAAAATGGACAAGTTATAGCTACATGAAAAGAAAAGACTGGAAACAAGGGCATTTTTAGCCAGCCCTTCCTTTTACTATAGGAGCAACACCCTCCAGGGTGTTTCAGAAGCAAAGGTGCATCGAGCAGGTTGTGTTGGCGATTCTGAGCATCCCAATTTTAAAAGGTTTTGGAGGGGGGGGGGCATGTCCCAAAGGAAGATTATAATAGATAGCGGCCACGTGATGACAATAAAATGGTGTGTAGGTATAATGACCGACAGAGGAGGGGGGTAAGCAGAAGATCAGTGGGTGGTATGGTTCTACCCCCCCTCCTCCATCTCCCTCCCTCCAGTCTCCCCATTCCCCCTCCCCCTTCCCCAAAGTCTAGTCTCCAGCTTGCCTCCCTCCCTCGGTCCCTCCGTCCGGCCCTCCCTCCCTCCCTCCATCCAACCCTCCACCCCTCCCTTCCTCCAACCCTCCATCCCTCCACCCCTAACTCCCTCCTTCTCTTCATTCACCCCTCCCTCCCACCCTTCCTTGTCCCCCTCCCTCGTCCCCGCCCCTATAAACCCACCTTAGATTCAGTGTCATTTCTCAGAACCAAGGTTAAACTTTCTGGTCCACATCCAAAGCATTGATCACATGACACGGATATAAGTGACACTAGCATTCCTTTTGGTTAATGAGCTCTTTTATGATTCAGAGGATTTGTCAGGTATTCTATTGTAGTTTAAATTGACAGATTCTATAATTGGCGTAATTAGTAATAGTCAGAATTAAGGGCGGCTGGTGATTTAAAGCATCATGCCCATTGGTCGTCATGATGCACGAATGCATTATGCCGACCCTGCAGGGTCGATATACAAACACGAAGGGTCAGCATATAGCTCCAATGAAGTGCTGGTGAGCGGTCTCGCCAGCACTTCATTGGTGCATCATGACGACCAATGGGTCTGATGCATCAGCGCCCCTTAAATAAAGGTTCAAGAAACTCCGTCCCTAAAATATAGCATATATTATCAAATATAGGAAAAATACATGGACCATTACCGGGTCTCAAAGACAATGATTGTAAGATCCGATCAGGTTACAATGATCTGTACCTGCTATCTGCCCAGATTTTAGACCGCCAGAAAAAAAATTCTATGATTGCAACCAGCCATGTGGGAGTTTAATCACTTTCCTTCCTCTATAGACATATCATGGTCTTTATATCAAGGATATTCTAATTCTACTTGATAACTCTTCTTGATAAAAATCTATCCTAATCTGCTGTGGGTATTCAATTTTGTTTTACTTTTAGTCATATAAAAATCCCATAATAAATTGCATTTTTCAATTGATCTGATTTGTATCTGAATTCGAGCAGGTATTCACCCTATTCCCTGCCTGTCTATATCTCACGGTTACTCCCCATCTCAGGAGGCCATTTCTTAACACGCTACGACTGATGTCCTTTAAATCATAGTGAGAACCTAACAATTTGGCCATAACAGCACCATGAACTAGTAGTCCCGAATGTCTGCACCAGTACAACTGCCCTACAAAACCTTATGTAATTACTGCATAGCTGCTAATCATAGTGAGCAGTTGTAGAGTAGTTCCTACGATAGCCTGGCTTATTCTTGGCATTTTTAAATCGTAGTGACTGTGTGTAGTCGTAGTACATTGAGAAATGGCCTCCTGTTTATTCCCATGACCACAAAGGGTTGAGGAGGGTTAATAGGGTAAACATTTATATACCATTACCTTTACTAACTGTGGTAATAGAAGAGGTTAGAGAGACAAGGGTAAGAGGGCAGGTTAAGGAGAGGAGGGTCAGTGACATTGGCCTTGACCACACGATCCTCTACCCTGACCTGGGTAAGGTGGGATAGATCTAGAGGTGACAGTCACAATTTTGCAGCACGTGAGCTGCAGGCACGCGCCTGGTACGGACTGGCCATTTTTTTTATCAGAGTGGAGAGGGGAGAGATGGGGAATTGACATCAAGGAGCCAAAAATATATACTCCAACCATTTCCACCCAGAATGATGTTACTTTAATTCTATCTTCAGTCAGTCTTGCCCGGTCGGGATTCTAGGGAATACCTCTCTCGTTTATGGGGATGATGGTCCCCATTTTCTGGGGAAGATTACTACATGAGGTACCTGCCTACAAATAAGCACTACAGCAACCAGCGAAAAAAAGAAACTTCTTTTACCCACAAACGCTAGCTGCCAGAGACAACTCACACTATTGGTCGAGCTGGGGCCAGATTGATCTTCAGTCTCGCTCAGTATAACTTTTTAATCTATGTCCAAATGCAGTCAGAACTGATCACAAACCTTAACTCACATACTGGTTAGTTGCAGGACAAAATGAGACACGAGATCATAGATGAGTTATAGACGTAAATTCCTTGCTATAAATAAGTACTAAAATGCCATAAATCAAGTCAAAGCTGGATCTCAAAAACTTTTCCTCATCTCAGGGTTCGGCTCATATAGCAGCAGAGGCGTAGGAAGCAAATCTTCATTGGGGGGGCCTGGCGAGGGCACCATCGTGACCACCTTGAATTGTCGGCTGATGCATGATGGCGTCTATATATATGAGTATTTAGAATTCATATAGAAAAGTGATTTTTGGTAAATTTTGGATCTAACTTTCCCATTCTTCCTATGACATCACCATAATAATCTAATTTGAGATGTAAAGTTTTAGCTTCTTTTCCATTGTGCTTATGAGTTCTTGGAAAATATTGAGGGGGGGCCCAGACATATTCAGGCCCCACCTCCTTCATGATTGAGGGGGCCCAGGCCCCCCTGGCCCCCCTTTTCCTACGCCCCTGTAGCAGGTTAGCTCTATACCGTCATGGCCTGTTTAGGCGCCGGGTCTCAAATAAGCGCCAGTCTCAAATGAGCACCGGTGGTATTGGCCACTAGCTAGTCTGGAGCTGGTTCTGGTGACATACACTGATAAGAACTAATAAGATGGGACCAGCATGTCCCTGGAAGTGGGTGCTAACCAGGGACATGGTACCCATCATGTTAGGTTTTATCAATGGGTTTTACCTCAACCAGCGAAATTTTTCTCCACTAGGCCTCCATACTGAGTCCTATAGGGATATCGAAATTAAACTTAAGCACTAAAAATTCGAATAAGCACCTTTATTACACTGAGGAACGATTCAAATCCGACTTTCCTGTGGGTTTATATAAGAATATAGAGACCCTAGATTATCTGTATGGTCGTATGGTATGTCAGAACATACCAAAACATACCAGACGATCGTGTAGTATGTTTTTCTCAGCTCTCAACCAATGAGAAACCAGCATTTTGAATAGGCCACGCCCACTACATTTACAATGACCAATCATCATTCAGCAAGCTGATGATGATCTCATATGCAAAATGGCGATGTATACAACATTCTCACTGATGTAAATCATTATTTCACGATGTAAACAACTAAATACACAATGTAAACAACATTATTTGGAAAGGGAAGGTAGAAATAAGTCTTATTTCCGTGTAATAAATATTGTATTGAATTGAAGGTCATATGCCTCTTGAGCCCATATGGCAAATACTCGTCATGTTCGTCCAATACTGGCTACTGTAATCACATTTAAATTCACTGTATACAAATTTTCGCGGATTTCACGGAAATTAAAAGTCAGTGAATTTATGTATTCAGCAAATATTTTTGCACTTAAATAACCCAAACTTTTTGACCACATATCCACCCTTCCTCACCCCATAGGCCCACCCGACCTCACCACACAATGTCTGAGACAAGCTGATTATAGTTCATCCCACAATCACATGCCATCATCTATTACTTGTATCATTCATACATAGAAAAATATGCACATTAAAGTAAAAAGTGTATTCTAGTTTAAAGAAAGTATTTTATTACCAGTAGCCTATGCATTGGAAGTATTTTGTTTGTCAGCGAATTTATGTTCAAGTGAATTAGCCTTTTGTCATGTTACAGCGAAAGTTTAGACAAGCAGAAATATCTGTGATTACAGTATATCTCATATTTATAAGCGCCAGGCATACAGTGCAATTAAAGTCAATGAGTGCCTGGGCGCTTATACGGGCAGCTATATGCTGGGAATCACAGAAATGATATTCAGGTATTTGAGGGGGGGGGGGCGGGAGAATGAGACAAGGTCCTGTCACAGCTCATGGCATAGCTCATGACCTTCATGTGCCCTTGGTTAGGGTGATGACCTAAGTCACGTTCATGCTGCACGTGAAGACGATTCACGGGACGACTTCCTCTTCTCCCTTCCAACCTGCTGACCCTGATACACTGTGTGTCCCAGGTTAACCCTCCAGCCCCTGGACCCAGTCCTAATACACACTGGCCCTATATCACCCTGTGAGGAGATGGACTATCTGACACCCTCACCCACCTGCATTGCTGCCTCGTGTTGGATCCTCTGGGAGTGTAACAATCCCACAGGGTTGTCATGATGCATGGAGTTAGCAGGTTGATAGTTGGTGGCTTAATATGCAAAGTGAGAATAGCTATGAATTGAAACCTATCAAAGGCAAGGCTCATATACCTGTGGATATTTTTTTTCTGTCACTAATTCTGTGATAGGGAAATATGGGGTATAAACACTAAATAACAATGTTGATGAAGTATTTATTATTTTAGTTTTGTTTAAATCTGCAGAAAATGGATAGACCTGAGGAGACCCCGTGGAATTAGGATCATGTTGAAGGGATCTAACTTAAATGAGCAATGTTTCCTCCCTAACCCCCCCCCACTTACAAGGCCCAGCTTTCTAACCTCTGGCTCCTTTAACCCTTTAAGGACTGCAGATGCAGGATTGCATCATGCCCATTGGTCCTCCTGATGCACCTGTAAGGGTTTGGGGCCTTACGGACCTGGGGGGTTCGGGTCTTACGATTCGGAAAGAAAGAGTAAGACAGTATTCCAAGTGTATGCCAACGGTTAGGTTTATTACTTAATGCACACTCACGGCTGCCGAATGATATCAAAGAGGCAGCTAATATTAAAAGACAGTGGTTTACATAGTGTGGAGGCCAGAAGGGCCTCTGACGTAGCGGCTGAGCCCTGGGCTTTTATATACGGACCCAGGTGTTCGTCGTCAGATGTCCCCACAGACCCGGATCGGTGCTGCCACCTATCCGGAACCTGAGGAACGTCCGACGACTCGACTCACCCGCCACGTCAGACGGTACCCAACTCCTATGGTTTAGTAAAGTGTACCTCTACACCACTCCCCCAGACATTTAGGAGGGTGTTATACGTATAATATTACTAGGATAACATTTCTACATGTCTAAACCTTTAGTAATAGAGGTACAACCATAGGTATAACATTAGCACTAAATAAATTGTGAACCAGATGTCATATATATATATTCGATAGTGAATTTTAGTTACATATAACGATTAGGATGTTGAAATATTATACGAATTACTTGAAGAAGAGACAGTTATGTGAAACGGAACTGTCTATTTAATTATTATACCACATAATATTGTATTATATTTCAGGTATAATTAATAAGACAAGTAATATGAATCGTATACATGTGATGATGACAGCTATATGTAACGGAACTGTCGATAATAAAACATATCACAAAATAACATCCGTATGTGTGTTTGTAGTCATTGACAACACATTTGAATATGTAGTCTTAAAGAAGACTGTTATAGTAACATCACTATCTAATGACATGTCGTATATTAATATTATACGAATCCGTTAAGGATTCCGTGAGTAGTACGAATATGATTATTTATAACATACACTTGAAAGAAAAAAAAACATCACGGTGTGGTAATGAATATAATAATATATTATCACCGTGTACCTAATAACCTTTATAGCACCAGATCATTATACTTATTATATATTTTGTCTCGCAGGACATTAATATGTGTTATCTGGTGGAGTTTAACGGATCTTATAATATAAATACTAATAGTGATTAGAGATCCGTATCAGGAAATGTCTATGTACCCGTATTATAATATGTATCTAGTGGATATGTACATACATATAATATTATAGAAAAATAGAAATATGACATTATATACAATATACAGGAATTATAAATGCTGCTGGAGTCTTCTGCTGTATCCTCCGGGTACTAGTAGGTAGGTGTGGTCAGCTAACCACGGGATGGACGTGCTAAAGTTTATAGTTTCCTTATATTGAGTGAACACGGTAGTTGATTTGGGGCAGCTACCCACAATCCTCTAGTAGTGCTAAAGTTTATAGTATATCCGAATGGTGTAGATTTGTAGAATATTAGTCCGGATGTGTCAACTGTGTAGAGAACGTAATCCTTTTTAAGTTTTAGTTGACATAAGTAAAATAATAGTCCGATATAGGTTGATCCGGAAGTAATAGTAGTAGAGATATAAGTCCATTCGGGAGTACAGATGAGTTGTAGAGGTAAATCGTAAAGTCCATCCTAGTAATTGGTTAGCACGGGTAACAGCAGGAGTCTGGAACTGGCATCCGGATACGTCTCACAGCAGCAAGTCTACTATCGGATTGTTCATGGATGAAATTATAAATCCGAATAGGCTATTCAGGGTGTAATAAATGTTATACAACCTGAATAATAGACTGGTCAAAGGAACCCGGAACACATAGCATAGGTGTTCATGCACTAGTAAAAGCATTCGCAGACCTTTAGGGTTCCGCAAAGACTATATCTGGTCATTTGGTGTTGGAAAAAAAATTATGGAAGAAATAACCCTAGCATGCTTTAAACGGATTTCTTAGCATGCTTCTTCTTCAGAAGAGCTAAAGCCGACTCGGGAGTGCCGTCCCACTCGTCCAAGTCGACTCCGAACACCCTCATGAACTTAGTGTTCAGGTTGGTGTTCCGAGTGATCTCCTCCTTTACACGCTTTTCCAACACGTGTACATCCATAGCTGCTTTTTCTTGAGCAGCTGAGGCAGCCTCCTCCTGGGCCTTTACATCGTCCCGGATGAGAGTCTCGAGACGTTGCTTTTCAGCGTCGCCCACCTGTTTCATACACAACAGAGTTTCGTTTAGGAGACCCTGATGAAACTCGATCGCTTTCTCCCGAACGGTCTTCTCCCAATGGGTGTAGATGGCCTTCTGGACATCTGCCTCCCCTTGGCGAGACTTCTCAAACCAAACTTCCGCATTACCAGTTTTAATGGTAATGGCGTCCTTCGGTTTCTCAGGTGCCGCGACAGCCTTGGGAGGAGTCGAGGCGGCCTGTGGACCACTTCCGGGTTTAGGACTCCCGGACACACCTGTCGTTGGTACACAGAAGGCAGGTGGTACATTCTGTTTCAGTCCCATTTGCAGGTACATGTTTAACTGCTCCTGGGTAAAGGTAACTGGTGGGGCGGCTGGAGCGGATGCAGATCCGGCGGCAGCAGATGCGGTGGTCTTCTTTGGCATAAGGCGACCATCCTTTCCTACCACCAAGGTCTGGCTCTCAGGTCCAGGTCCCTGGTTTAAGGACGGAAAGTTTCGAGAACTCACTTTCCCAGGTTTAGATACGGCTCCAGCGTATCCGGCAGGTTCAGGCTTCTTGAACACCGGAGTGCCCTGAGCCTGTTCTGCGGGGTGCCTTGTCAGAGGGGACCTGGAACGGTCCTCTGCTCTGACCTTTGGTTTTGTCGTGCTCTGACCATTGCCGTTGCCGCCACGGTTCTGGTCTCTCCTGCTCCTTTCACGAGCTCTCTTTGCATCCTTTCCGGATTCCTCGCATTTCTGCCAGAGAGACTCGTGCATGTCCAATTTACCCTTTCCAGGAGTCAGGACTATCTTTGCTCGGAGTTTCGAATCCTTGGTCTTCGGAACTTCGCAGAGGACTTGGTACCCTGGTCGCATCTTAGACCAAGCATCCTCGCTCAGGCTATCGAACTCCTTCATGAGTTCCTGATGAAGCTCCATGATGCGCTTCCGGGCCCCGTCCAAACCTTCTGCGTGGCATTTCTTCTGGTGTCTAGCCAGATCACTACGTCGGTTGTATTGCACCTTCGTAGTACACTTCTTGCCCTTCTTACCATAACTCGGATCACAAATGTAAACCGGGTGATGGTGGAAGTGGGCCTCTACCAGATGCCTTTGGAACCGGGCTGGAGTACTCCAGGTCCGGATCGAGACATCACTCGCATCCTGGCAGATAGAGAAGGGACAGGACTTTTGATCGTCACCGTACCACTTCTCTAAAGCCCAACGCAGCTTCCTCCTCTGGGTATAAGTGTAATACCCTTCGGTGTGGTTTAGCATAAGCCACATCTTTCGATAGGCTTTGCTCGGATTGGGGTCCTCGTCCGAAAGGCGCATCCAATCTTCATCATCCGACTCATCGTTCTTATTGATTGAGTCTGGACAGGCATAGAGGGTAGAGCCGTCCTTCTTAACTCCGTACGCACAGTGTGAGAAACACGTCGGGATCCGGGTTTTGAATCCGGATTTGGTGTTAGCCCAACGTTCGGCCTCGGTTTGAGTTGATGGAGTGGCCTTCTCATCATACTCAACCGAGGATTCGTGCACCGACTCCTCGTCAGACGACTCAACCTCCATGGCAGTACTACCAGTGGTTGAGGTGCTGGGTTTCGGCTCGGCTCTCGCAGAATCCGGGAGATTCTTGAGCTTCCGAGCAGCGGATCGTCGGTTCTTACTGACCTTCCAGTCTTCCTCCGGTTCCTGGGTTCCGGATGTGCTGGAGGTCGTGGCTTCTACTGGAGTAGTAGTGCTGCCGGTAGCTGATGTAGCACTGGCGGAGCTTCTGGTGGCAAGCTTCAGGTCGGGGATAGGAGGTGCGGGTGCTTCCGCGGCCCTCTTAGCCTCTTCCTGTGCCTCCTGTTCGGCAGTCATGCGGCGGACAATAACCGTCCGAAGGGCTGCAGCTCGGTCCAATCCGATTAGTGAATTGTTCTGGACATCCACCAATTCCTGTTCGGTTATGTAGTAACCGTCGTCCCACTGCTCGAAGTTAGCAGCGGCCTCCCGGAATTCCTTAGTGGTCCGGCACGGCGTCCGGATAGCACTAGGGCGTGGGTAGGTCTGGCCATCGGTATCCCAGACACAGCCTACCCAGTTAATGTTCGTAGCCTTGACGTTCCACAGGGACTTGTCAGGCTTCGGATACGCTCCGAGCTCGAAGGCTCGGTTAGCTGCGTACACGGTTTCACGGAAACCGGCGTCCACCATAAGTCCCCGTTGGAACCACGGCCAGTCTCGAAGCCACTCGGGAGGCATCCTGGTCAGCTGTTCGGGAGCCATGACGCCCTCGATAGCTATCCTGACTTTCGGGTCCATCCTGACTGGTGTCCCGTCCGCGTAGGTCACTTGTGCCTGCAGTTCCGGGTGGACATACAGGTAGCGACCATCATAACTAGCTGGAAAAGGCTCCGCCACTGCTGGCTTCCACTCATCCTTCTGTCCGTCAACTTGGGTAGTTTCGGACTCTGTCGCTGCGGGTTCAGCACTCGCAGTCGCTCCGGATCCCTCTGCTGGGAGTGGAGATAGCAGTTTCTCTGGCTCATTGAGTGAGAATGAAGCCAGCTTCTCCTCGAACGAGCGATCCGTGGGTTCCTCCACGTCCATCATCTCGCTCTCTTCCTGTGTAACAGGCGACAAAGCTTCCGGAAAAGCTTCTGCGGACGGAGTCAGCTTATCCGGGTCACCGGATAGCTTGGCTGCAGCTACGGATTCCTCAGCCATGACTGGGGAATCGACCACGGGAGTAAACTACTCCTTTTTCCGGCTTTTACGGCGCCGGGGCCGGCACAAACGGAGTCTGTCTACCAGGAGACAGACTCTGGAGGAGCAGCGGGGGTTTTGCTTAGCCGGTAAAATCCAAGAAGGGAGCGAGCTCGACCGTCTTGGACGTTACCGAAAACAAATATGGCGACAGGCCAGCTTTCGTGACGTCATTTCCCCGCGGTCCGCGAGGTCACGAGAGGTCAGCCGAGACTGGACACGGTGACGTCATGCGGAAACGCACGTGCTACAGGCGGTACATCAACAAACTGATTGTTTTTAGGTAATTATCGCTCACCCCGATGACTCGACTGGGGATTTAAGTGGAGATTATGGAAAGCTTAAGCAAATCCACCGGATTATCCGTCCACTACCCATTGGTACATCATGCGGGGGCGACAAATAAGCCTTTAGGGTCAGTTGTCATCCGTTCCTCTAAATGTAAACATTACACTCGTTGTGTATACAGGTTAGGTCACTGCAGTCCTCTGGGCAATTCGGGGGCTGCGGCGAACGTATCTCCCCTTCTCGGATAGTTCTTTATCGGACCTGACAGTCTGAAGAGCTTTCTCTAGGTGCCGAGACTTTTTTAACTCCCCCACGCTTAATCGGTGTTGGCGTGGGTGTTACTGATTCGGAACACTTTTTGGGTCTACCCTGACCACGCTTCACTGTAGTGTTCTTTACCTGGTCTATTATGCGATTCTGATTCAGGATCCTTTCGGAACCTTCACCATACATTTCTGTGGAGGTCTCCCTCCCAGACCAACTCCTTAATCTAGCCACATTTGACTTATAGAGTCGACCAAGGTCAGATTTAATAATTACGGTACAATCACTGATAATTTGTGTTATAGTAAAGGGACCGTCCCAATTAGACGCTAATTTTATGTGTCTAAGTGGTTCATGTAATCTAAGGACTCTGTCTCCGGATTGGAATTTCCGATGTTTTAGATCGGTATCGTATCCTACTTTCTGCCATTTGGCACTTTTCTCCAAATCAATTCGGACAGACTCATATGCTTTTCTAAATCTGTCTCTTAAACATTCCACAAAAACTACATGGCAAGGTAGTTCAGGGTCCATTCCTACGACTCCAAAAACTAGGTCAGCAGGCATTATCAAATCTTCTCCGAATACTAAAAGGTTCGGGGAACAATTTGTACTTGAATGTACTGTACTATTATAAGCATGTGTCACAAAATGACATTGCTCATCCCAGTCATCCATATGTTCATTAACGAGTGACTTTAGGACTTGGATGAGGGTTCTATTGAACCTTTCCACCAATCCGTCGCTTTGTGGTCTATACGGATTGGTTCTAGTCTTGCAAATAGCCAAGTACTCGCACATACCCTGCCAGAGATTTGATTCGAATTCTCTGCCTTGGTCACTGTGTAACATTAATGGTACACCGAAGCTTAGTACCCAACCTTTTACAAAAGCTTCGGCACAAGTAATTGCTTTGTGGTCCGGTAGTGGAAATACTTTAGTGTATTTCGTATAATAATCACACACTACCATCATACAGGTATTATCATTAGCGGTTGTATTAAATCCACTAATAATATCTACCCCGATTCTTGCGAATCTAACTCCGAAAAGTTCTTGGGATAGGGGAAGTTTGCCCATCCCGGGTCCGGGTTTGTTTTTACAACAATCCGGACAGGTGGTTACCCATCTTTGCAAGTCCCGTGTCATGCCAGGCCAATAGTATTTCTTGGAAAGTCGTGCTAGCGAGCGTTTCCTTCCGAAATGACCACTGCTCCGATGTCCATGACAGAAGTACATAATGTCATGTCTCATGGCATGTGGTATCACCACTTGCATGATTCTACCACCATTATTACATGGCTTCCAACGGTATAACACGCCTTTCCGGACTTCAAGCTCGGTCCATTGAGCAAGAAACCTTCTCATTTCTCGATTTTCCAGAGAGACCTCTGGTCTAACTGGACGTATACCCTTTGGTACTAATTGCAGTAGCTGTGCAGTTATCGAGTCAGCTTCCTGGAAATGTCGTATGTGATCCATAGACCAATCCAGTATACTGGCAACTAGGGGTACGAATGGTCTTCGAATCCCTGCTAACACTGCCTTATGAGCTCCACAATCAGTACAATCCGGATTATCACATTTCCGGATTGGTATTCGAGACAAAGCATCAGCATTTAAATGCTTAACTCCGGGTCTATGCTGAATCTGTTGATGTTCAAGCCCATATTCGGATAAATGGGCTAGCCATCGGCCTAACATGCCTTCAGCATCTCGGAAGTTCAGTAGCCACCTTAAAGAGGAATGATCCGTACGCAAAGTAAAGTTCGTTCCCCATAGAAAATGTTTGAACTTCTTGGTATATACGACTACTGCTAACAACTCTCTTTTGGTTGTGCAGTAATTGCGCTGGGTCTTGCTCAGTGTATTGCTGGCAAAGGCAATTGGCACTTCTCTCCCATTTTGGACTTGCGAGAGAGCTGCACCAATGCTATCATTACTAGCATCAGTATCCAGTATGAAATGATCCGTCTCATTTGGATATTGCAATACGGGAGTACTCGTGAACAGGTCTTTTAGCTTTTGGAAAGCGGTTTCCTGTTCATGCGTCCAAGGAAATTTTTCCTTGGTACTTCCTGGAGTCCAGTTAGCTATTGCTTGTAATGGGTAACTGACTCTAGAATAATTCGGAATAAATTCCCTGTAATAGGAACAGAATCCTAAAAAGGACCTCACTTCTTTGGGTGTTTTAGGTCTATTCCAATTCGTAACTGATTCGATTTTTTCCGGATCAGCCTTTATTCCTTCATCACTGATGATGCGGCCCAAATAATTTATGGACTTTCTAAACATGTGGCATTTCTTAGGTTTCAATTTGAGACCATTTGAAATAATACGTTCTAGTACCATTTTTAGGTTATTAGAACATTCTTCGAATGTTTTTCCGAAGACAATGACATCGTCTAGATATACAAGACATCTTTTCCACAATAAATCACTTAGAATTGTTTCCATCATTGCTTCAAATGTTGCAGGTGCATTGCACAATCCAAACGGCATTACATTATATTGGAATAATCCAATATGACTTGAAAATGCAGTTTTCTCCATATCTGAAGGGTTCATTCCCACTTGCCAATAGCCTGATTGCAAGTCTAGGGTACAAAACCAACTGTTTCCTCCTAAGGAGTCAATGGTTTCATCTATTCTCGGTAATGGATACGAATTCTTTTTCGTTATTCCATTCAACTTCCTGTAGTCTATGCAGAAACGGATAGTACCGTCTTTTTTTGTTACCATACACACAGGACTACTCCATGGACTATTAGAAGGGACTATTACATCCTGTTCCAACATCTTATTTATTTCATCCTCAGCTACTCTCTTCTTTGCTAAGGGTAACCGTCTATACGGTATCTTAAAGGGTTCGGCATCCCCAGTATCTATTTTATGTAATACCTTATTTGTCGTACCTAGTTTTTCACCAGGTTTGGCAAAGGCAGTATGATACTGACAGAGCATATCATAGAACTCTTTCCGGTGTTCCGGATCTTCTAATGAAGTTTCTTCATACAACTTAAGTAAGTCTTCCGAAATTTCATCATCTCCTGTTACCTTCTGTAAGCTTAGCTTGCTATCCGTTACAGTTTCCGAAAGGGTCACGTTTCCAAAAACTTGTCCCTTTTTCAAGTAGATAGTAGTGTTTCCAGTATTGGAGACAGGTACTACCGACCAGGATGCATTCGCTACTATCGTGTCTACAGAATTTAATCCAATACCTGACAAAGTAACTATATCCGGTTCTATCACTGCAGGTTTGTTACGCATTGCAGGATCACTTCTTACAAGCACATCACAGGCTACTCCCGGAGGGATTCGCACAGTGTGTGCCACACTAGCCATACTGCTCACTTGTCTCAGTGCACATCTAACCTTCACGGGGTACGGGTATCTCACACTCAACACTCCTGTTTGGGGTTCCAATACAGCACCATACAGGGATGCGAAATCTAACCCGAGTATCCCCTCATCTGCTATATCCGCAACGGTGGCGCTCATGACATAGTCATGTATACCATCTAACTGTAGTCTCACACAAGTTCTACCATACGTTTGCAAGGTACTGCCGTCGGCCGTCTGAGCACTTCCTCCCGATTTGAGAGTATCATGTTCATCCGGTATAAGGTCGTAGAACCCCTTGGAGATACAAGAGTGGCTAGCTCCCGTATCCACAAGGAATTCGGCAGACCTTCCGTTAACAGTAAGGCAAACATACCACCGCCTTCCGTTTAGAACAGAGGGCATGTCCGTGACAATCGGAACGTCATTTTTCACACCAGGAGTCAATCCACATCCTTTTAAGAATTCCAGACAAGGATGACCCGGGGGCAGGTGGGCACCACAGACCTTGGCTAACGAATAGCCGCCTGCCTCGTTACTGATATTGGGTTTCCCCTGTGCTCCCATAGCACCTGTTATATCAGCTTCCCTAACCTTCCGGGTGTCTACAACCACCTCGGTGTTAGGCGATCTTGTTACTTCATGTGAACTATCATCACGGATGGTGATATCATGGCAAGATTTGTCACTGGGATCCCCTTCTTTGCCCCTCGGGAGACCCCTCCTTAGTTTTCCTCTGTACTTACTCCAGAGACACTCTCCTGTCTACGAGGGACAGGTTTTTCAGCCATACATTCTGGAGCATAATGCCCCAGTTTCTGGCATCTGAAACATCTCCTCTGGGATTTGTCAACTCTCGGTCTCTTTAGAGCTTCTGTTAATCCGGCTAATAATGTTTCCATCATATTAGTCGGAGCAACAGTGGCTGCTACAGTTGGGTTCGCCGTAGAGGCTACACTGCCAGGTTGAGTTGATCCGGAAGCTGTTTTACCAGCAACTGATCCTCCTCTCCCTCTCGAATGTACTTTCCTATACCGCTTTTGTCGGTAATATTTTCCAGCTACATGCACTGAACCAATATAATCTCCGTTTTCATCGGAGACATATTCATCATTCTCATCAACTTCATTCGATTCAACCGGAGCTAATTGGGAAGTATCGTATACCGGAGCAGGTGTACCTCCGTATTGGAATGGAGCTGCTCTTATTGGATTAGGTCCGAGACCTACCAGACGTTTCTTCATGTCATGTCCATCGATTGCTATGAACAGATCACTGAAGGAAGTGTCATCTTTCCAAGAGTCCCAGACCACTTGCTTGTGATCCGGATCACGCAATCCACTGTAGAATTGTATAAACAATTCTTGTAGATAACAATCATCATCATGAGCCCAATTTGGACGTGCTTTCGAAAGCAAGTCCTGTAGCTCCAAACCAAAGACTTTGTGTGATTCTTTAGGTTTTTGTGTCCTCTTCTTAAAGCTTACCCACGGATCTTCTCTAACGATTGATCCGAAAAGGTATGCGGCACATTCGACCAATTGATCATAGGTACCATATATTCCGTAAGCTGCTCTCCATTGGTTGAGAGCTACTTTTCCGCCTTTATTTAACCAACAAATCAAATATGGCAGAGCTTCTTCTTTTGTCCAGCCACTACAATTGACTTCGTCAACAAAAGCTTGATACCTGTCCTTCCATGGATCATTAGAATCATATGGAGGGGGTATCCGTGCCTGCCTACGTGCCGGATTATTACATCCGCGTAGTCTATCTGCTTCTCGCATGCTCCAGTTCATGACTTCCATGCCGTCTGCTCCCTTTCGGTAGCAGTCAATGCCAAGGTTTTGTATACATTGGCTTCTATCAAAGATGGTTTGCATCCCTGCAGGCATAGAAGTTCTCCTGTTAGGTTTCCTGCCATCTCCCCCTGATCCTGATCCTCCGAATCCGGATCCTCCTGGGCCGCCTGGAGGGTTTCCTCCTGGTGGACCATTATTATTATAGCCTCCAGATGAACCACCAGGGTATCCACTATTGTGACCGGTGTTTCCAGAAGAAGCATATCTAGGGTAAGAATCATTTTGATTCCATCCCTGGTTATAGCTATTACCATTCTGATAATTGCCACTTCCCGATGGATTATAATTATTTCTATATCCATAGGAAGATGTTCTCGGTTGGTACGTACCGCCGTTGATATTATTTTGTGGCGGATTTGGTCTCGGAAAACGTCCATCAGTAGGACCATTACCAGAACCTGGGGGTGGATTCGGTAATCTTGGTACTGCTGGTGTACTGTGGCCGGGTTGAGGGAAATATGAAGGTGGTGTCAACATATGTCTCATTGGTCCGGGTGCTCTTGGTTGTGCCACGGGTGAATTATTATTATTCCCTGTAGCACCATCGTGAGTCGCTTTGATTTTGTGACTCAAATCTGGTATGGGTGGTGCTGGTCCTATCGTATCCAGCATTGGAACTACTGGTTTAGATGCGGTTCCGTTTACTGCAGCATTATCCGGTTTCTTATAGATTCCGGATACCACATTCTTGTCAGCCCCATCATCAACGAATGGGCTGTATCTAATTGGGGTTGCATCTTTAGATGTCTTTCCCAACATTGTAGATACCACAGCTGGGTCTATATTACCTATAGTTAACTGGGCTGCTTCTACATATTTATCTAGAGTTATTGCAGTGGCCTGCAATTCCTGAAGCTCATTCGTGAGTTTCTGTCTATCTTCCTCCAGTTGTTTGTTGTAAGCTATGATGCCTACCCGGATGGTTTCATTATCTTCAGCTTGTTTACTGCACTGAAGTTTCAATTTATCCAACTCCTCCTGATAATGGCGAATTTCGGATTCGAATTTTGTCTTATCAAGGTTTAGTTGGTCGTTCGTATCTATGTATGTTTGGATACGAATGTGCCTATTATCATATTCTTTATTGAATGAATCTCTCATAGATTGAAGTTTTAGTTCTTCACTCTCGAGTTCTTTCATGTACTCGCTCCTTCTGGCTTCGAATTCCTTTCGCATGCCAGTTAGGTCCTCTTCCATTTGAAGTTTTTCATGCAATACTTCATCCTTAGCTTTGACCAAGGTATTTAAATTCTCGTTCAAAGTTACATAAGTTTCATTCAACAACAGGACATCCGGTCGTTTTAATTCTTCACCTTCCGGTACCGCATAGGTTAAATCGCCATCTATAGCACTATAATCTAATATTGGTAATTCGGGCCTGGGTAACTTATAAGGTAGTTCTCCGAATGTTACCCTTTTTCGCATTGGTGCCGGATGTTCTGGGTTAGTACTACCACCGACTTCGAACATCGAATCACATAATTCGTCAACAATTGAATGCTGGCCTATTAAGTTACTATGTCTCTGTATGGACTGTTCGCGTCGTACAGAGTCTGGCAGATTCTCTTCACTATCATTATAGTGGGGTCCGGGATCTCTCCAGGATGCTGATTCTGCATCTTGTGAGTCCGAATGGGCTTGGAGCATTAGCGATCCATTTCCATTCTCTTGGGCAAGTGATTGCCCTGCTGGGTTAGCTTCCCTAAGGGTGTCTAACCCATGTACTAGCCGTTCGGACGTTATAACGTCCGGGCTATACACCAGAATTAACTGGTCACGGCACCAGTGTAAGGGTTTGGGGCCTTACGGACCTGGGGGGTTCGGGTCTTACGATTCGGAAAGAAAGAGTAAGACAGTATTCCAAGTGAATGCCAACGGTTAGGTTTATTACTTAATGCACACTCACGGCTGCCGAATGATATCAAAGAGGCAGCTAATATTAAAAGACAGTGGTTTACATAGTGTGGAGGCCAGAAGGGCCTCTGACGTAGCGGCTGAGCCCTGGGCTTTTATATACGGACCCAGGTGTTCGTCGTCAGATGTCCCCACAGACCCGGATCGGTGCTGCCACCTATCCGGAACCTGAGGAACGTCCGACGACTCGACTCACCCGCCACGTCAGACGGTACCCAACTCCTATGGTTTAGTAAAGTGTACCTCTACACACCTATGAAGTGGTGCCAGCACTTCATTTGAGCATCAGGCCGACCCTCCAGGGTACGTATGATGCATGAATGCAGCCCTGGAAAGTTACTCGCCAGGACTGCATTCATGCATCATGACGACCAATGAGCATGATGCATTAATGCATCAGCTGCCCTTGGAGGGTTTGGAGTTTATGGGTGGTCAATGCCTGCCCCCAGGTAACCGTGAGCCCTCCTAACCCAACCCCCTTTAACCTCCTACCACCCCAGCCATCCACCTATGGACCCACCAACCACATGCCAAAGATACTCCTGTGGGGTGTTTCAGAAGCCGGACATGATAATGAACATTAAATATCTGTTTCTAAAGCTGTTAGATTCTAAACTTACAACTGCAACCATTATCATCTCTCACCAGTCATATAGTTATAGACACAGTAAGATAATGGTAATGCTTTAGAAACACATGCAGTTATACGCCTACAATCACTATTAAAACTGCTATCATATCTCCTTATGACCGGTTGTAAACATTAGCTGCTTCTGAAACACCCCACTGGGGACAGGGAGGGGTAGGATTCTTTGATGTCAGGTACCAACTGTGACCCGTCCTTACAAAGTGGTACTGACGTTGCACATTCAGAAACCTAGTTATGCCCTTCTGAACTGGTATCTATAGAGTCAAAAATATTAGATTTTTCAAGACTGGTATTTTGGCATTTTTCTAACGTATGGGTAGATGTCTTTTAGAATCCTTGGTTACTAAACTAATTTTGATACAAAAATACCCAAAAGACATAGCAATAGTATCTGTGGTAATATCAAAATACATAGGAATTTTATGGGATTTATTATTTTTTATATGTTTAATATGTTAATTATCTCAGTTTAAATGATTTTTAATTGATCTGACTACATTTATTACCAGAAGAACTGCACAGCGTAACCTGATTCAAATATGCAAGTGGTATATACCAAATGAAAGCTCCTAATAAGCTGTATTTGAATATAGCACAGAATATTTTCTATGTGCGACTTCCGAAACATTTTGTAAGGATGGTACACAGTAACTTATTTAGTAATTTAGTTACTGTGAAACTACAGCTCCAAAGCATCATTAAAAGTAACATAATTTCTACAGTTCTTTCTTTATTTCAAATAGTTGAGCAGACAGTGGTGAACCAAATGTGAGCATTGGTTATTCTAGGGAGTCATTTTTGACTAGAGGAAAAGATATAAATTGTCTGCTTTTAAGGGATTTTTTTGTGTGGTTTTTTTTTAAAAAAATTTGAATTTGAAAAAAGTATTAGTTGGCTATAATCAAATTCAGAAGTTGTCGATTAAGAGGTACCAGTGGTGGATTTAGATGGGGGCGTGGGGGGGTGGTGCGCCCCCTCTTTTTTGTCTTTTCTAAATCCTGGATCCGCCACTTGGTACTAGGACTGCAACCTCACACACATTCTTGTTTTTTGGCTACGGTTAGTTGCTATACCTCTATTAGCTTAAATGCGCCCATCTTGTTACAAACATCCCAGCAAATTGTCGTGAGTCCTCGTCAACCTGTGTGAAGTGGCTCACACATGTCGCTAGATGGAACACAACATTGTTATAGCACAAGATCACCAGGAATAGCAATTGCTATGCCATGTGAGTCTAACACACAGTGGCGAAAGATGACGGAATGAGTTATCACTCAAAAGGGAGTCACCATCGATGACCAATCATGGCGACAGATGACGACAATTTGCTGGGATTTAAGTAGATAACTTATATATCAAGAATTGACTGTTCTTTGGGTCATTCTTTGTATCATTGAGGAGTTTGTTGCCTTTCACCGGGATAAAGTGGGCTTTTTCTCATGGAGTGCACCTTTGGCCTGACTAGCTCTCAGTTTAACCTCATTATTAGGAATCTCTGTGAAAATAACCACTGATCTCTGTTAACTTTTGGGCAAGGATTTCTCCGGAAGAAGAAACCTTAGTGGACCGCCATTGCTGAAATTGGTATACTTGGCTAGCGGATATAAGTAAGTGTCAATAGAAAGTAGTGCTGTGAAAGCGGCGCCCCCAAGTTCCAAAGACTTGAGCACAAATATTTTGAATGAATAAGATAGTTTCATGTACTCGTTTCTTTTCTTTTGTTGTCATCACATGCTTTAATATAACGATCGAGCTGGAGGCATTGTGAAAATGGTCATCAACAGCCCGTATTTCCATCTTGACCTATTCAAGCCTCATATGGACCAGATTCTGACCTTCAATGTCAAGAATCCAGGACGGGCTGGGGGGAAGGGGGGTGTCGGGTCATGGGCTTGGATGTCCAATGTGAAAGGGCAGGCCACGGCACTGCAGGGTTAGTGGGCAAGAGGGTCTTGCCAAAAGATAACGACGAAGAACTTGTCAATTTTTCCCAGGACAGAACTGATAGAAATTTCATATCATTACCAACTAGTTTTACAGTAGAATGAATGGAAAAACCTTTTTGAGTATAGCAAGAAATATGCACGTTTTAACGAGTTTGAGAAAAAATATTCAGCAATAAAAAAACGTGCAAGTTTTATTTTTGGTTCTCGCTTCCTTTTTGGCAAGACCCTCCATGGCTCGGAAGGAGAAGCTACAAGGGGTAAGGGGCAGTAGGTGACACCGGGAGGCTGTTGGGAAGAGATTGAGAGTTGCATTTCAGGGTAGGTACCTCACTTCCTATGTCCCTCCTCTACTTAACCACTCAAAATCACTTCCGACACTGTAGTCCAAAAGTATTCACTTTCCCTCAAATCAAACTGTGTTGCGAAAAGTGGTCACACCTGAGTGCTTCCCATACTGCCCAAACCTACATACTTATGTGACAGAGTGTAGGAAGCAACATCCAGTTGAGGGGTTGTTACCAACCACTTCTGTTGGGAGTGCCATTTGGCAATGCCATAGAGAAGTGACTACCAAAGATGAGTGTCTTCTGTTTTCGGAAGTACACCTCCGACAGAAGTGACTTCCAATGGTTTAGCAACAGCCACCTGGGCCACTTCTGTTGGGAAGTGCCATTTGGCAATGCAATAGAGAAGAGACTACCAAAGATGAGTGCCTTCCGTTTTTTGAATTACACCTCTGACAGAAGTGACATTCAAGGGTTTAGCAACAGCCACCAGCAGCCCTATTGCCAGGAGGGTGTTGCTCCTATAGTAAAAGGAAGAGCTGGCTAAAAATGCCCTCATTTCCAGTCCTTTCTTTTCATGTTGCTATAACTTGTCCCTTTTGTTGCTCACAAGTGGTCATTCAAGTACGGTGCTAAAAAAGGGGGATTTCAGTAGGTACCTAGTTGGGAGAAGTCAGTATGACAAACTATAGAGCATGTGACGTGAGTAGGTAGCTGGTAGTGCAGCTCTTTTTATTTTAAAAAAGGCAGGTGGAGTCAGTGACCTGTGGTTTGGGGTTGAATCATTAGTCTCTTCATAGGAATCGCCATCATATTCTTGTCCGCGAATCTCAGTGGTCTCCATGCTGGATGAAGAAGATATAAACCTGTCACAAAAGACATAATCAAAGGCAAAGGTTCACGAGTGGGAGTCACTCAGTTATCACACGCGCAGTTCAGGTGGCTGTTGCTAAACCCTTGGAAGTCACTTCTGTCGGAATTGTACTTCCAAAGATGGAAGGCACTCATCTTTGGTAGTCTCTTCTCTATTGCATTGCCAAATGGCACTTCCCAACAGAAGTGGTTGAGAAGTGGTCAAGAAGTGGTTACTAACAACCCCTAAACTGGAAGTTGCTTCCTACACTCTGTCGCATAAGTATGTAGGTGTGGGCAGTCTGGGAAGAACTCAGGTGTGACCACTTTTGCAACACAGTTTGATTTGTGGGAAAGTGACTACTTCTGGACTACAGTGTTGGAAGTGATACTGAGTGGTTAAGTAGAGGAGGGACATGGGAAGTGAGGAACCTACCCTGGAAAGCAACTACTCAATCTTTTCACAACAGCCTCCAGCACAGTTTCAGTGCCGTATCACACGAAGCCCTTGGGGATGAGTGTGATACGGTACTCAAACTGCGCTTGCAATTACTGACAGACAGACTCTCACAAGTGCTCCTTTGCATTTATCTCATGGTAAAATCATCTAAAGCAATTCGAATTCAAAAGAACTTACCATAAAGATGGTATGTGAGACTTTAATGATAATTAGTATGTTCAATTAGTATGTCAGCCAATTCACTATGGGATGTATGTTATTTTTTGAACAATTTTGAACAATTTAAACTTTATTTGACCAAATATGTAATTACATAGTATAATCATGAGATTCAGTTGTAGATACATGATGCTACTGGTCAACAAAGTTAATGATAGCATCATCAGTAAAACTGTTGGAAGGATGCTATCACTAGTTATATATATAACGGTGAAACAATATATAAGCAAAATAACATTTAATGTTGAGAAATGGCAGGCAACCAAACAATATACAATTAACAAGTTTGACACCCCTTAAAAGGAAGAAAATAAAAGAAAATTAAAGAAAAACTAAACAGAACAAAACAAGTGCTATCTATCAAGAGAGTTATATTAAGTTGGTATAGTAGCTATCATTTGGCTTTTGGCTGAGTTTTTGAACATGTCGTAGTCCTCTATATTTCTCTCTGTTACACTTAATGCATTCCAGGCTTGAGCACTTAAGACCATAGGAGAATTTGCAAACGCTGTACATTTCAAGATGGGATAGTATAACACGGGAGCTTGGTTTAATCTAGTAGGTCTGACTACAGGTTTTACGAATTGAGCACATTTTGATCTTTTGTGTGCAAAAGTTTTTATGTGAAATAATCTTCTCATTTCCAGGGTAGGGAGAGAAGCATTTTTATGGATTTGGACTGAAGGAATGAGGATATGAAGGGATAAACAAGTTTTAATGCATTTGTTCTGCATGTGTTGCAGTTTTTCCAGGTTAGAGTTTCTGGCTCCCATGTATAATATGTCACAGTAGTCTACAACAGGTAACATATAACTTTTGTAGATTTTCAATCTAATGTCCTCTGACATGTACTTTCTAGTTTTATACAGCAGGAAGATTTGTGTCGTAGCCTGTTGATAATGTTTCTAACATACATGTTGAAATTTAGTTCCTGATCTAGTATGACACCAAGATATTTGTAAGAAATAACATGTTTTAAATTATTTCCATTCAATTTGATTATAGGTTTTCTTATGTTTTTTTATGCAAATATCATGACTTTGGTTTTAGTTTCATTGATAGTAAGTTTGTTTTTAGATGGCCAGTGATAGAAACTTTCTAGAGCAGTGGTCAAAATACATCACAACATTCATTCTTTTTATGATATCCCTTTAAAAAATCAGCAATACTGTGAGTTTATAAGATTTGATTGCATTGTTATTTTTCAAATGTCAGGGTCAATGTCATACCAGTGTAGAGACAATGAATAACCACTCCTTCTAAAAGGGGATACATTTTTGCCGAGAATAGCCGACTTAGGTGACCGTGTGGGGGGGGAGGAGGAGGAGGAGGGAAAGGAGGAGGAGGAGGCGGAGAGAGGGAGACCAGTGCAGATTGGGCCTTTGATGGGGGTACCCCATTTCCCATGCCGATTTTATGAAATATCCATGTCACCATGACTGACGTGTCGATTTAAAAAAAAAATGCCTATGTCTCTGTTTTGATCTTAAAGGCGCACTGAAGAAAGGACCTACAGTGTCATACTGCGGGGGACCATTTACAGTAGAGTGCTTCTATTTTTGGAAAACCGTAGTAGTTACTGTCAGTACAAATCTAATGACCCAACATTGGGGTCTACTATACCCAGCACCGTCAGTGGTCTTTATAGCCCATTTACAATTAGGGCTGAGAGTGTAGCCGATTCAGAGCACCTTTAAGAAGAGTTCACGCCTGTAAATTCTAAGGAAATAAAATTATTTAATGTCACTAAGCCCAAAAGACCCATGTCAACATATCTATTGTATGAGTCTTACGTCTAGAGACAGAGATTGGGGGAAGCTAGCAGGGGAGGGTGTGAGAGTGATGCTGGAGGTAGGCTATAGAGGGAGGCAGGATGGTCCACGGCCCCTCCCCCTCTTCCCCTATTCCCGCCCATTCAACCATGCACCCAACCCCCATCCCCCCCTCTCTAACACATGCAGCCCCCCCCCTCCCATCCCTTCCATGCAGTAGAAATTTACAACTGACAGGATTAGACTAGATTTGCACCAAGTACGCCATGAGGGCATGAGTGCATCATGTCTATTGGTAGTGAATGACCTTATAAAAGGGAACTCATTTGAATGAGACAACAATTATTGTCATATTGGTCTATATCACATGTAATTCCATCATACCTGAGACTGTCATTGCACTGAAAAAGTGTTCAGCTGAGTTACCCTTGGACCCTACCATATGGCACACCAGGGGGGCGTTGCTCCTATAGTAAAATGAAGAGCTGGCTAAAAATGCCTTTGTTTCCAGTCCTTTCTTTTCATGTCGCTATAACTTGTCCCTTTTGTTGCTCATCAGTGGTCATTCAAGTACGGTGCTAAAAAAAGGGGGATTTGAGTAGGTACCTAATTGGGAGAAGTCAGTCAGTATAATAAACTATAGAGCGTGTGACATGAGTAGGTACCTGGTAGTGCAGCTCTCTCAATTTTAAACAAGGCAGGTGACTTTTCAGACTAATGTGGTGAGTGCAGGTACTTAGGTGAAGCAGTGCATGACTTGTTAAGAAAAGAGGGCACATACTCACAGCTCTTTTTACAATAGGAGCAACACCCTCCAGGGGCGAATCATTGCATATAAGGCGGCCTTATATGCGAGGTATGATTGCCCTAGAAAGTAGTACCCAGTGGGCACAGAACGTTGCATCAATGTTGACAACCAGTTGATATTGTGTCGATCAACCTGTCTTCAACACTTTTTCAATGATTCTTTTTCAGTGTTGTCAACCCTCACCTTTTCAACATCCAATCAATAGTTCACATATCAATGTTGAAATATTGTTCTCAATTCAACATTGATTCAACATTTATTTGTCAATGTTGAATCAACAATATCGATTTCAATGTTGAATCAACATTGATATGTCAACAAAGAATCCCCTAACGACTATCAACGTTGTGTCAACATTGACATGTTAATATGCAAACATTGCAAATGTTCTTTAAGGGGTGAATCAACATTGATCTGCCCAGTGGATACAGGGGCGTGGGAGGCAGTTTCAGAGTGGGTGGGACCGGGGGGTTTTCTGCAATTTTTGACCTCCCTTTGCTTGACCATTTTTGATCTTTTGAGGAGTTGGCCAAAAGTGGGGGGGGGACATGTCTCCCCTGTCCCCCCTGCTTTCCACGCCCATGCCGGTTATGCACCATGAACGAAGTATATACAGTAAAGGGGTCGGATGGTCAGTCTACACCTACCTGAACAGATGGTGGGGGAGGGGTGGTGAAGATCCAGGTAGGTGAGTCAGTCTTATACAGTGACCATTCCCTCACTCACATACACACGTGCATACACACGCCTCACTGGTGCATTTACATGCATACAGACACACATCAGATACACATATATACACAGATACATCACCCCTACAGTGCCCCCCCCCCACACACGCACACACACAATGTCCATCCATCTACCCTACCCACCCCAACCCCCTCTCCCCTTCCCATCCCTGAATCCCTCTACCCCCACCCCCCCCACACACACACACAATGAACATCCATCTACCCTACCCACCCCAACCCCCTCTCCCCTTCCCATCCCTGAATCCCTCTACCCCCACCCCCCCCACCACACACACTCAATGTCCATCCATCCACACTCCCACCCCAGCCCCCTCTCCCCTTCCCATCCCTAAATCCCTCTACCCACACCTCCACCCCCTACCCCCCCCCCCACACACACACACGGTCCCCTACATATTTAAAAGGAAGTTCCTGGACTGTGCACATGTACTTTCTGCATCTAGGAGGCTGGAGAGGAGACAAGCAGGGAGAGTTAAGAAGAAGACTCCTTGCACTTTATACCTGAAGATACCTGCCTTTGAAGATACCTCCAGCGTTTGGCTCTGTGTACCCTGACAGAGGCCACTATAGCTTGGCCTGGCTGAGGACGTCTCCCCATCACTGACCTGGTACCCGGGGAACAGTACAGGCTGACAATCAGGTAGGTCCTGAGGCCTTATAAAACTTAGAAGTCTGAGGACCACTAAGCATCAATAGTGCATTATGCTCATCGGTCGCCATGATGCGTGATCGCAGCGAGCCTGCATAATCCTTGGTTTTCTTTAGTGTTCTTTCCAAAATGGTCATATGAAATTCAGGGTGTGCGTGACACGATCTGCGAAAAGGGGGCTTAGTGCCGAGGGTGCTAAGACCCCTTTTCCCAGTTCATGTCACGACTATGTAGTTTTGGGTGAATGTAACAATTGTCTTTTATGCCTCGGCTTTGGTCACTCAAGGAACGCTCACCAATGTCACATATTTTAACTTTCGTTTGATAATTATATCTTTGTAAATCAATGTTGATTTTAATTTGGTCGACTTATTCCCAATAAGCGTTGTTAACTATCTTTCTGGTGTGCACTTTCCCAATCAAATCATCAGACGCATCAGATAACCACATGGCTCTCCTCTATAAGGATAGATATTGCAATGGTTATGCCAGAATCTCTTTATTTGTTGGAAATGCCATCAAAATAGGCTATCATGAAAAGATGGTAGTGTTTTTCTTTAATCACTAGGCACTAATATTGCATGGTAAGACTTGGCCATTTTAAAATATAAGGCCAAAAATACCTAGTTACAGTCTATTGAAATGTATAAAGTCGAGAGTTTTTAAATGTCATTTCAAGTGAGCCACACATGGTGAAATAACACTTTGTAGGTGCAGCTCTCAGCACAGGTTCTGTGGTGTAGTGGTTATCACGTCTGCTTTACACGCAGAAGGCCACGAGTTCGAACCTCGTCAGAACCTGTTCAATTTTTGTTGTTCTCTACTGAGCCTGTAGGGCGATTCATAACTACTGACGACCATGTGATGCATTCTGATAGAGGTAAACCTTCTAGAAATGGTTTGAATTGATTATGTATTTCCTGTGTTACACAAACCTCATGTAGAAATATGAGTTTTCCCAGTGTATTAGGGAGTGGTCATTTTTTATCAACAGGGGGAGTGGTGGGTTTTCGCGCGGACGCCCTCCCCCCTCAACGGCAGTAAAAATATTTTGCGGCCCCCCCGTGCCGGAGGCCCGGAGAGTTTTCGCGTCCCCTCTTTGATCTATAGTAGCGCGCGGGCTTTTTTGCTAAAAAGAGGGTAAATTTTTTTAGCCCCCCCTCAAGAGGGGTCAAAATTTTTTTAGCCCCCCCCCTCGAGAGGGGTCAGAATTTTTTACGCCCCCCCCTCAAACCCACCACGGAGCCAATGGGGAGGAGCCCATTCAGGGTTATCCTCCTGAGGAATTCTGATGGCATTTGATCTATAGTGTGGAGGGGGGGGGGGGGGTTAGGGTTAGGCCTACCAGGTAACTTCTTGAAAGATTCTGATGGTATTAATAATAGGGAGCTTTAGCAACCATAACGTACGTCACCTTTTTCTGGCTTCACGCAGACATAACAATGTTGTATGTATGCTCCACGTCTGCGTTATATTGCCCACGCAGTGCTTGTTAAACCTCCCTATTAATTGGACCTGTAGTGCGGAGTGGTCACTAACCATTAGACAAGTGGCCAACTTGCATTGGCTTGCCTGATTTTGACTAGGATTCCTTGGGTGTTTTGACTAAGTACTACCTAATATTTTCAATTCAATTCAAATGGTGATTATGTTCAGCTCTATGTAGGATTCACACTCCACAGATGAGAGTCTCCTCTTTTAGGAAGCATTTGAAATGCCTCACATCATATTCATTTAGAACCCCTGAGCCAAGTTACTCTGGGTTTGCCACAAAGAAGCGAATTCAAATTTAGATATTATATTTATCACAGAATAGGTGTTTCCATCTGACTACCCATTTCATTTGATAAGGCATCAACCTATTTGGTACATTTTGCCAAGTGTAATGATTGAATTTTGAAAGCCTTAAATATATGTTATTCCTAAAAATCATCATAATTTTGACATCCATGGAACTATTCAGGGTACACACCCAGAAGAAAAATCCTGTTTCAAAACATGCTGCCATCTGGTGTGTAAAGGCAACACCATGTGTCTATCCCTTAGTCAAATTAACTAACGGATCTTGGTCAAAGTGACTAAGATCTCTTACTCAAAGTGACTAAGATAAGTTAGCTAGCCTGAAACTCTACGCAGATACCCTGTTCAGCATTGTGCTTGGAGATTGAAGGCAAAGGGCAGTTTGGGCAAGGCTAGAGGGGCGGTTTGGACTAGGGCTAAGGGCGGCGTGGATTAGGGCTAAGGTGATTTGGACGAGGCTAAGTTTGTTACTATAGGGTAATAGAGAGGCATAGTCAGAGATCCTTTCTCCCTCGTTAACCTTTGTTCTAGAAGTGTCTTACAACATATATTTTCATGCCAGACAGTATTTTGGCACTTGTGAAGTCTATACGAAAGGTTTTTCCCATTGTAGACCATTTGGTCTTGCAGATTTAGTCATTCTGCAGGCCAACATCAATTTTGGCTGGATTGAAGACCTTAAGATTATTATTGTCAGGGAAAAAAAATTAAATCACTGTTCTAATCAAACCTCAATAATGCTCCAATCTGTGAGCCGTAAAAAACAAAATGCAGCCCAAGTGCAGGTCCCAAGATTAAAGATAAACAGCCTGACAATATTGCCGACAGAAGCCTGTATCCTGCAAGTTTTTGTATTGTATATTGACTGTTTGTGGGATAAGGCCATATCCCTAAATAGTTCTACCACCATTGTTTCCCCCTCTTACAGCCCCATAGACCATTCTAGGCCACAGGGTGAGTAGCAATAATGTCCTTAGAAAATGAGTTTCGTTCCAATGAGGGGGGTACTACAAAATTTTTGTGGATTTGCATTGGGAATGACCCTAGTAATCATATACCAAAAGTTCTCCGCTGACATTCCTGCAGTTTTTGCGTAGGTCAAGGTCAAAGGTCAGGAATTTCCCTCTATATTCCTATATAAAGCTGTTTAACCCAAGAATTGATTGCATGTTCTCTCTGAACTAAGTTAAAGGGCTAAAAGAGAATTTTATGGTTTTGTTTGGGCCAGAAAATCATGCTGAATCTAAATAAACTTCTCATATTAGTCTGAGTATGCTGGAAGTAGCGAAAACTTGATATTCAAAAATAAAAGTAATATTGAAAAATATGTGAAAATATCAAAAGTCAGTAAAACATGAAATAAGCTCCGACCAATGCATTAAACACCTAATTCAGCTAGCTGGTGGGTGAGGAGCATAATAAGTATGAAATGATTATGTAATTAAGCCTTCACCTACTTAATTAGGTCAAAGGTCACAGAAACCATATACATCATATCTCTGGTTCTAAGAGGCCTTTCTACACACTTTTAAGTTATAATTAGGGGTTTCTCACATAGAGGAATTGATTGGAGTAGGTTGAAAACTCATAGGATGCATTGTCTTGTGCATAAATCAGAAATCAGCATTGATTGTCTATGCGAATGCAGATTTACGAAGAAAAGTATTAGCCCCATATTGTCCGAAGTAATACTGGATCACCTGCCTATTGAAACAATTTGTATTTGGGTAGGAGGCTTACATGAATTAATGCAAGTGTCTGAACAAGGTTGCAGTAATTAGTTAGATAGACCATGACATATTCAATTAGGTCAAAAGTCATAAACCATTTTGCAGTTCTAGCAGGACTTTGCGAAATTTCAAGTTCAAGATAGGGGTTTCTGACATAGACAAAATGGAGGGCTAGCTTTAAGCAACTCAGTGTTGTGTATTGAAATATCAAACATATATTTATATCAAACTCTGAGTAGATTAATGTTGTAGAAGTTGAGTTGTACCCTGCAAATAGTGTTATGAGGAATAATATTTTGACCTCCTAAGATGCATTGCTGTGTGTATAAATCTGAAATGAAACCAACTACTGGAATGTCTGCACTAATGCAGATTTGTGGAGTAGGGGGAATGAATCAGCCAAGTAAAAGGAATTGATGGCGGGATAAAGGGGCTTGAAATATTCAGATTTAGGTGACTATTATAGCTTTTATCATGCATTTTGCTTCAAAACCCCATATGTGAACCATGCCTTATAGGCAAATCAGTTTCCTACTGTAGCTGATAGGATTCTCCTGAATGCTTGCTGCCACTTTGCATTAGGGATTTACACAGAAAAATTTGGTAGTAACCAATTTCCGACCCCTGCAAGACTTGTGCTGTTAGTAATGATAAGTAAGGTTTGATGGTGTAAATTATTTCACAAAGGAGCAATCCTTACTATCTTGGGCACTAATGTTCAAGAACTCCTTAGCACCTTAGACTGCAAAACTTTCCCCGTACAATGCCTGGATCACATCTCAGCTCCCACATTCAAGCTTCACCCACTTCGGGAGAAGGTAAAAGCAGCAACTAGGGCTTGAAAACTGAAGGTTTAGTACATTTTTGTACAGATCTGCCTTTAAGGTGCACTCAATGAATGAGGCATATTGTGGCTTACAGCTTCTTTCCAAACTCAAGATGTTTTATATTCCTGACAAGCATTGCCATTGCTTGATCTAATGTCTGATTAGATCGGTATCAGTTGCACCTAAACATTTTGTGGTGAATGGATGGAATACTTTCATTAATAAAAAGTATCATGCTCAGAGTCTACGGGCAGAGAAGAATTACAGATTATGCCTAGTATAACTGCTGAAAATCAAGGCCAGAATGTGCCTTATGGGATCTCCATCAACTAATCATGTGCCTTATCTGTGAGGTCTGGCTTATGCAAGACCGGTCTATAGTATGTAACACATTCTATTTCTTTTTTTTTCAAAGGGCTGGGAAAATGTTCCCTAGACCAAGACACCTTTTTACCACATCCTATCATAAAATCATGTGTATTAACTGCTCCCACACATATTAGCCACACCCTGACATTAACCATCTTCTTTATACACAAAACCCCATGTGCAAGCTGCAACTATACTTTAGGCAGACTCTATAAGCCACGGTAGGTCTCTGAAATGGTTTATAAACCACTGCTTACATGCTTGGTGTTACCCTACACTAATTTTAAGCCCTTGCAGAATTGGGAACCTGACAGATTGTACATTCACTTTCCATAAAAATTTCCATTGGCTGCCCCATATGTGTGCCTTTTCTTACTGCCTCTGCAGATATGAAGGCCATCCAAGGATGTGTAAATACAATACAAAAGTTATCAGTTTGCAACTTTATTTTTTTTGTGATTATTTTTGTAATTATTTGTGATCATTTTTGTGATTATTTATAATTAAATCCAACTAATCTTATTAGGTATCCTACCAGTAGGGCCTATTAACCAATTGCAGTTAAATTCAGAACTAGAGGCAGGACAATTACAGACACATCTCTTGGTAATTTGACCAAAGAAGAGTTGCCACTTCACTCTTACCTAACCAACTGTAATTGTCAACCTTTCTTCATAACACTAGTTACACACTCACTGTTTCATTAGGGCAGGGGATCAAGTATTACTTCAGAAAATATGTGGCTAATACTTCCCCTCATAAATCTGCATTTGAATAGACAATCAATGATGATTTCTGATTTATGCACAAAATAATGCATCCTATGGGTTTTAAACCTACTCCATTCAATTCTTCTATGTGAGAAACCCCTATTTAGAACTTAAAAGTGTGTAGAAAGGCCTCTTAGAACCAGAGATATGACGTATATGGTTTCTGTGACCTTTGACCTAATTAAGTAGGTCAAGGCTTAATTACATAATCATTTCATACTTATTATGCTCCTCACCCACCAGCTAGCTGAACTAGGTGTTTTGTGCATTGATAGAGGCTAATTTCATGTTTTACAGATTTTTGATATTTTCACATATTTTTCAATATTACTTTTATTTTTGAATATCAAGTTTTCGCCACTTCCAGCATACTCAGACTAATATGAGAAGTTTATTTGGAATCAGCATGATTTTCTGGCCCAAACAAAACCATAAAATTCTCTTTTAGCCCTTTAACTTAATTCAGAGAGAACATGCAATCAATTCTTGGGTTAAACAGCTTTATATAGGAATATAGAGGGAAATTCCTGACCTTTGACCTTGACCTACACAAAAACTGCAGGAATGTCAGCGGAGAACTTTTGGTATATGATTACTAGGGTCATTCCCTATGCAAATCCACAAAAATTTTGTAGTACCCCTCTCATTGGAACGAAACTTCATAATTTGGTGCCTCACCCTGTGGCCTATTCACTCCATTGCCTACTTTGCAGCTACAATGCCGCCCAAACACATAGCTGTAATTGGCGCAGGGTGCAGTGGCCTCGCTGCCATAAAATCCTGCCTGGACGAGGGACTGCAGGTGACATGTTTCGAGAGGGACGATGAAATTGGAGGTCTATGGAACTACTCAGAGGAGTCTAAGCCTGGTCAAGGCTGCGTCTACAAGAACTGTGTAATCAACACATCCAAGGAGATGACCGCTTTTAGTGACTTCCCCATCCCTGAGAACTTCCCGCCTTTCATGCCACACACAAAGGTCTTGGACTATCTGTGTATGTATGCAAACACTTTCAATCTATTCGAACATATCCGATTCAACACCAGTGTTGAAAGTGTTGTCCCTGCAGAAAACTATGAGAAAACCGGCCAATGGGAGGTAACGACAAGGCAGGAAGAAGACTCGGAGTCAAGTATGGCTACAACGGAGGTGTTTGATGGGGTGATGGTCTGTTCTGGTCACCATGTGTACCCACATATACCATTCTTTACAGGAATTCTAAACTTCAAAGGCACTAAGCTACATTCACATGAGTATCGACGCCCAGAGATGTTCGAGGGAAAACGTGTGCTCATCATAGGTAAGTCATTATATTTCCCTTTTAATTTACCTCATTTCCTTTTTATCAAGGTTTAAAAAAGTTTTATTGGTCTCTTTCACTGTTCAAATCTTTGGATCTATCATTAGTCTCAAATCCCAACAGCTTCACTAATTTACTTAGGATTCACACTATTAGCATTTATATGTTTATCATTTTGCTTTTCTTTCTTCACATTTTCCTTTGCAGTTTCTTCCTTTTCAACATCATCCATTTCTTTATAAATCCCTTTCATACCATCACTCTCCTTTCATTGTAGTCTCTTCTCTACCTCTTGTTTTTCCCATTCTTTTCAGTGCATCTACTTTCTGTATCCTTTGTTTTCTTTTCATCTCTTTTCTTTTTGCAGGTATTGGTAATTCAGCAGTCGACATTGCCGTAGACCTGAGTAGGACGACATCACAGGTATGTCAGTTATTACTAAAATAACCCTTTGAGGGCTGCTGATGCATTAATGCATCATGACCATTGGTCGTCATGATGCACCAATGAAGTGCTGGTATGATTGTTCACCAGCACTTCATCGGAGCATCATTCCAACCCTATGGGGTTGATACATATACTCCCGGAGGGTCAGCATGATGCCCTAATAAAGTGCTGGTGAGCAGTCTTGCCAGCACTTCATTGGTGAATCATGACGACCAATGGGCATGATACACTCCTGCATCAGCAGCCTTTAAAGGTTTAAAAGCAGCATGGTGCTTTTGAAAAAATGGAGTTTGCCGGTACATGGTCATCAAGCAGCAGGCCATTTCTTGAGGCACTACGATCATACACAGCCCTATGACTGCAAGATTTGCAATTAATTTTGGCAAGACTTGGAGTGATAAGTCATAGTGTGTTAAGAAATACCCACCGTTCCCACATTCATGCATCATAATTATACTTCTTTATATGGGGCTGAGTATGATACACTTATTCCGTGCTAGCGAGTTGCCCTTACAAAATTTAATTTGACGTTGGTATTAGAAACGAGAAGAGGCTTGCCATAGTCATAGGTCCTGTGCATATGCATGTCAAACCCCACTGCTGTTACATCCAGGGTATGGCATGTACAGTGCAGCCTCACCCCTGTAGGGGAAGCTAAAGCAAGAGTGCATCATGCCCATTGGTCATCATGATGCACCAATGAAGTGCTAGCAAGTCTTTTAGCCAGCACTTCATTGGATCATCATGCCGACTGTATAGACCCTGTGGGGTTGGCATCATGCGTGAGTGTTGCCCAGCTAGCCATTTCTCAAACACTACGACCCTACCCCTCTCCCTCCGATTTCAACCACCCCTACAATCCAGTCCAATCGTAGTGATTGACCCTTGGTGATCATGTATTACCTACGATTGCCTATACAGGTGCATGCCTTTTCCGTCTGTATCTGCTGTAATTGTAGTGATTGACCCTGTACAATGAAGAATTCCCTTCCGATCCTGGCAGGGTCAGTATGATTTCAGAGTGCCCAAAACTTAGTGTCTGAGAAATGACTTCCTGGAAAGTTACTCACGGTGGTACCACCCTAAATACCTGGTGTGGACCAGAATATACCAGTGTTGCCGACCTTGGGTGTGACATTTGAAATACTTAAAATTTCCTGACAGCTTAGCTTAACAGGTCCAGAATATAAAAGTCAGGCTTGATTGTTTTGTAAATTGCCATGGCAACCACCACACTGATTTGGAGCAGTGAAACCTGACTGGTTTAGGAATACACTATATATGGCCATTTCACCCCCATAACCCTCCACTGTTTTCTTGATATCAATAAAAAATTAAGTCTGGAATAAAGAAAAACACTTCCTGATTACTTTGATACCAAATAACCAAGGGTTTAAGCCTTTCTCTCCTCACAAATGGTCCGAATTTCTTGAAATAACAGGCCATTGAACCCCCGGAAGTGGCCGAATTAGGGTGGCACCGAACTAGGGCTGCATTAATGCATCATTAGCGGTCCTTGAAGGATTAAGGGTCAAAGGCATACCCTATGGGGAAAAGAGTAAGGTGCCCCAGGTAGCAAGGATACATTTCTCGGGTATAAAATGTTATGGCATGTCCAATGTGATGTATCCTATTACTGTCTTATATCCGGTTGTATTAAAAGGGGCTGGATGAGTCTGGAAGGCATTTTCTCAAAAAAGTACGACAGGACCCTTTCAAATTGTACTGGGAACCTTCACCTCAATACCATTTACAGTCCTGCATTAAGTGGTCACTAATGATTGCACTCGTATGACTGCCCTATTGGCCACTAGCTGGTCTGGAGCTGGTTCCTGCGACACACACTGATAAGAACTGATAAGATGGGACCAGCATGTCCCTGGAAGTGAGTGTTAACCAGAGATAAGGTACCCATCACGTAATATGTTATCAGTGGGTTTTACCCCAACCAGCGAAATTCAAAATGGCGGTTCCACTAGGCCTCCATACTGAGTCCTATACGCCAAATGCTATACAATTACTACATTACATCCCCAGCAACATCAGTTTTAGTGCATTACCTAGGATCATCCACCCTATTCTTTGAGGGAATCACATCGTAGTGGCTGTGTTTAGTCATAACACCTTGAGAAATGCCCTCCTGAACACACATCCAGAGCTGTGGCCGAGTCTGCCCTGCTCTATTTTGTCCATCCGGCCCCATATATATACTAGATGTAATCTATCTCTGACAGATCCCGGTTGCAGATGTACGTATGGTCACTACGGCCATCCGTAGCATACACTTAGACCGGGTTCAGAGGATCTGGCTGCCCTATACCCTCTGGAGGGCATTTCTCTAGATGGTCTGACTGAACACATCCACTATGATTTGAAACCCCCAAAATTAGAGTGGGTGATCGTAGGCAATGTCTTACAACTGCTCTGTACGATCAGCACTAAATGTAGTAATTACATAGCGTTTGGCAGTTGTACCAGTGTAATTATTAGTGACCACTAGATGCAGGGCCGTAATGGCATTAAAGTAAGGTGTCCCACGACACTTTGAAGGGGTCTAGTTGTACCATCTTGGGAAATGCCTTAGGGAAGCATGATGACCATGTTATACGTCATATCTATGTGTTATTTTAGATTGAATTGGAACACAAATGAGTCCTTCTGGTGGTGTGTGTTATAATTTATATCAAATCAAAATACCATTTGCATTATTGTCACTGAGGAGAGCTATTTCTTTCTCCTCATACTTACTGCAATTATTCAGGAAGAATCTACAAGAAAAAAACACGAAGTATAATGGTAAAGGTGAACGATGATGAGTGTTTGGCGACAATTATTTCCCGAGCTGGTTTGGGCCGTTCCGCACGAGGCCGGTAGGCCGAGTGCGGAGCGGCCCAAAACTGCGAGGGGAATAATTAGGAGCCAAACACTCATCAGAGTTCATCTTTACATTTATGTCAAGGTGTTTGGGTTGATAATTAATCAATATTTCATCAATAAGATTGAAATTAAACCCTTATTTACCCATCGTCATCGCAAAATCCTGACCGGCGCCATATTGAATGTTTACGTTTCAAAAATGCTGCACATGCGCGGTGGACCTATGACGTCATCGTGCGGATTTCCCGCGGGTTATTTAACGCAGGGGTGCAATACGTGGGTTCAGTGCTTTCTCTATGGAGCATCGATATTCACCTTGACATAATTTAGCATCTTACCCTCTCTCCAACCTCCCCCTTTGCATATAATGATGATTAGTAGTTGAAGAAAAGTAATCCATAAATTCAAATTAAAATACTTTTTTTCTAACAGCAGAGAAACCAGGATCATGTTTCTCTAGCTGGGTTCTTTTTTCAGTAGAGCTCTGGTGTCATTTTTCACCAGCTGGGATCGTTTTTCACCTATGGATCAAACTAAGAATTTAATTCTCTTCTATAATTTCCTTGATGTAATTGTTCCTTCAGGTATATTTGAGTACCAGACGGGGAGCCTGGATAGTGAGTAGGATGGGACCTCTGGGTATACCTGCAGACGCTCTCGCCAACTCGCGCTTCATTTTCAAACTCCCAAAGTCATGGCTGCAGTGGCTGGTCGAGGTGATGGCTAACTTCCGCTTCAACCATGAGAATTTTGGAGTCAAAGCAAGACACAGGTATATAGTTTTATAATTTCAAATCTTATCATTAGGATACTGTACGACTATAGCCTAGTCATACAGGAAGCTGTTGCAAAAAGATTGGGATTTCCATATTTACTGTAGCTAATTCACCTTCCAGTTCTTTGTGATTCTCCACCCTGAGAGACCGATTCCCACCATATACTGTGATGGAATTGACTTGCTCTGAATTAGACTGCATTGTGAAAAAACTTGGGGGAACTGGTTCCATGATTGGTTCCACCTCAATGATTCCCATAGTAGATAGGCCAGGAAATTGGAGGAAGAAAATAGCTGGAAATTGTTTCTTAATTGCGAAGCATTCACCAATCCCTGACCACTCCTAAACCACTTCTATGACCAATTATCTTTTGGCAACGCAACAGGGAATTGATTCCCAGAGGTCAGTCAGTTCGGTTTTGGAAATAAGACCCCTGACAGAATCAGATCCTGAGTGACCATAGCATACACCAAGTCATATCACCATAGAACTCAGTGTACTTTCCTGGTAGGATCTGGAGTGGCCATAGAGCTTCTATGGGATTTTGATTACAATTTAGCGATGGCCCACCCGTAGCGTTTGAGAAATGACTTCCAATTATGACCGCCCTGTCCAACCGAGGTCCTCTGAGTAATACTGGCTGATTCTAGTCATACCACGTTAGGAATGCCTACAGAAAGACATTTCTTTAAATTGCACGACTGCACACATCCAGTACAATTTAAAACCCTCAAAATAAGAGTGGGTGATATTAGGTGATGCAATATGACTGCTCCGTACGATCTGCACTAAATGTAGTAATTACATAGGGTTTGGTTGGGCAGTCGTACCAGTGTAATCATTAGTGATCACTCGATACAGGCGTATAATGACATTAAAGTGAGGGATCCCACTACAATCTGAAGGGGTCTAGTCATACAATATTGAAAATGCCTCCAGGCATCTGATCCATGATAATGCTTTCTCCATTTAGGGGTCTAATGGCACACCCTACCATCACCTTCCTGATCCATGATAATGCTTTCTCCATTCAGGGGTCTGGAGGCACACCCTACTATCACCTTCCTGATCCATGATAATGCTTTCTCCATTCAGGGGTCTGGAGGCACACCCTACTATCACCTTCCTGATCCATGATAATGCTTTCTCCATTCAGGAGTCTGGAGGCACACCCTACTATCACCTTCCTGATCCATGATAATGCTTTCTCCATTCAGGGGTCTGGAGGCACACCCTACTATCACCTTCCTGATCCATGATAATGCTTTCTCCATTCAGGGGTCTGGAGGCACACCCTACTATCACCTTCCTGATCCATGATAATGCTTTCTCCATTCAGGGGTCTGGAGGCACACCCTACTATCACCTTCCTGATCCATGATAATGCTTTCTCCATTTAGGGGTCTAATGGCACACCCTACCATCACCTTTCTGATCCATGATAATGCTTTCTCCATTCAGGGGTCTGGAGGCACACCCTACCATCACCTTCCTGATCCATGATAATGCTTTCTCCATTTAGGGGTCTAATGGCACACCCTACTATCACCTTCCTGATCCATGATAATGCTTTCTCCATTCAGGGGTCTGGAGGCACACCCTACCATCACCTTCCTGATCCATGATAATGCTTTCTCCATTTAGGGGTCTAATGGCACACCCTACCATCACCTTTCTGATCCATGATAATGCTTTCTCCATTCAGGGGTCTGGAGGCACACCCTACCATCACCTTCCTGATCCATGATAATGCTTTCTCCATTCAGGGGTCTGGAGGCACACCCTACTATCACCTTCCTGATCCATGATAATGCTTTCTCCATTCAGGGGTCTGGAGGCACACCCTACTATCACCTTCCTGATCCATGATAATGCTTTCTCCATTCAGGGGTCTGGAGGCACACCCTACTATCACCTTCCTGATCCATGATAATGCTTTCTCCATTCAGGGGTCTGGAGGCACACCCTACTATCACCTTCCTGATCCATGATAATGCTTTCTCCATTCAGGGGTCTGGAGGCACACCCTACTATCACCTTCCTGACCCATGATAATGCTTTCTCCATTCAGGGGTCTGGAGGCACACCCTACTATCACCTTCCTGACCCATGATAATGCTTTCTCCATTCAGGGGTCTGGAGGCACACCCTACCATCAATGATGACTTACCTCACCGAATCATGACGGGCAGCATCCAGGTCCGTCCCAATGTTAAACAATTCAGAACAAACACGGTTATGTTTGATGATGGGACAGTAGAGGAGATTGATGCCATAGTGTTTGCCACAGGTAAGACATCTAATGTTGATAATGCTTGAACTGATTATAATGCATCTGTAGTTGGGGAATGGGGGTGAAAATTGAATACATAGTGCAACACATGTATATCCTTCCGAGGATAGGCCTATAACTTGCTGCTTATGACCAGTCTCGCCCGGTCGGGATTCTAGGGAATACCTCTCTCGTGTATGGGGATGATGGTCCCCATTTTCTGGCGAAGATTACTATGCAAGGTACCTGCCTACAAATAAGCACTACAGCAACCAGCGGAAAAAACTTCTTTTACCCACAAATGCTAGGTGCCAGAGACGACTCACGCTAGTGGTCGAGCTGGGGCCAGATTGGCTTATGACTATACCCAAGGATTCTAGGCCTTACTGTACTGTAGAAAAATAACTGTTGATCCTCAGGGATCCACCTAAAACTGAACAGTGGACCACCCTGGGGGGGCACTTACTCTATGTAAGTCACCCTCAACTGCCGCCCTACCGCCCTATCTCCCAGAGATCTAATAATTTGACCGACCTACTTGACTGATAAGCTGGAAATTGACTGCCCCTTTTTTCCACAATCCCAAATACTGACTAGACTGCACCCCCCTTTAAGCCTACACCCTCCACCAAGCTGCCTATTGTATGGTATTTGTATGGATCAGATTTTTTCATTGTCCAGCACTGTGTGTTTTTTATCACTTTCATGCCCTCATATGTATGGTGTATAAATGATACACTATTTTTGAGATCTAATGGAATTCCACTGCCCTGCTATTAGAGATCTGATGGGAATCCACCACCCCCCTTTTTCGGGATTGCGTGGGAAACCACCGCCACCGCTCTTGGAAGTCGGGCTGCAGTTGTTATCCATTTCATGGGCAAGTGCCCCCCCCCCTCAGGGGACCGCCATAATTTAAAAGCATTGCACCAGTGTAGTTTTTAGGAGAAGCCCATGTGGTAGTACAGGGGTACACACATGTAGAAAAAAGCTTGCTTGCTTTGGTCACTCTGGTTGATCCTTGACCGATTTTAGGCTTTTCCCATCAACCCAAAATTTAACCCAAATTTGTTAAGAAATTGTTACTAACTATATTTTTTTTCTCTGCAGGTTACGACTACTTGTACAGGTTTCTGGACAAGACTATTCTGCCAATACATGAGAATAAGGTGGACTTGTACAAGTTCGTCTACCCACCTCACCTCAAACATGCGACGCTTGGTGTTATCGGCCTTGTACAAGCCGTAGGTGCTGTCATCCCTGTATCTGAGATGCAAACTAGGTGGTTCACTAGAGTAATACAAGGTAAGAGGAGTTAGAATAATATTGATTAAATTCTCACCAAACAAGGCCCTTTTTTCTTATTAATTCAATGTGGGTTCATCACTCTAGCTGAGTGTGTACATGGTTTTCTGCAGCAAAAAAAAAATGTTGTCAAAATAATGGTGCATTCCTCGTCCCAAAGTTGCCAGAGCTCTGTCATTATTATCTTTAATATTTGTATACAACCATACTGCCTAATTTTGTTGATCTCAAATTCCATGCCCAGATGGCGCCCCGACTATGGTTGATGGTACACAATTTTAAGATTGGGCCCAAATTTGCTACAGTACAGGACCCTATTAATGTTACTCCACAGAGATTGGGTTAATCCTTACCAAGCCGACCCTACAGGGTTGACACATATACACTCCCAGAGGCTTGGTATGATGCTCCAATGAAGTGCTGGTGAGCAGCCACGCCAGAACTTCATCAGTGCATCATGACGACCAATGGGCATGATGCTCTACTGCATCAGCCTTTAATGGGTTAATGTTTTACAGGTAAGGTCCAACTACCAGACACGCCCACTATGGAAGCAGACATCAAGTCAAGACGATGTCGTATGGGAGACGCCTACATACCCTCACGCAGACATTATCTACAGGTAAAGATTGTACCTGAGGATTTGGTGACACACCTGCTGGGAGGTCTTCATCCCCCTTGATAGATGTTGTAACATGAGCATCAGGTTAATCCGATCCTCTAATGTAATGGATCAACACGGTAAAAGGTACGCCCGCGAAGGGGTGCGCGGGCATACCTTTTACCGTTTTGATCCACGTATATCTACCCCATCGAGTCGGCATTATGCACCAATGAAATGCCGGCAAGCCTTCACTGGTGCATCGATCATGCGAACAACCCTTAACTCCTGAGGGGACTTTAATAAGGCTTAACCCTTCAAAGGCTGCTGATGCAGGAGAGCATCATGACAATTGGTCTACATGATGCACCAATGAAGTGCTGGCGAGATTGTTCACCAGCACTTCATTGGTGCATCATGAGGAGCAACAGGCATGATGCACTCCTGCATCAGCAGCCTTTAATGGGTCAGTAGGTCAGACTATTCTATATATATATATATATATATATATATATATATATATACATACATACATACATACATACATACATACATACATACATACATATATATATATATATATATATATATATATATATATATATATATATATATTTCCGATTTTCTATGGATATACATGGGTTCGTCCATTCTATGGTAAAACTATGAAAAAGCATAAGAGAAAGGTGAGAATGCTGAGCTTAGACCCTCAGACCCATAGAAATATCGATGAAAATCTATGAAAATATGGGAAAAAAGGACAATTAATGAAAATAATTAAAAGGCATGAAAAACTTGTTTAAAATTCCCCAATATTCTGAATATTTGAAAAAAAAAGTTAGGGTCCACCCTGTTTTGCTAGGGTCGGTCGGTTAACTGGAAACACAACTTTTTTTTGGCCTTATTAGAAGTACTGACAGTTTCTAATACCAGGTGGCAGCTTCATGAACAGAGTCCATCAGGTCATTTTCAACATCTACATTGCCCTCTTATATGTGTAAATATGTACATGTATACACTGTAAAACATAACTCTTGAATCTACCAGGGTTCCTTGTAAAACTGCACTGAGAAAATATTCTTACTCATTTGAGTCTGGATCCAGACTCAGGCAATGTCGCCAAAATGAGTATCATTTGAGACTCAGCCTGACCCTTGGATGATACTCAGGCAGAACCAGAGTATCATCCAAGGGTCAGCCTCAGGATCTACCAGAGTATCACCTCAGGAGTCTTAAAACATACTCATTTTGGCGACATTGCCTGAGTCTGGATACAGACTCAAGTGAGTAAGAATATTTTCTCAGTGTGAACAGTGAACCACCATAGTTATACAGCAGAACCAGTGTAGCATTTACAGGAAGCTCCAGTTGGCAGTGTGGTGGTACTTCAGAAAATCTCTGTGAAAATAACAACATCTCTGTGAAGATTATGAAGGATCTCTGGCAGCTTTAGGACGCGGAAACCTTCTTTATTTCGATGACATTTTTTATAGTGTAGTTATGCTGTAGCAGGCGACCTAAGTGTCTACCAAAGTGAGTTGGGTTTACCTAGCAATCCAAAAAACATTGTCCTGTTGGATTGGTACTTAAATGCTATAGAAGCTCATTTTGGTCCAAAGACTATCAATGTTGTTACACTTCCCCATGCCCGATTATGAGTCAGATGAAACAATGCATCTGCCTCATGGAAGTGTTCCATCAATTTCATTATCGACTATTTTCACTCTAAACTATCCTTATTATTTGATCAAACTGCTAAGACCCATGATATTTTCTCATCTTCTTCAGACCTTCTGGATTGAATACATGGATGAGTTGGCGGAGGTCATTGGGGCGCTTCCCTCACTTTCCAAGCTCCTACTCCAGGACCCAGTGCTGGCAGCGCGCTGCTTCTTTGGCCCCTGCATCCCTGCACAGTACAGACTCTGTGGTCCTCACCCCTGGAAAGGTGCTAAGTATGCCATCAAGGGGGCCCTGCAGAACAACATCACCCCAACCAAGACCAGAGTAGTGCAGCACCTGTGGGTTAGGAGAAAGGAAGAGTGGTGTAGCATCTACTATTCTATGGTGGTGACATTTTTGTTGGGGTTGGTACTTCTGCTGGTCTCTTAATTCTATAAAGTGGTGTAGGCGTATACATGCCGTTAAACCCAGCGTATAAGCCGTACCCTTGTATATCGTTGATAGTCTACTAGGCCTCTGACGCAGATATTTATATAGGAAATGTATGGCACAATTGAGCAACAGGGGCCAAGTGGACTATGGGTTTAAGCGGTGAGAATGCTGTAAGCCACATCAGTGGCCTGAAATGGTTTAAATTGATTGCCATATTCTATATGATATTATTTGAAACCCCTGGTTCAAGGCACACCCTGAGTTTATGGCAATGCTGTAAGCCGCAGTAAGGGCTTGAAATGGTCTTTAAGTCACGGCTTATACGCAGGGTTTTTGTGGTAGAGCCACCAAGAAGTGGTGACCTTTTAGGAAATTGTTTTATAAAGGATTTGAACCTTTCTCAGATCTGAATGATAAGAGTACACAAATGACAATAAAGCAATGTCATTTGGTACTTACAGGTAATTTCAAAAGACTGTTACCTCATGAGTCTATTGATTGATGAGGGCACTTTTACAAGTGCATACATATTGTGGTTTTTACCACCAATTGTTACCATTTACATGACAATTCAATAATCAAATTAGGTAGAATAGTGTCTGTCACTTATTGCTAACACTTTAAGGGTGGCAGGATGCATCAGGGCTAATGGTCATTTGTTGTCATGATGCATGAGTTTGTGAAAAATGATTTAGCAATATGAAAATGTGCCCGTTTTATTTTTTGGTTTATGTTTCCTTTTCGACAAGGCCCTCCAGTGAGACTTTGGCAGTTTGTCCATTTCTGTTCCAACAATAGGCCGGAAGTCACGTCAGACAGTGACTGGCGGGCAATTGAAGCACATTTCAATGCTTTTAATAGTCATCAGCTAAAGCACGATGGGTTGCATGTATGATGGACTATTAAAGCCTATGTCTACATGGCTATGGAATTTGGTGCCAGCAAAATTCCCGACGTTAAAACCATATTTGTTGTCTATTTCCAATGATAAAATCAAACATGTTAGATATAATCACCAAAATAGGGTGACAAAAACACTTTTGTCAGCCTACAGTCAAAAAGTTTGCATACAAAAGTCATTTTGTCAGCCGACTTTTCAATTGTCGGCCGACAATTCGGTGTGTGGACACAAGGCTTAAGGGACAGAGTATTTCATTCCTCATTCTGATTGAATTGTGCGTATGCGATCGAAAACTACTTGCCATTGAAACAGAATTATTAAAATCATGTATTGTCACAAGACCTATGCAAGATACAACAGTCTATTTATTTGGCTTATCGAAATGTATTTGAGCCAGGTTGGGTACCAAATTGGCCTGTAGGCCTATAAGCGTCGAGGGCTCATTGATTTCAACTAGGCAATACCCCCCGCCCTTATTCAAGACTTAAATTATGGTGCATTTTAAAATTTCGATGTACCCCGGCGCTTATTCAATATCGGCGCTTATTGAAAGACCCCGTTCTTATACAGGCCAATAAGGTATGAAAACCTTTCCATGACCTTTCTCACAAAGTGCCATCTTATAAATATAAGAGCCATTGCATAGCAGATAGGATAATGTGATTTACAGGCTGAAACAACAAAGAATATTAGGCTTTATGATCGAAAATGTTGTTTGTAATGGTGAAGTTAAGACACTGTGGTCTGGGTCAAATTGTATTACAATAGGTGGCCCTAGTGTCTATGCATGAACCTATGGACAGTGCCACCACGGAGTGTGCAAAGATGATGGTGGACATCCACCATCTTCTTTGCGCATTCAGCAGCACTGTTTTCTATAGGTAAAGGCAAAGGCAGTAGGGCCACCTAGTGTGACACAGTTATATTAAGACCAAAGTGTCTTAGCTGCATAATGTATATTCTTAACCTCGTACTAGCAGGCTAAAGTTCTATGTCGTTTCAGCCTGTGATAAAATTCATCCAGTTGCTGCGTGGATACACATAGAAACAACAGTCTATTTAAGTAACTGCATGGTAGTTACCCCATCCAACATGGTAGATCCTGTATTGTAGTATACAGAAATACTAGGGGAGGTTACACAGAATTTCTACTGATTTGAGTAAGTTGTTTAGATGATGTGTGCAACATGCACAATCATCTAAACTAATAACTTTAGGCTGATATTGTCTAGAACAGTAGTGCAGAGATGATTTGTCAGTACCAGGGTAGCTCAGTTTGTTTACAATAACAAGCACTAGGATTACTTCATAAGGAGTTACTTTATAAGGAGTTACACTAGTACGCAATTTTTGGTAAGTATCCATGCCATAGCTAGGATTCTGTACTAGTATCATAAAATAAAATAGTGTGTTAAAAGCATAGAATGGGGAAATGTGTTCACACTAGTTTTCATATGACCCTTCAAATTGGATGGGGTAACTGCCAGTCACCCTAGTACCTTCAGCACTGTGACCAGGGCATACAAATTGAATTTGACAGGGTTTGCCATGCTACTCTCAGGCAGTGCAGCATGCATGGATATTCTGTCTGAATGACATTATAATAATGGTAAGCAAAGATCCAGTTCACATATGGTGGTTGTTGAGATTGATGCATGCATCGATGTAGCCTTAAGTGCATCCATGCATCATGACAATGAATGGGCCTGTAGGCCATTAATGGAATATAGCATAAATATGGCAGCACAAGGGTGGTATATTGACAAATATTGCACGAGCCCGTTAGGCCGAGTGCAATATCGTCAATATACCACCCGTGTGCTGGCATATTTATGCTATATTGCATTTATACCACCTTTTCCTCCATTTTGTATTAATTTCTTACCTGATATCCACAGAATATAGCCACGAGAAGACATTTTGTAAAAGCAAGCGATACGGCCCGGGTCAGCGCTCTGCGCGAAGCCATTGTTTTTGTTCCTTGCCGGGAGAGGTACCGCTGTGTATACAGTCACTTTTTGTATTGAATCCAACCATGACAAGTTTTCAAATTAAAACATACATATCCTTAGACATTCTAGATGAGTGCTCCGTGCTTGATATGTCCGATATATTTAAAATAAATAAGAATCCATTGATTTTCCAAAATGGTCCGAAATTTTCGCCGTGTACCTTGTACGACGAGCGGATGACCTATATCTACATCCGGGCCACTGACACACTTTCGCCGAGCAAGGAGGCGGGTGGGAATGGCCGGACCGCAACCCGCGTACGTTGGGAAAATCAATGGATTCTTATTTATATCGAAGAAAATGGAGAAAATTAGCACGCATTCCTCGTCTATGGATCGAATACTTCTTGGGATTTCGATATTATAACATGACAAGCTTGGAATCAAGACGAAAACTGACTGCAAACGTACCACTAGGACCTCAGGTTAGAATTTATTTACTTCCGCATTGGATTTCATCACCGTTCAGTGTGGCGCTATGGCTAATGCCTTCGCCTTCCACCACTGCGGCCGGGGTTCATAGAAACAATGGCGAGACAGAATTTGTATGTCTCAACACTCCCCCAAAATATTCTAAGTCCAACTTGACCTCGAAAAAGTATATCCAAAAATCCCAAAAATGCACATGTGCGTATATGCTCTCATAATGCACTGGTAGGAGAGGGCATAACAGTAAGGGAAGTGCCAGAATAATGGTATAATTCTTAATATTCTACAACTGCTCCCTTGAAGTCGTACCAAAGTTGCGATAGGAAACAGCAGTGGAATATGCAGTCATTGTATATTGTTTGTGATGATAGTACCTTAAGAAATAGCCTCCTGGTGTACTCTGCAGCCCTTATTGAAGGGGTGAATGTACTGTAGGTTCATATCATATAGCACAAATCTATGCTTATTAATCTGCTTTGCATGCTTAAGCAATTAATCACTGAAATATAAAGCGAATATCTATAGTAAAGGCGTTATGGGCTATACTTTGACACATATTTATTACATTTATTCAATGTATCCACTTTGCCATATCATATTCAGGATATAATCATTATCAATGAATATATTATTAATGCAGAGAGCTGCTGCGGTGCTTTGTTATTATGGATTAGAGATAATCAATAAACATTACTTTATTATACCTCTTTTGTTTCATTTGTTTTTATTCAAGTAATACACCAATTCTTAAAACGTAAATGACCTTTCAATTTCATATACGTTGGTATCTCCTCTTTTTTTCCAGTTTGGGTGTACACCTACAGCAGAGAACCCTCATTCCAGTTTACCTTTTAATGTTTCTTGATTGAGATTCCATTTAGGCTAGCCCCTGTTTATTTCAATCGAAGACTGTGCCCTGGCATTCCAAACAAAATACAAAGACCCATAATGCCCCTATCTCATTACAAGGGGTCCAAGGGGTTAATTCATAACTTAAAAGAATATTCTTCGTTAACATGATCGGATTGGAATGCTGATTTCATGTTGAGAATAACACTTTCATATAAATCAAAATATTTAATTGAAATCATTTACAATTTTCAAGGTAAAACTCAATGCAGCATGTAGTGAATTGCATCAAAACAATCAAGATTTATTGGGTTTTATTTTCAGAAACCTGATCGTTTCCAAACAAAATGTATATCTTATAATGGTTAGACATATATGAATAAGTTCAATTTCAATAGTTTTTATTAGCATTTCCATTACAGATACATATGATCTTCGTTAGCTTATGCAGGGATGGTTAGTCCCTTCATAGACCATCAAATCTCAACACAAGGCATGCAATTTAGACAAATACAAATCTTTGGGGAACTGACAATCAATCAGGTAACATAGTTTGATGCTAGCATTCAGCGCCTTTATTTCCAGCACCTGTGGGAGCCTGGAGGAGCTTGCTTGCCTTTGCGGCAGGCAGTTGGTGCGGTGCTTCCCTCAGGGCAGTAATAGTTGGCAGGACAGGTGATGGTCCTTGGGCTGATACTGGTAGCTGGACAGAAGTACCCTGCAGCACACGGTCCTGGAATATAGGGTAGACAAAATACAAATTACAATGATTGCTCCCAATACACACTCAGCCCAATGGGCTATAAATACCACTGTAGTGGGTACAGTACGACCCACATCAGGTCATTGGATTTGTACTGACAGCACCTACATCCGTTTTCCAGAAAAAGAACCAATCTACTGTTGCGGTCTGACAGTGAAGTGATATAATAGTAAAGAAAACCCATTCAATTTTTCATAAGATTTGTGCATTTTGATATGAAAGCATAAAAAATCTATATACTAGTTGTTAGTTGTATACAGTGATGTATTATACCGAGGTTGTGGGTTCCTCAGTAGGGGGAGCCATTGCTTGATCTGGTTCATGTATCTTGCAAGATATGCACTGATAACAGCCAGCATGGTAAATAAGTACCAACCTTTTTTGTAATGCACCCTAAAAGGTCTAAATAATAATTCAGTATACAGAAGGAGGTCATAGTGGACAAAGTGGTGTAATATAGGGAGGGGATGATTGTGGTTGGTTGGACAAAGTGATGTAACATAGGGAGGGTGGGAAAAGCGGTTGGCTGGACACAGTGATGTAATATAGGGAGGGTGGGAATAGTGGTTGGCTGGACACAGTGATATAATATAGGGAGGGTGGGAATAGTGGTTGGCTGGACACAGTGATGTAATATAGGGAGGGTGGGAATAGTGGTTGGCTGGACACAGTGATGTAATATAGGGAGGGTGGGAATAGTGGTTGGCTGGACACAGTGATGTAATATAGGGAGGGTGGGAATAGTGGTTGGCTGGACACAGTGATGTAATATAGGGAGGGTGGGAATAGTGGTTGGCTGGACACAGTGATGTAATATAGGGAGGGTGGGAATAGTGGTTGGCTGGACACAGTGATGTAATATGCAGAGGGAGGGAATAGTGGTTGTCTGGACACAGTGATGTAATATAGGGAGGGAGGGAATAGTGGTTGGCTGGACATAGTGACGTAATATCCAGAGGGTGGGAATAGTGGTTGGCTGGACACAGTGACGTAATATCCAGAGGGTGGGAATAGTGGTTGGCTGGACACAGTGATGTAATATGCAGAGGGTGGGAATAGTGGTTGGCTGGACACAGTGATGTAATATAGGGAGGGTGGGAATAGTGGTTGGCTGGACACAGTGATGTAATATAGGGAGGGTTGGAATAGCAGTTGGCTGGACACAGTGATGTAATATAGGGAGGGAGGGAATAGTGGTTGGCTGGGCACAGAGATGTAATATTGGGAGGGTGGGAATAGCAGTTGGCTGGACACAGTGATGTAATATAGGGAGGGAGGGAATAGTGGTTGGCTGGAGACAGTGATGTAATAAAGGGAGGGTGGGAATAGTGGTTGGCTGGACACAGTGATGTAATATAGGGAGGGTGGGAATAGCAGTTGGCTGGACACAGTGATGTAACATAGGGAGGGTGGGAATAGCAGTTGGCTGGACATAGTGATGTAATAAATAGAGGGTGGGAATAGTGTTTGGCTGGACACAGTGATGTAATATGCAGAGGGTGGGAATAGTGGTTGGCTGGACACGGTGATGTAATATAGTGAGGGTGGGAATAGTGGTTGGCTGGACACAGTGATGTAATATAGGGAGGGTGGGAATAGTGGTTGGCTGGACACAGTGATGTAATATAGGGAGGGTGGGAATAGTGGTTGGCTGGACACAGTGATGTAATATAGGGAGGGTGGGAATAGTGGTTGGCTGGACACAGTGATGTAATTTAGGGAGGGTGGGAATAGTGGTTGGCTGGACACAGTTATGTAATTCAGGGAGGGTGGGAATAGTGGTTGGCTGGACACAGTGATGTAATATAGGGAGGGAGGGAATAGAGGTTGGCTGGACACAGTGATGTAATATAGGGAGGGAGGGAAAAACACCTGGCTGGACACAGTGATGTAATATAGGGAGGGAGGGAATAACACCTGGCTGGACACAGTGATGTAATATCCAGAGGGTGGGAATAGTGGTTGGCTGGACACAGTGATGTAATATAGGGAGGGAGGGAATAACACCTGGCTGGACACAGTGATGTAATATAGGGAGGGAGGGAATAGTGGTTGGCTGGACACAGTGATGTAATATAGTGAGGGTGGGAATAGTGGTTGGCTGGACACAGTGATGTAATATAGGGAGGGAGGTTATAGTGGTTGGCTGGAGACAGTGATGTAATATCCAGAGGGAGGGAATAGTGGTTGGCTGGACACAGTGATGTAATATCCAGAGGGTGGGAATAGTGGTTGGCTGGACACAGTGATGTAATATTGGGAGGATGGGAATAGTGGTTTGCTGGACACAGTGATGTAATATAGGGAGGTTGGGAATAGTGGTTGGCTGGACACAGTGATTTAATATCTCCCCACACTGCAGTGACACCACGGGCTGGGGGCGTCCTTTTTACCTCAACGTGATGGCTGGTGTCATCTTAGCTATCTATGGCTTTTTGAATTTTGAAAGTACAAAACAGAAGTTATGCCTATTTTCTCCTGAGCCCATATTTTTGTTTTCTTGTTGATATGATAATTGTATGACCAAAGAAATATGAATATTTTAATCAAGAGCCATCAGAATTCGGACTTTATTAATATAGAAAAAATATTGAAAAACACCATTGATGTGTTGGGCCACTAGGTAATGCAGTGTCATTTCTGAGTCTGCATAGAAGCCTAAATTACCAGGAGGCTGTTGAAAAAAAGATTGGGAATTTAATTCTCACAGGAGCTGACACATCTTCCAGTTCTCCCCGATTCTCCACCCAGAGAGACGAATTCCCACCTTTTACTATAATGGAATTGACCTGTTCTGAATTAGACTGCATTGCAAAAAGTTGAGGGAACTGGTCCCACCTAAATGCTTCCCATAGTAGGTAGACCAGAGAATTGGAGAAAGGAACTAGCCGGGAATTAGTTCTCAATTGAAGTATTCACCAATTCCCAACCACTTCTAAGAACAATTAACTTTTGGCAACCCAACAGGGAATTGATTCCCTGAGGTCAGTCAGTTCCCTATTGGAAATAGCACCTCAGACAGAATCAATACGATATCTTTTCGCAACGGTCACATGTAGGTTCAGCAGTCCCTGTTTGGTTACAGTAGAAGCCTGCAGGACACTGAATGCATGACTCATGTCTCTATGACTCTTACCTGTAGCTTCAGCAGCCCCTGTTTGGTTACAGTAGAAGCCGGCAGGACACTGAATGCATGACTCATGTCTCAATGACTCTTACCTGTAGCTTCAGCAGTCCCTGTTTGGTTACAGTAGAAGCCGGCAGGACACTGAATGCATGACTCATGTCTCAATGACTCTTACCTGTAGGTTCAGCAGCCCCTGTTTGGTTACAGTAGAAGCCAGCAGGACACTGAATGCATGACTCATGTCTCAATGACTCTTACCTGTAGCTTCAGCAGCCCCTGGCTGGTTACAGTAGAAGCCGGCAGGACACTGGAGGCATGACTCATGTCTCAATGACTCTTACCTGTAGGTTCAGCAGCCCCTGGCTGGTTACAGTAGAAGCCAGCAGGACACTGGAGGCATGACTCATGTCTCAATGACTCTTACCTGTAGGTTCAGCAGCCCCTGGCTGGTTACAATAGAAGCCGGCTGGACACTGGAGGCATGACTCATGTCTCTATGACTCTTACCTGTAGGTTCAGCAGTCCCTGTTTGGTTACAGTAGAAGCCGGCAGGACACTGGAGGCATGACTCATGTCTGGATGACTCTTACCTGTAGGTTCAGCAGCCCCTGTTTGGTTACAGTAGAAGCCGGCAGGACACTGCAGGCATGATTCCACCCCAGACCTGTCTGTGTGAGGCTTGTAGTAACCGGCAGGACATTTGGAGCAGGTACCACCGTTATTGTATTCCCCCGGTCCACACTTCGCTGGCACTGCAAGTCAATAATATTATCAGCTTGTTAGTGAATGCTTTGGAAATTTTTGTGCTTCATCGAAAAAGCCTACTCAAGACAAGAAAGTTTGAGTAGCATTTTTAGATGAAAGACAAAAATTTCAGAAACAGGCTTATCAAGGAATGGTCATATTTTTTGTGTTTTATTTGCCCCTCAGGTCCATGACTAGATCATGATCAAATGAGATGACAATACCTACCATATCTGCTACATGACGATGAAGATGTGGACCCACGGTAAGACTTGTAATTAGAGTGGCATTTAGTAGGTAACCCAGAACTACGGACACAGTAGTGGTTCTCTGGGCAGAGGTTGGGAGTAGATGAGTTACTGCCAGGTGGGCAGTAGTACCCTGCTGTACAATATCCTGTTACTCTTGTGTTACCAAGTCCGGAGCAGTAACTGAAAAAAATGCACATTGGTGTATCAATGGTATTTAATACATCAGGCTCCGTAGAAGTACAGGTTCCAGTACAGGTACAAGTAAAGTGGTTAACATATGCCCTGTACCGTCACTTTATTATGGCTGGTCTGATATGCCCTGTACTGTCACTTTATTATGGCTGGTCTGATATGCCCTGTACTGTCACTTTATTATGGCTGGTCTGATATGCCCTGTACCGTCACTTTATTATGGCTGGTCTGATATGCCCTGTACTGTCACTTTATTATGGCTGGTCTGATATGCCCTGTACCGTCACTTTATTATGGCTGGTCTGATATGCCCTGTACTGTCACTTTATTATGGCTGGTCTGATATGCCCTGTACTCTCACTTTATTATGGCTGGTCTGATATGCCCCGTACCGTCACTTTATTATGGCTGGTCTGATATGCCCCGTACCGTCACTTTATTATGGCTGGTCTGATATGCCCTGTACTGTCACTTTATTATGGCTGGTCTGATATGCCCCGTACCGTCACTTTATTATGGCTGGTCTGATATGCCCTGTACTGTCACTTTATTATGGCTGGTCTGATATGCCCTGTACTGTCACTTTATTATGGCTGGTCTGATATGCCCCGTACCGTCACTTTATTATGGCTGGTCTGATATGCCCTGTACTGTCACTTTATTATGGCTGGTCTGATATGCCCTGTACTGTCACTTTATTATGGCTGGTCTGATATGCCCTGTACCGTCACTTTATTATGGCTGGTCTGATATGCCCTGTACTGTCACTTTATTATGGCTGGTCTGATATGCCCTGTACTGTCACTTTATTATGGCTGGTCTGATATGCCCTGTACTGTCACTTTATTATGGCTGGTCTGAATGGTCCCAGTTGAGTGAGTGAATATGCGCTTAATAGGGCATGATTGCATATGTCTATATTTATCCTACTTACAATATACATATAGTAAAGGCACCTTAGTACCTCTCATTCAAATGGACTCATTCAGATTTCTTATATTTATCTGCATTTTCTATTTATAATCATTTTTCCTACATGTAATGAACACTATGTGTAGACAGTGGTCTACGAGTGAAAAGTGTCTTGCCTACAGGTTAGACACTACAAGGGATTCCCCCTCCCCCACGCGACCTATGACGTTACCTGTACGTCCATATCTTAACCTCACTTTAGTCTGACTAGTCCAGCAAGACATGGTAGTGATTTGAGTTACTTCTTGCAGTAATTGCCATAAACGCAATAACAATGGTGCCCTATCCTTTCCTTTTCATATCATTTCTGTAAGGGGTATATCAAAGAAATCTTCATACCATCACCAGGTATAAAACTTGTATATTTTTTTCAAGTATGAAGTTGTTCAGGATGGCCGCCAATTCTTAATGATAAAATCTAGGCCCAACCACCCCTGTAGATTTAATATTAAGCTCAGGAGGAGCTCCAGGTGAGAGTCACCTAAGGGAGTTATCATTTTTTTAACAACAGGGGAGGGGTGGTGGATTTTCAGGCGGGTGCGTTAAAATTTTTTGGCCCTCCCCCTCGGAAGGGTCAGAAATTTTTCGCCCTTCCCCTTTGTGTTATAGGGTATTGTGTTGTGTTGTGGTATATTTTTTTGCTCCTCCCCTGTTGTTAAAAAATGACCACTCCCTAAAAGCAGCCCTTCAGAAATGCATAACAGAAATATGGTGCTTAGTTTATCCAAGTACCAAATAAAGTTAGTAAGTATACCTTCCTGCTGTGCATGGTGTACAAGTTGCCCCTGTGGTGGATGACTTGTATGTACCCTCAGGGCAGGGCACACACTGCCTACCATCTATGTAGTAACCCGCCGGACACTCGGTCGTAGCTAAATTAGAATTGAATTACTTTGCGAATCGGTTTCAAATATTGTTAGAAATTTCAAAATATCATTACAAAGATAGGATGTTGTGACATTAGATCTAGACTGACATTAGTTCTCCATAGAATACAAGCAAACACAAATTATTCTGATAATTTTAGGGGTTGAATTGTCTCACGCCCTGTCTTTCCATATACCTATAATATGAAAGGGTTAAGACCTGTGAATGGCATTTTCATACTACACCCTTGACCAGAGATATAATGGTAAAGGTGAATGATGATTAGTTTGAGCCGACAGTTTCTTCACTCGCGGGTCCTGCCCGTTCCGCACTCGGCCTACCGGCCTCGTGCGGAGCAGGCAGGACCCGCGAGTGAAGAAACAGGAGGCTCAAACTAATCAGAGTTCATCTTTACATTTATGTCAAGGTGTTTGAGTGGAAAATCAATCGATATTTCATTAATATAGTCCATAATTAACTCTGATTTACCATCGTCTTCGCGAAATCCTGACCGCCGCCATTTTGAATGTTTACGTTTCAAAAATGCTGCGCATGCGCGGTGGACCTATGACGTCATCGTGCGGATTTGGCGCTGGTTATTTAACGCAGGGGTGCAATACGGGGGTTTAGTGCATTGTCAATGGAGCATCGATATTCACCTTGACATAAACACATGTCTCACACCCTGAATAGACAGGTATATATAAGTACCAGGACATCATGATTAATAATGCTCATTATGATGCATAAGTACCTATATAATAAAGGAATTATATACATGAATGCCGTTTTCCTGCTACCACCTTAGCCAGAGATATAACTATCATAATGGAAGGGGGAATCGTCTCACACCCGCGAGATTCGTCTCACGCCCTATCTATACTGCACAAAATCATATCATTTCCTCTGAGACAAGAAAATGAAGAAGATATAAGCCAATGTAGGTGTTCTATGGCTCATATTAAAGGATAAGGTGTCTATTTCTATTAACAATAATAAAATTGAAGATAGATTTAATTTTGGGTAATGCAGATGGATGCCATTGAGCCCAGGGGTAGGGCATGAGACGAATCGCCCTCACACATTTTTCAGTCAAAGTTTGCTGCTGTGCTGTACCTTTAGTTTTCATATTTAACCTACCCCCATATATGGATGTTATCATCCAATCAGTACGTGTAGTATACACCCACAATTATTTCTTATATCTGCTAGTATATTTATTTTTGGCCCCCATCCAGCCCAAATGACGACAAGTCGTGCCTATTGACCATATAAATATTGGTGCCAGCTCCCACCTTGTAGATATGGCATAAACACAGGGGGGCTCCTTATATGAAAGGTATTATGGTAATTGATACTAAGCAACCCTCATCAACTGCCCTAGTTGTTAAATATTGTATTTAGTAAGGTGACTTACTATTAGTGGTGCATTCAGCCTTACTTGTTGACCCTTCGGTCGAGGTGGTCCCATGAGGGCACCTTACAGGTACGCTGCCCCCAGCGGGGCAGTAGTGGCCAAAGGGGCAGAGGTGCTGAGTGGGCTTGGTGCTGCTAAGTGGGCAGTAGTAGCCCAGGGCACAGCTGCCTGTGGGGGCAGCCAGCCCAGGCTTGTCACAGTACTGCCCTGCATCACAGGGCACACACAGGTGGGAGCCCTTATTGCCCTGAGTCCATCCTGGCTGGTAGGTGCCCTTAGAGCAGGGCTGACATCTGTTACTGCTGTCTGTGTAGGTCCCTGGACCACAGTTGTTGTCTGGGGAGGGAATAGAGAAATAGTGTGAGAATAAAAGAAGAAGAGAAATAATATGACTGAAGATTTAGTGTTCATCTGCCATCACAATGAGATATACACTGTAAAAAAATGTTGTTGAAATAATGAAAAATCTTTCGTCCCAAAGTTGCCAGAGATCCTTCAAAAACCTGCATCTGATGCTGTATCATTGCAGCCCTGACTCACGTACCCTCATAAAGTGATTCATCCTTAGAGTCAATACGACGACTCGCCAGACACGGGCTTTTGCCATCAAAATCGCTACTGGGCTGGCGGAGATAGACTGCTGGACCAAATGTCTGGCTGTATTCTTGGGACCTTAGGTAGGGAGTTACATGGGCTGCGCACATCCGTGTCAGAATGACAATTCTGCATAGATTCCTGAAGCTTAATTCAAAACATCCTGGGATCGCAACCCCAGCAATCTTAGTGTCGGTCTACCCTATCTAATGCAGTGGTTGCAGGCCTGTCAGGAATAGCAAGTCCTGGGATCACTTCACTATTCCTTTTCTAGCACTAAGATCACTGCGATCTTAGTGAAAGAATTGCATAGTGGTTTCACCTGAGTACAAGAGCACTTACAGGGAACACTCCTGATCGAAAGAGTGAATAGCCTGCTGCATACATATAGAGGGGAGGAAGGAAGTTTGCTGAGTGTCCTTGAGGGCTCTTAGGGCTACTCATGCGTTAAGTGCACTGTAAGGTAATTCTTCCCTTCTCTCTCTTTGTCCTGGGGGGAGGGCACAATGTATCTAATAGGCAAGCATAAATCATACATTCATGGGAACAACTCTTGAATACTGTATGGGGTTCAACTGCACCCTGTGCTCTTTGGTTAGCCCATATGGGGACGGGGAATGATGGTATAAACACTGTTGTGAAGAAGAGTGGCTCCACAGCTATTCCTTTATTTTAGGACTCTTACCACTGTGCCCAGTCAGTACTTCTTGGAATAGTGTAGGAGGGCTGAGGCTAAGATTGATGTGATCTTAGTGCTGGCTAGGAAATGTGAACACAGTCTAATCTAAAGATCGCTTAATAGGATAAGGTAGAATAATTCCTTAGATTGCTGAGGTTGTGATCCCAGGATGTTTTGAATTAAGCTCCTGGAATGGTGTCAATTATTTGCTCCTCAGATGTTCACTATACATACCCCAGTAATGATTAAGGTATGAATATGAAGCTATTAATCATGAGCATGTGAGAGGCCTATCAGTTCTTCATCTATGATTATTTTTATTGATCTTATGGTTGTGGAAACACACAGGTAAATATCACTTTTGGCATTGTGTGATTAGGTAGCATATGGCACCTATATTTGCAGTAGGGGAAAAATACATGTCCTAAGATAATGCCAAGTATGCAAGAGTCTATTGAAATCTAAGTGAAATGAAAGGTGCAGGATCTTTCTACACATATTTGCACACATTGCCTTAGGCGCACACTTTTTCATGACCAATAGTCACAATTCTGTATTATGTTTTAGATCAAAGAACATGGTTTAGGTTAAAAAGAACAAAGATAAATGATAATGCAGAAAGTGTGCACTCACGCTATTGAACTACACACGATTAGCAAAATAATGCACATATACCCATCATTATAGCTGTGCACAACTCTCGCATCCTGGAGGCAGAAACAGGCCTATCTTATCCCTTCTTTCCTAAACCTTGGTAAACCAGGATTAATTAACTGGAATGAATAAGCAGATATATAAGGCAAATAATACTAACAGAAACACTATATATCATATTATTTACAGCAGCACATTTCTCACATTCAATACCCCCCCAAAAGCCCTAAATAAAAGAGTTTATTTAATCTGGCCCTGTGGCTGCAGGCAGTGTGATCACCCTGTGCTGCCTGAACCACTCTGCACCCAAACAGGTGCCACTACCCCCATAGTCTATATATATATATATATATATATATATAGAGAGAGAGAGAGAGAGAGAGAGAGAGAGAGAGAGAGAGAGAGAGAGAGAGAGAGAGAGAGAGAGAGAGAGAGAGAGAGCAGTGGGGACAAAATATCTGCCACTTTGTCAACTTTGAACAGCTCTCAACCATTCCCTATTGAAGATAAAATTATTTGGATTCGTACATTGCATTAATACATGTCTTTTCTATCGGATTCATTATTTGCATAACATGTGAGACAATTGATTAATTTTTGATATAACACCATACCTCAGGCTACTTTTTGATGTTAACAGATTGCAAATCAGCCCATTATTGAGGATTTTAGAGCTCAAGAGGCATAAGAACGTTTGTTAAGATTTAAATAATGAGTTAATTCGTGTTTTCTTCCCTGACAATAATGATCTTGAGGTGTTCCAGCCAAGATCAGTCTGGGTTGCAGAACGATAAAATATGCAGGGTCAAATGGCCTGTGAGGGGAAATTCTTTTATATAGACTGCCGTCAGGAGTACATAATCCCTGTCGGACAAGCATGATTAATGAATGCTAAGTTATTCGCTAGGCTGCTTAAATTTCTAAACTAAAATGCCCCGGTATATCATTGTAAAATTACAGCATTTTATACACTTGACCTGGAGGTTAATTTAAAACAGTACTAATACACCACTGTTTTGAATAAACCTCCAGACAAAGGATATTCAAAATACCACCACTAACCTTTCTGCCTACAAGAAGACTGCCCCATTCTGGAGGTAGTTCCAGGTGCGCATCTTACAGGAGATCCACTACCTGTAGTACAGTAGTGGTTCTTAGGACACAGCCTGCTGGTTGGTAGGGCAGAGCCTGGAGGGCAGTAGTAGCCTGCTGTACAGGACCCAGTCACTGCACGTGCCTTGGGGAGGGAAGGAAATATATTAGATAACAGCTATGTACCCTGGGCCCTGTTTTCCTTATGCTAAAATGTTTTAAAATGATACAAAGTATCAGATACGTACACTACATACAGACACATACGGACCTCCATATGTCATATAGACAAGAAGCTTATACTATAGGAGAGGTCACTGAGAGCATAGTCTATGGGTAGAGTGTGACAGGCCACCCCCCTCTACCCCCCCATGAAACTAGGTGCCCTTGTGTCTTCATTGTTGATTTCTGTAGAGGATTAGGTGGTTTATGGAGCTGTGGTATTCCTTTATCAGGGTGATACTAAAGGGGAAGAAGAAACCACCTGGACCAGAAAATCCTGATGAATCCAAATCATGATTCTCAGAAATTGACTAAAAGTACCCGAAAATGAGGTTTGATGAAGAAAATATTTTAAAGATGTACAAAAATAATATTCAAAATAATGAGAAGTCTTTATAGACACACATAAAGTACCTCAATGCACATTTCCAAATGTCTGCCTATCTCCCAATTTGACAAGTATTCTAACTGTGTATTACTCTGCCTATCTCACATACTGCCTATCCCTTAGTCTACCTATCACTCATACTGCCTATCTCTTAAATCTAAAGCATCTTGAAGTAAGGCTATCTCCCAAAAGACCTAGATACTAAAGCTTACTCCTTACTTTAGCTAATCTTCTCTGGTCCAAGTTTCCCATAGTGTACCTATCCTCAGTCATCCTATCATTCATTTTACCTATCCCTCATGTGACTATCCCTAAGACCACCATGTTTAAACTGTATTGTTCATCCGTTTATTTAGGCCCTAATGGTTAACAGTTACATTGCTTATCATGTCTATCAATTTGATCCTACCTATCCTTAACAATGCCTACCATAAAGCCTACCTATCCTTCATTATACCTATCCCCCAACTCTGCATATCCCTACCACCCATGTTTTCTTGTTTTACATTTGCTCATCTTACAAGGTACTCTCTGTGCCTATCCCTCAAACTAGATATTGCACATGCTACCTATCCCCCTTGCTACCAATCCTTTTGAATACCTATCCCTCATGCTCTCCATATGGTTTTCTTACCATGTCAGCTCAGTCAATCTAACTCGCTCTCTCTATACATATCTCAGCTTGTGTTCAATTTCTTCCACCTGTCTCCAGGTCTATGCCTTGTGAAATATACCTATCCCCCATTATGCCTATCCTCCATTCATATCATTATATAGGTAAACTGAAAGATATGCAGCATGAATGATAGGTAGATGTGTGAATAAGGTGAACTGTAACCAGTATGTTAGGTGATAGGGTGACTAAGAAATGGTCATCATAATGAAGGTTGGTTGTGACATAGGTAGGTAAGAGAGGTGAGATGGGTAAGAGAGCTGTATAGAGTGCATGGGAGATAGGTAAAGATGGGTAGCAAGAGGGATAGGCAGTATGAGCAATTAGCAATTTAAGGAATAGGCACAGAGTACCTTGTAAGATGAGCAAACGTAAAAAAAAAAAAAAAAAAGAAAAATGCATCCTAGGGACAGATATGCAACTCAAATATGAGGGATGTGCAGAGTTGAGGGATAGGCACAATGAGGGATAGGTAGGCTACATGATAGGCATTATCAGGGATAGGTAAAATTGAAATAGTAGACATGGTAAGGAATGTACCGTTAAACCATAAAGGCTTATATAGCAGACAAACAGCGCAGATTACACATGACGGTCTGAGGGATAGTCACCATGAGGGATAGGTAAAATGAATGATAGGCAGATTGAGGATAGGTAGTCTAAAGGAAAGAAGGAACAAATGAGATAAGATAAGGTGAGGGATAAGCATAATAAGTTAGGCCTTTTAAGAGATAACCAGATTGAACTGTCAATGTTTCAGATTGAAGAGATAGGCAGGATGAGTGATAGGTACACAATTGATATGCTGTATGTGGGATAGGCAGAATAATGCACAAGCCCAGAACTTGCCTGACTGAGAGATAGGCAGACATTTGGGTATGTGGATTAAGGTATTAACTCTGATTTATGTGTTCTATATTTAAAGATTTGCAATCATTTTCAATATAATTTGTGTACATTTTTAAAAGTATTTCCCTCATCAAACATCATTTTCGGGTACTTTTGGTCAAATTTTGATAAGAAAGACCAACATTTTTGGATTCAGCAGGATTTTTTGGCATAGATGGTCTCTTCATTTCATTTGGTATCCCTTTCAGGAAGATACATGATAGCTCCATAAACCCCCTTATCCTATATAGGGCCCAATACTGAACACACAAGGTCACCTAGTTTCATGGGGGGGTAGAGGGGGGTTGGCCCTCACTATAGGACTGTATGGACTGACCTATCCTATACTGTACAATCATTGATATAGACCTCAGCATATCACATACAGACATCCATATGTTATATAACGACGTCCGTATGTCACTTTTAGGATACAACCTGGTACCTCCCCTAGTTGTTTTTGATTTCCCCACATAAGGGGGTCATATATGACATACGGACATCAGTATCTGTCCATAAGATAGGGAAAAACAGGCCCCTGGGTATAAGATGGCCCTGCATATAAGAGGCACCCAGACCTTTGTGGATTTGCTGGAACTTTTTTTTTAAAGAAAGCATGACATTTTATTCTAATCAATGGATTTTTGAAATTCAAATCTCAACTTTGGAGATATCTTTAGCCCTGGTGAAAGAGACCACTGTGGTCTTTTGCACAGGTAGTCAAGATGACTTCTGAGGGTAAAGATAAATCGATGTTTTTTTTCAAATAAAAAGGAAGATATCTTTTAAAATTCAAAAGTACCTTGAGGATTATTATCTTTGACTCATCTTCTGATGAAAACTATTGCATTTTATATGACAAAAGACAATAGTTTCCAAGGAAGCATAGTTGTGAAGATATCCACCAAGTTATCTTTAGTGTAATCTTCACTTTTTGCTTATCACTAGTGAAGATATCATTCTGAGAGTGCAAAAGACCACTGGAGTACACCATAGCCTACCTTGGGGTACTCACATCAATTATCTGGGGTACACCATAGCCTACCTTGGGGTACACACAGCAATTATCTGGGGTACACCATAGCCTACCTTGGGGTACACACAGCAGTTATCTGGGGTACACCATAGCCTACCTTGGGGTACACACAGCAGTTATCTGGGGTACACTATAGCCTACCTTGGGGTACACACAGCAGTTATCTGGGGTACACTATAGCCTACCTTGGGGTACACACAGCAGTTATCTGGGGTACACCATAGCCTACCTTGGGGTACACACAGCAGTTATCTGGGGTACACCATAACCTACCTTGGGGTACACACAGCAGTTATCTGGGGTACATCATAGCCTACCTTGGGGTACATACAGCACTTATCCAGGGTACACCATAGCCTACCTTGGGGTACACACAACACTTATCCAGGGTACACCATAGCCTACCTTGGGGTACACACAGCAGTTATCAGGGGTACACCATAGCCTACCTTGGGGTACACACAGCAGTTATCCAGGGTACACCATAACCTACCTTGGGGTACACACAGCAGTTATCCAGGGTACACCATAGCCTACCTTGGGGTACACACAGCAGTTATCTGGGGTACACCATAGCCTACCTTGGGGTACACACAGCAGTTATCTGGAGTACACCATAGCCTAACGTGGGGTACACACAGCAGTTATCTGGAGTACACCATAGCCTAACGTGGGGTACACACAGCAGTTATCTAGGGTACACCATAGCCTACCTTGGGGTACACACAGCAGTTATCTAGGGTACACCATAGCCTACCTTGGGGTACACACAGCAGTTATCTGGGGTACATCATAGCCTACCTTGGGGTACACACAACACTTATCCAGGGTACACCATAGCCTACCTTGGGGTACACACAGCAATTATCAGGGGTACACCATAGCTTACCTTGGGGTACATACAGTAGCTACCCTTAGTACACGTCTTACAGGCTGCAGCAATGCCAAGGGATGTGGTAGTTGGTTGGTAGGTTCCAACAGGACAGTCAGCACATCCAGACTCATTCCTGTACATGCCTGCAGGACAACTGATGGGCACTGAAATACAAACATACACACCTCCTATATTCAGACTTTAACTGAAGGGGCAAATGGAGCAAGCTTATTCTGGTTGCATTCCATACAATGTAAGAACCTTACAGGCATGCATGACTGACTGGCCATCTACCTCTGGAGGGCATTTCTTAATGTACTATGACTACACATGACCACCTCCATATCAAGCCTCCAGAATTAGTGCCAGGGATCATAGTAATGCCCTACGACTGCTCTGTACGATTAGCACTTATGTAGCAATCACATTGAGTATGCTAGGGCAGTCATAGGCACCGCATGACCAATATCACTTGGCTGGCAATAAATTAAGGGTTCTGATTTGAAGGTGAGCAGTCGTAGTGTGTTAAGAAATGGCCTCTTGCTATGGGCTAGATCCTCGAAATCCCAAAGTATATTTAGCACTGTGACTATCATCATTTTCTTGTTAACTCTAAATCAATAAATGGACATAATGATTGGGAGAGGGATGACTAATTTCAACATCCTGTGCGTGTACTCACAACCTCAGGCAAAGTAAAATTAAGAAAAAATAATTCCTCTTCAGCTTGGGCCAAAAAAGATATTGTGTCTTTCAAGTAACATAGCCCGAAGACCTAGGGTCTGTAGGTCGGATTTTTTTTTTTTTTTTCTTTTTTTTTGATTTTGTATGAAATTGTATGGGTAGATATGCCAGATTCTTTGATTTCACCGTATAAATTCTTTTTAAAAAAGCATATGAGAAGTGTGTTAAAGACATTTATATATAAGCTATTGACTTGAGACCCAGAGAAAACGGACAATAATCTAAGAAAAAAAACCACGAAAAATAATCATGAAAAATATTGAAGATTTCATAAAAATTCTCTAAAATTCTCAAAAATAAAGAAAAGTGTTGGGTCGGCCCTGTTTTTCTAGGGTCGGTCGGGTCACTGGAAACAAACCTTTTTCTTAGGGCTTGCTGTTTAAATATTTCATGTTTCTAAACACTTAAGAGGTACCAACCTTTCTTGCAGTCTGTTAAGGCACCAGCCCCAGGGTCTGAAGATGTGCCAGGAGGACAGGAGATGGGGCCATGAGTCTGTGCAGGACAGTAGAAACCTGAGGGACACTTGCTACCTGTGGTAAGGAGTGATGACAAAAGTTAGAATCTGAAGAGAATTACAAAGAACTATCTATTTCAGAAATATGATACATATGGTGCCAAACTAACTAACAACCACATATTGTTTAATTATATGTGTAGGGGTATGGTATTTACACTTTACGTTCATGTACCCGTGAGACTCAGACCTAGGTCCTTCAGGTGTAGTGGGGGAATCCGGATGGCAGGTGGCAGCACCTGCCTCTGGGTTCGTATCCATTACACCAGGGGGCCTACCACTCGTCCGCCACACGTCACGTGGCCGGTCTGAGTTTCGCGGGCTTTTCCCCTATATAAGGCTGGTCCTAGCCCATGTTCTTCAGTAGTGGTTTACCCACTGCTCAACCAGGTTGTTACCCGAAAGGGTAACCGAATGCCCTAGTAGCATGTAGTCCTCTGAGGCTGTGATCGTATGTAACGTAAGCTATGAAATAAAAGCTCGGTTGCCTACCCGGAAACTTTTCTCTCTCTTCGTTATGATTTAATCTAACTTAACGAGACAAACCATTACACTGGTGCCATGACCAGTTGGTCTTCGGGTAAGCGCAGTCAGAAATGACTGAGCTGAGCCCAGTCAGGGGAAATGGCCCAAATCATGAGCTAAACTCCCCGATGGAGGATGGTGAAATCAAATCACCACCCCAAGGTACAGAGTGGAGAAACCCACTGGAACACTACCCTGATGGGTTAGAGGATGTAAGAAAAAACTTACATGATGAACTGGATGAATTTGGAGACTCCTTATTCGTGCCAGGAGGTACTTCGAAACCTGCACCAATGCATAAAAGTACTGCTCAATTTGGTAAACTACCATTTGAGGTACCAAAGCCTAGTGCAGGTATGTTTGAAACTCCATATAGTTCTCGAATTAAACACCAGAAATGTGGATTCGAAAGGAACAAAATGGACGAGCTTGAAGACATGAGAGCTGAATACGAGAAGATCCAGAAGGATCTTATTACACTGACCGGAACCCGAGACAAGATTCTGACTGAAAACAAACAGTTGATATCAGAGCGTCTTGATTACGATCAAAGTTGTAGACACCAACAACAATTGTTATTGGATCAGATGGAGAAAGAAAAACAAGATTTTCAACTCCAGCACGAACAGTATCGTGATGCACTATACACGGCGGATCTGGAATACAGAGCCTCGTGTGATGAGTTGAATAGAACTAAACAAGAGTTAAATTCAACTCAAACGGCCTATGGTAAGTACCAAGAAGAACTGATGAAAATTGAATCAGCCTTCAAGGATGCTCAGAAAACGTATCAAAAACAAACCGATGAACATGAAAAACTCAAAGGTCAATGGATACGTGAATCCACAGATTTGGCTGCCAAACAGACAAAGATGATGGATGATTATTCCGAACTGGAAGCTAAAGCTATCCAGATGTCAAAGTATCTAGAAGATACTGGTCGTGCAGTAGGCACTCTTGAATCAGACTTCACTGTTTCAGGAATTGCCCTAAACATGACGAGTAACCGGATGAACTCTTTGAGGGGCGATGACAGGGTAACAGAGACAACTGTACCTCGTTATGAAGAAATAAAGAGTCATCAGGTTAGATTTACGGACAATACCTTCAAACCTCTTGGTTTAGGTACGGGAAATGGTGGGGTTGACTCTGCGAGTGGAACTAAACAAAGCCACTCGGCAAAAACCTCCACCTTTGACGGCGGATGGCCACAACAGTCACCTTTAGGGGGACCAAATGGCCCGTATGCCCAGTATGGATGGAGTCAATCCCAAACAGGAGCGAATCCGTCCAAAGGTAACACCCGGAACATGTCCGGAGGAACAACCGGACAATCATCCGGGAATTCCAGTCCAGCTGGAGGGCAATCCGGATGTGACCAAAGATCCGGACCTTCAGGAGATCGTTCCAGAAGCAGATCCTCTGCTGGTGGGACTGGTTCCAATAATGGAAATCAGTCAAATGGAACAGGAGGAAACACTAATCCCAATAGTGGTTTCTTTAGCTTTGGTGGAAATGCACAACCCACCAATAATCCTGGGCCAACTCCTCAAACCAGCGAATACACCTTCTCACAGGTGCCTCCATACGGAGCAGGGGGAGCAGGGGGATCAGGGGGCGGAGGAGGACCACCGCCTGGAGGCCCTGGAAGTACTTATGGTACGAATCCTCCAAGGAAAAAGAGACTCAGTCGCCGAGTATCTCTTTCTCCAGGGTTACAAGCGCTGCATGACTCTAATGCAGCGATTGCTAACTTAGGTGTTGATTGCTACAATCAAGGTCTGGACGATACGGAGATCATGGAATGGAGTAAGGGTTTATCCCTTACTGGATCCACGAATCCGGCTCGTAGAGTAGCTAAGATACCTACCCCCTTTAATGCCAAGAACCCTTGGAAGGAGGAGTATCAAGGCTGCGCGGATGTCTTTAACTGCAATGGATGGGGTAAAGCGGAAGCTCTCCCTTATTTAGTATGCTGGTTAAAGGAAGGCGACGGAAAAGGAGCCGTGGAACAATGGAGAGATTCTCAAATAGTAGGACTCTCAGCCCATATGAAATATGATGAACTCATGGAGATTGCTTCATATCTATATGGGAATATAGTTGGAGAAGATCCTTGGCTGACGTTCACTAAAAGAACGCAGAAGCCTAAGGAATCTGCCAAAGTGTTCGGCTTGGAATGTCAACGACTGTTGCATAAAGCCAGACCTCAATGGAGACTAGATGATGAATGCTTCCTAGATGAAATGTTTAAACAATTCATTGAAGGATTGCGGAATCAGGAGCACAGGACAGTAGCCTGTGAAGCTTGGAAGAATGATGCCTCTCTGACAGATTTGTTCCAGTCCTTAGATCATTATGATCGAAAGGCCCGTATCTTTGCCGGGAAGGTACCCCAACGGATGTCAGCAATGATAATCCCGGAGGGAATACCCGAAACCGATTCATCCGAATCAGGGGAACCTGACGAAGATGAAAACGTTGGGGCCATTGGCCAAGGGAACCCCCAGTATAACCGGAACTGGGGAAAGAAATCGGGTTACGTCAAGGAGAAAGTGGTTACTTCTAAACCTCCTGTGACTCAACCCGATACCAAACTTACTACGGGTCCGTCTTTATCAGAGGACCTGGTTAACAATTTGGTAAAGAAGATTACTGAAAATCTTAGGAGGCCTAAGCCTGATAGGAGCGTTGTGACATGCTTTCGATGTCAGGAAACTGGGCATTATGCTGCCGAGTGTGAGGCAGATAAGCCAGTTTATAGAAACACTCGTTACCGGAACAATCCGGGTAAGGAGGACTCAGTGAAGAAGGCAACCGGATTACCCCCTGAATGAGTGATTGCCATGACTGCCAGCCTATTGCCGCTTGCGGTACTGGTGAGAATCCTCTAGCGATTTCGCCCAGCAGTGAAGCTAAGGAGCCTGATCAGTTCCTTACTCATGAGGCTGGGGAGACTGATAGTACACCAGGTGTCAAGAACCGGCAGAAGAACACAGAGGGGAAACCCGATATCAGTCCAGAGGGAGCGGCCAACGAGTTGGCCAGGGTGGGGTGTGCCCAGTTCCCCCCGGGTCATCCTTGTCTCAAGTTTTTGGAGGGATGTGGATTTGACCTCGGCGCTAAGACGGAACTTGCTAAGTACGCAAGTAGTCCTACCTACTTGAAAGGTAGGAGGTGGTACGCAGTTGTATCTGTGAGTGGTAGATCCGCTGAGTTTCTTGTCGATACGGGTGCTAGCCACTCCTGCATTGCTAAGAGATTCTACGATCTTTTGCCTACGAATCATGAAACTTTCACAACGGAAGGAAATGCTCGTACGGCCGACGGTAGCATGATACAAACGTTCGGTAGAACATGTATGAGGTTCAGTCTACAGGAAGATAAGGACTTCATCCTTACTCCTACTGTGGCGAACATCGCGGATGATGGTATACTTGGTCTGGATTTTGCTGCATTATATGGAGCAAGGTTAGATTCCCAGAGGGGAATATTGGAAGTGAGAGACCCGTATCATCTCGAAGTACAATGTGTGCTTAGGCAAGTAAGCAGTGTAGCCAGTGTAGCCCAGACTGTTAAGATACCACCGGGCACAGCCTGTGATGTCTTATGTCGAGCAGACAGACAGTTTTCAGGAAAAACTGGAGTTGTAGAGCCAGACATGGCCATGTTGTCAAGTATCGGATTGGAATCCGCCGACATTCTAGTAGCTAACGCTGCTTGGACAGTGGTTCCTATATCCAATACCGGTAATAAGACTGTCTACGTACAGAAGGATACGATCCTCGGGTCGGTTGTCCTGTCTGAATTGGTAGAAGGCTGTAAACATGTTTCGGCACCCGGAGCCCCTTCCTCACCCGAAAGGAGCCCGGAACTAGACATTCTAGTAGCCGAAAGCCATGTAGAAAGTGATGAACAACGTGAAGCTCTAACTGACTTGTTATACAAGTACCGTAAAGCTTTTGCAGCACCAAGTGAAAAATTGGGGCGTACCGATAAGGTACTGCATACGATTGACACTGGTGAGAATGAACCTTTTAAGATTCCTTATAGAAGACTCCCACTAGCCAAAAAAAAGGTAGCTGAGGAGGAGATAGCTAAAATGCTTGAACAGGATGTAATAATTCCATCAACCAGTCCTTGGTCTAGCCCTGTGTGCATGGTGACTAAGAAAGATGGTACCATCCGTTTCTGCATAGATTACCGGAAATTGAATGGTATGACCAAGAAGAATTCATATCCCTTACCACGGATTGATGAGACTATAGACTCCCTTGGAGGTAAGCAATGGTATTGCTCTCTAGACTTACAATCCGGGTACTGGCAAGTGGGTATGCATCCGAAAGATATGGAGAAGACGGCCTTTTCCAGTCATATTGGATTATTCCAATATAATGTGATGCCGTTTGGATTGTGCAATGCACCGGCGACATTTGAAGCCATGATGGAAACTTTATTAAGTGACCTTTTATGGAAGAAATGTCTCGTCTATCTAGATGATGTGATTGTCTTTGGGAAGACATACGAAGAATGCTTGGAAAATTTAGGTATGGTCCTGGAAAGGATCATAACTAATGGTTTGAAGCTGAAGCCCAAGAAATGCGATCTTTTCAAAAGATCTATTAATTACTTGGGGCGAATAATCTCGAATGAAGGGATTAAAGCCGATCCGGAGAAACTGGATGCCGTGTCAAATTGGCAGGCACCCACGAATGCGAAAGAAGTCAGATCCTTCCTCGGATTCTGTTCCTACTACCGGGACTTTATCCCAGGATATTCAAGGGTTGCCTTTCCTATCCAAAGTTTGTCCCACTGGACACCCGGGATAAGAAAGGAACAATTTCCTTGGGGATCCGAGCAAGACGAGTCCTTTATGAAAATAAAGGATTTGTTTGCAAGTCACCTGTGTTGAAGTACCCTACGGAAAATGATCATTTCATTCTAGATACTGATGCTAGTAATGAAAGCATAGGAGCCGCCCTTTCTCAGGTCCAGGATGGGGTTGAAGTTCCTATAGCCTTCGCTAGTAACACGTTGAGTAAAACTCAAAGAAATTATTGTACCACTAAACGTGAGTTGTTGGCTGTGGTGGTCTATACGAAGAAGTTCAAGCACTTTTTGTGGGGGAGTGATTTCACTCTACGGACTGACCACTCTTCCCTCAGATGGTTATTGAACTTCAAAGATGCAGAGGGGATGATAGGTCGCTGGTTAGCGCACCTATCCGAATTTGGTCTAAATCACAGCCAGATTGAACACCGAGCCGGGGCAAAGCATTTGAATGCAGATGCTTTGTCTAGAATCCCAGTGAGGAAATGTGCAAATGCTGAGTGCACTGATTGTGGAGCACACAATGCTGTGTTGGCAGGGGTTCGAGTTCCATTCGAAACCCATCCGGAACATGTCTTGAATTAGTCCTTGGAGACCATCCAGCAGTTCCAGGAGTCTGATGCAGTCACATCACATTTGATTAAGTTCCTTAATCAGGGTATCTGTCCTCCAAGACCCGAAGTGTCATTGGAAAACAGAGAGATGAGACGATTCTTAGCTCAATGGGCCGAGCTAGAAGTCCGGGATGGTATTCTGTTCCGATGGAAGAACCATTCTAATAGGAAGAAAACCTTGCAAGTTGTCATACCTAGTGCTATGCGACGAGATATTATGTATTTCTGTCATGGACATAGAACTAGTGGACACTTTGGAAAGAAACGGTCTCTAGAACGTCTAACCAGACGATACTATTGGCCCGGCATGAGTACAGATCTCACCCGATGGGTGGAGACCTGTCCCGAGTGCTGTAAGAACAAACCAGGACCCGGGTTAGGCAAACTGCCATTATCCCAGGAACTGTTTGGTGTAAGGTTTGCTAGAATAGCTGTTGACATTATTAGTGGGATTCCCCCCACTCCTAGTGGCAACACGTGTATGATGGTCGTGTCTGATTATTATACCAAGTACACCCGAGTGTTTCCTCTACCGGATCATAAGGCTGTTACTTGTGCTATGGCCTTTGTAAAAGGGTGGGTGCTGCACTTAGGTGTCCCACTCATGTTACATAGTGACCAAGGCAGAGAATTTGAGTCTAGTCTGTGGCAAGAGATGTGTAATTGTCTGGCGATCTGCAAGACAAGAACTAATCCCTATAGACCACAGAGCGATGGACAGGTAGAGAGATTCAATAGGACTTTGATCCAAGTATTGAAGTCTCTGGTAAATGAGCAGATGGATGATTGGGATGAACAATGTGAATTCGTGGTACATGCCTATAATGGCACTGTACATTCGAGCACAAACTGTTCTCCTAATCTCCTCGTTTTTGGAGAGGATTTGATTATGCCAGCCGATTTGGTGTTTGGCGTAATAAGAATGAATCCGGAAACCCCTTGCCAGGTGATGTTTGTAGAATCCCTACGGGATAATTTCAAACAAGCCTATGAGAGGGTTAGAGACGAGTTGCAGAAAACTGCGCGTTGGCAGAAAGTTGGCTATGACACAGGTCTAAAAGCTAGATTTTTTAATCTAGGGGATAGAGTACTGCGTCTACACCAACCTCTAGCCAACCTGAAATTAGCCAGCAATTGGGATGGACCTTTCACTATAACTCAGGTTATTAGTGATTGCACAGTGATTATTAAATCACAGCTTGGTAAATGTTACAAGTCAAATGTAGCGAGACTACGCCCATGGAGAGGGAGGGATACCTCCACCGAAATGTATGGTGATGGTCTATTGAAAGTAATGGAACAGAGTCATGTTAAGCAACTCGAAGTGGTACCGACCCGAAAGCGAGGACCCGGGCGGCCACGGAAGGTTGCAGACCCGAAGAGGGTGGTGCCCCCTGTCGTAACATCCGGAAAACAGGGGAAGATACAAAAAGTCTCGGCAGGCGCAGGTAAAAATAAGAGGAAAGGTCCTTCTAAGGCTAAGAAGACCTTGGAAAAGGCTCTTATGGATACCAGGTCAATAAAAGAAGCCTCAAAACCTCTTAGACGCAGTCCAAGGTTGCTAAAGACTGCCGTAACCTAGCCTGTTAACACAACGAGTGTGTTGTCCTGTACTGTGTACTGTTATATGTTGTAACCTAGTTCAATGTATATTTGAGCCGGTCATGAGTTTCTGGAAAAGGCCCTATGACAATGTACCCATGGTTTTGGACGGATAATCCGGTGGATATGCTTATGCTATCCATAAACTCCATAATACCTAGCGAGTTGTCATAGTTGAACCCTGAGTACGGACGGACGACCGATCGGGTATTGTATTGTTTTTATGTAAGGGCGCGTGACCTAATTAAGGGCACACGGGAAAGTTGTTGACCCATTTTCGAATGGTCACGTGAGGCGCCGGTTTGATCATGCGCAGCTATTCAAGTTCGAGTATCCCGCCATATTGTCTTATTCCTGCGAAGGAAGAAGACGTGGCCGAGGGTGGTCTTACTCTTGTTGGAGTCTGATAGCCCGTGACAGCCATATTCCGAGGTGTGCCCTCGTTAAAAGGCACCCGCCTTTCACTGGGTAAGCAGTACTTACTGCTTATCCGGTGGATTGGGATATTTTATCCCCGAACAGCCACTTCTGTCGATGGCAGAAGAGGCCGTCCGCCTTGGCGGTGGTGCCGGTGCCAGCACCCCGCCGGAGTATGGAAGTGGTTCTCCCCAGAGTCCCACTTATACATACGACGATCAGCAATACGATGCTGATTGTGATCAGATGGATCAACAAATGAATGTTGATCAGTACTTCTCTGGAGTAGACGATAGCGACGTAGAATCGTTCTATGACGCATCCGACAACTCCAGACAAGTTAGTCCTGAACGCCGAGGTGTTCAACAACAAACTGATGTAGGTGAGCCTTACGTAGCCCCTCCATCCGAAGGTTTGAGTGGAGAGCCGGCAGGAGCCCAGTCTCATGACAGGGCTCTGATGCCACCTCCCCCTCAATTGCCGCCCCGTCTTGGTGGGAGTACCTCATTTGGTGCTTTGGGACCTGCTTCTCCAGTTGACAGGCCAATGTACCTAGAGCTGCCCCTCCCAGACAGTCCAGAATGGCACGATGTAGCCGGTCCCTATGACGGACGGATGTTAGCAATTTCTGAGGAAATGCTGATACCCACCTGTTATGGGACGTCCAGAGAGGTTGACGAACGTGTTGTCAACGCAATCTGGGAATGTGCTCATCCGCAATGGGCTAATACCTTTCCGGAGTCCTGGTTGATGGATTACCATCAGATGGCCAAAGGATTGGTAGTCCACTTATGGTTTCGTAAAGCCGTCTGGGACGCAGAAATGGCTTTCCGAAGGAATACCTCTTATAGGCCTTCCTACGTGTCTGACAAAACGGGTTACACCGGTGTCAAGGCAGATGAGGTCTCTAGATACATAGATAGAGACCAGATCCTACTGTTAGGCACAGCGGATGAGTATGAAGCAGCAGGTAACGCTGTTGTGGATTACTGTCCAGGGGTCCCCATTACGTCTCAAACCATTGAGGCGGAAGAGGCCCGTATTGGTGTGTCTCCACTAGACAGACTCGGGGTAATACAGGACCTCGTAGTACGTCTATTGGAGAGGCAGTATGCACTGGCGCATCCGGAGTTAGTACCCGGACCCGCACCCGTGCAAGTAACAGCCAAGATGGCCGATCGGATGGACCGTCTCATGTCTCCTGCTAAAGCTCCTACCTTGGGAGACGCAGCAGTAGTACCTGAGAAGGCCCTACCTGATACAGATGGTTCCCTTAAAACTGCTCAGTCTACCCCTATGAAGACTGAGTAGGTAAAGGAGAAAGCAGCTGGTGGAAAGGGTAAAGCAACCCCCACCAAAGGTAAGGGTAAAGGGAAGCGGTCAGGAACAGAACCCTCTACCAGCACGAGTGTGGCTGACAGTACCCGAACCCGTCGGGTGTCTCCACGCTCGGCCAATAAGAAGGGCGCTAAGGCTTCGGATGTCTCCGGCAATGAGACGGACGCATCCGAGCCTGGCACTTCTACAAACGGCAGATCCCGCAGGCGGAATAAGAAGAGGGTTGACCAACGCAAACCTGAACCTATCGAGGTAGACGTTCAAGCTGATAATACAGAAGCTGAACCGGCTGTCCCAACCGTAAAAGTTGAGCTCGGTGTGCCAATCGTCAAGCTACACGGCGTAATGGCCGATTTGAGTGGAGACGCTCAAGATGCCGCAGCCCAGGTTCTCGCGGGTCAACAACCCGTTGTGCAACCTGTGGATGTACCATCCGACCCGGAGGGAGAGGAGCCGGTTGACCCAGTTGTGGATGCCACTCCGACTGACGAGCAAGAGGCTGCTATCTGGGCTAACGCCAATAGCAACTTTGCCGACTTCATTCCTCTACACAGGGGACACCTGAAGGGGAGTAAATCCGTATGGAGACTGCCCCCTCGGATCACCTGTGAGAAGCGTGAAGATATGGAGGAATGGCTTCGCAAGAAGCTCTCCGATAGAAAACCGGCCAATATGTACTGGATCTATTGGGAATTCGTTAAGAATTCGCCCAATGGTCTGTACAATTACGACCAGAAGGGCAAGCTCAAGTTTGCTCTAGATGAGTACTACGGGGAGGATCGTAAGGATTGTCCCTTTCAACGTTGTACTCAAAGTGAGGGTGAGGTTGAATTCTTCATCGAGAAAGACGAGTTCCTTCGTCATCTCGTGGAGGTTCATATGCACCAGAGGCCGGAATATGTCTGAGACCGGGAGGTTGGCAAGAAATGTGCTAAGTGCACAGGATGTGTCACCCCCCGACGCGGAGACATGGTCCGGCACTATGTGACTTCGCATGGAGAGGGCCTGGAGGCAGCCATAGATCGGGTGATGAAAATTCACTCTGAACTCTATGGTAACCTTAAGGGCCTCAATGCAGAGAAGTTGGCTTCCCTCACACCGAGTACGAAGCAGTTTGCGCCTACGGTTCCTGGTACTAACCAGAAACTAAAGGCACGGTTTGCCCAGACTCCCGGGTCCGGCAAACTAGAGTATGCTCAGGAGGAGTACAATCTGTTGAACGAATGGAGGAGCAACAAGGCCCGCCGTCGTGGTGGGGCTTATGTAACTCCATCCGGAGAACAGATCCGAAGCCGCAGGGATTACCGCCAGGGACCCTCCGCGGCAGATAGGAAGAGACAGGCGTCTGAATCTCCAAGCCGAGCCAGGTCACCACTGGAGGCGTTGGAGAGACAGACGAATGGGGGAAGGAAGAAGCCACATCTCCTACTGGAACTCCTTCCCATTATGGACGAGCACCAACTCCACTAGGTGCACAGAACCCGACATTCTTTGGTGTCAGTGGACCAGGTGGCCAGTCCTCCCGGAAACACGTGCCTTTGAATGTCAAAGACCCGAAGCAGTACCCTGCTATGGGCCCACCCGGACCAGAGATGCAAATCTTTGATCAGTACGGGAGGGTCAAGCAGGAACTGCCGACAGTAGGAGGTCAAGCTCCCCGACCTACAATGAGTGCTGTGGTGAGACAACGTCCACCCGCGCCATTGTTGACAGCCAAAGACCTTAGAAGGGAATTGTCGCGGTTGCCCCTAGCTCAGGGATTACCAAATCAAGGCCCTTCTTCGACCACTGCTAGTGCGGCTACTACTGCGGTTGCTTCTTCACACACGCGTGTAGCTGTCACTGTGAGTGGGTCTGGAGCACAGCCGAAGCCTCAGGGTCAGGTACCCCCACCTGGTGCTGTGGTTCATCGGCCTAAGCTGATCCAGACAGTGGAGACCTTCTTCAAGAAGGAGGACAAATTGTCTTGCAATATTCAGAGCAAGCAATTTGAAACGTTACAGCACCATCTGGAAAACCTCCACCTGGATATGTATCATCGGACCGTGTCGAGCACTCTCCAGTGCATTGACGCGATCCAGAAGTCAGAGATCAACCGGATCTCGACTCAGATAAAGGCGGATGTTGCCAAAGATAAGCAGGAAGCTGCTAATCTGCGGCAGGAGGCCCTATCCGAGAAGGAAACAGCTTCTCAGATGCTCGACCTAGAATGAGCAACGAACATGAAGAACCAGCAAAAGTTCTTCAAGGTTTTTGGAGTTATCATGGATAACTGGGACGGCACACCTGAGCATGCTTTGAACCTGTTCGAGGCACGCCAAAAGGTGAAACTAACACCTGCTGCCCCCGCATTGGCATCTACGGATGGAACCGGTGTGGACCCCCCCGTTCAGCCTCAGGCTCAACAACCGGGTCCAAACCAGTCACCCGAGGAGAACATGGAACAGTGAAAACTGTTGCATGAAGATTGGGCATAATTGTGTGTCCCGATGTGCTATTACCTATGTATTGTTGGATAGGAAACCATTTTTTTATCCAACCCGTATTGATTCGGGTACCAAACTGTACCCTAATCCGGAAACTGAAAACAGAAGGAGAAACAAACAAGTCACTCTGGAGGAGGAGTATGAATGCTGTAAACACCATAATTGTACTGTGCCATAATATAATGACTGTGCCTATTATAAAATCATGGACAATTTACACTAATATGGACTTTTGAACTACAAACCGGATTTACTACTACACCACTACTATTTGTGAGCTAGCACTACAGGCATCAGGGTTTAGCTACGCCCATAAAGTCCATCAACAGTCTACAACTGGATCTACTATTACCTCCAGTTAGCTAGCACTACAGGCATCAGGGTTTAGCTACGCCCATAAAGTCCATCAACAGTCTACAACTGGATCTACTATTACCTCCAGTTAGCTAGCACTACAGGCATCAGGGTTTAGCTACACCCACCAACAAGTTTTACTATAGCACTTCAGGCATCAGGGTTCAGCTCGCCCATACCAAGACATCAGCAGCATCCGACTCCTGTTACATCCTCCAATCATGAAAACAAGTAACTTTGTTGATAATATTATATTGTGTGTAAAATTGTATTTATAACTATATAATATCTTTTATAAAGATATATTATTATATAAGGGTACCTATAAATATACTGGATCTGCGAATCCTAAAAGTTGTTTAAGGTAATCCTAGACCTATAACTGTCTAGATAGGTCATTCCTGGTCTCAATATATTAAGAGACTATATTTCTTTTGTAACTTGTAAATATAAAACACTAAGGTATAAACTGAGCTGCGTCTCAAAAGTATAAATATTTTTCTATAAAATAAGAGAAGGTTCAACGGATTTCTCTAAACTTAGTATTGTATTACTCAGGTTAATACCTAATTGTGTTCATATAGTATCAGATTAATTGTTCATATCTGATCATTAATATTCAATTCACTTTGTAAAGTGGACAGAGTTGTTAATTTAAAAAGTCAAAAATATTTTTTCCGGGTTCAATAACTGTAATACGATCATTATTTACAACCACCGGTCCTTTTCAGGACCCTACTGTTGTCAAAACGATACTATAAATCTGTGATAGTTGTATATTTATCATTTGTGGTTGTTATAAGCTACTGGTGGAAATGAAATGAATGACACTCGATGCTATTACTGTATAATTTTTCAGAAATAGGATAGTCTCATACTATAGCCTATTTCACATCGAGCAAGTGTAATTAATACCCCTTTTTAGTATTGTAAACAATCACTTACTAGGTTATTAATACACTGCGGTTTAATTACCCCCAAGTTATTGTCTAAGGGGGGCAGCGTAGGGGTATGGTATTTACACTTTACGTTCATGTACCCATGAGACTCAGACCTAGGTCCTTCGGGTGTAGTGGGGGAATCCGGATGGCAGGTGGCAGCACCTGCCTCTGGGTTCGTATCCATTACACCAGGGGGCCTACCACTCATCCGCCACACGTCACGTGGCCGGTCTGAGTTTCGCGGGCTTTTCCCCTATATAAGGCTGGTCCTAGCCCATGTTCTTCAGTAGTGGTTTACCCACTGCTCAACCAGGTTGTTACCCGAAAGGGTAACCGAATGCCCTAGTAGCATGTAGTCCTCTGAAGCTGTGATCGTATGTAACGTAAGCTATGAAATAAAAGCTCGGTTGCCTACCCGGAAACTTTTCTCTCTCTTCGTTATGATTTAATCTAACTTAACGAGACGAACCATTACATATGTTAACTGTGTTTTCCTGGGGGGACACACCCTTAACCCGGATTATACTAACAACCTACATGTTGATCACTTACAATACCTTAAAAAAGACGTCCCCTTCCCATGGTAAGAGTAAGATACAATGCATTTTTTGGTTGTACTATGAGTTTCTCCCTTGGACATTCTATATAACCTAAATATTAGGCTGCAGACCAATTTCTGTATGGTTGCCATAGCAACCAAAAGACCATCAAATCTAGAAAATGTCAAAGAGGAAAATTTGAAAATGAATCTGATCATTTCATTTCATATACTTTGTGGTGTTCAAAAATGTATCTATAACCCTAGATATAACTAATATTCAAGTATATGCATACAAAATTTGGTTGTCATGGAGATGTAAGTTCCAGAGATATGGCCTATTCTTGTAAAGTGACATATACATATGTTGATAAGGGGTTTGGTTTTCCTATATATAGGCACGTATTATGTAGTGATATGCATTCACATGTTCATTTTGAAATGGTTCATATATAGGTATACAGGACATTACATATATACCTTCAGTCCTCTTATGGCAAAACAATGACTAGTATAATTTGGGTTAATTGTGCTCGAACATCAAGAAACATTCTTCGTTCTCTCATTATTTTCTCAAATGTAAATATGAGTAGTAAAATCATCTTGCTTCCTTGAGTTACATTGGAACTTTGTTATAGTTATTTCAGTATGGAAATGCAGGTCAAAGTACTCAATCACATAGAGTACAGGTGTGCAGCCCCCTACCCCCCCCCCACTTGTTCAGCCCTTACCTGTGGCGCTTGTAGCCCGTATGGTGCAGTAGTACCCTGGGACCAGACAGGGGCCTGAAGGCGCAGCCTGCCTAATACTAGCACAGTAGTACCCCGCAGGACAAGGCCTGCAGATGTTAGCATCTCCACTGGTGGTAGTTGTTATATAGCTGGGCTGAAAGGTACCACTGGGACAGTCATAGCAGTAGTAACTACTCTGCCGATACTGACCCGGTACACAGGTTCTTGAGCCTGGAAGGGAAAACGGATGGACATTTTATTTTCACAGTGACCTGTCATTTCACTAGTGGCTCATAGATAACCAATTTTGTTGGTATACATGAGGAAAGGACAAACATTCCAAAAATGATCAGCCCACATTCACCCAATAACCAGTCTGATGAAAAAGCCATGGACTCTTGCTGAATTTTTGTGAAAGCAAAGAAGGGTGCACTCGCCAATGGGAGTAAATGTGATCATTAGAAGGAAGGATGGAAAATGATACTATCAGTTACTGAATAGGGAAAGGAAGGGCAAAGCAAGATAAGAAATGAAGACGTACTCGTAGATGTGCAATATGCAGCACTGGAAGCCCCAGGTGAGGAAATGGTGCCAGCTGGGCAGGCCGTTGGTGCCTTACTGCCCAGGGTACAGTAGTAGTCAGCAGGACAGAGGAGGCTGGTAGAACTGGTGCTACCCTGGGGGCAGTAGTACCCTGTCCTGCACGAACCCTCAGGTGTACTTAGACCCGTCCTGGAGTAGAAGGAAGGATTAATACATGGGGACAGTAGTACCCTGCCCTGCACGAACCCTCAGATGTACTCAGACCCGTCCTGGAGTAGAAGGAAGGATTAATCGATGGGGGCAGTAGTACCCTGTCCTGCATGAACCCTCAGGTACACTCAGACCCGTCCTGGAGTAGAAGGAAGGATTAATACATGGGGACAGTAGTACCCTGCCCTGCACGAACCCTCAGGTGTACTCAGACCCGTCCTAGAGTAGAAGGAAGGATTAATACATGGGGACAGTAGTACCCTGCCCTGCACGAACCCTCAGGTGCACTCAGACCCGTCCTGGAGTAGAAGGAAGGATTAATACATGGGGCAGTAGTACCCTGTCCTGCACGAACCCTCAGGTGTACTCAAACCCGTCCTAGAGTAGAAGGAAGGATTAATACATGGGGGCAGTAGTACCCTGCCCTGCACGAACCCTCAGGTGCACTCAGACCCGTCCTGGAGTAGAAGGAAGGATTAATACATGGGGCAGTAGTACCCTGTCCTGCACGAACCCTCAGGTGTACTCAGACCCGTCCTAGAGTAGAAGGAAGGATTAATACATGGGGCAGTAGTACCCTGCCCTGCACGAACCCTCAGGTACACTCAGACCCGTCCTGGAGTATAAAGAAGGATTAATACATGGGGGCAGTAGTACCCTGCCCTGCACGAACCCTCAGGTGTACTCAGACCCGTCCTGGAGTAGAAGGAAGGATTAATACATGGGGGCAGTAGTACCCTGTCCTGCACGAACCCTCAGGTACACTCAGACCCGTCCTGGAGTAGAAGGAAGGATTAATACATGGGGACAGTAGTACCCTGCGCTGCACGAACCCTCAGGTGTACTCAGACTAGTCCTGGAGTAGAAGGAAGGATTAATACATGGGGGCAGTAGTACCCTGTCCTGCACGAACCCTCAGGTACACTCAGACCCGTCCTGGAGTAGAAGGAAGGATTAATACATGGGGGCAGTAGTACCCTGCCCTGCATGAACCCTCAGGTGTACTCAGACCCGTCCTGGAGTAGAAGGAAGGATTAATACATGGGGGCAGTAGTACCCTGTCCTGCACAAACCCTCACGTACGCTCAGACCCGTCCTGGAGTAGAAGGAAGGATTAATACATGGGGGCAGTAGTACCCTGTCCTGCACGAACCCTCAGGTACACTCAGACCCGTCCTGGAGTATAAAGAAGAATTAATACATGGGGGCAGTAGTACCCTGTCCTGCACAAACCCTCAGGTACACTCAGACCCGTCCTAGAGTAGAAGGAAGGATTAATACATGGGGACAGTAGTACCCTGCACTGCACAAACCCTCAGGTGTACTCCGACCCGTCCTGGAGTAGAAGGAAGGATTAATACATGGGGGCAGTAGTACCCTGTCCTGCATGAACCCTCAGGTGTACTTAGACCAGACCTGGAGTAGAAGGAAGGATTAATACATGGGGGCAGTAGTACCCTGTCCTGCACGAACCCTCAGGTGTACTCAGACCCGTCCTAGAGTAGAAGGAAGGATTAATACATGGGGACAGTAGTACCCTGTCCTGCATGAACCCTCAGGTACACTCAGACCCGTCCTGGAGTAGAAGGAAGGATTAATACATGGGGAAAGTAGTACCCTGCACTGCATGAACCCTCAGGTGTACTCAGACCCGTCCTGGAGTAGAAGAAAGGATTAATACATGGGGGCAGTAGTACCCTGCCCTGCACGAACCCTCAGGTGTACTCAGACCCGTCCTGGAGTATAAAGAAGGATTATTACATGGGGGCAGTAGTACCCTGCCCTGCATGAACCCTCAGGTGTACTCAGACCCGTCCTGGAGTAGAAGGAAGGATTAATACATGGGGGCAGTAGTACCCTGCCCTGCACGAACCCTCAGGTGTACTCAGACCCGTCCTGGAGTAGAAGGAAGGATTAATACATGGGGGCAGTAGTACCCTGTCCTGCACGAACCCTCACGTACACTCAGACCCGTCCTGGAGTAGAAGGAAGGATTAATACATGGGGGCAGTAGTACCCTGTCCTGCACGAACCCTCAGGTACACTCAGACCCGTCCTGGAGTATAAAGAAGGATTAATACATGGGGGCAGTAGTACCCTGTCCTGCACGAACCCTCAGGTACACTCAGACCCGTCCTAGAGTAGAAGGAAGGATTAATACATGGGGACAGTAGTACCCTGCACTGCACGAACCCTCAGGTGTACTCAGACCCGTCCTGGAGTAGAAGGAAGGATTAATACATGGGGGCAGTAGTACCCTGTCCTGCACGAACCCTCAGGTACACTCAGACCCGTCCTGGAGTAGAAGGAAGGATTTATACATGGGGGCAGTAGTACCCTGTCCTGCATGAACCCTCAGGTACACTCAGACCCGTCCTAGAGTAGAAGGAAGGATTAATACATGGGGACAGTAGTACCCTGCCCTGCATGAACCCTCACGTACACTCAGACCCGTCCTGGAGTAAAAGGAAGGATTAATACATGGGGACAGTAGTACCCTGTCCTGCATGAACCCTCAGGTACACTCAGACCCGTCCTGAAGTAAAAGGAAGGATTAATACATGGGGGCAGTAGTACCCTCAGGTGCGCTCAGGCCAGTCCTGGAGTAAAAAGAAGGATGTAATACATGGGGGCAATAGTACCCTGCCTTATAGCTGTCAAAACTACCAACCCAACCACGGCTGGTGTTATCCGGACGAGGATCTTATCCAGATAACAATCATATTCGGACGAGATTATCTGAGAAATGGGACAAGACATATTTTCTTATACAAGGACCATACTAGAAAGTCTAAGACACATGACAAAATATATTTTCTAAGACACAGGACCATATGAGAATACCTATGACAGTGGACCACATGAGAAAATCTAACTCTTATAATTGTACATGCATATGAGTCCTATATCTTAGTAAGCTATACTACAGTGTGTCCTTTTTCTTATACATCTCATTTCTTATATCCCCAATTGTGTCCTGTTTCTAATATTCCCAAAATTGTCCCATTTCTTAAAAATGCATCCCGTTTCTTAGAAAATCTTTTCTGCATAAGCACCTTATTTGGATGAGATCCTCGTCCGAATAGCACTTGCCCCCAACCACCATCTAGTAAATGATAACCAGTGTGTTTGGTGTTTTACCTTGAGCAGTAGTAGCCTGAGGGGCAGGTCTTACATCCTCCGGGGTGGCGGCTAGATGTGGATTCAGGCTGGTAGGTACCCATGGGGCATGGGACGCATTCCGTACCGTTATAGTAGGTACCAGGTAGGCAGTCTTCAAACTGGGCATCAACTGTAAAAATTAGTACATAGGGTTATAGAAGTTATAAGGGGTACACTTAGGAGGTTGTTGACCCTATGGGAAAAAATAGTTTTGCCTAAGATGTCCCTGACCTGTAGCACTCTTTGTAGTCCTAAGTTGTTTTTTTCTTAAATGGCACACAAGTGGTCAACACAAGAGCACCGGAAAGAGTGTGTAACAAAAGTAGAGATCTCATAATGCAGCACACACTATTTTTCAGCAAGACAGGTGCCTTTTCAAACTTACATTGTGAATAGAAGTTGAATGGTGAAGCAGAGCATAACTTCTTTGGAAAAGAGGGCACCTACTCCCAGCTGTATTTAGCATATGAGCAACACCCTCCAGAACCTTTAGAGTAGGTATATTTGGGGTACATTAGAGTAGGTACCTGGTGTATACTCAGTACCATTAGAGCAGGTACACGGGGTAAACCCAGTATCATTAGAGTGGGTTCACAGCTACACTCAGTAACATTAGAGTAGGTACCTGAGTACACACAGTACCATTAGCGTAGGTACACAGGGTACACTCAGTAACATTAGAGTAGGTAACCGAGTACACTCAGTAACATCAGAGTAGGTACATGGGGTAAACCCAGTATCATTAGAGTGGGTTTACAGCTACACTCATTAACATTAGAGTAGGTACCTGAGTACACACAGTACCATTAGAGTAGGTACACAGGGTACACTCAGTAACATTAGAGTAGGTACCCGAGTACACTCAGTAACATTAGAGTAGGTACACAGGGTATATGCAATATCATTAGAGTAGGTACACGGGTACACTTAATAACATTAGAGTAGGTACACAGGGTACACTCAGTACCATTAGCGTAGGTACACAGGGTACACTCAGTAACATTAGAGTAGGTACACAGGGTACACTCAGTAACAATAGAGTTGGTACACAGGGTACACTCAGTAACATTAGAGTAGGTACACAGGGTACACTCAGTAACATTAGAGTAGGTACACGGGTACACTCAGTAACATTAGAGTAAGTACACAGGGTATATGCGGTATCATTAGAGTAGGTACATGAGGTAAACCCAATAACATTAGAGTAGGTTCACAGGGTCACTCAGTAACATTAGAGTAGGTACACGGGTACACTCAGTAACATTAGAGTAGGTGTGCAGGGTACACTCAGTACCATTAGAGTAGGTATATGGGGTACACTCAGTACCGTTAGAGTAGGTACATGGGGTACACTCAGTACCATTAGAGTAGGTATGCAGGGTACACTCAGTACCATTAGAGTAGGTATGCAGGGTACACTCAGTACCATTAGAGTAGGTATACGGGGTACACTCAGTACCATTAGAGTAGGTATGCAGGGTACACTCAGTACCATTAGAGTAGGTGCATGGGGTACACACAGTACCATTAGAGTAGGTGCATGGGGTACACACAGTACCATTAGAGTAGGTGCATGGGGTACACTCAGTACCATTAGAGTAGGCATGCAGGGTACACTCAGTACCATTAGAGTAGGTATGCAGGGTACACTCAGTACCATTAGAGTAGGCATGCAGGGTACACTCAGTACCGTTAGAGTAGGTGCATGCATGGGGTACACACAGTACCATTAGAGTAGGTGCATTGGGTACACACAGTACCATTAGAGTAGGTGCATGGGGTACACTCAGTACTATTAGAGTAGGTATACGGGGTACACTCAGTACCATTAGAGTAGGTATACAGGTACACTCAGTACCATTAGAGTAGGCATGCAGGGTACACTCAGTACCATTAGAGTAGGTGCATGGGGTACACACAGTACCATTAGAGTAGGTGCATGGGGTACACTCAGTACCATTAGAGTAGGTACACGGGTAGACTCAGTACCATTAGAGTAGGTATACTGGGTACACTCAGTACCATTAGAGTAGGCATGCAGGGTAAACTCAGTACCATTAGAGTAGGTGCATGGGGTACACTCAGTACCATTAGAGTTGGTACACGGGTAAACTCAGTACCATTAGAGTAGGCATGCAGGGTAAACTCAGTACCATTAGAGTAGGTACACGGGTACACTCAGTACCATTAGAGTAGGTATACGGGGTACACACAGTACCATTAGAGTAGGCATACAGGTACACTCAGTACTCATTGTACTGAATCATTAATACCAACAGACCCTTCAAGTTTGGTGGCAGTAAATATGTTCCTCTTGTCAATTGCTTTGTGTCAATAGATGGCGTACACACTGTCAAGTTGTCTTTTCTTTATATGCCCTTGCTGTTAACCGACTGAGGTTAAATGAGGTATACATGTATATATATATATATATATATACATACATACATACATACATACATACATACATACATACATATATACATATATTCAAGAATAAAACACTCTATACTCACCAGATATAAAAGCAGCAAAAAGCAGTACAGACAAAACAACCAGCCCCATGTTTGTCATATCTAGGACTTTGTGGTATGTAGTCAGGAACTCTATATTTATAAGGAAAAACGCTCTGCAATAGAAACCAAAGTCTATACATGTGAGAGGACATGTAAAGACAAGGGGATATCCATGTGGAGGATCCATGGGCGACCCTTTTTGCTTGCCTTATAGCACCTGTGCAAAGCAAGGGTAAAACCAGAAGAAATTATGATGTGCTTCAGCCTGACCATAGCTAGATAGTTGAGTAAACCCTACCTATTTATTTGGGTGCACATTTTAAAAGATACATAAATTTACACACTTATAGCATTAGGCGTGTAGCCTAATATATATATTCAAACATTATCAATTCTCTCTCTCTCTCTCTCTCTCTCTCTCTCTCTCTCTCTCTCTCTCTCTCTCTCTCTCCTATATTTGTGTTTGAGTGTGAAACACAGTTTGTTTTGTTTGGCCTGACAAGTTGTGGATGTCTGGTGAGAGAAACACCTGGTGTCTTCCCAAAGTCATGGTACGCCTATAGACATTAATACCAGTTTCGGTGATAACATTAACCCTTTAAGTCCTTATGGGCCTCTAGTATAGGTGTGACATGATGCTCATTACAGGCTGAAACAACACACAGTACTAGACTGCTAGTACATGGTTATATGTTTTATTTTATGTGAATAACTTCTTCCCGTAGAGATAGCATTGCGCGGCCGATCGCCACACCCCCAGTGGCGTAACGTGTGTCGATCCACCACAGCGGCAGATCCACCACTGCAGCCTCGTTCTGGGTGCATGCCTTCAAAATGGCGGACCGGCGCTTGTGCGGGGCACTACGGTAACGGATTTTGTTAATTTTCAGTTAATTAAATACTCTAAAAACATAAAATAAATATAGAACTAACCTCCCCTGGTGTCCTCGGTGGACGATCCACCCCTCGGGAGCAGCCTAGTCTCCTATGTTGTCTCAGCCTGTGATGCTCATTAGCATCCTCCTAATGGGGATAATGATATAGTAATGCAATGGCCGTCTTTAAAGGGTTTACCTGTCTTATTACATTATACTTTAGAAACTGTGTCCCTCTCTCTATGCTTGGAAAATCCTTTAGTTTCAATACCATGTGAGGCTGTTCCCACCCTGAAGTACATGTTTATCACTAACCCTGGATTATTCTTTAGAATGCAATCTGACGGATTAATCAGAAATAAATAGCACATGGAATTAATGAATCATAAATAGACTTATTTTATTAAATTGCTGTCCGTAAATGATGTCACATCCATGCTCCCACTTTCCCATTTCGCGCTTCATCCGTAAAATTTCGTGACAAATCAATGGAGGGAAATGTTACCTAGGTAGTCACTTGATTCTGATTATTCTTGATTGGTGTCATTTCCATTGTTGTCATGGCGGGCACACTTGTGTTGTTGAAATAATGTCCATATAACATTATTTGAAGTTCTGCTGCAAGGTTGATGCGAGGTTGAAATTCGATTGAAATCTGAAAATTGACAATGTTGATTCATTGTTGATAATTATATTATTGTTTCAAAGCTAATAGTTATCAGGCGATAATACTTTTTTATTTTATGTGAATAACTTCTTCCCATAGAGATAGCATTGCAGGGCTGATCGGCACACCCCCAGTGGAGTAACGTGTGCCGATCCACCACAGCGGCCGATCCACCACTGCAGCCTTGTTCTGGGTGCATGTAAACATTCAAAATGGCGGACCGGCGCTCGTACGGAAAACTACGGTACCGGATTTTGATAATTTTTCCTTATTTAAACCCTCTAAAAACATAAAATAAATATAGAACTAAACTCCCCTGGTGTCCTCGGTGGCCGATCCACCCCTCGGGACCCCCCCTCATGGTGGATTGGCCACCTCGTACACCATGGTCGTTTAGTTCTATCTATGACCTATCAAGACTGAATTAACAGTAAATGTTAAAGTGACACTGGCAAGAAAAATAAATGTTGAATTGACAATGTTATCTAAAAGATGATATATCAGCCGGAATGGGCCTGACATGCTTGTGAAGAAACCGTTGGCTGAGATTAATCCTCGTTCACCTTTACAATTATATTGCTGCCCCCTGAAAGGGAAACATCACTTTAATTTCATGACATCAGCTTTTGATAGCCTTTGTATCAAATAAAAAGTGTCTGGCATAGATATTGTAATGTGTATCACTATAGAGGCAATCAGCAGGCATAAATGATGCATCTGATGACGTCACAATTGGGCTAAATGCATCAGGTGTTGCATTGTTCATGCATGGAGGGTGATGCATAATGTGATAATAAGCTATTAATGCATTGATAACCTAGGACTCGGTGCGGTTTGCTGGAAGTATTCGCCTGACCCCGCAGCGGGAGGGCAAATATTTCCAGCTAACCTCACCGAGTCCTAGGTTATTAATACGTTTATCACACTTATTCATCCATTTTGTATGAATTTCTTACCTTATAACCCTGTATTTAATGTAAGAGAAGACATTTTGTAAATCCAAGCGACAAATTTGAGCTTCTTCCTTGTAGCGCCATCTTGTCCTGATCATTTACATAGCAGCCTCGTTCTGGTTGCCGGCTGCACGCAAAGGGAGCATTTATTTTTTCAAACCAGAATTAACATGTTTCCCGCCTATACTGTTCTATAGTGATACATCGTTATATATAAGAACAAGAAGGACAAGTCATTGCAAAACTCAACAATTTTAGTTAAATATATGAAAATAACATGAAAAATCTTAGTAACAGAATATCTCAGGTGGTTCAGGTGTCTCCACCTATACATCAAAGTCCTTCTATTTATTTCATATGCACATTAACATTGCAGTTAGAAAATTGGACATTCAAGAACACAGTAGTGTGTGGTTGTACATTTTTCAGGTTGATTTCCTGGTCGGTACAGATAGTAGTAGAAGTGCCTTCTTGACCTTCAGCACCTGCCAGCATCATAGCCATTTTATGTCTCACACTGTCTGGTGTCTTTGAATAATAATCGATACTTGCTTCTGATTTGTGTCCTGTGACACTTTTGATGTCACGGGCAACAATGCCCTTATCACGGAGGGTTGTCACCACGGTTGCCCTTATACAGTGGTTGGTATACATTTTCGAGAGTTTTGCATCTTTACTTATGTTGGGCATGAATTTGCCAATGGTATTAACCCCCATGGGGTTTTTGGTGCACCAAGCTGTGCTAAGACGAAAATCTTTCTTCTTGGATGTTTGGAGGAAATTTGCTATTGCTTTTTGAAAGGTAAATCTTCATAGACTTCATAGGACAGTCTGGTTTATCAGTTCCATACATCCTTTATTCATGCACGGCTACATTTTGAGATAAGCCCTGATGATTTTTTTCTGCAACGTTTTATTTCAGAGTACAGAATTCTACACCATTTTGATCTTTTTTGAATACAAAATCATCCTTAGTTAATTTATGGAGTCCTTCTCTTGCTCGACGCCCAAACTAAAGACTCATCTCATAAAATACCTTTCTCTGAAGGGAGGTGGGATTGTCATTGCTTAGAACTCTAGTAGAATACATCTTAGCAATATCTGCTGCACTAATTGAATTGTAGTGTGAAGAAGTATCTAGCCCTGCTTTTTTGTTTATTTTGATGTGACCTTTTAACACATTATTTGCTTGAGCAAACATGCCATCAGTGATTATGTTGAAAGGAACATTATTGGGTGTAGTAGAAAGAAATCTGTGTAAAGCTGCTCTGACACACATCAATGAATGTTTTGAGTACTCCTGTCCCTCTTTATTTCTCACTTCTGTGTAGAATTTTCATAGAACTATAGCCAGAGCCTCTGCAGAGAAATTTTCAAAGTCCTCCTGTTCGTTAGTTTGCACTAACCATGCTGAAAATAGAAAAAAAATTAATCATAATAACACCAGATTTAATATAAACATCATTTAAACTGTATTCATATGCTATCGATACAACCCAAATGAAATAATAACTGTCTCTGCGTCGTCAACTTTCATATACATGGTACTGGGCATAGCTGTGGCGCGTGGCCCTGAACATATATATACCGTCTTGTCACTACAAAAATAACTAACCTTTTAACATCTTCGCGCCCCATCTGGTCTGCATGTGTGTAGCGTTTGCTTTTGAGGCCTTCTCCATCTCAGCTATGGCTTCAGGATCCATCTGTGTAAATCTATTGGCTTTGTCTTCCGCAATGTTGCCAGCAGTTTGTTTACCTCTTGAACAGCTGGCTGCGTGTCAGGTGCAGAAGATTCGTCCGGGCCAGATTCATCTCCAAATGTTACATTGAATATCCTCATATTTCTCTTCACTTCTGTTATTTCTGAGCTGTCTGAGGTCAATTGTATCTTGTAGTAGAAGCATCCACTCAAAATAACCTTGGTTATAACACCAAGCACCCATCCTTCCTCTGTATTTATCTCCACCGACTCGCCAACTTTGTAACGCAACGACCATGTATTCGAAGCCATTTTGGAAATCTCCAGTGATTGAGACTAGAATCTATCCACTTCTGGCAAGGAGGCAATGCGTGTTTGTTTACAAGCTTTCAACGCTCCAAACATAAATCTTTTTTTTTATGTATAATTCCTGTTTAATGGAGGAAAACATCATGAAATCATCATCTAGAGACATTATATTTACTCCCTATATGAATCATTTACATGGAAACAGCGGATAAAATGGTTAAATAGGTGTGCATTGATGAAGCCATTCTCCATATTTCTATGGTAAGTTGACTCAGTCTATACTATATAACGAGCTGCATGGTTTAGTGGTTATGGTACTCGTCCTCAGCCCGCGTGGCCGGGGTTCGATCCTTGGTACAGTTGTGTTATGACATTTCTATTAACACGTTCCATATACTACCAAAGATGTCTTAGAAAATAATATAAACTCTGAGAGCTCGGTTAATTAGCGTTTAATGTATGTTATGGGAATGCACGAGTGGATTTACGGGTTAATAATCCACGACCCCGAAGGGGGAGTGGATTATTAACCCGTAAATCCACGAGTGCATTCCCATAACATACATTAAAGCGTTTATCGAACATATTTCTCCATTTTGTATCAATTTCTTACCTTATAACCCAAGAATTAATCCATGAGAAGACATTTTGTAAGTGCATCCGATCCGCACGGTTTGACAAGCCAGCGTAGCCATTGTTTTTAGTCCACCCGTCATACCCTCGTCTTTCCAACTATTTTTCGGGTATAATCCAAGGATGTCAAGCCCTGTTATTCTACCACCACCAAATATACGATCTCTAGTTGGTGTTTGCATACATTTTGTCTCCATTTTCTTCGAAATAAATAAGAATCCATTGATTTTCCATAACGATCCAAAGCACACGGCCCGGTACCGGCCATTTCGTCTTGTTGACAAAGCGGATAGGTGCCCAGATGTACATGACCTACTTTTGGCTTAACCCACTTCCAGCAAGGAGGTCAGCCGGGTCAGTTGCGTATCGCTATGGAAAATCAATGGATTCTTATTTATTTCGAAGAAAATGGAGGAATTTGACATGGCATGTTCATCTAGGATATCTAAGGATGTTTCTCTGTTAATAACTCCACCAGGCTCCATATATTCTAGGCTAACGAGGTGTGTAAACTTCAGGTATGTCGGAAAACTTTTTCAAATCCTCCATGTGCAGTGGTTTCTAGCACCGGTCGGCTTGGTATAGTGGACAGCGAGCTCGCCTCCTGCCCCAGCGGCAGGGGATCGATTCCCCGTTGAACCTAAACGGTTTTAACTGGAAAACTATGGTGTGGTTGACTTTGTATACTTCGCCAATTTATTATCATGTCCAGATTGAAACTAGCAGCCTCTTGAAGCCGAAGAAAAGGTCTCAGAGTGCGTTATGGCTGGATAAGGAACTGGGGTTATGAGCAAAAAAGCACAGTTGAGGCTCAGATAGTTAGATAAACCCCAATAACAGAACAGGATTATGACCAAAAAAGCACGCTGATGGGCCTGAAACGTGAGATAAATTTAGAATAATGAATAATACACCATCATGATCTTAGACAGAAAACTTCAGTAGGATTATCTTGTAATATATCTCAAAGGAAATAGACAAATTGTGCTGGTAAAATTCTACAAACACTATCTGATTTTATGCTAACAGTGCTGTGCAAGCACTAATCAGGTGCATTTTGCCCAATCATGTCGTCATAAGATGCATCAGATAAGGCTGCTCTCTTCCTCTGTGGGGATACTTTGACTCCAATTATGATAATGTTCGGACATCTTGATTTTTGGCTGATGTTTGGAAAATGAAAGTTTGTTGTCTAAGGAACATAAAAAAAATCAAGCAACGTATGTTTGCAGGGGATGGGAGCCAAATCATTATTTTGGGAAATCATACCCAGGACTATACATATTTCACTAACTATGCCAGAATATTTTCATTTGAAAGGCTATCAAATTATGACGTCATGAACCTTGGGTGTTGTTTTCCTTTAAGCTGCTGTTTGTTGGCAAATATCCTTACTTTCACTTTATGTTATGAACTGTAAAGAATAACTGTTGAATTTTACCAGGGATCCTTGTAAAACTGAACAGTGAACCACTGTAATTATATAGCAGGGAGCTAGTGTAGTTTTACTAGAAGCTCCAGGTGGCAGTATGGTGGTACAAGGAATCTCTGAAAACAACGACGGATCTCTGACAACTTTGGGACGAGGATTCAATCATTATTTCAATGACATTTCTTACAGTGTGTATACAACCCTTTTCAGTGTCACAAAATAGCAGAGGATTTGAATATAGGGCATTAGCATATTAGGCTATGGAGGCCGCCATATTGGTTAGGCCCCCCGACTCCAGAGCAGAGCATTCTGGGTAATTTTCTTATCAGCCCCCAGAATAATGGTCAGTGATAACACTGATAAGCTGTCCCCTACCCCTTATCTCAATCACCCCAAGTACCTCTCTATTGTTTCAGGTGTGAAGTAAGGTGATAATTCTGATAGGGAGACCATGCCCTGATTGGCTTACCTGTGGTATCAAACAGAAATTTCAATGATCTATTGGTCTTTAATTCTAAATATTTGATCTATTTCTAGATTATCTACTTGATATGGTGAATCCACACATATGAATTATAGAAAAATCCCATGGATAGTTATTAAGGTGGGTTGCTACCATTGAATCAAAAATCCTAGATTTTCTTCATTTTTCTCCTAGAGGTACAAAAAATCATCTAGAATAAGAATATGAAAAGAAAAGTAGAGGGTCCCGAGCTACTTTTTTTTTACAGATTTTTGAAAAATAAAAGTATTTTAATCTTCACCTAGAAATTAGAGAAAATGTGTCACAGGTTTGAGAATTCTTTCTGTCATAAATATTTAATACAGAGATACGAAACCTCACATGGTAAATGGTCTGATATCCTTATTTATTAAGAATTTTTTATTTTAACTCCACATTATGGCATTCTTGGTAAATTTCTCATTTTTTTTTAAAAGAGAGGGGTAAATTTTCTATTGTTTTATAACAAAAACAAATAAAATTCATATTTTCAACCACTAGATTTTTCTTAAACTTCTTCAGGATATTGTTCAAATAATTTGCCTTTCAATAAGAATAACTTTGATATGGGGTCCCATGCATTATTTTTATAGTTTTGGCCATTTGAATTAAAAAAGTATTGAAAAAAATAACAAAAATCCTTATTCAAAGCATTGCATGATGGGTAAAATATGCAAATCCTTGTCATTTGGCTGCTTCATTATATGCTCTTGGTCACTGTGAAGAGCCTACCACTTCTAGGGCATTGTCTTGGTATTGTAAGTGCTATAATTCTAAGGTTCAAAAGAATGTTAGAGAATCATGAGAAAAATCTAGATTCAAATGTCCCAGAATTTCAAAGTATCATAGAATAAATGATTTTGATCGAAACCATTCAATTTTTTTTGTGAACATTGCTGATATAAGTATGCCCATACCAAATATGGTTTGATTCTGATGAATATAACCTATATTCGCAGGGACCTGCGCAGTAGGCTCAAATTCGATAGTAGCGACCCACCTTAATTGGCAGGTTGTCAAATTAGACTATACAAAGAGGCCAAATGATTATCTAGCCCCCGACTACATGAGCCACCTAGCTGATTTCCTTAGTACCAGCAATGTGCTAGTCCCGTATAGCCTAGATTGTCTACTTCTTGGTGCTGCATAAACGTATCACGATGCCCTTATTTATTTAACTCATGGGTTTTGAATTTTGAAAATCCATTGACTGGAACAAAAGTTATTTCATTTCAAATTTTCAATTTTTCGAGCAAATGCTTAAAGTCTAGGTGCGTCTTATACATGAGGCATTACGGTACATTGACTGTCCTTTAGTGTAAATGGTCATATTTTATTGAAAAGCCATAAGGGCATTCAGCCAAACTCATTATAATCGACCCTCCCTCAAAAAAAAAGCACACCTGATGAGACTTTTAGATTGGACCCCACCCCATTTTTTCTGTAGTCCTAACACCTCTAGTATGTGTACTACAAAATTCATCAATTGGCTAAATTGGTCCAAACATAAAAATTCTGCTCAGATTTCAATCTCCAAATTTGGAACCCCCTAAAACTCTGCTGTGAGAGTGTTTCCATATTTGGCATGTGTTTGAACCCAAACCCAGGCTCTCATCCCTGAAAGTCTCCAGTTTGAGACATTCAGTGGTAGTGTTTTGTTGGAGGAAGACATCTACTCCGCTCCCTCCTAAATGGTCATATTGCTTATTGATCCATTTTCCGAATTTCTCATTTTCCAAATGATCCCATCATAATACCCCTCATTGTTCAAAATTGCCAAAGGAATATTATTTTTACAGTATCTACATATATGCATGGCCTTGATAAATGAACTATGCGAGTATGAGGAACGTTTTTAAACATATAACAAAGACCCAGTCCCTATTTCAGGCAAGTTGTTCACGATTCAAAGCTTTTATTGTATGGTAATATTATATTGAACACATGGAACAATTTCTTTTGATTAGATATTGGTATACAACTATTCGCTGTCCTGTTTCTCCTCTTCCTCGGGCATGTACTTCTATAAGCTGGCCAAAGTTCTTCAGTGGTATCATCAGATTCTTTTGTATTCAGAAATGCAGTATTTCAATAACTTTTTCATATCATTCTGCAGGCAGTGGCTCTATATATTTCATATATAATTTACTTTAGTGGACATTTTCATCAGATGAAGTCAAGTCCTTATATCATCAGCCTTCATATAGAGTTCCTACTCCTTGTTCTTCTGCAGAATCTCCATCAGGCTTCTGATGCTGTTATCCTGTTCTGTAGCCCCCCTCCTGTTGGGGCTCTTGAGTTGACAGGACACAGCAGCAAACCTACCACAGGTACAGGTGAACTTATCAATGTCTACCTGGTCATCAAACACCTCCCCCATGGCATTACAGGTACCACAGGTGAGCTTATAGCCTGAACACTTGCAGAACTTGCCGGCATTGGAGCCTGAGGTCGCCTTCTTGAGGTCGTTAGGCATGTAGTAGTCCCGTCCGTCCCAGCACCACGCCTGGCTTCCAACTGAAATGTAAGGGAGATGTGTAGTGGTAAGGGAGATGTGTAGTGGTAAGGGAGATGTGTAGTGGTAAGGGAGATGTGTAGTGGTAAGGGAGATGTGTAGTGGTAAGGGAGATGTGTAGTGGTAAGGGAGATGTGTAGTGGTAAGGGAGATGTGTAGTGGTAAGGGAGATGTGTAGTGGTAAGGGAGATGTGTAGTGGTTAGAAACTCTCGCTGTTATGTTTTTGAGATTTGGTATAATAATCTTTGAACTGGATTCTATCTGGAGGGTGATTCTTAAAAACTCACGATATAGAATTACAATTTTCGTCAGGACACAAAGGTCTCTAAATCAGGTCTAATCAAGTTCATAACTGATATTTCTGCATAATCTCTGCATGAAATATGCATATGTAACACTGGAAATGTATAATCATTTGAAAATGTGGCTATCTTCTCTTTCTAAAATGATTGTTTATATATGTATAACATGGCCACAAAAAGGTCATCAGTTTTTTAGAATTGCCCTCCAGATGTCCTTAACAATGGTTATGTATAAAAGAGACGATTTACATTATAAGAAGAAATTAAAAAGATGCCAAATCAGAGCCTTTCCAAGATCACTGCAAGGAAACGGTTCTGGTTGAAATGTTTAAATAATTCAACTAGGAAAGGAAAGGGGTGTGCAAATATGGACGACTTAAGATTATTCATCGACATCATAAGGTGAAAGAAAAGATGAGAATTTTTCATCCAAAAGTATGATATTCCACAAGACCACTTTATGATTATTATTCAGTAGGTTATTCATAAAAAGTGACGACCCATCTAGAATTAAACGATGAATTTAGAAACGATCCTTCTAGAAAATTATTTCTAGAATTATTTGCAGAAAATGCAAATCTTTTACAATCTTTCATGCCCTAAAAGAATATTGATTGAATTAATGATTATTCTGAATGAAATAGTGTGTTCCAAAGGCTGTAATTCTATTGTTTCCAGGAAGTATCAGTATTGACGAATTACATAATTCTCTGGTCATTTTCCCTTGACGACATCGTGAGTTTTTATGAATCACCCTGCTGGTTAAATTCCTGTTAGGACATAAAGTGACTACGATAATATAAAGAATATATTTGTGTGCAGGTATACTGGGGGTAAACACTATAGTGGCTACTGCAAACTACCACCGCACTGAAAACATGGTGAACACTTTAGGTCCTCAAGTTGACGATACTTAAAAACTACAGTTTTAGGTAGTCAAAATGACGACTTTAGGTCGTCATCCTGACGACCTGAGTCATCAGGATGACAATACTGACAGTACAGAGTCATCATATTGACGACTTAGGTCGTCAGGATGACGACTTAAAGTCGTAATTTTGACTACCTAAAGTTGTAGTTTTAGGTATCGTCAACTTGCGGACCTTAAGTGGTCACCGCTGACTAGTTTCAGAACTTCTAGGTTTTCAGTGTGGAAAGAGAGTACAATGTGCATGAGAATCATCAGATTGCATGGAACAGCATTGTGTGGAAGGACTGTAATGTTCAGATAATTAGACATATAAGCAAATATCCACCACCATGGAATATTTTTGCATCGTATTCACCGAGGTGAGGCTGTCCATATTGAATGACGCCTTATACGCCATGACATTTGCATTTATGTCATGGCGTATGGGGTTAATTTGCTTTGATACAGCTCCATTCAAAATCCAAGATGGCGGACCCCATTGAATACAAGCATATTGTATTCCATGCCCCCATAGAATACGGCTGTTCTAGTACTAATCTATAGTAATGACTGTATCTGCCATGACATAATGTGCAAAGGATGCTATGTACATGTGACCACTGCAAGAGATAGAAAAGATAAAAAAGTGTAATGTCTATGACAATATTTAACAAGTGCAATATATAGAACAGGAAAAGATGAGTATATGTTTACACAACAATTAGGGGATGCTGAAAATTTCAATGGTAAAATGCATGGAAATAAGAACAAAGTGCAATACAGAAAACACAAAACTAATCTGGATTAACAGCTGAAATTGGGGAATGAATAGATGGAGAAGTGTGCACACAACAATTATCAACTAACAGAATGTGGAAAGAAGTCAGACTAAGGTACAACTGCTATGTGCCTTTTTAACTACTTAACTACAAGTATTTTCTTTGATATGTATACGTACCCAAGTTGCACTATTGTTGTTGGCCTTAGGTTGTTTATCTGTTTGCCTGGGTACAAATCTGTACAAACCCCCAATTTGTCCACAAGCTTCGAAGTGTCCAGATGGACAATTTGTGATGTTAAATGAGGACAATATATATAATTTGTGGTAACTTCCATCAAATACCTTCCTGACATTTTTTTAGGAGAAATTCAAGACAAAATGTCATGACAATGTGGTTTGGACAGTCTGTAGATTGTGGACAATACGAGAAACCTTATACAAGGGGGCTACTTCCATGACACAGATGCCATACATGTATCACTTAGTTCTTTGAGGACCACTAACAAAGGAGTACATCATGCCAATCGGTCACGTGATGCACCCCCCTTACAGGACCACTAATGCCAGAGTGCATCATTCCAATAAGTCAGTATGATATATCAATCCCTTAAGCACCGCTTATGCAGGAGCGCATCGTGTTTACAAATTGGTCACCATAGTTCACCAATGAAGTGTTGGCAAGTCCGCATGCCAGTACCTCATAGCTGCATTATACAGACCCTCTGAGCATTCATTAACCCTGTATGTTTGATTTGGTGCATGAATGTTGGCTTGGTGAGTTACTCGCCAGAGCTGCATTCATACACAATTGTCAATGAGTCACTCTGCAGGCCATTGCAAAAAGGAATTTGATCCTTACTGTAGCTACCGCACCATTAGGAATTCGGTTTGTACTGTAGCTAGCGCACCTTTCAGTTCTGAGTGTAAGGTGAGAGGTTGGTTTTGAGCAGCAGAACAGCCAGGAACTGGAAGGTGAGTTACAGCAGTGAGAATCCAATTCCGATTCGCAATCAGGGATTCAGAGGAGGGAACTAGCCTGGAATTGGTTCTCAATTGGGAAGCAATCATAAATTCTGGACCACTCCTAAACCACTTCTATAAACATTTACCTTTTAGCAACAGGAAATTCATTCCTTGAGGCCAGTCAGTTCCATTTCAGGAATAGCACCTATGACAGAACCAATTCACAATTCTTTCCAAACGGCCTCCTGGATACAGCCCGCTAGGGCTGCGTCCATCAATGCATCATGAGGACACTTGGATGTATCAACTCTGTAGACAGGATCTATATGATGCATGAATACAGCTCTGGCAGGTTCACTCACCTACACTGCATCCATGTATTATGGGGTCCAAAGGTCAAGGTGCTTTGAAAACATTATTTACCGTATTGGCCTATATAAGCACTGGGGTCTTGAATAAGCGCCGGTCTTCAATAAGTGCTGGTCTTCAATAAGCACCGGTCTTCAATAAGCACCGGTCTTACATAAGTGCCGGACTTGAATAAGCACCTGTCTTACATAAGTGCCGGACTTGAATAATCATCGGTCTTACATAAGTGCCGGACTTGAATAAGCACCGGTCTTACATAAGTGCCGGACTTGAATAAGCACCGGTCTTACATAAGTGCCGGACTTGAATAAGCACCGGTCTTACATAAGTGCCGGACTTGAATAATCACCGGTCTTACATAAGTGCCGGACTTGAATAAGCACCGGTCTTACATAAGTGCCGGACTTGAATAAGCACCGGTCTTACATAAGTGCCGGACTTGAATAATCACCGGTCTTACATAAGTGCCGGACTTGAATAAGCACCGGTCTTACATAAGTGCCGGACTTGAATAAGCACCGGTCTTACATAAGTGCCGGACTTGAATAATCACCGGTCTTACATAAGTGCCGGACTTGAATAAGCACCGGTCTTGAACAAGCCCTGGGGGTACAGAGGTGTTGTAATTTCAAAATACACTATAAATTAAGTCTGGGGGTATTGCCTAGTTGAAATTAATAAAACCAATGCTTATACAGGCCAATGCGGTACCACTGAAAGGTTAGAAACACAATTTAGGTAATATGATTTCAATGAAAGATTCATTGAAGATGTCATTTATTTTTCATCTAACAACATTATTATCAGCAATATTAAAACTAAAGGTTCAGATTTTCTACTAGGAGTGTAGCTTCAAATACATGTGGGGTCATTTCCAGTTGTCATCAATTCAGTCAATCTTCCTATTCAGCTTCACCGAGTCCCTACTTCTTGTTCTTCTTCAGGAGTTCCATAAGGCTCCTGATACTGTTGTCCACGGACTCATCATCACCCAGGGAACGCTTCTTGGCCCCACAGTTGACCATACCGAACTGTCCGCAGGTGCAGGTGACGCCATTAGCCATCTGTTTCTGGCCATCAAACACCTCGCCCATAGCATTACAGGCACCACAGGTGACCCTGGTGTTGGCACATTTACAGAACCTGGTACCCTTAGCTTTGATCTCCCCCGGCATGTACATGTCACTGCCTTCAAAGCACCAGGCCTGACTGCCCACTGCAATGTAAACATTGGATGTTATGGATATTTCATTTATTTCCAGGCAGGTAGGGGGTTGGTGGATTTAGAGGGGGGCATTTTGAAAAAAAAAAAAAAAAAAAGAGGCCCTTGGTGGACAAAATTTAATAAACTTTCACACTGGGTTGGGGGGGGGGTCACAAAACTAAATATGGGTCATTCAAGAACTCTTTTTTTATAATTATTCCACAGGAGATCACCAATATTATTTGTTTATGCGCCATTTTATGAAATCAGTTCTTAGTGGATGTGTCGTGATAACTTTCACCATATTGCTGGTGGGGTTTGAGAAAGATTTCTGCAAAAAAAAAAAAAAAAAACCTGGCCGGCCTGGCTGACAATAAATGACTTGTCCCTTACAGATTCTAATCAGTGGAAACACTGTAATGCAACATGTGTAAGGTGCAGCATAGGAAGTGATCATTTTTTTAACAACCGGGGGGTTGATCGGTTTGTGCACAGATGTGCCAAAAGGATTTTGACCTCCCCCCCTCAAGGGTCAAATTTTTTTCTCCCCCTAGCAGATGAAAATGGCACACAAACGCACCCTTTAAATCTATAGTAACGTGCAGGCTTTTTTCATTTTGTATGAAAAAATTTTAACCCCCCCTCAAACCCACCACTCCCCCACCATTATTGTTGAAAAATGATCATTCCCTTAAATACTTGTAACACAAAACACCCACTGCTTTCTGAGGGTTGCCAATGTAGATAATGTTATATTGAGGATGGAATGTTAATTATTGTGACTGACAATGCAAAGATGATAGCAGTGAATCATAGTTAAAAAAAGAAGTTGATTCGCCATTTGAAAATTATAAGGAATCTCAGTAGAAATAATAATGAAAGCTTTGTAGGACAGGTGCGTCATTGTGGGGGCAAGAAGGAAATGTTCAGCAGAAAACACAAGAGTTATAGAGACTGTTACTGGAGGGTGTTGCTCCTATGGGAAAAGGTAGTTTCACCTAAGAAAAGGCAATTTCGCCTAAGAAGTGCCTCACCTGCAGGAGTATTTTTCTTTGTGATCTTAAGTTTTTTTTGTATTACACAAAAGTGGTCAGAACAAGAGCACTTAAAAGAGTGGGCAACAAAAGTGTGTACCTCATAGTAGAGGGTAACTTCTTTGGAAAAGAGGGCACCTACTCCAAGTTCTATTTGGAGTAGGTGCCCTGAGCAATATGAGCAATACTCTCCTGCAAGTATAAATGTCAATCACCTGAAAAGAATCTATGCACAAATACAACATGTAGCATGGGAGGTTTTTAGAGTAGGCAGAAATATGTCGACATATTCCACTGCAATCGTAAAAGTGGAATTTTTGCTAATCTGATTACTTTTAATAATGCAAAAGTATAGAAAATATCGGTCAGATTAACGAAAAATTCTGCCAACCAACGGCAGTCGAATGCCAGCTTGATACAAGAGTTGGGAAAAGGAAAGGAACATGTCACAGTGAATTCACAGTTTAAAACTGTGGAGAGGTATTTGTAAGTGCAATATTACATGTGTCAACTGCAATGTATATTGTATACCTGTAAAGAGAAGTATGAGGTCTATGAAACCTATATCAGAAAGGCCAATGACTATAGTCTAAGTATATCGTAAGGTTATTGGACACCTTGTATAAAGGCTGCCGCTAGACATAAGCCTGGACACTCTGGCTGAGGTAAGGAAGAGGAGACTGTCTTGGGAGACAGAGGCGTAGGAAAAGGGGGGGGATAGGGGGGCCTGGGCCCCCCCAATTATAAAGGAGGTGGGGCTTGAGTAAAACTCAACAAGAAGCTTAACTTTTTCATCTCAAATTAGATTGATATAGTGATGGGATTGGGAAAATGGGGGCCGTGACCTCAAATCAGATCTATAATTCATAAAAAAAAATTACTTTTCTATACAGATTTTATATATGTATGTATATCTGCTATTGTGCTTGAGCCGACAATTCAAGGGGGTCGAGGTGGGGCCCCAACTGACCCCCCCCCCATGACAATTTGCTTCCTAGTCTGGGTGAGGGAGGGGGAGACATCCCCCCGCCCCTCAGGGTGGTTTGATGAAAACGTGATCCAAGTCACTCAGTTCTGTCTATTTATCTTCACATCGCAGTCAGGACATAAACAGTAAAACCCCGTATATAAGCTGCACCAACGTATAAGCCGCACCTTGAGTTGATTGATTTCCCATAAGCCTCACTTTGAGTCTGAAAAGGTTGTCATTCCTCACTACAGTCTATGCATTCAAACCTTGCGTATAAGCTACTCCTGCACCTTGACATAGACAAAAGACACTGCCCTTTTTTATGATAGCGTATTCTGGTGTCTTATCCATCAAAGAAAAAAGATGGTGTCGAGATTATTGAAATATCGGTCACTATAGAGCAGAGCTGGACGTTTATCTGATGCATTCAATGACGTCACGATTGCCAAAATGTACCAAGTACTGCATTGCTTATACATTGAAATTATTACAAAATCTAGAATGGTAAAAGGTAATGGAGAATGATACAGGAACCGTGTTGATTATATTGATATTTGTCGAGGGAAATAGCAAAGAATACCAGAAAAAAAGGCTACAATGTGCATCTGTTTGCATCTTTAAGGGGCCATCTAGAAACAACAGCCAGGATGACGGCAAGAGCGATGATATACTTCATGCTGGAGGAAGCTGCGTCTGTTTGCGGCGTCTGATGAAAGTGTCGTCTGCTGGTCTCAGAGCTGCGTTCTGTCTGCGTCTGACGCGCGTCTACTTTTATACCCCCATCCCATGACCCCTAAATGAAGCACCTTATGGGGCCTGACCACTACACGACTGTTTTAGGACCTTGCCCCATGATCAGAAGACAACCTAACTTAGGTAATGTACGGTGTACCTAATGTGGTCAGGTAGATTTAGGGAGTGGGTTCTTTGTGCTTCTGAATTCTTGAAATAGATTTTCAAGGAGCCTGGTAGCTGGGTGAGACATGGATGGGTGGGACCTGTAAATTAACCCTTTAAGGGCCGCTGATGCATTAATGCATCATGCCCATTGGCCGTCATGATGCACCAATGAAGTGCGGGCAAGACTGCTCACCAGCATTTCATTGGAGCATAATGCCGAACCTCCGGGTCAATACATAAGCTTCAATAGGGTGGGCATGATGCTCCAATGAAGTGCACTTCATTGGTGCATCATGACGATCAACGGGCATGATGCATTAATGAATCAGCGGCCCTTAAACAGTTAAGAAGTAGTCTCTGATTGGTCAAGGAGTGCTTTGGCCCCTCCCCTTACAGGTCTGCCAGACAACAAAGGGGTTCCTTGCTTCGTGTGGCCACTTGAGAGGGTTGAATATATGGGTATGATCCTGGCAAAATCCCTGGTTGCACTATACCATTACGATATTACATCAAGAAGCATTAAGACTCTTATTTTCAGTGCAAAATGTTCACAGATTTGAGGAAGCTTTTTTCTACCCTCTATTTTATTGGCTCTCCCTAACCCGGCCCCTGCACTCACTTATGCCCACTGACACCATGTGTGTTACGGGAAAAAAGGGGTGTTTTATACATCAGCCTCATTGGAAAGGGGGTGTATTTATTTCCCTGTGCCTTCATGGAAAGGTGGCCTTCAAATCACCATAGTTCCAGCTGTCCATGTATCTCAACAACAGATGGAAAATGTGACATGCAAATGAGTGCATCCACATTTGTCTAATATTTGTAGTTTCTTTTCATGAAAAGGGATAGGCCTTGTTGATATATGTCTGAATTTCATAAAAAAAAAAGGGGGGGTACTTTTTGGGCCCTAAAAACGGTTTTGCCATAAAAAGGGGTCCTTTTCACTCAGAAATCAGTAGAAAGGGGGTATATTTGGGATCCCAGAACATACATTGTGCCAGGTTGTATTTAGAGGTGTGGGGGCCAGGTCCCTACCAGGAGAGGTTGGATGTCAAAACTTAACTGGTGGATCCTTTTGATATATAGGCAGTTATATTTTGTTATTGCTGTTTGATGAGACTGATTATTTCAAGATGAATTCATAAACATTTTAGGGGAAGCGGATCCCTGTGGGGTGTTTCAGAAGCCAGACATGATAATGAACATTAAATATCTGTTTCTAAAACTGTTAGATTCTAAACTTACAACTGCAACCATTATCATCTCTCGCCAGTCATATAGTTATAGACACAGTAAGATAATGGTAATGCTTTAGAAACACATGCAGTTATAAGCCTACAATCACTATTAAAACTGCTATCATATCTCCTTATGACCGGTTGTAAACATTACCTGCTTCTGAAACACCCCACTGGGTGCACCAAACTAATCCATGGGACTTTCTTTATTCATTTCTTCATTAATTTTTTATTCCTATAGTTTAATAAATTGTCGTTATATGCTAGTTGTGAAAATATTGTTTATTTTCAGTTATCGTGATAAATAGGTATCATTTATCGATGTATTATGGAGAACTTAAAGTGGGCCACACCAGAGGCAGACTTAGATGGAGGGGGCACCGGACCGGGGCGTGCGCCCTTCTTTTGTCAGTACTTCAATTGCATATTTGCATATTTTTAACCCCTGAATTTGCTCAGAAATAGGGAATGTGCCCCCTCCTTTTGGGTCGCGCCCTTTCCTTTTCCAAATCCTGGATCTGCCACTGCACACCATGTCTCAGTCTCAGTATCCTTGGTCGCCATGATGCATTAAAACAGCGTCTCCTCACAAGAACTGCATTGGTGCATCATGCCGATAGTTAGGAAGAGTAAATGTTACTTCTGCTTACTTCAACTGTAGAGTCACCAAGTGTACTGCCTGTGATATAACATGCACGTTTGGCTAGACATAATATGATTCTTGATTTGGGAATTATATGAAATTCAATCCACCCTTCTGTTGTTGTTGTCTTTTGGGGTTGTTATTTTTTGTATTGTTAAAAAAAGGGTCTTTTTTAAATTATTTGTTTTTTTTTTTTATGTTCTTATCCTACGCTATTGATACACTCCCAAAGAGTTGGCCTGATATTCCAATGGCACACGCGGTGCTAGTGAGATGACTCCCCAGCACGTTCATTGGGCGATGGGGGAACAAGAACCTGGAAGCATCACGCAGGATTAACCCTTTTAGGGCGGCTGATGCATTAATGCATCATGTCCATTGGTCGTCATGATGTACCAATGAAGTGCTGGGAAGACTGCTCACCAGTAACTCTCAGAGAGTCGGCATGATGCTCGAATGAAGTCCTGGGAAGCAGTCTTGACAGCACTTCATTGGTGCATCATGACGACCAATGGGCATGATGCATTAATGCATCAGCAGCAATTAAAGGGTTAAGTGAGTAGGGTTTACGGTCGGTATTTTGATCCCAATATGTAACCACAGACAACCATTCTGTCTGTGGGAAGGGTCTATCAAGATACATTATATGTGTAATAGTTAGATAAATGAATCCCTAAGAAGTGGTGATCATTGGCCAAGTAGATGGACTAGATTAGACCAAAAGGCGGCAGCTCCTTTGACACGACATGTATACCCTGCGTTGACAATCTTCAAGGCCTGTGCATTTTCCTAATGACAGGACCAGCGGGGGAGGTTGTGTGAAGAGGTTTGGCTCCTCCAAAGGGGAGGTTGGGCAAACCATATTCCTTCAAATAATCGTCCATGTTTACAGGGGGGTGGGGTGTTAGTCTAGCTTCATAACTAGCCTAGGCCTACTTGTGTGGATATTTCACTCGTACTCCAGGAGATATCCTAGAATTTAAAAGGAGCATTCCCAGGCATGCATATATGTCTAGCCTCAGAGAGAGAGAGAGAGAGAGAGAGAGAGACAGAGACAGAGACAGAGACAGAGTCAGAGACAGAGACAGACAGAGAGAGAGACAGAGAGAGAGACAGACAGACAGACAGACACAGACAGAGAGAGAGACAGAGAGAGAGAGAGACAGAGAGTAAATCTTGGCGATAATTACCATTTTGTCTGCTAAACCCCTCATAATATATCGACCATCACAAAACACCCACACGTGTTGAGAACCTCCCCATAAGTGACTGATGTAGTGGGGCTCTAAACTTGTGGGAATAAAAAAGAAATCAGATTTCTAAAAATTACAACTCGTAAAAAATCAAGATACCTGGTGAGAATTATTGAAAAATTAGAAATAAATCAGGGATTATCTTTTACTTAGAGAAAGTAAAACTAGCAAATAAATGACTTATTTACAGTGTAAGTAGATAGAATTGTAACCCAGGGCTCAGCACACATATAGCAGGGAGCCCCGATTGGACCCTTATCTTACCTCTTATTTGCGATCTTCTCCAAACTCTTGAACTATGACCATATAGGCCTTTGTATGGATGCTTAGTGGGTCCGCCATTGCTTGATCTGGCACCTAGCGAGACAGTGATTTAGCCTTTTAACCCTTTAAAGGCTGCTGATGCATTAATGCATCATGTCCATTGGTCGTTATGATGCACCAATGAAGTGCTGGCGAGTAGTCTCGCCAGCACTTCATTGGTGCATCATGCCGACCAATGGGCATGATGCATTAATGCATCAGCGGCTTTTAAAGGGTTAATCCTTTAACCCTATAAAGGCTGCTAGTGCATTAGTGCATCATACCCAGTACTGGTGCATCATGCTCACCCTCTAGCAGAGTATCAACCTTGTAGGGGAGTTTGTGTGATCAATGAATGAGGCCCTGGTGAGTTACTTGCCAAGGCTGCATTCATGCATCATGGCAACCAATGATGCATTGATGCACTATAGGTGCACAAAGGGTTAAAGTCCAGGGGTCTATTTCTAAACAGCCTGCGATCAACAAATACCTCTATGATTCATAAAATACCACTACCGCAGTGAGTATGATCACAGAATCTAACTAAATTACAGGATCTATCTTTCAATATAATACAGCATTGTACAGGTTTGTACAATTGCTCTGTTTCTACCATAGGTTGAACACCACGAGACCCTTTCCATGCATTTAACAATTAGATATCATCAAATTGTCTTTTGACCATTCCACAATGGGTGAGGTATCATAATGCTTCATGCCTATTGGTTGTCAGAATGTAGTTCTGGTGAGTAATGCCCCACTGTTGAAAGTACATTAAAGGAGGTGGCCATTATTTATCAACAGGGGGTGGTGGTTTTGTGTGGCCTTTGAAGGTTTAAGGAAGAAGGGAGGTATAAGTATTACGCTGGTTCAACCCTGTAAAACCTTACATATAAGCCGCACATAACTATAGAACAACGACGTTTCAATAAGCCACACCTGACAAATGAAAAAGTCACTTTTCTTGTACCGAAGGCTATTCCAGAGATCTACCAGGGATCACTGAACAGTGGACCACGGTAGTTGAAAATCATTGAACCAGTGTAGTTTTTACAAGAAGCCCCAGGTGGCAGTGCAATGGTACACAAATGAACAAGGAATCTCTGTAAAAGTAATGACAGATCCCTGGCAACTTTGGGGCGATGAATGCGTCATTATTTTGACGACATTTTTTTACAGTGCAGACACTACAAGCCACATTAGGCCCTCTGAAATGGTCTTTAGGCTGCAGCTTATATGCAGGGTTTTAAGGTATAGCCTACCTTTCCCAATAGAACCCAAGTAAACAAGCTTTCTAGGACCACCTCCATGTTCACACTCCTTTGTTACCAGCACATTGAGAGGATGGTAAGCTTAAGCCACTAAAACATTTGTACATCAAGCCAACACTGTGTGCATCAACCTCAAATAGAATTATGCTGCTTAATCTAAGCCTGGCGAGTTACTCACCAGAGCTGCATTCATGTGTCAGAGTAAGAAATTGACAATAAGCTACTGCATGGGGCCTAAATGGTTAGGGCCTAAATGGTTGGGGTTTGAATAGAGGGGGTGGGGGCATGTATAATTAGGAGCTTCAGAGCTGTGAATAGAACAGGAATACTTGTATTGACAATGGCCACAATGACAATACTTCCTCTGAGCTCTGTGTGCCGCAGGCATAGGGGTACCTCCAGCCCTTTAACTACTGCTCATGTATTAATGTGTCGTGTCCATTGGTCGTCATGATACATGAATGCAGCCTGGGTGAGGAACTCGCCCGGGCTATATCCATGTATCATGCTGACCCCACGGGGTTGATACGCTCCTGGAGGGTGACTCAAATGAACAGCTGGTGAGCAGACTTACCAGCACTTCATTGGTGCATCATGACGACCAATGGGCAAGATGCATAATTAGATTAACTCTTTAAGGGCCGGGCCGCTGATGCATTGATTGATGCATCATGCCCATTGGTCGTCATGATGGCAAGACTGCTTGCCAGCACTTCATTGGAGCATCATGCCCACCCTCCGGGAGTATATCAACACGGTAAAAGGTAAGCCCGTGCACCCCCTCGCGGGCGTACCTTTTACCGTGTTGATCCACATATGTATCAGCCCCATAGGGTCGGCATGATGCTGATACATATACTCCCGGAGGGTCGGCATGATGCTCCAATGAGGTGCTGGTGAGCAGTCTCACCAGCACTTCATTGGTGCATCATGACGACCAATGGGCATGATGCATGAATGATGCAGGAATGCATCAGCAGTCCCTAAAGGGTTGATACATGAGCGACCCTTAAAGGACTAGATGCATCCACCCTGGTTACTCAGCCTCAATCTGTGAGTAACTAAAGAGGCTTCTACAGCGTTGTTGTTAATAGGGATCTTAAATACTGTATAGTGGCAGATCAGAGGCACCTTTGTCACATCCCGACATTTCAACCCAAGAAAATTAGAAAATGATCCATTCCCCCTCGGGTTCTTTTCACAATATCATTTGTGCATCCCAAACCGTGCCAGGGCCCAAAAGAAAGGTGTGTTTAAGGTAACGATCTTGCAAAAGGAATTTCTCTTAGAAGTTTCCATGCAAAGACTTTTTTTTATTTTATTTTGGTCAAATCTGATTTCTACCATCTCATTAATCAAATTGAAATGTAAGTTGATGCAAGGGTTCATCGTGTTTTCTCAGATTTATATTTCCATATCGTATGCCCTGAAACAACCCTTCTTTCCCTCAACACTCAACACTGATCATATTCTTTGTGTTCCTCAAGAGGAGACATATGGTTCTATGGAAGATTGACCAGTACTAAATAAGCTAAAAATCACAAGCACCTGTTCTTTAGTCAGCTTGAAGGAGCAATGGTCTGTCACTATACTCTCAATGAAACCTTAGTACTTTAAAAGATTCGTTTAGTCCTTCCCTAGTTTTTACCTCATTCTTGTTAAAACTACGAAATACAGTCCCAGTAAGTGCCTCACCATTGGAGTATACATCCGTCATAATGACCATACAAAGTGGGTAAATCCCAAGGTATGGTATGATGCACTAATGCAGTACGAGCGAGTTACTCGCCATGCAGCTCTACTGGTGCATCAGGACAAAAGAGAAACATCGTGTGACTAAAACACCATGTGGCCCTGAAAGATTTGATAAGGCTCAAGTTAGACATTAAACCTTTAAGGGCTGCCGATGCATCAATGCATCATGCACATTGGTCGTCATGATGCACTAAAGAAGTGCTGGCGAGACTACTCGCCAGGACTTCATTGGTGCATCATGCTGACCCTTTGGGGTTGATACATGTACTCCTGGAGGGTCGTCATGATGCTCCAATGAAGTGCTGGCGTGCAGTCTCACCAGCACTTCATTGATGCATTATGACGACCGATGGGCATGATGCAGGAGTGCATCAGCGGCCTTTAAAGGGTTAAAGAAAACTGCTTGGGGCAAACCCTGGGATTCTCAGACTTGGACAAAGGCGGCAGCAGACATCTTTGTATATTCAAGTATTTCTCTAGATTTTGAGTGCATGTGAGGACCAGGATTTGACTATCTTAAGATGTTATTGAGTTTTTGGGTGTGTGATCTGATGGAGGGTTTATATATACATTAATTGGGGAGCCAGCTCCCAGATAGGGACAAGTGCTGGTGTTGAGAGCAGCACAGGATATAAGAGTTGAATCTGGGTAATTTGATGGTGCTGATAACGAATCAGGGGTGCATATCTTCCTATCTAGGTCGGAACAAGGTCAAAATGAAGGTCAAAAGTCATGATCTGATATTTAATATAGAACAGAGAGAGAGCTTTGTTCCACTAATTAACACTAGAGGTCCTTAGTTTACGGTAGATTTCCCATTCATATGTATGCTAAGTTAATCAGGATCCATAGGGAGGCGAAGTCACGTCACGTGCGGGCGGATTCTGTGCAATTCTGTGCTCAGCATATTATCGCCCGCAGGCTTGAAGGATAGGGGAATATTTTAAGCCTAGCATAACTTTTTTAAGAATGAGAGTTGAGCCTTAAAATTTTATATATGGTGGGCCTCCAGGTCAATTCAAATATTGGTCATTTTAGTTCCAAATCAGAAATTTTTTTACGACATAGTTTATCGCGAGACTTAGGCTCCCTATTGCAATAGTATGGTGATCTTTGACCTTTATTTTGACCTTGTTTCGACCTAGATAGGAAAATACGCACCCCTGATTGGTTATCAGCACTATCAAGATACCCAGATGCAACTCTGATATCTTGTGCTGCTTTCAACACCAGGTCTTTTGTAAATATTGACATTTGGCCCAGCTGTCTCCCCAACTACATCTCAAAAAGCGAACCAATCCTCATGAAAGTTATTCTCACTATCTTGACAAGTAGGTGTGTTACTGTTCTCTTTGGGGGGGCACCTGTTTTTTTCTAATTTGGTCCTTTTTTTGTCTTTTGTTTGTTTTTCTCTCAAAAAGAGCAAATTTCTCCCCCACTTTTGCTCTCCTTTGAATTGTATATAGAGCTATAATCATAAAGTTTGTTTCTCTTTAGAGTACATAACTTTCTCCGTGTCTTAAACCATAATGCTATCAGACGATTCTTTCTTTTGTGTGTACACATGCATCTATAGGACCTAAGGCTGAACAGGGTTCCAAAGTAGTAAACCCAAAGAATTAAGTCCTAAGTTAGTATTGCCACAATATCTCACCAATAGCGTTGTTCCATGTTAAGGAGTAGAGACACCATTGCTTGATCTGGTACCCAGAGAGATAAGCACGGATAACAGCCAGCAGTATGGGTACCAGCTGTTATGTAATGTACCCTAAAAGGTCTGCATTGAATGAAGGGAATTATCTCATTGGTTAATAGTGTACCCCGCTAGGGCGGTATAAGGCACACCCTGCCTTCAAATCACACCCCGTGTTCAAGGAGAGGATAGAAAATGGAGCTGAGACGTGATTCAGAAAGAAATAATTGTTGCCTGTAAGGGGCACCTTGAGTTGAGCTACACTTTATAAGGAGCAGTTATGGGGGCTATCCTTGCCTATACACCCGGTCAAGATGCTGCATTGGGTAGGGCAAGGGTGCCATACCCCCCAGACTATGTTTTGCCCCTCCCCCCAAAAAAAGAAAAAGGAATTGATAAATAAAAATGTCTAAATTTTCGAAATTGTCCTTAGGGGAATTACTTCACTTGCTGTGCTTAAAATTGTGGACGTGCCCTACCTGACCCGTGTTGACCCCCCCCCCCTCCGCCCATGTCCCGTCGCTTCGGACACCCCTGAGCCCCAACAAGGTATCACAGTGCTATAATCTTGTGGTACAGTACCACACAGTGAGTGAGTGAGTGAGTGAGTGAGTGATAGATGTTTAATATCATTTTACCAGCTAAGGTCATATTCATGGCAAGAACTGCATAGCACAATTTCACAGAGGAATGTGTTGGTGCCCACACATATGTGCACCACACACATCCAAGGGGATAGAAAAGAGGAGATATAGACCCTTTTAAGTGGACAAGGGAAGCCCGAGTACCACACAGGTCAGTGACCACGGGTCTGAGATGACAAACAAGGAATCAGGCAGATAGGGAGATTTGTCCCTCTATATTTGGCAGAGATGTCATCTGAGGCCCCTGCTGAGACTGGGCGCTGAGGCCATAGGGTGAGAGAGTAGGTCGTCTTCATTGTGTACACAAGGTGTATGTATGTGCATGCCTTGTCATCATTTCTCCACTTGTTACTTTACGACTTTAAGGTTGGCATGTGCTGTAAAAAACAAGAAATGCGGTTGTGACCACGTAAAAAAACGCCTCCTGCCGTAAATGTCGGTATACCAGTGTTTGATGACATGTCTCATAAAAGCAGATATAAAGAAGATTTCACAATTATCAATTTCTCTATTCAGTAATTTTGTATTGTGAGACCTCATCACATGGGGCAAATGCAATCATCATAGCGCACTCCCGTACCGCTTCGCGGTACCGCCGCTACGCGCCATGGGAGGTGCTAAATAACTGTTGAAATCTACCAGGGATCCTAGTAAAACTGAACAGTGAACCACCATAATTATATTGCGGTAAACCGGTGTAGTTTTTACTAGAAGCCCCAGGTGGCAGTATGGCTGTACAAGGAATATCTGTGAAAGCAATAGGGAATCTCTGGCAACTTTGGTGTGAGCATTTCATTGTTATTTTTACAATATTTTTTAACAGATTGTTGCATGAAGATTTTGTATTTCATGGATGTTAAGAAACCTGGGTAGTTTTTCTCTTATTTTATAGAACTCTTTATTTAATCGTTTTAGAGAAAAGATCTAAAAAAGAAAATATTCAACTTGGAAAGAAAACCGTTTTCTTCCTTTAGATTCTTTTCAGTGTATTTCAGTATATTTTGAAGAAAATGAACATGTAAAGAATATAGAAAGAAAATCTGTTTTACTCTTTGGATTTTCTTTAGAATACTAAAATCTTTATTAGATTCTCAGAGAATGAAATCTACATTGTTTCTATGCTGATATGTATAATTTGATGAACAGACCTGGGAAACACTCTATGATGTTGTAATGTCAGGAGGGGATCCCTTCAATCATTGGCTCTCAGGGATCATGTGACAAAAATTAAATATTCATGTAATAATTTTATTTTTATTTTCTTTTTCAAATGAGAAAGGCTATATTTCTCTTTGTAATTTCATTTTTCACCTTGAAAGATTATAGAGGTAAAATTTGCTTAACAATTTCAAAATGATTAGCCATAGACCAACCATCCATAGGGGAGAGTCACACGACCCTATCTGCATATCCATAAAAAGATTTTGGAAAGATTTTATAAAGAACGAAAATATAAAGAAAATATGAAGAAAATCTTACACATGACTTGAGTCTTTCTAAAACAAAACACTACCAAAATCATTGTTGTGAATTTTTATGTTTGTAAAGTCATATTCTTTGATAACCTGAAGAAAAATATATTTAAAAAATTATGTGGAAGTTTCCGAATTCCTTATCCCCACCTCAAGAGGTGGCCCTAACTTGACCCTGAGCAACAGGTTTTGAGCAAAATGAAATAACAAAATATTTTATTTTCACTAAAAGAAAATAAAAGGATTTTGTAAAGATTACAAAGAGCAATACTTTAAATCTGTCTTCAAACGATTTCATTTGGACCATTTTACACGGTTTTTGTAAAGAATGAAAATTTGAAAAGAAAATAGAAAGAGAAATGGTTTTGAGAACGATTTTTAAAAAGATTAGACTTAGTATATTCTTTTTAAAAAGAGAAAAACCACCCAGGTGATTCTGGTGTGGTGCCTTAGGCTAACCCTTCCAAATTCTGCCAACTACATGTATACCCTAAAACCATACTAAAAGGCTCATCACCGCAAAGAGCCACACCCCTACTTTTTTATATGCTCTCAGCAGCATCTGGGGACTAACTAGTAAATTTGGGAATTTGAAAAGGCTGTATGCTCTAGTTGCAGCTAATGACATGTTGTTCAAATTCCCAAAGTCATGATGCAGCTAACATGCAAGTGTATTTTAACGTGTAGTCGTTTTTTTCTTCAACAACAGTGGGCTTGGTGGATTTGGGGGGACCAGAAAACTCCATACCCCTGTTGGGTGGAGTTGGGGTTTACACAGGCAATTTCACCCCTTTTCAGTGACAAGGCTAGCACTTTTGTACTATAGATAAAAGGGGGGGGCTGAAAGAATTCACTCACCTCAGAGTGGGGAATCAAAAGAGTTTCTGCACAAATATGCATGATATTCCACCAATCCCCCAGTTATAAAAGAATTGGTCACTCCCTTATGTGCCTATGGTAATTTTACTAGTATAGGTACATGAAGTATCACACATCAATCAACCTCTCAGTACTTCCAGTATAGGCCTACTGACATGCACCCTACCATTAATAACCATCCCTTTCGCCCTTCTACCAATACGGCTATATTAACTCTTTAAGGGTCACTAGTGCACAATCTCCATAGGTCAGCGTGATGCACCAGAACTACATCTGTGCCATCTAACACTATACATGGGGTTGATACACTCCTGTAAGGTCGGCATGATGCTCCAATGAAGTGCTGGTGAGCAGTCTCGCCAGCACTTCATTGGTGCATCATGACGACCAATGGGCTAAGGGTTACGGTGTTAAGGAATAACAATGACTGTGGGACAGCCAGTGTACTGTGCCTCAGGGCAGGTTTAATTTACCTCTTTGTTACATTCACACAAATTGTATGTCTATTTCTCTCACCGCTAAGCGCACAAGGTCCGAATGAACCCTCCACAGGGTCAGCAGGGTTCATGCAGTAATAATAGGATACAAATTACCGAGTTCCTGCTGAATACTCCTCTTTAAATCTATAGATTAAAAGGTTAAAGCTGAAGGAGAATATCAAAAAGGAGGGAGATTAAATTAGACAACCTACTGACAATCCCACAGGTTCTTGTCTCAATGAATACAATGAATGAGAATGTCTAATGAAGCAGTAACCTACAGTTACAACTGTCTGCCATCCTATGTTATTCCTAGAGAACAGAGAGCTATTATTATAGAACAGAGGACATTTCTATAGAATAGGGTATTCTTATAGAAGTGTCAGTTAACTATAGGCTCTATGGGATGGCACCAATAGATGATGACAATGTTGGATCTCAGGAAAAACGTAAATATCAAAAGGGATAAAGGACTATGGTGTGAGGATACAGGATGGGCTCTGGGCGAGGATAAGTACACTTTGTACCCCAGGACACCTCCTTTAAGGACATTATCCTGATTTAAGGTTGGTCGCTACTCTTTACCTAAAAAGTTCATCAGAAAATCTTCATTTTTGGTTTAGAGGCAGCTAACATCATATAGAATTGAATAAAGAAAGAAAAATGGGGGTCCCAGGCTACCTTTTTAAAATATCGAATTTTGAAAAATAAAAGTATTTCATTTTTTTCATCTTAAACAAAAGAAAATGGTGAAAACATTCTTGATTTTACTCCATATCGACCATTGATCATATGCTTCACGTGTAGAAATATCTGCCTTTTATACAAGAGGTCCAGGGTTCAATTCCCTATCATGCCAGGCATTTCAATTTTGCATATTTCATTTATCCATAATGTCAGTGTAACACAGAGACTCCTGGTGTCAATGTACTGAACTAACAATCCCAGCCAGCCACCTTTATAAAGCACTATGCCCTGAAGGTAGTCCTGGTATCAGGACTAACTGCTGAAAGCGTGACTGTAGTGCTAATAGATGAACATAGGCCTGGTGATATCAAGAGGCCCTTGAATGGTTAAGTGACATTAAGACTTGGTGTAGTACAAAGAGCTGAGTCAGCAATTTGTAGAATAGTCACTAGAGTTAACTGCATAGGACCTCTATAAGGCGATTACATGGTGGAATAGACAACAGTGGATGGCTTCAGATAACGACATAAAGGTCCCTTTATGCACTGAAAATTGGCTTTAAAATTACAGTAATACGCCAAGTATAAGATGAACCTTGTGATATAAGACACCCCCTTCTTTCTGCTTGGCAAATTACTATCTATATAAAGGCCAATCACAATGCGGTGAACCGTCTTCACAGGCAACACTTTTATGGAGTGAAACTGTGGCTCACATATAAGCAAAGGGGTTTCTGCAAATCCAATATCAACAAGAGAACAGTGCTTTAGGTCAAATAGGAGGTCAATCACATATAGAGGAATGCACATAAATCCTTTCGTTCATTTTTTTAGATAAAGTATGCAAGAATATTTACAAAAATATTTGTATTATACAAAGTAGTAGAATAGACTGACAGAGCTACAGCAATGCACTGATTACGCTGCACCTTAATATCTGTGTTGTTGATCACCACTGTCACACCCAAAGAGAAATAAAAACAATGAGCATTTCAATATCTGAATGGCCAGATTTCAGGGTGAGGCAAACAGGGTGCTCCATTAGTTAGTTATAATGGTGACATGAAGTGTAAGGGTACACTAATTTCTATGTTAGGACCGAGTCATTTATTGCCAGGGCAGGGGCTTGTTAGATATAGGGGAGCTCATTTTGAAAAAGAGCCCCTTGACTTGGCCCTAACCCTTAAAGAGTTGTAGATATATAGACAAAGCATCATTGGAAGAAAAATAGGTGGAAATGAATGTTGCTAAATCTCTTTTCTTCTCACCTTTTCATTCTTTCCTTCTTTCCTTTTCATTCTTTATGCATAAAGGAACCTTTGATATTTCACAATTTATCATGGCTATATTTGCTTTGATTGTGAGTACATCAGTCTCTGGAAATATGGTAAAGTGCAAGTGCCAAAATTTAAGATGATGAAGGAAACATGGCAATATGAAAGATTCAGCCTTACAAAGTTTCATGATTAATAATTCCCCTGCTGCCACACCCTGATATCCATTTGTAGTTATGTCAATTTTGAAAGTAGATAAAGTTTGTGTCTATCTGCCCCACCCTGAATTCAATTCTCATTGTTAGTAGGTGGGTCAGGTCGCCAGACTCTTGTGGCTCTAGAGAAAGACGTTGTGAATCAATCTTGCCTTACATAGACTCATTTGGTAGAGCACACTTAGGGCTATCAGAAAGGTGTAAATTTGTGGTGATCCATCACAAACTCATAACCTTATAGCCTGGCAAAGTGAAAAAACGGCCAAATTTGTTCTTTTTTTACTTTTTGTATTTTTTACAAGTGTACTGTATTGAATGAAGAACATCTAGGACATCCCAAAGTGATTTTTTTGTATTGTCTAAGATCATATGTATCATTTCCATGAGGTTTGGACATGTTACTGAGTGAGAATTTTTCATCATGTGTCTTTGAAAAAAGAAATCTGTAATTTTAATGTCCGGTACCTAAATCTAAATCAGTTATAAAACATGGAAAAAATGAAGCTTCAAAATCTTAGTCATTACCCATATGAAGGGCCCTATTATCCCCTACTTTGGTGAAAAAATTGTGTGTCTCTCAGCATTTGTCTTCATGTGAGAGCAGCTTATGTGAAATAATTCTGATTAAAGACATTACATAACGTCCGGTACTTTTATCATCATGTAAGAGGCAGTCTACTGTGCATGCATAACTCAAATTTTGTTCCATTTTGTAATTGAAGTCAATAATAGACATATTGACCTTGTTATTTCATGTGTTTGTTATGCATAATGGGACATTCCCATATTCTGAGAGCAACTTCAATTACCTCCATAGTTCATCATTTTGCTACCAGACATTACATGACACAAGATAAGCAATAAAAATGGAACCAGACTTCCTAAGTTGGCATTTTTTGGTTTTCTGAGCTGAGGGGATATCCCTTCATAAAATTGTCAAGGTCATATAAAGTAATTAGAAAAATAATTTTTCAGGCCCTTCAAGGGCAAAATCTTACATTTTCTGACGACCTGACCCAGGTTGAATTATGAATTCTCTGTGAATGATGACATAGATCTATGTTGCATCTCAAGCTAATTCTATATCGATGCCATGAAAATCCATCCGGGACAAGACGATAATCAGGAGGGAATACAAAGACCAAATGGCTGTAGGCTGAGGTACAAAAATGTAACTACCTTACTAACCCTTTAAGGGGCCCGAACGCACTCAAGCATCATGATGTATGCATTCAGACCTGGCGGGTGACTTACCAGAGCTACATATGCATTATGCTGCTATGCCCCCCCAGGGTAGGTATGAACATGTATTAGTGGCATTTTAAGTACTAAATGCAATTACATGTATACAGATTTCTATACTTTAAGCTTGATGGGTCATCAGCCATTGCAACAGTTAGCACCAAAGAACCACATGGAACCATATTCAAACAAACTCTAGCATAAATATCTCATGTATAAGGTGTGTCTTATATGTGAGGATATGCCCCTGGTGACCCTTATAGGCGGGGCAAAACATTTTTTTTCTAAATTCTCCTTAAGGGTGCTCCGACCTTCTAGAGTAGTATAAGGGGATGGGGGCGGCCAAGCTGCCCATAGGTTTTTGATTGAGAATATATTGGATAGAATATATGTTATATCATTTTCAACTTTTCAAACATGTCCACAAAGTCTGTGTGCATCTTATATGTGGGGTGCACCATATATGTGAGGTATTTTGGTATGTCACGAATATTTGGGACATCAGTTGTGAAGTATGGACATTTAAGGTCCTATGTTTCAAAAAATTACTAACCATCAAAACTCATATCGTTCAAAACATTTTGGGATATAATTGTAGTCCTTTAAATAATATAGGAGTTTGGTTGAAAGATCTTAGACCATGTGATGTAAGAATAGTTTAGAATAACCTTAGATGAACACGGTTTGAGAAATGACATTTTGAGATTTACGGACATTTCTGTAAATTTGGGGAAAGATGTGTGTCCAAAAGGTTTTTGAGATAAGGACCTTTTAGCACATGTTTCAACAGGTTTGTGAGATAAGGACCTTTTAGCAAATGTTTCAACAGGTTTGTGAGATAAGGACCTTTTAGCACATGTTTCAAAAGGTTTGTGAGATAAAGGCCTTTAAGCACATTTCAAAAAGTTTGTGAGATAAGGGCCTATAAGCACATGTTTCAACAGGTTTAGGCTTTTAGCACATAGGGACCTGGCATGGTCCCTATCTCTCTAAAGGGATAATTCTGAGAGATATGTTGAGAAAGATTTTGAGGGTCTCACAGGGGTTGGTTGCTTTTGCAACTGGGAACTTGGGAAATCACCCATAAATTTGACTGGGTGTATCTGTTTGTGTGGCAGAAATCAGTCAGGTTTTCATTATTTCTATGATATGGGAGATGATATAGAAACAAATATTAATGTAACAGATACCTCATACCTGCTGATGCAGATGAAATGAGAAATGAGAATTTAATTTTGATTCAGGGTGGAGCAAACAAACACAGACCATTATTAAATTTGAAACAGATGACAGTTATTGGTTTGATGTTAGGCTACATCTTTCATGTTGCCGTGATTCTTTAATTGTGATAATTTTGACATTAGGTTTTTAACATATTTGCATATGTTGATGTTATCACAATCAAAGCAAATATAGCCATAATATATTGGCAAAAATCAATGGTCTCATTATCTATTGAGAAAGGCGGGAAAACAACTTGATTAACATCCCTATTCACCTTACCTTCTTCCAATAATGCTAGAAACAAATCTGTTTTTTATGTTGGAATGTCCTCATATAACATGCCATTATAATCATATGAAAGAGAACACTCATTTTCAGGTAGAAAATATTTGAAAGATGAGACCTTGAACATCTGTTGCTTGCAAAGCATATTAGAAACATTGTTTGTACACAGCTACTTGTCAAACAGACTGAACTTGATCAACAAGCATGTTGCGAGTACTGCTTTTAGTGGTGATGTTAAGCAAACAAGCTTATTCTATACAATTTACCGCATTCCCAGAGAAGAGAGACCATTATGCCATTACAGAAGATAATGTTCCAAAGATATGGATTGCCTACACCAACAATCTTTTAAAGGCAACACTACAGCGATACCTTCTTCTGCAGCTAACAAACTTACACAAGGTGATTTCCCATTTAGAATCATATGTATTTACTATAAGTAAATCATGTGAGGTGGTGGACAAAGACTCGGTGCTACCGTTGGTGTTACCAAAGACTGCACACCAGGTGCTCACAGCCCCCTGTGGTAGGATAACCTTCTCTGCATGGCAGGGTGACTACCTCTGGCTCATACTGGCACCAAGCACAATGTCCATCAATTTGACCATGTTCGATCTTAGAGTGGACTGTTCCTGGAATTGTTATTTTCACTTCTTCACAGTGTATAATTTTAGACTGGACCAAAATCAATACCAGACTCTACTTGGGCCTGTCTGCTGTAAACCACCTCCAAAGGCTGTTTACAGTGAGAGTAGTTCTATATTCCTTAGTCTATGCCTTCTTCAACCATCCGGAAAAAAAGCCTATCTACAAGTCCAATATCAGTTTCATATCAAGGGACTTGCTTTGACTATTAGTCCTCCAATCAAGATTGCAGGTGAGGAGGGTACTTTATCATGGTCAAAACCTTCTCTCATATATTCTAATCTATTCATATACCAAGTTCAGATATCTACTCACTGGAAACACCCTTACAGAGGGGGGAAATATTACACCCTACTGAGTCTCGAAATCATCTTCAAAGGAAATTGTAGTTTGGTCCCACCAACTGCACTATCAGTTTATGATGGCCCCACTGAATTTAGCCCAGTGCTCTTTTCATATGACCATTCACATTGCACCAACAAGAGAAACTCTAGAAAAATAATCGCTTCAACTCAACATGTCTATGTAATAACAGTGAATGCTATGAATGGCTCATTTGATCTATACAGTGTGTCATTTAGTAGAGTATTCAAATATACAGGAGAAATATTTTGTGGAGCAAACCATTCGTGCACTCGATTTATGCGTGCATATGACCTCGACTTTGTATCAGTATCTCAATACCCACGTTACACTGACATGGCCTGCACTTATGGTGGCTACAGAATTATTACTAAATCACATAGCATTTCTAACTGTGGGCAAACAGAGAGCATGAAAAAGCTGGAAAACTTTGGAATTAAATGCCAGATTGGTTTAGTTATTCACACCTATAGTACATTCAGTGTGATGCAATTTAAACTTATGAAAAGGAAGCTGGAAAGATATACTATCTGTCTTAGTGGAAATGCTATCAGATTAAGACCGGATCGTTTTGCTTTTGTTCAATTGCCATTGTACAAAGACAACCACTTTGTATTTCAAGCCCATGCTGTGAGAAGGATTGAAATAATGATTTTATTTTTGCCTCTCGCAGACACTGACATACAGGAAAGATGCTTGCCATATATCATAATAAATGATACTTACAATGAAGTTAAGTACTTATTTTGGGGTAACAAGACCAAAAGCAGCATCAGCTTTGTTGGCATTAAAGTGACCATTTCCTTTCTGGGCACCTGCTACCCTCCACCCCAATATATCCGACAAGTGGAAATGACAATACACAATAGATGTGAAACTGTCAGAGAAAATATTGAAAAACTAGAATTGTTTGTATACAGAAACATGTTATATTGCCAATTCTTCAAAATACAAAACATAAAGTTATACAATATTACTTTGACTGCAGAGTATGATCGTGAGTTCCCATCATTTGATCTTGACTTTCATGTACACCTAGCAGAAAGACTGGCTGTTCTCAACAGTGATGTGCATTTTATTCTAAAGGTGACCCACACATGGATGGTGTATATACACAAAGCTTTCTATATTACAAGGGAATATTTATATAAATTGAATCCAGTAGGGGACAGTCTTCGCCTCTCCAACTTCCAATTTCAACACCTTGAGATACAGTTATTCAACCCATTGATTTCCCCCCTTAAATATGGAGATATTCTTCTGAATCTATCAATCAATGGAAAAACTTATGACAACACATTATTGGATTTTTACAATTTGTACCCATCAATGCCCTTCCCTAGATGGAAAGATTGTGGAAATGAAAGAGCACGGGGAGGGAATAGATTAAGCCCTTGGTGCTACATTAGTCATATGGCTACCAATATTTCATGGATAGATGCTGAAGCCAAGTGCCAGTCTCTCAACCAATCACTTGCCAGCTTTGACTTCCATGATCGTGACAGGATGGTTTTCTCAAAAGCTCTGTGGAATGGCTTTGTTTTCTTCATTGGAATGCAGGCAGATGAGGTAAGTCAATTATTTATTTTCAAATATTCTAGAATCAATTATATATGATATTTATGTTTGAAAAGGTATATCACAGAAACTTTCTATGGAGAGGGAAAAGAAATTTGAACTGGTTGAATCAAAAATCATTAAGTGATTAAGAATTTACATAGATTATTTTGATGTTTGTAATTAACAGAATAACTTTACTTGAAGCCAGATGCAAGAACGTAACTAATAATATTTTGAATTTCATCTCAGGAAGGAAAGCTAACCTGGACTGATGGATCTCCAGTTACCTTTAGGCCATCTCTATCAAATAAAACTAAACTTCCTTATCAAGTGTCACTTCCCAAAGAGGATATTAAAATGTTGCCCTACAAAGAAGTCGGTGAAGTCCTGACACGTAAACCCAATTGCTATGCCAAAATAAGACTTGGTAATAACTATGAATGGAAAATGATTGACTGTCATACTAAATTCAGATATGGGAATATTCTATGCAAATATCTAAATCCAGGTGTATTTAAGGACACAGATCAAAATGACCCATGTAAAATACCTGGTACCACATTCTTTGCCAAGATGATGAATTACAGATTTAGTCAGTTTCCTACTCACATTGGCTGTGCTGAGGGATGGTCTCTGTTTCATCCAAATCTACATCAGGCCTGTGCAGTATGCATTAAAGAGATGTTTAAGTATGGCCGTGTTGGTCATGATCGGGCAAACGAGTTATGTGAACAGGAAGGTGGGGCACTTTTTTCCATATCTGAGGCAGACAGGTATCTGTATGTCACTTTACCAAATACATACAATATCCCTGAAATAAATGAGGGAGTATGGCTGCATTGTGACCTGAAAAGGACATGCTGCCAGTTCCCCTTGGACAGTAAATGTAATCCTATACTTTGGGTGATATGTAAATCAAGTGTTATCAAGGTAAATTCAAGTAAGTGCTTGAGAAACAATTTTCAATGCATTGATGGGACATGTATATTGCAGCATCACCACTGTGATGGTTATAATCATTGTCCAGATGGGTCTGATGAAGTAGGCTGCAAACATCATGATGTTGACAATGTATCAATGGGTACAAGACACTGTGAGGACATTGAATGTAAGTGTGGCATACTTTTCTACCAGTGTCAGGACACAAATTGTGTTCCCTACTCAGTTTTAGGTGATGGATTCTGTGATTGTTCTGATTGTTCAGATGAGCAAATTGGAAAGGGTCAAGTTGATATTCCCAAGAGTATTCTTGGTAAGGAGATGAGGTCAGTCTACTACTTTACCACTTTGAATTCCTCTTCTTTATTTGAATGCATTGGAACTGAGCCAGTGGAGTATGTTTCTTGGGAACATCATTGTGTGTACACACCAGGATTGACTGGGTGTTCTAATGGTTATCATTTGCGTAACTGCATTCACATTGGTTGTCCTGGTAGATTTAAATGTCTGGATTGGTACTGTATTGAATTTCTTCGGGTTTGTGATGGTATAAAGGACTGCCCACTTGGAGAAGATGAAATGAACTGCAGTACCTTTAATTGCCCTGGCATGCTGAAATGCCGTTTCCAGACATCATGTGTCCCATTTCATCAGGTTTGTGATGGTATCAAACACTGCGTGAGTACAGGTGATGATGAACAGTTGTGTCATTATCATGGCTGTCCTAAAGGTTGTAGGTGTCAAGGTCTTGCCTATGACTGCAGACTGAGAAGCTTTACAAAAATCCCTTCACAGATCAGTGATCGTGCTCGTTTGATGCTGCTATCTGGGAATGCAATCATGATACAAAAATCAGGCCTAAATTTTCAAGAACTTTCTGTCCTTGATCTGTCATACAATGAAATAAGTGAACTGCCTGAAAGCCCATTCAGCCAGTTGAGACTTCTACATATTTTGAACTTAGAGGGAAATAAAATAAGTTTCCTATCACCAAATGTCTTAATGGGTTTTTCAAACCTAAAAAGACTGATCCTAAACTCAAATCAAATATTCAATATAAAAGCCGGTGTCATTGGGCCACCACAATCTCAAGGTCAGGTCTTTGATATAACGGTGCAACCTTTTCTCATTCTGCAAAAATTGGAAATCCTTGACATAAGTAATACTAGCCTTTCTATCCTTAGCCAAGAGTTTATGACTAACCTACCTAAATTAAAGATTTTGAATCTAACTTTCAATCCAATCATTAGAGTACAGCATTTAAGTAAACCTGCATTGTCACCAAAATTAGTTATATACACCAGTGACCCAAATATATGTTGCCATCTTAAGAACTTTGTCTGTTATAGCTTTGCACCAGAGCTAGACTACACATGCAAAATCATCTTTGAGTCTCAGATTATTGCATGGTTTGGTGGATGCACATCAATTGTGGTTATAGCCATAACCTTTGCTATATGTATTATGAAGGTCCTTCAGATAAAATCAAAACCTGTTATTTCAGCAATTGATATCTGCACTGCAGTTGCAGAGTCTAGTCATGCAATCTATGTTCTTATTCTTGTCATTGGTGATGTATTAGAGCATCAGAAAGAAACATTAACTGACTCAAGTGCAGGAGCATTGTGCAAGGCAGCAGCACATTGTTTACTGTTTGGTATGTTCATGCCACTGCTATTGTGCACTTCTCGTTATATCATACTGATCTTCCTCATTAGTTCTAATATAGCAAAGAAATGTGTAACATTTTTTATGTTACCTGCTACAATTGTCATCAGTTTTGGAGTCAATGTAGCACTTGCCTCATTACTTCTCCAAATAATGAGTCGATGTAATGTATCTCCACTAAGTCAGCATTGCTTCATTCTACCAATAGCGTCTACATGCCATCAAATGTGGTGGTATCTTCTTTCCCTGCTGGTAATTCTGTGGTCAACTGGATTTTGTCTTCTTGTCACTTTTTGTGGTTTGGTTGCAGTTTTGAGGGCTAGTGCAAAGAGAAGTAATCGGACTATATATAGCACACAAGAAGTTGCCTTTTATAAAGAGGGTGCAATTATTGTTGGTTCTCGTATGATAGTGAACTCTATAATAGGTTCTCTGTGGCTGTTGACATTGATTGGTGTACCTATTAATGATCACATACACACCTGGGCTGTCATGGGCCTATTACCTATTCCAATATTTCTTTATCTAATCAGAAGCCTTGCAGTCCGCCTTTTAAGAAAATAATTTGTTATTCGTTGTTATAGATAAAAAAGGTAAAACAAACACTTACTGATCTTCGGCCAGTTGATACCATGGTCAATAATGATAGGCTTTGTGACATTGAGGTCATTTAGCTGTTAGCCTTATGTGAGCCGCTAAATCATATAGTAGGATTTGTGATATAAAGATGTGTTGAGCAAGGCAGTTTGATCATAAGGCAACTGCATTGGCTCAGGATACTACTATAAATGCCTTGCATATCATAGAATAAGGATATTTGTGGCATAAAAGGAACACAACTATCTGGCAAATCTAAGATACCATCCAGTCATAACCCTCAGTATACATGTGGGAAGTCATCCTTTTGTTTCTAGTTAACATTAGAAATTAATCACCTCAACAGCTTTTGAGGACCACTGACCATGTGTGAGAATATCTAAATAAACATAGTCACCTGCACAAGTTGCCCCAGGACCTTATTTAATCTGTACATTAACCCTTAAAGGGTCACAACCCTATTTAGATCCCACAACAGCACCCAGAACTATATTATCTTATGAATGTAAGGTATTTATTTACGTCTTAAAAGTTAAAGAAAATTGAATGCTTACAGTTAGACTAGAATCAAAATGACCTTTTAAACTTTCTAGGGGCATTTCAGAGTAAAATTACAGAACATATTTTTTGCGTCAATCTTTGGGTGTAGATTCCAAAATATATTCTTCCCAACCTGAAAAGATTTATATTTTCAATTAAATCATCATCTACATGACCATGTAATACCTCAAATCGAAGGTCTCATTGAGTTACACTATTAAATACATATACCTTTGTTGCTATGGCAATATGATTACATTGACAACCATAAAACAACAAAATTATCTAATTTATCACTAAATCTTGACTAGATCACTCCTTTTTCCACATATATGATCATCCAGTACCTCAAATTGAAGGTCTCTCTCTAACATATCGCTTTACCTCAGCTCCGTTTTTACCATAGCAACCAAAAATAAACAAATGATTGACTGATGTGTTGCAAGATCCAAACCAGAGTCCATTTTTGTCACGTATAGTCAAATAATACTTTAAATTATAGGTATAAGTTAATTTAGTCACGATAGTAATTATAAGTCTATTCAGCTGAATAATTACTATGAGATGAAAGCCTGAACTGGCAGTTGCCATGGTGACCATAATATATATTATCTCAAGCGAGATTCCCATTTAATAATGTCGTTGCCATGGTAACTAGATAATGTATTATCTCCGTCGAGATGTCTTACTGAACCATCTGGTGAATTGGAATAACTATGAAATAAGTGAGTCTTTATTTGGCATAAATTCAACAGTAGCAGTCCTATTTATTAACAATAACAACAACAGCTACATTACAAAGAACATGAGATAAAAAATTAAATGTTGAAATTTTTGCTCATACTGGTAACATGTGATGCTGTCAGGGCGAGAGATCAAAGGCTTCTGACAAGATTGCGACAAAAGTGCTTTTTTATAGCAGCACACAAACAACTAGAACGTTGCTAGGTAACGGATGTATCCCTGCACCAAGCACCAGGACTACTTTACATGCAGGGGCACCCTCTCACGACAGCGCTAAGAAACAGAGGGTACTGGTGGCACCGGCTGGCAAAAGCAACACGCACCAGTGCCGAGCAACCTGTTTAGTATATCCATAAGGAGGTTATGTGTTACGTCACTGGAACATTTTGTTTTTTGTTTGGCATTTCTTTTGGTGAATATGCACTTTTCAGCTTGTGAACATTACTTATGGAATCTATACCCAAAAAATGGCCTAAAAATCTATGCCAGCAAATTTTACTCTGAAATGCTCTTAGGTCACTGAAAAACCACATTTAGTTGATTTTGATTCCAGACTAAGTATAGTTTTTCCACAAAAGGACTGCTATCATTGGGTCATTTGGAACAATTATTGAATTTACTCCACTATTAAGAACAGCCCATTTTCCATGATTTTAAAACGGGTTTAAATGTTTTGCTGGTTGTTGATAGTATAACTGGTTTAATCATGCCTTATGTACTAAAGCCACTGATGTAGAGAGGTGCGACTGTCGGAGTGAGTGAGATATGTTTTACGCCATTTCGACAGCTAAGGTCATATTTATGCGAGAACTACATTACACAATTTCACAGAGGAATGTGTTGGTGCCCTCACATATGTGCACTACACACATTCAAGGGGATAGGAAAGAGGAGATATGGAATCTGTTAAGGGGGCTAGGGAAGCTCTTGTGACTGTGGGATCACATGTTACTTTATAATATTATTTTTGTTTCCTAAAGATTTTATTATTTCTTGATTCTTTTTTCTCTCTGCTCTAAGAATGCGAATTTGGTTTTGTTGCCTTTTTCTTGTTTCTTCAAGGGTTTCTATTTTATGTATGCAATCAGGACACACCCCGTCTTCTAGCGAAGGCTTCCAATCAGAAAAACTGTTCATGTTACTTTGACGCAGATCAATGTTCACATAAAGTCTGTTTGTTCACTTATCTCATCTATGTTTTTATTTCTTAATCACTTTCATATTTCTTTTCTGAATTTAAATGAAAAGCTTCGTTTGGCTTTTTCCTAAAAGTCTCCATTAAGACATCAGAAGGCATAGAATCTGGCACATCACAAGTTTCGCCGTCTGTTACAATTTTACTGCCTTCTTCTTCTGAGTCATCACCGTCGGCTACTGTACGACCATACGGATAAGAACCTCTCCTGATGTTATATATTCTCTCTGCTTTAGCTAAGTTGTATGCCTTCCTGTGAGCCATTAAATTCATATTTTCATTTCGTGCTTCTCTTAATTGTAAAGTAAGATTGAGATTATTTTTTTCTTCCTCTTTTATGACATTAATGTGTTCACGTCTTTCTTCTTCTAACAAAGATATATAAGTACCTTGATGTAAGCATATTTTTTCAAGTATTTCATTGCGCTTTACTTCAAAAAAAACATTGTTCCCTTTTGTGTCCATGATAAAGACTTGAGAAATAATCTTAATTTATATATTTTTTAGGTCTCACACGAGAAAGATGTTCATTCTTATAATTTTTTGAGTATCTCAGGATCTTTTGTTTCTTCAGTGAATACATTTGAGTCGGGCAAATATTCTTGATTTGCTACGGTAGTTAGTAATTGATTATTTTTTTCGTACATTATGTTATTAGTGTCTTGATTTTCATTTATTTGAGTAGATTTTAAGTCATGGTTAGAAACAGAAGATCCTATGACAGGATATGTCCATGCTTTTCTATGATTTACATTAGTAACAAAACAAGACAGGAAAGTTTGTGTTTTTTCATTGTTATGATAAATATTTCCGCTTTCTGTACAAGACAAAAATATTTCATCTCCTTTCTGTAAAGAAGGGGAGATAGATTGTTTACGCGTTTCTAAGATAATGACAACGATGCTTAAAATAAGAGTAAAAACTACTCCTCCTGCTCCTACTTTCCCGTTTGAAATCAAGTTATTTATTTTGCTTAAACTTTTCATGCTTCCTTCTTTTGTTTCAGGTTCGCTCATTTTTTAAAAAAAATATCTTTTTATGATGATCAGTTCCAACAAATCGGCAAATAATTTCCAAGACAAGATGAAAAAGAAATAATACATTAATCTTTTTTTCTTTTTTGTGTTGTTCTTAAAAAATTATTTTTTGTAGAACAAATTTGTTTGTTACAAAACAAGGATTTCTTTTTGCTTCGATTATTTTGTTTTTTCTTTAAAAAGTATTGTTTTACTTTACTGTCATTCCAATCAGGATCTGAAGTGAAGCTAGATATAACTTGTTGCATTGTCTTATTCTCAGCTCGTTTTTCTAAAAAGAACAAGCAATATAAACCACAAGTCATAGAAAAAAGTCCTTGAATAGAATGAGAGGAATATTTATATTTTTTAGGCAAAGCTTTCAGAAAACTCTTTCGCATAGGACTGAAGCCATATGAATCGAAATATTCAGCTAGTTTACGAGGTTTTTCATAATAAAAAGCTACCCAATGTTCTCCGGGTAAGTTACTGTTGTCGGTGTTGACTACATAACCTGTAGGAAATGATTTCACTGCAGGTATAGTATCAGCTGAATAAACACCATAATTTCCTTCTTTTTTTCTTTTAATTTTCTGCAAGAAAAAATTTATTTCCGCTCCATTCATTTTTAGGAATTATGCTATTTCAGATTTTGCTCTTAATATATTGCTAGAATCTAATCTCAGGAGTTCATGATGTTCTAAATATATGATAGCTGCTACTCCATGGGTTAATTCTTCTTCTAGTTTTATAACAAAACCTAAAGAACCATTTTCCGAATATTCAAATGTGCCTGACGTTATTCCGTTTTTAGATATGTCAAAACAGTAAAGACAATGTCCTTTTTTGAATTCATCGAAAGAAATATCTATTGTATCGTCTCTGAATATTGAACCTGTAGACCGTATAAGAGCTAGGTAGGCCATATTGTATAAATCATTAGGGTAATCTAATTCATAGTGATAAAAAGGAGTTCCACCGTCGTTCACTTTTAGTTCTATTTCCTTAGCTTTGAAGTGCTCAAATTGAAATGGATTACTATTATGACTTCCTGTAAAGGCATCTAAATGAACTAACCCTATGATGACTCTTTTTGGAAGAGGAGTGTTGTTCACTATATGAGAGGCTTGCAAAATAGATTTCTGAGGACCAAAAGTGACGTATTTCATGTCTATTTTGTTTACAGGATAATCCCAATACGGAGTAACCATTCTAGCATCCATTATTTTTTTATGGAATTTTTCAGACACTCTTATTCTTTTTATGAATAAATGTATGCCCTGTATGTCTATTATGTATTTTTGTGTACCTAATTTAGACATCAAACAAAAGTCTTCGTCTGCTCTATCAAATTCTATAGTAAGAGGCAGATCTCCAGGTAACACTTTGACCTGAGCAAAAAGGTCATTATGAATTCGTCCTATAACTTCAAATAATTTCCCGTTTTTAGTTTTGTTATAACGTGCTTTCACTCCAGAATTATGATCGTCGCTGTTAACATTTGTTACTTCATTAAAATCTTTATCGTCTTTGTAATACATAGCTAAAGCTCCCAAGTGTTTAGCAGTGGTTGGATCATAACTTAAAATATATTCCAGGATAGATCTATATCCGTGCAAATCATTGCTGTCTGATATTCGTATTCCTGCTATAGAAAGTTTCACATTTTTAAACATAGTAGAAGCAAAATAATTCACCGGAAAAACTTTAGCTTTATCGTTTATTGTCCCATCGTTAGCTGGAGCATCTGGATTTTGTTTGTGGGCTTTTAATATTTTGCCAGACACTCGAATAAAACTGTCGTGCAAAGAAATGAAATCTGTATGTTTAGATTTTAAAGTGAATTGAACTGTAGTGCTGTTAGGAGAAGCAGTGGGCTCAACTTTTTCATAGTAAGTTTTAACTCTACTTATATCTGTCGGAGGAACATGAGTAAAATCAAACTCCGAGGCTATACAAAAACAAGGATCTTCGTCTAACAATGACATTTTTTTTAAGGTGATGAACAAACTTCAAAAATATTTGTTTGTTTTTCTCTTCTTTTCAGTTATCTCAGGTTATTTTATGTTAACCAAAGATATCTTTTTTGAAATTTCTTCTATTTCTATTTCTTTTTTTATTTGTGATCGTTTTATTAACTTTTCTTTTCTTGGTTACATGTGAAACAACTTCTTTGCCTAAATCAGACAAAGTTTCTTGAGCTTCTCTTTTTAAAGCTCGTTTAAAGTTTTCACCTTTCATGACATTTTTTGCTACTTTAATTCCTCCTGTTAAGGCTCTTTTTCCTATTCCTTTTGCGGCTGATGCCACAACAGGTTTCACCAAAGGAATAACTGTTTTAAACAATCCTTTTAAAATACCACCTAGCCCATAACCTTTTTGATTTCTGCTTCCTACGAAGGGGGTTAAAGAATAATATCCTTTTCCATACTGTACATCATAAGGATAAGATCGCTTAGTTAAAAAATGTTTATAATATATATCTTCAGGTGAATCGTTAGAATACATTTTGATGTATTTTTATTTATTTTTTTTTTGATTTATCTCAAAACAATTTATCTCTACCAGTCAGATGCCCATTCCTTAGAAGAATATCTTGGGTTTTTTTTGGTTCTTCTTCCAGATCGAGTAGAATAAGGTGACGGCTTTCCTGACAAATTTTTGTTTGTTTTAATTTTCCCGAAGACGTCTTCTTGTGGGCTTGGGTAAGATACTTTTACGTCTCTTTCTTTGCTAGGTTGCTTTTCTTTAAAAGGGAGAGGAGGGATATTTTTTATTGGAGTTTTCTCTATGCCTCCGCTGGCTTCTCCTATTTTGTCTTCTTCATTTGCAGAAAGATAGTCGGTGTCGTTATTTTTATCTTGAGTATCTTCTGTAGTTGTTTTTTTCAGAAGGGGCTTTTCTTTTTCTTGAAGAAGAGTTTCATCCAAATTGCCGTCTTCAGAAAATTCATCGTCTGTAGCATCTGTAGAATAATTGCTTTCATTTCTTTGTTTGTCTTCCATGTTTTGATCTTCTAAAGGATATTTTTTTATAATATAAGGACGATTGTTTTTTTTAGTAATTTTTGGCTTATTTAAAAACCACGATTTAGGAATATGATTAGATATATTAACCCAAAGTTCTTCTGTTCCTATAGGTTCTGTTTTTATGCTTGCATTTGAAAAGAATTTCATGATGCTTATCACATTAGAATTTCTAATTAGTTTACCTCTGATGATAATTTCACCATGTTCATTCCATAGATAGTTCAGTTCTATCATTTTTTTGAGAATTTCTTTAATGTAAGGAATTTGTGCTTGTCTTATGTTGGATAAAATCTCAAGTATTGATATACCTGGTATTATTTCTTGTTTTTTTTCTGTAGGAGCAGAATACATGAAAGCCGAGTCTTTAGCTATATTTTGATTTGTGCTTAATATCTTATACGGTTTCACGTCATACATGTTTTGCGCTAATAATTCTTGTTGCCTTTCGAGAGCAAGATTTTTTTCTTGGTCAGTGTTTTTTTCATTAGTATCATTTTTTGCTGAAGATAATTTTTTGTAAGTTGCTAAAGGTATAACTATACTTTTTTTGAAGCTAGCCATTATATTAATTTTTTGCACCTGCCAATCCTCCTATTAAGGACACTGCTAAAGGGAGGAGAAGAGAGAGAAATCCACCTTTTTGTTTTAAAACTGCTTTCCTTTTTTTGTTATTCACACGTCTATTAATAAGATATCTTAAAGTGTTCTTGTATTTTTTTAACTTTGAATAAGACACTGAATTTAATTTAATGTTTCCTGTAAGAACATTAAAAATGCACTGACATATAGAATCTAAATCTTCTTTATCTGCATATTCTATTAACAAATCTCTTTTTCTTTTGTTTTTTTGTGTTTCCTAACATTGTCAAAAAAGCTAATCTTTTGACTGATCTGATATTTGCTGCTTTCTTCTTAATTTTTCTTTTTGGTCGTTTGCAGCTAGTTCTTTTTTTTCTTTTTGCTACAACTGTTTTCTTTTTTATTGTTTTTTTTCCTTTTCTTCTAGAAACATGCATTTTTTTCTTTAACGGTGGCATTCTTATAAATCAACTATCACACAAAAACTTTTATTTTTTTCATATATTTTATTCAATCTCACGAACTTTATGTTGGTTCATACATGTATAGTTGTTTTTCTGTTTTATGTTTTGTTAGGTATATACACCTCTTGTCCTATGTCAAATATGTTGCTCCTAAATCTGTATTCTTGAGGAGTTTTTTGATGACCATCTATTAAAAGATAGGAATGTGGTTTCCTAGTTGCTTTATTAAAAATATTAACGAAAGTCTTATAATTTTTAGGCAACAGTTTTCTCCCTAATGTTAGAGGGACAGTTTGATCTAAAGGTGAATTAAAAATAACTAGATACGTCGCATTTCTATTAACAGTTTGCCTTTCTTTTCCTTCAGAATAATAATTTTGTGAAATATATATAACATTTATCGATTCATGATGACATGTTTGAGTTAAAAGTTTTCCTATTTCAGGATTATTTCCACATTCTTTCATTAAATCATCTAAAATAACAGAGTCCATTAAGGTCAGGTTTTATATATTTATCAAAAGAAGAAGGAATACCGTTCAAAAATGTTATGCTTTTCCCCTCCATGAAGTCTTTTTTAGCAGGAGGGGTTTGACCATAACACCATATAACATAGTCTATTTTTTTTCTATTATTCGCTCATTATTTTTTAATAGATCATACACAAAAGTAGTTTTTCCACTGTTGCTTGGTCCTGCTATGATCATAGAAAATGGAATTCTTATACATGCATTGAAAACAGGGAATTCTATGTCTTCCATTTTTTATTTTCCTTTTATTTTGTTTAATTCCTCTTTATAAAAACTACCGCTCAATATTTCATTATTTTTGTCTATTAACACATAAGTAGCAGGCCATGTTCTAAGAACATATGCTATTTGAAATATTTCTTCTTTCCAATGAGAAGAATACCCTCTCCTGAAAGCAGTCTTATATTTACTTATTCGTACTTTATCTCCTACTTTAAAAGGCAGTTTAATTCTTCTGCTGTACATATATTTTCCGTATTGCTTTAACCATATTTTTTTTTTGTTTGATTTGGTTACTTTAGAAGGACTTATTCCTAATGTTCTATGTTTACTATGATTATAACTTTTAACTAACTCCTGTAGAACGTCTATATATCTCAGACTCTTTTTGAAAGAAAGATATTTATATATTTTGTCTTGTATGGTACGATTGAATCTTTCTACTATAGCACATTTAGTGTCTTGAGAAGTACTGAAAAATTTTATCTTATTTTCTTTTAAAAATTTTTGAAAAACACCTTTAAATTCGCTTCCTTCATCTAATTGTATTAAGTTAGGCTTAACTTTGCTTTTTAACAAAAATTTTTTGAAGCCGTCTAGAGTGACATATGCAGTTTTGTTCTCTAAAGGTTCAACATAAGCATAACGTGAAAAACAATCTATACAGGCTAACAAATATTTTATTCCATCGTTTTGATCTTTAAGGTTAAAAATACTTATTAAATCAATTTGCCATTGATCGTTTATCCCTTTCACTATTGTTTTTCTTCGAAGAAATTTATATGTTATTTTCTTATGTGAAGTATAAGTTCTAGTGTTACGGAGAAAATTTAGCACGTCCTTTCTCGTTATATTTTCATCTATTTTTTTAGCTGCTTCATATAATTTTTTCACAGAAGAAAAAGATGAAGGATGAGAAGGAGTGAAATAAATCTTTCTTAAAATATTTTCTTTGTCCATGTTTGAAAAAATATTTACTTATGAACATGAAAAGAGAACCATCTCAGAGAAGTAGGTGACATAATTTTTAATGAATGAATGACATTTTTTGCAACAGCATTCAGACAAAACATTTCACAACATTTTTATGTAAATGAATGACACAACTTTTTTCGTGCACGCGAAACAAAATGGAAATCCGATACGCGTCCATTCCAAGAAAAAAAAGGTAGAGACATATTTTATCCCCTTATGAGTTGAGCAAGAGCACAAATTTCTCTTTCGAGACGTACTTTTTGCTGACACATAGGTTATAAAATTTATGTTCCATAATAAACTTCGGCATTAGAGCAAGTTCCTCCATTGAGGTGTACTTTCTGCCAATGCATAAAATCTCAGAATGGGGCATATTAGCACAGATTTTAACCCATTTTTACGCGTGAAAAAAGTCATTAAAAGGAATGCAATTTTCCGGATTTCCGTGAAAAATGAAACAAAAAAATCTTTTTGCCTTATAAAAGAAACATTATTCTATGGCATAGATATTAGTGTATATAGGAATAAACCCATCAGGTATTCTAGTTTTGTTAATTCCTATAGTTCTTTGTGCATGTTTTCTTACGTTTCCGGTTTTCTTCAACACAGTTCTACCTTTAGTGGAAGAAACAGTTTTCTGTTTTTTTCCTTTCTTGACTTCCTTTTCTTCTTTCTCACTTTCTTCGTCACCTGTCATGCTAGTCCCTGCTTTTCTTTTATTTCTTTTTTTGCTTCGATTTTCATTTTCGTCTTCAGGCAGAGGAGAGGCTGTCAGGTTGTATTTTCCTTCTGATTCTTCGGAGCTAGAGTTTTCTGTGTCGCTGATTTTTTCGTCGATAATTAGCTTCAATTTATTTTCATTTGACTTAGCTTTGTTCCTCATTTTTTCTTTAAGATATTGTGTGTGGCATGAATTACATCTCAAATGATTTTCGTCAGCAGAAAAATAATGGAGAGAATGAAAAGGTTTATGACACCTTATGCATTCTTGAACCATGCTTTCTTGACATTTCTCACAATATTTTTTGTCTTGCACTATTCTCCCTTTTCTTCCACAATATTCACACTTAACAGGCATTTTATGTATATTTGTATATAAATTAAAAAAAATACTTTGACCGTAGATATGTCGTAATCTTTCTTGCTGTAGCTCTTATCTCACTAAGGTTTTCACTCGCTGTCACTGTTACTAGAGGCTATGTTATCATCGCTGCTGCTGTCACTAAGAGACTTTGATTTTTCTTTCTTTTTCTTAGTGTTCTTAGTTTTTCCAGGCTTTTCTTCTTCACTCATTTTTTTAATTTTATCTATTTTTTTGTCTATTTTATTCCTTAGTTCAAATAGTAAATCATATTCTTCTTTAAGAAGAGAAATACTTTTGTCTTTTACCATATCATGAAAATGTAAATATATTTTTCCTTTGAATTTATTTATGTCTATTCTTTTCCTTTTGCCAAAAGCTAAAGTAGGATATTTAGATGATTTACTCATTTTGTTTGTTTGCAGACAGTTTGCTATTCTATTTTTGTCTTTATCTCACAAACTTTTCTTCTTTTTGAATGAATATCTTCAAAAGGAATTTCTTTCATTTTTCTTTTTAAAGGGGGAATCTTATAATGACCATTTGCGTAAGATTTAATTCCTCCTCTTCTCAAATATCTTTTATCTTCAAAAGGAGAAAGAGATATCTTTTTTTGAGACATAGTGTATACTTTGTGTTTTATGCTTCTTATGTTATCGAATTCTGCTTCTTTTATTCTATTTTGGACTAAGGTAAGCTTAAAGTCATTGTGCCTTATAGTTTCTATGCTACTTTTTTTTGACTCCCTTTATTTTTTTCTCTTCTTCCCCCTTCTCAAATAAAATTGAATACATTTTTGGCCTAAGAGCAATAAATTCTTTTATTTTTTTTCCCTCCTGCTTCATCTTTAAATTTACCTAAGACCTTTTTGTTCATTTCATCATACAAAAAATGATCTTTAGGTAAATTAGAAAAATCGAAAAAATTATTAAGATCTTTTATTTTTTCAAGATAATTTGTATCTTTTATGTAATACACTAAAGAATCTGTGTCTGTATATAACAGTTGAATATGTACGTCTTTGAATTTAGGCAACATGACATTATAATGGAAATTAAACATCCATAGTTTAGATAATTCTAAAACAGAAAACCCAATGTAGATCGGTTTGTCTAGTAAAATTTTTTCTTTGCTGCTTTGTATTCCTACAAAGTCCTTTTGAAATATATGAAGAGATTTAAAAGTAGGTTTTTTTATAAGATTTTCACTTTCTTTAGGGTCTGAAGTTAATTTCATGCTAGTTCTTTTCTTAACATTTTCCATTGTTTTACCAAATGCTGCATTATTTAATAACTTAAAGAATTCTTTTTCGAAAGCAGAGGTAGCCAAAGTTCGTTCTCTGTTATTGAACAAAATGTAAGATTTCATCCAATCTTTCTGATGAAAGCTTAAAACACGATGAATTTTATTTATCTTTAAACCTAAAGCAAGGTATAATTTTAAATTACGATAATGCACTACATAATTTTTTTTGTCTTTTAAATTGCATATAAGCTTTTTTCCTCCTTTTTTATAGGACGTTTCAGTTTTTTTCAATATTTCTTTTGCGTACGGAGATAATTCTTGTTCTTCTATTTCTATTTTCTGTGGAGCTAGAGGAAAATCGTTGTGCATGTCATGAAGACAGTCAGGGTAAGTTAAACTTACCTCCAGTATGTATCCTGTTTCATTATGATCTGAAATGCTTTCTATGTTTAGTTTTTGAATTTGATTTTGGGTCAGCCATTTGAAATTTGAGTGAGGCAAAAAATCTGCTAAACATTTGCCATAAAGGTTATTGCAGTCTATGTAAAAGATGATTTCGTCGGAAGAATTAGCTTTCGCATACCTATAAGAAACATTAGTTATGCCACCCCTTATACCGCCTTCTATAAAATTATATATTTCGATGTCAGAAAGCAACTCTAGTTCAACTTGTGTATGTTTCAACATAGCTTGATAACTCAAACTAGGTGCCGTAAGAAAATGAGCAGGGTCTAAACCGTAATAACTTAAGGCCTTTTCTCTAAAAGATTCAAAAACATCACATAAAAGCAAAACGTCTATTTTCAAGTAGGCTTTCAAATAATCTTTTATGTTTCTACATTTTAATGCTTCAAACATATGAATAGCATGACAGTAATCGTCCTCAGTTATATTTTTTTTGGTTAAAGTAGAATAAAATTTATCTATAGGCGGCAATTTTTTTTCTTTCAAACCAGACCAAGAATCAATGTAATCATAGCACATGACACCTTTTCTTATCATATAAGGAATCATTTTTTTGTTTGAAGTATGTTTTTTTGTTTGAACGAAATCTTTTAATCCTTTCTCTTGCAAAAGTTCAGCTAATTTTGAAAGGGACGTAGGTAAAAATTGGAAGGAATCTATGATTCTAAAATTTTCGAAACTTAAAGTAAGAAATTTTTCAGATGATTTAGCAATCACAGATATGGTGCTCTGGTTTATATATTTATATAATTTTTGGATGAGAAAATGAGTGTCATAATTCATGCTGTTGTGAATTATAATTGGTATCTTTAAATTGTCCATCCTAAGACTAGTGTAAGTAAGATTACATCTGTTGCAAGCATGATCTAAAACTTTTCTTATACCTTTTTCGGTGAAAGATATCCCACATATGTAACAATTTTTTTGCTTCACTATATGTGAAATATCGTCAGAAGACAAAGACAAAGGTTTTCTCTTATGATCTAAAATATACGAAATTTCAGCTCTTTTTTTATATAAGTAAGAAACAAATTTTTCTATCACATTTTTTCATATTTAGAAATTAATATAGCTCCAAAAGCATTTAATTTGTGTTCTTTTGAGCAATACGATTTCCCTTTGTATATTTTGCTTATAGCGCGATTATAACATTCAAAATCTGCATATATAACAAAAGGACTTTTAACTTTAAATTTATGGTCAACGAATTTCAAGAAAGTCCCTTTCGGTGGAGTAGAATAACCCTGACCACTGTATACGTTAGTTTTGCAGTTGTTATTAACGTGCATTTCATTTTTTTTTTTTTGAGCTATATGATATCAAACATTTGTAACAAAAGTATCTAGTTTTTTTCCAAAAGAAAGGTCTGATAAATTTATGTAAATTTCTGATAAGATAATAGTGATCATTAAATAACAATAAATCAACATGTCTTCCTTCAGTAAGGGGAGAAGAAAGGACTGAAATATACATAGGGAAAGGCTGAAATTCTTTTTTTTCAGATTTTAAAAGGCCAAACACATTTACAGTAAGATTATTTTTCTTTTCGAACTTTGGAATTTCACTCAATTTAACAGGAAAAGAAAGATTTAATTTTTCTAAAAAAATATCGTACGACTTAGCCAAGTTTGCATTGTGAGGAACTTTATGTAAGCCTGCTAAAACAGAGTACACGAAGCATTTTTTGCCGCTTCCTTTTATGTTAAGAACTGATTTTTTTCTTTCAATAATGCTTTCTTTCCCTTTTTTCTCCCCTCCAAAAGGATTATATTTAAAAACAGAGAGGCGTAACACTTTTATTTCTCTCAAAAACCATCCTGACCCCATGTGCAAGAAAGCATCGAAAAAACCTAATATCACAGAAAAGGAATTTCTTATTAATTCCTCTACGTTATGAGAATCAAAGTTTACTTGAACAGGACTTTGGAACCATGGTTGAATTTCAAAATATTCTTTGTTTTCTAGATTATATTTTCCTAACACTGTGCATAACGATAATTGAAATTTAACCCCCCCTTCTTTTCTTTTTTTTCTTCAAAATTAATTTTTTAATTTTTTTGGTCTGATTAAGTAAAAATAAATCAGGATCATATTTGTGAAGAGCAGGAGTTAAATCATATTCTACGATTAAATTTCTGAAAGCTTTACTTTTCTTCATTTCTTATAGGTCTAAAATGAAGAACTAAAAAAACTGTTCCATATTGAAATTGAACCAACTTTCCCAGGTCGTCACATATAGTTATTTCGATTTCTTGTATTTCACTTTTTTTTACCTTTTTATAGTACGGAGAGACGAAAACTTCCTTTATATCGTCTCCGAATTTTTCACTGCAACGAATAGTCCTCAATAAAGGAATTTGAAGATCGCCTACAATTTCATTAGCAACTATATCAGTATAAATATAAATATTAGAAGAAACGTGATGCAAGTTAGGTACACCTCCCGCATGAAAATATTTGTAATGTTTGTATCTTAAAGTAGTGCTCATTAAAATCTGAAAATCTAATAAACTATTCAATGGAAGCCCTGAAAATGTTATAACGTTACTGTTTTCGATCTCAGCTTCGTTGTCTATTTCTTCAGATATATCCAATCTCAGTACGTTACTTAAATATTTAGACATAATAACTTTGTCTCCTCTTCCTACCTTTAAAATGGGTTTTAAGTTTTGCAGCTCAGTTTTCACATATGGTTCTCTACTTTTTCGAAAAAATTCATCGTCGGGGTATGCGTCTATTTTTTTCAAGGCTGCATTAATGCTTTTTATTAAACTATCTAAAGAAGTATAATTTCCATATGGAATTTTTTGCATGACATATCTTTTTTTAATTTCTATTTCATCTAATGAAGTTATTTCATTCACGTCTTGCTTCAACCTGAAATCTTTTCTTTCTACTACCAAAGTCCTATTTTTTTCTGGAAATTCTGGGAAATTATACCAGGAAACTGGTATGTTTACTTCTACTAATCCTACTTCCCATTCTCCTAGTAAAATTAAAATAGAAGGTAATTTAACCCAAAATTTGCTAGTTTTAATTTCACGTGAAGGATGAATAGTGTTAGAAGGTAAATTAATGTAAAAAGCAGAAGAAATGTTCATTTTTTTAAAATAAGTAAACAATTAAATTTCTTAAAGCTCTCGATATGATTAAAACTATTTTTTAGCTCCTAAATATTAATTTATTCTCAATTTTTTTCTTATCTCAGGGAAAAATCAACTGCTTTTTAAAAAAACTTTATGAGCTAAAAATAAAAAGCATGTTTTTTTTAAAAACTTAAATACCTAAAACAAACTTTATGTTTAATAGGAAACAAAAAAAAACTCAAATTTTAGCCTCCTTACCTAACAAAAATCTTAAGGAAACCAGCCGTTGTAAAACTAATTTAAACTTAACCACTCTTTTACGTCAAAAACCTGTAGAGCCTACGTCAAAATATTTCAGATGAGCTAAAGACTACGGCAGATGACCTCTGAGGGCTGAAACCAAACCTACTTTTCCTGCCTGATTAAAACCCTATGGACAGTGAGAGAAACCAGCTTAAACTTAAGCACCCTTGCACATCAGAGACCTCTATAGCCTATGACAGAAAACGTTCACATAAGCTAAACCTGGATGACCTCTAATAGCTAAAACTTACACTACATTCCCTGCATCTCAGAAAACTCTAGAGGCTACAGCAGAAAACTTTCACATGAGCTAAACCTTGATGACCTCTGCTGGCTAAAACCTGCACTAAATTCCCTGCCTGCTGAAACCCTGCACGCCTGAGACCTCTAGAGACTACGGCAGAAAACTTTGACATAATCTATGTCTAAAAAACCTCTAGTGGCTAAAACCGTCACTATATTCCCTGCCTGCTAAAACCCTGTACGCCAAAGACCTCTGAAGGCTACAATAGAAAACTTTCACGTAAGCAAAACCCGGATGACCTCTGGTAGCTAAAACTTACACTACATACCCTGCATCCTAGAGACCTCTAGAGGCTACAACAGAAAACTTGCATATGAGCTACCAAAATCCAAATCCAAATTTGGCTTATAGAAAACAGCCTTTAGTCAGGGTGTGACTTAAATCAGGAGTTCTTTAACTTAAAAACAGCACTGAAGGTACTATATTTCAACAAAAAAAGTTCTTAATAACCCTCTGAAGTGGAGGTGCGGCTTACACGAGGGTTTAGCTTATACGAGAAAATTTTGGATTCTTCTAGGGTAAACTATTTTCCTTTTTTAGTCTTTTTCAACAAAAAAAAATATACTTTGACTTGAGCGTTCGTAACGTGCTTGCATGCAGTAAATCTTTGTTTCATGAAAATCTCAAAGACTTTTTTAAAGCTGCTCTTAAATGAGTTACATACTTTTTAAAACCAAATAACATAGAAATCAAATTTTTTTAAACATTTTATTTCTTTTCAAAAGAAAACAAAGGCTTGCTGATTCTTCATAACAAATCAATCATAGATTAAAATCCTTTTCTTGCATATATGAAACAAAGAAAAAATTTTTAATCTCATGCTAAGACAAAAATAAGTTTGTATATCTCAGCATAGTTTATGCAAATAGATAAAAAGCTATATGAACTCCCTTCCTTGTTCACAGGAAGAAAGAAAAGCATTTCTGTTCATCAAGTAAGCAGAACACATAGAAATACATTTCAAGCAAAATATTTAATCATACCTCTCATTTTTCTTTTATCTATGTATTATATCTATGAAAAAAAAGAAATATGATTCTCATAATACTTTTTCATCATCGATTTATATTTTTTTCTTTGCCATTTGATAAAGGTTCTAGCACATAAAGGTTCACCACATACCCATTTAACTCTGCAGTTTGCACACTTAATTCCCTCTTTCCTTGGCTTAGTGTATGATTTAAGTCTAAAGTCAGTGTAACATTTATAATAACATACACCGCCACAGCATTCCATACGAGCTGTTTTCTTCTTCTTGTCTTTACGATATGCGTTATGATATTCTCCACAACCTCCACAAAGGTAGCATACAGGATAACAATCTATATACATGTCATGATAAGCAATCTTAATCTTTTTAGCTAATTTTTTGGTATTGTAGCATTTATATGGGCAATACAATTCTATGCCATGATTCTTACAATATATGTCTTTAAGAAGGTTAAACATAGGATATTTTTCTCCTATTAAATCAGTGCAAAAGAACAACAAAGAAATAGTCGTACTATGACAAACATTTCCTGTATATATACAAACTCTAACTATTTTAGCTATTTCATTTAAGTGTTTCAAACTTCTTTTACGTAAATATTTAAATAAAAAATCACTTTGAAAGTAACAAGCAAAAAAAGCTATTGATTCTACGTCATCTACTGCATCAAAACTATCATAAGATTTATTCTCAGATTTTTCACACAAATATGAAATAAAAGAAAAACATTGAGCTATGGTTAGTAAAAGAAAAAAGGGAATTTCTATTTCAATTTGATCTTTTTTTGTGTCTATTTTTTTCTGGAAATTAAAATATGATTTGAAATATGAAGTTCTTGAAGACAACAAATTTTTGTTCATTAAAATATTACGTTCCATTTACTTTTTTAAGTGAAACCTTTGTCAAGAAAAGTTGTCTTTCAATTTTTCAAAGAAACATTTCGCTCATACATCAGACAAACCTTTGTGAATGTAAATAATGTGATCTATTAGATCTTGCCCAGTTTTGAACAACCGGTAGCAAAACCTGCAACTGTACTGTTCTCTTTTCCTTGTGGTAACTAAAAACATACCTGCCACATGTGAAGGAGAATCACAAGATCCGCATCCTCTGGAAACGGCAAGGTTGTTTTTAGCTTCCTCAGAAAGAGGACGTGCCAGTCTCGCTAACACAGCCTGTTCGAAAAAATATTTCCCCAAAACTTGAGAGCCGAAAAGTTTGACAAAGTCTGCAAGAGGAGAATTTCTAGAAACCAAAGACGTAAAAGAAGGAGGAACTACAGCAGTAGGAGGAGGGGCTTGCTGCGAAGAATTGTTTCCATTGTAAGGAGGAAACAAGTTGTTGTTAGTAACCTGATGTGATGGTGTAGGTCTTCGCTGAAAGAACAGTGAACCTTGTTCGTTCAAAGAACTGTCAGCATGGAAACCATCCTGCGGAAAGTTTCTTTTTCCAGCTAGGTTAGGATCCTGTAAGTTGGAGGGAAACCCGTGTTTGCTTGCCCTTTCGAAACTGCTGTTCGGTTGAGGATTCAGCGAAAAGTTAATGCTCAAACCTTGATGAGTTGCGGAAGGGTAGACGCTACTTGACTGAGCAGCATGATCTGGCACAGAAGCAGGCAGAGGATTCTGGGAAAAGTTACTGCTCAGCTGTTCCTGAACGGGAGCAGGAAAACTACAGCTCGGTCTTGGAGGATGATCTTGTGAGGAAGAACAATCAAAGCACTCTGCTATTTTTTCTACAGAGATATCCTCAGCGTAGGAATTTCCTGAGCTGGGGTTGTCTCTACTCTGTGGAAACTGTATGCTTGGACGATTAGTTTCTGAAACATGGGAGGGAGGCTTTCTCAAAAGGTTTTTCACCTCCTCGTCCTCACTTTCTGGTTCCGTTTTTGTGCAAGAGCAGAAAGATTCGTCAAGACAAGATCGCTGCAGGTATGAGGAAATAGTAGGAAAAAGAGCAGCCTTAGATGAACTTGCACAGGAAGAAGACTGAGCTGCGCTAGGAACAGCAGAAGAAATAAAAGAAGCAGGGTGAGTTTTGTTAGTTTTCAAGAATTTGTCATATTCTTTTTGGTAAGGAGACATGTCAGAGCCTGCAGACAAAGACAAGAGAGAAGAAGCAGCCTCCATTTTTTGAGTAAGAGGAGACCTAGGAGAGAAGGTAACAGAAGGAGCTTGAGAGAAGGTTTTCTCAGAAGTAGAAGAGGAAACGTTAGTTGCAGGCAAAGAAACAGAAAAAGAGGGAGAGTCAAAGCTTGCAGAAGAACCTGCATTTTGTGAAGCAGTATTAGCAGGTTCTGCTTTGTGAGAACGAGAAGGTTGGGTTCGCTCTTTTAATTTTGAAATAAAAGAGTGTTTGATTTTTGGCATCTGTGGAAAAATATAAAATAACATGTAAAAACACAAGTAACATAAATCACTCATGTGCTATTTTAATTTTCTTAGGTTTAGGGATTTTTGGTCCCCTTTTATCTTTTGTACTTTTCAATACTGCAAAGGAGCAGTGTTGTGGGCACCTTGCACACTTTTCTAAGTTCTCAGGCAATATATTTGAAGCTAAAACTACAAGATGTTTTTGAAGTCGTTCTATAACTTGGAAACAATATTCCAAGTTTGCCTGGCTTAATTCTAATTTATCTTTATATAATGTAGCCAAAGGAGGGAAATCTTTTAATAGCTGAACTTTATCGTCTATTTCAATTTTCTTTTTGTCTAATTCTTTCTTCGTTTTAAGTAAAGAAACAGTTTTTTCGTTTTTTTCACTTTCTTCTTCACTGTCAGATAAAGCAAGATCTTCTTTGAGTAACATATAATCTTGATCACTTATTGCACTATCTTCTGACTGACTTCTTGGTAACTTTTTCTTAGAATATTTGTCTGTTTTTTTTTCTTCTTCGCTGTCACTTATTTGAGTAGCAGATGTACTAGCCTTAGGTACTAAAGAGGAAATATAATTTTTTTCTTTCCTCTCATCTTCACTGCTATCTGATAAGTTTTCTTCTTGAAAAAAACTACTAGGCATAGAAAGTATATCATCAGATTTCCTTTTCCTTTTCAAGCTGCTTTCTTTTTCATTTTTTACTCTATTATGAGAAGGAGAATATTCTCTTATCTTTTTCAAGTCTTCATCAAAATATAATTTTATAAGCTTAGATCTAAAACTAACTAAAGGATGAAAATCAGTGCTTTGATTTTTAGAAGCAAAATGAACGTTCACCTTTAAAATTTCAGAGACACATTCTACTAAAATGCTATGAGAAGACAATAAATCTGATATAATTTTAGACATATTTTGAGTCATGCAATATCCATAATATGTTCTGTAAGCTTCATCTTTTTTCATAAAAAAAAGTGAGACTAGACCAAGCTTCATCTTTTAAAATAGCAATAACTTTTTCCCTTGGAATTTTTTTTTCTTTTTGTTGTTTGCTTATTAGTTCAGTGATGTAAAACAAACAGTGTTTTTCTTCTTCTTTTACTTTACTCCAGTACTCATGATTTTCCTTTTTGTCTTGACACAATACAGTAAACAAAACCAAAAGAAAATGTGAGATTATCTTAATTTCTCTCATTTTGATGAAGCTTGTGTTTTTCCTTGATTTATTTCAAGCAGTGCCTCCTTTATTTCAAAGCACAACTCCGAAAAAAATGATGTGTCTTTTACTATGCAATTTCCTTTAAAATTGTAATTCAAAGTAAAAGTGAGATGTTCATTGGACAGCCTAAAAGAAGAAAAATAATTCAATATTTCAGTTTCAGCTATTTTATAATCATATAAAAGCCAAGAAGATTCAAAAGAATTTGACTCTTTAACTTTGTAAATATATTTTTCAGGAAATTTAGTGAAAAGCTTTAGGAAAAGTTCATTGAGCTTTATTCTCTGATGATTTAAATCTATATCTATGGTTAATTGTACGTTTAATAATTTTACTTTTATTTTTTCGAAATCAATCTCAGAATACTTAAAATAAAACTTTAAACAATTTTGAGAAACAAATTTATCTATTTCATTTATTAAATAAAAAAAAATATTTTTTAGAAAAATATAGCAAAATCCGTTTTTTGTGAACTTTAAAGAATAATTTTTTTTCACTATATGTACAGATCCTCTATACTTAGAAATACTTTTCTTTGGAGATCGAAAACTTTCTATGTCTATCTTAGCACAAGGACTTGTAGTAAGTATAAGAACAATGTTATTTACTATATATTGAATAGACATATAACATATTATAGCATAAAAAAATAAATGGCTACAACCTTGTTTAATGAAGCAGGGGAAACTAGAAACTGTCTGGTTCACTTTCTCTGTCCCTTTCCTGAAAAAAATAATTCAAAGTAAATTTGTTGCTTTATGTTACAATAATGCTCAAATATTTTAGGTCTCTTATAAAGTATTCTTTGTTCTGATTTACATTAATAATCTGATTTTGGTAAGTTTGGTTAACTTTCTTACTAAAATGATTTTCTAAAAAATTATAGTTATTAGTGGTTCATATTAAACACTAAGCTACTTTTATAAGTTCTAATTTAACTCACCAGGAAGCAACTCTGTGCTGTGTATTTTGTCACTTCTGTTGTTTGCACTGTGAACGCGATGCTATGGTTTATCAGCAAAACTCTCAGCCAAGAATCCCTGAAATGAATAAAAGTTTAGACTTATGACCTCTCACAAAAATGAAATCATGGAAACAAATACTTTCACAACCTTCCTTTGCTGTGATCCCCGTAATATCAACAACTGCTATCAATGTCTTCACAAAAATTATTTTCTCAAAACTATAACTTACAGTTTCTTCAAAACTCTCAGCCAATAAGCCCTACCAATGTCTTCGCAAAAATGATTTCCTCCAGGAATACAGTGATCAGTAGTTCGCATTAAACATCAAGCTGCTTGTGTAAGTTCTAATTTAACTCACCAGGAAGCAACTCTGTGCTGTGTTTTTTGTCACTTCTGTTGTTTGCACTGTGAACGCGATGCTATGGTTTATCAGCAAAACTCTCAGCCAAGAATCCCTGAAATGAATAAAAGTTTAGACTTATGACCTCTCACAAAAATGAAATCATGGAAACAAATACTTTCACAACCTTCCTTTGCTGTGATCCCCGTAATATCAACAACTGCTATTAATGTCTTCACAGAAATGATTTTCTCAAGAATTACAGTGATCAATGTTTGCATGAAACATAAAGCAACACCTTAAACGAATTTGTCGATAAAAATAGCAAGCCAAGTATGGTGTCCTGCTCATGCAGTGTAGTCAGCTGAAGTAGCCCTAAAATAAATAAAGGTTCTAACTCATGACATCTAAAAAAATAAAACATGTCACAGCTATCCTTTTCTTTGATCCTCGTAATTTCATTTACTTCTATCAATGTCCCTACAGAAATAATTCTCTCTAACATTACTGATATCAATGTTCGCCATATAACACTAGACGGCGGAAAAGAAGGAGGTGTACCGTAACAAAAGCTTAGATGGTTCAGCCTTAAACAAAAGTCGTCTTAGTTCTTAACCTAAACACAAGAGGGCTAACACAAGCGGTAAAAGAACAACTAACTAGATTTCAGCTGCTTTCACTGCACGTTTAGTTAACTCTGCCTTTGAATAACATGTAATACGTCAAACTAAAAACATGTGTCTACTGACCTAACAAATTTTGCCTCCCCAAATGAAAAGCCTGAGAGTTAAGCTGTAGAAAACAAAAGTATTTCATTTCCTGTAGCATAACACAGAAAACGTCAAAACAATATAAAGGAGGCCGTCAGGATTCGAACCCGCGTTCTTGTCATAGCAAGCCGAGCGCCTTAACCGCTCGGCCATTTTGACTGGTCTTCCTGGCTGACATTTTAGAGTATATTTATCTCACAGGATACATCTAACAAGAGTATAAAAGCCTGTCGTCTCTACCATCCTACTCAGCGCCTGTTCTACTTTCTTATCTAGACACTGGAATTTAAAATAGCTGCAAAAAAGTCTCTAACTAAATGGTATCTTTCTAGGGCGTGCATCCTTAGCTTAACGCTCACATTCAAGATGAAATCCTGGTGGGTACTAGCAGCTTTATTGCCTGTTTGCTACATGCAAACTATGCAATTCAACTGTCAATGTAATTTCACAAGATTTTCTTTGTCTTGTGAGCCAAACGTGGAATGCATTTTCTCTCTTCCACCTACGTATGAATCTTTTGTGACCTCTGAGATACAGATCAAAGGAAACGAAAAAATCTACAAGGATATTTATTCCTTACGACGAAAATGTTTTTCCTTTTTTGGAGAAATTGACTACTGAGCATGGAATATACGAATGTGACGCTGGTTTCTGCAGGTAAATAAAATTCTTAGTTCCATGTAAATCTAAAATACATATATTTCAAAAATAAATGTATACCCTTTTCCTCTTCCAAAGAAAAAGCCTGCATGAAAATAACACCAAATAAAATATTTTCTTTCTTATCTTTTCAGAATAAAGGATGTTATGTCTACTACGTCATATCCTACCACGTCCTATCCAACCACGCTAACGTCTATTTCTTCAGAGCTAAGCTCGACTATGCTCTCTGTGAAAAATAACAAAATGGATCCTACTTCTTCCTTGAAGCCTGGCTCAACTAACTTTCCTCTAACAACCACTTCTTGGAAAACAAGCTCATCAGCCTTGCCTCTAAGCTCTACTTCTTGGACATCAAGCTCTACTATTTCATCTCCAACCTCTACCCCTTTGATAAGTACCTTAAAAACGCTGCCTTTAACAATGGCTTCCTTAAAAGTTAAATCAAGTAAGGCACCTGATGCAACTTCTTATTCAAAAACTGTTCCTGTGTATCTTCCTACCATTTCATCGTTCTCTGAAACATTGCCTAAGGACGTCATAGCACAGCCTTCTGCCATTTCGTCTAAAGGTCCTTCCTCTGCAGCGTCAAGCCTGTTTGAGGACGTTATGACTGGATCTCAAGAGAAATCAACAAACCAATACGTTGTGTTTCCTACTTCTCTGCCTTCTAAGTCTACCGTTTCAATTATTCAAGCTAAATTCACTCCAAGGGCAACTCCAACTGTTGTATCGCTTCCTTCTTTTACCTTCCCTACTAAAATATCTACAACCAAAGGTTTCTTCTCAGGAAAAAACAAGTAAGTATTAAAGCTATGGCTTAAATTCAATATAAATGCCACTTTTAAACCATAAATATCATAAATCTAATTCAGATTTTAAAGTTATCTCAGATACATTTAATTTATCTTAAATAAAAGATATTTACTCACAGCTGAGAGAAAATAAAGCAAAATCTTGCTTCATATCCTGAACTAATATAGGATTAATTTGTTTAAGGGATTTCAGAAAAGGACTTACCTCTGAGAAAGATTTCAAGAAGAAAATCTCCCAGCCTAATTCGGATTTAACTTCAACGTCGAAAATAGGCTTGAGATCCACGGCATCAAACTTGGACTTGACTCCTCCTGACTTGGAAGCTAACTTGAAAACTCCTTTGGTTGACTTGAACTTAGAACCAAAAACTGTTTCACCTTACTTGAACACAATTTCTGAGAGAGCAGAAACAATATCTACGATCTCTCTGGGTCCTCGAGTCTTATATATGAGTCCCTTGAGCAAAGGGGAGGAGCTCATCACTCCCACTGAGAATCCTACCCCATCCTCCCCTCCGCATAACCCTCATGTGATAACATGGCAAATTATCCTAGGAGCTACGCTTGGGACTGTGTTAACCACTTTTATTATATTAATATGTGTTATCATGATCCTTAAAAGAAAAAAACGTCATAGATCACCTATATATAGACCTAGCCAAGGAAATCCCTGCACAGCAAGGGAAATGGTAGAGCTTCAACCTTTAAAGTCCCTTTAAGCTTTATTTCCATTTTCTTCTGCTATGCTCTTAAAGATCTAAAACTAAATCAAAAACCTCTGACATCCAAAGTAAAGACGTAAAAGACCAAATATAGTAGGATAAATCTACATAATATATTCCCTTCCTCTAAAAAACACAATTGTAAGACGTAGAAATCCATATATAGCATGGAACTTTCCTGAAACACAATTTTAAGACGTATAAAGCCAAATATGGAAGCATAACTTTGATTCTACTGAACATAATATATGCATTACGTCATGGAATCTTTTGAAAGGCAATTTTAAGACGCATAAAGCCAAACATGGAAGCAAAACAGTAATTCTACTGAACATAATGTATGCATTACGTCATGGAATCTTTTTGATAGACAATTTTAAGATGTATAAAGCCAAACATGGAGGCAGAACAGTTATTCTACTGAACATAATAAATGCATTACGTCATGGAATCTTTTGAAAGGTCATTTTAAGACGTATAAAGCCAAACATGGAGGCAGAACAATTATTCTACTGAACATAATAAATGCATTACGTCATGGAATCTTTTGAAAGGCCATTTTAAGACGTATAAAGCCAAACATGGAGGCAAAACAGATATTCTACTGAACATAATATATGCATTACGTCATGGAATCTTTTGAAAGGCAATTTTAAGACGTATAAAGCCAAACATGGAGGCAAAACAGTTATTCTACTGAACATCATATATGCATTACGTCACAGAATTTTCTTATATTCAACTTATTAAGTGATATCTGAAAAAAGTTTGTGTACATCAATGTCAGCAATATCCCAGGTTACATAAAAACATTGAGCCAATGCCAGCTTATATTAAACCAATGTTGGCTTATATTATCCAAGCATGGCCTAACGCTAACAACGCTTCATTGCTGATAGGAATGTTACCATAACCTAATCCAAAACAGCTGCGAACTTTTTACCCTTTATATGTCATATCTTATACCTTACCCTGTAAGTCTCAAAAATAACATCGCTGATTTAGATAAGGGAAGCTAGTATCATAATCATAAGCTTCCTTAAGTATATAAGGCAAAATTACATATTATCCTAGCATAGCAGTCTGTTGAAGCTTCGCATATAATACCACGCTGATATACTTCAATACTTTTTTATACCTAACGCTCACACTAAACCTGAGGTTACATATCACCTACGCTTTTTTTACGGTCTAGCACTAAACAAACAATAGTTATCTCCCTCCTTGTGAGCTAAGAATGGCTTAAAGATACAAATAAATAAAAATTTCAAAAACTTGTCCTCGTCGTTTTATCCATTGCTCGATATTTATGAGCAACAGAACCGAAAGCCCTCAAGTTACCGTGTGAAGCAAACAAAAAGTCAGCATAAAAAACTGTAACTACATCCATGATCTCTTCTACGTCTCACCAATTATATAGCTGCCATTTGTTACCCCTAAGACTGGTACCTTAATACGTGACACAAATAACAGGTTTCAAACAGCTGCCTCCCTCATATAACAAGAATTATCCAATTAATCATCCAACATATACAAAATCCAACCAGATTTTGGCTGACACTTTCCTATACATATCTATTGTCGTATGCTTTAATTATCTAACGACTTTGAAATCCAGTTAATATCTGCAAAAAAAGTCAAATTTTCAAGGTCTCGTAGTACTAGCATGTATAAAGGATTTTTAAAGTACATTTAAAAAAACAGGCAAAATATATCTCTACAAACCTAACTGCGCAATAACAATGGAATTTTCCATCTTTTTAAGTACATTTAAAAAACAGGCAAAAAATATCTCTACCAAGCCTTGCAAACCTAACTACGCAATAGCAATGGAATTTTCCATCTTTTTAAGTACATTTAAAAAACAGGCAAAAAATGTCTCTACATAGCCTTGCACAAACCTAACTGCGCAATAACAATGGAATTTTCCATCTTTTTAAGTACATTTAAAAAACAGGCAAAAAATGTCTCTACAAAGCCTTGCAAACCTAACTGCGCAATAGCAATGGAATTATCCATCTTTTTAAGTACTTTTAAAAAACAGGCAAAAAATGTTTATGCCATGCCTTGCACAAACCAAACTGCGCAATAACAGTGGAATTTTCCACCTTTTTAACTATGTCTAAAGGAATTGGTTAAAATAGGCTCCTCCCTGTTCACGTAGCCCCTCCCTATTTCATAAAAAAATGCCTCTGCCCTTTAAATACTCGAACTGAAAAGGAAAGTGATCAAGGATCAAAACAATGGGGAAGGCTTACTCCATGCAGGATATTTTATTCCTGTTTGCTTACATTCTGAGGGTTAAATTGCCACCCTTTAAGGTAAGTGTTCCTACTAGATTTAAAAGAAGGAAACAAAATTTATTTTCATTGTGTGATTGTTTAGATGGAAAACGTGATAAATGTGGAAAGCCATCTATAAAAAGTTACTAGACAGGGCAAAGCTGTATCAATATGTGTCCATTCCACAGTTTTATGTGTTACTGTTCACATAAAGTGTACAAAGAGGCTAACTATAAAAGTTATATTTTCAGGCAACAGCCTTCAAAAAAGTCATTGTACATAGCTATAGAAAGTGCTTTGCGTATATTTCAGGCTATCTTTTTGTTCAACTGCAAAATAGATAAAGGACACAGCTTTTATTTGGCTAAGTTACTAAGTCAAATAATAAATGAAAATGAAATGTTAGCTTGCTTCAAATCAAAAAATGTCACAAAATCAACAACTACAAGAAAAGCTTTCACGAAAGAAGACTTCATTTTTTTCTTGGCTCAAATGTTCATGAAAGGATCATATTTTTCTCACAAAAAAAAATATGTAGGGAATTCATTCTACGTAAAAGATTTAGATTTCACTATGCTTATAATAAAAAACATAGAACAAAAAGGGCTAACTCAAGCAATCACGAATTTTTCCTTCTTTCAAATCATCAGAAACACTATAGAAAATGAGAGCCTTCTCCATCTTCATTTAAAATAAGAGCCTTCTCCATCTTTAATTAAAATATCTACAAAAGCAATGTATTTGCCTGTCTCTACATGTAAAGCATGTAGGTATATATATATATATATATATATATATATATATATATATATATATATATATATATTCAAATAAGGAAGCTGTATTTTTATGCTTGATTCAGATCTGGTTGAAAATCTGCTTCTTAAATAATTAGGCTTCATGTTATCACTTGATCCAGATCGAGTGAAAACAAAAGCTAAAACAAAGCTTTCAATATCTTCATTTTATTCGACGTAGGTCAGATAAATGAAATATACAATATAAGCCATTCATATATATCTACTTAGCTCATAAAGAGATAGGAAACATTGTTTATGTTCCAAAATTTTCACTTTAGGCCTTTATTTTTTCAAAATTAAATCAGTCATGTAGATCTACCTTCACGTGGTGACTGATGGATGTATATTTATACATACAAAATATGTGTAAATATATAACGAAAGATCTACTTTTGATTAAAAATTGAGCAACTTACTATACCTTGCCTATTACAGAGAGCAGCTCAAACTCTGAATAAGCCGCTCACTGTGACTATACATAAACATCAAACAGCTCACTATTGCGAGCCTTAAACAGAGAGCAGCTGAGACTCTTTATAAGCTGCTCAGTGCAACTACAGGCTCACTAAATGACTCACTAACTGACTCACTAAATAACTCACTGATTTGCTTACAGTAATTAAATATAAACTGCACACTAAAACTGTTCACTGTAAAGAGCAACTCAAACAGATCATTTTGTTGCGTGTATGGACTAAATCTATGTGTAAAAAGTCAAAAGAGTAACTCATGCCGCTCCTCTCCTACTCATATAAACATACTAACACACACACACACACAGCAGGCTTGGAACCGAAAGACTCAGTGACATAGTCAGTATGGAGCTTCACATGAGAAACATAAATGGAACCATTATGATTAATGCAACACCTAACACCTATTGCTCTCCCATCTGAAGGCATTCATAAGAACTAATCGAATCTTGTCTACATGTCTGTCTACATTATAACAAGGAATCTAGTAACAAGGACATGGAAAAATAACCTGAGACATGATCTTATCCTAAATTCGTCATTTAACATAAAGCTAAATAACAAAGAGATAGGAAAAGCTGTTTACATAAATTATTTAGTTCCACGTAACCTGGAACAGGACAAATATTGTTCATATTATACTCGGTAGAGGGAAAGCAAGAATGCGTTCTGCGTTCAAAACATGATAAAATCTAACGTCATAATTGTAAGCTATCAGCGAATATTCTTCCCTGATATCAGTGAAATACATTAAACAATAAAAAGAAGGAGCTCTATACATGAATCTTTGAAACTGATAAAGAAAATACAAAGAAAAAGAGCTTTATACATGTGATAATTTAGTTCCATATAACCTACATCATACCAAATATAGTTCATATTATTCTCGGTAGAGGGGGACAAAAAATCCGCGTTTTGAATGAAAACCTAACGTTTCAATTGTAAACTACCGCTGTGAATTCCTCTTATAACTCTGCAAATATTCTTTGCTGATATCAATGAAATATATCAAAAAATAAACAAGAAAAAACTCTATCCCTAAATCACTCAAACTGTTGAAAAAAATCTGTTTCCTCTTAAACTGAATGTTTATTTGTTCATAGATTTAAAAGTGTAACACCACATATATGATTTCACCGCTGAGGTGGAGTATATAAGGAAGGCATTGTCTAGGGTTAAATGGAGAGGTCCGGCCCTCATGTCACAAGCCTCCACGCTTGTGTAGCTCCAGTGTGAACAAAATCACGACTGTACTTGCGACCTTGTCGACTTACAACGGCTGATGCTCTCATGGTTGGTTGAAGCGTGAACGGGTGATGCTTCCACTTTTGTGTCCCTGAATCCTTCCACAATCCTTCTCCTTCAATCCTCCTTCAGTCCACAATCCTTCTCCTTCAATCCTTCTTCAATCCTCCTTCAATCCTTCTTCAATCCTCTCTAATCCTAGTGGTCTCTCAGTGCTTTCCTCTGTACCAAAAGCTCAGCTGAGAACCTTGTGACATGTACAGCTAAGAGTAACCTTGTGACATGAGCACCACTTGACCTCTTTTGTATTTAAAACCTAAAGTGATATAATTACTATTTGTAAAATAATCTAAAAATATCTATAAACGACCTCTTTTATAGATAAATTAAAAATATCTATAAACACCGGTCTTCTCTGGATAAATTAAAAATATCTATAAACGACCTCTTTTATAGATAAATTAAAAATATCTATAAACGCCGGTCTTCTCTGGATAAATCAAAAATATCTATAAACGACCTCTTTTATAGATAAATTAAAAATATCTATAAACACCGGTCTTCTCTGGATAAATTAAAAATATCTATAAACGACCTCTTTTATAGATAAATTAAAAATATCTATAAACACCGGTCTTCTCTGGATAATCCAAATATGGTGGTCTTCTCTGGATAATATCCAGAGAAGACCATTTACTATACTACTCCCATACAGGGTCAGCATGATGCCTGAATGCATCAACCCCATACAGGGTCAGCATGATGCCTGAATGCATCAACCCCATACAGGAAGCATGATGCCTGAATGCATCAACCCCATACAGGGTCAGCATGATGCCTGAATGCATCAACCCCACACAGGGTCAGCATGATGCCTGAATGCATCAACCCCATACAGGGTCAGCATGATACCTGAATGCATCAACCCCATACAGGGTCAGCATGATGCCTGAATGCATCAACCCCATACAGGGTCAGCATGATGCCTGAATGCATCAACCCCACACAGGGTCAGCATGATGCCTGAATGCATCAACCCCATACAGGGTCAGCATGATACCTGAATGCATCAACCCCATACAGGGTCAGCATGATGCCTGAATGCATCAACCCCATACAGGGTCAGCATGATGCCTGAATGCATCAACCCCATACAGGAAGCATGATGCCTGAATGCATCAACCCCACACAGGGTCAGCATGATGCCTGAATGCATCCACCCCATACAGGGTCAGCATGATGCCTCAATTACGATCATAGGGCATAAATGCATTTTCCCAATTTGTTAGCATGGCTAATAATGATACAGTCCATGGAAGGCAAATCTGCAACTGATGCATTAGTGCATCATGCCAATTTGTGGTCATAATGCATCAGCATGGTGCCACAAATCTTTGTACTTCTTTGGTGCATTGTCAGTAAGAAACCTGGTGATTCTGGTGTGGTGCCTTTAGGCTAACCTTTTTAAAGTATGGCAACTATATGTATACTTCAAAACCTCACATACAAGGCTCATCAGCAAATAAGCCACACCCCTACTTTTTTTTTGCCCAATATTCCTCTTTACGCTGAGGATTGAGTACACTATAAATTGATCTAGTAAATTTGGGAATTCGAAAAGGCTTTAAGGTCTAGTTGCAGCTTATGTATTTATTAAATTCTCAAAGTCATGATGCAGCCAACACGCAAGTGTACTTTAACATGTGGTCATCTTTTTCAACAACAGGGAGCTTGGTGGATTTGGGGTGACCATAAAACTCCAAATCCCTCTTGTGGGGCAGGGGGGTTACACAGACAATATCACCCCTTTTCACTGACAAGACCAGCACAATACTATAGAAAAGAAACATTGGAGGGAGACTGAAAGAATTCACTCCTCTCCGAGGGGGGAATCAAAAGAGTTTCTGCACATATATGCATGATATTCCATCGATGCCCCCAGTTATTAAAAAAAAATTGGCCACTCCCTTATGTGCCTAGTTTTACTATAGGTACATGCAATGTAAAAAGAAGATGTCGGCGAAATAACGAAGGATTCCTCATCCCAAAGTTGCCAGAGATCCTTTGTTATTTTCACATTGTTTTCATGGAGATTCCTTGTACCACCACACTGCCACATGGAGATTCTACACTCTTGTGTAGTTTTTACTTGTAGATTCAACAATCATTTCTTACAGTGTGGAGTATCACACATCAATCAACCTCTAAGTACTTCCAGTATAACTTAAGCCTACTGACATGCACCCTATTGTTAATAACCACACCTTTCTACCGATACTCCTACATTAACTCTTTAATGGTTGCTTGTGCATCATGTCCATAGGTCAACATGATGCATGAATGCAGCCCTCATGACGACCAATGGGCATGATGCACTCCTGCATCAGCAGCCCTTAAAGGGTTAGGGTGTTAAGGAATAACGGTCAGTGACGGTCAGTATAGTGTGCCTCAGGGAAGGTTTATCATATTCACACAAATTGTATGTCTATTTCTCTATGGACTAGCTCATAGGGTCCGAATGAACCCTCTACAGGGTCAGGACGGTTCATGCATTAATAATAGGATACAAATTATTGAGTTCCTGCTGAATACTCCTCTTTAAATCTATAGATTAAAAGGTTAAAGTTGAAGGAGAATATTAAAATGAAGGGAGATTAAATTAGATGCAATTCAGGTTCTTGTCTCAATGAATACAATGATTGAGAATGTATAATGAAGCACTAGCCTACAGTTACAACTGTCCTGTCACCCTATGCTATTCTTATGGAATAGAGAGCTCTTACTAAAGAACAGTATAGTTCTATAGAATCTATAGGGTATTCTTATAGAAGTGCCAGTTAACTATAAGGTCTATGGGATGACACCAATAGATGATGACAATTTTGGAACACCTATAAAGATCCAATACAAGAATAATAGCATATAGTGTGAGGATACAGGGTACCATGGGCCCTGAGTGGGGAGTGAAAGGATAATAAAACTTTGTACCCCAGGGGGGTGATTCATAAAAAAAAATGATGATAAAAAACAACAATTCCTGTCAGGATCCAAAGGTCACCTGAAGAGTCTAATCAAGATGATTATAGTGATTTATCCATCATTTCAAGTGTGAATGAGGGATATGTAACACTGAAAATACATGCTCTCTCTCTGTCTCTCTATCTGTCTCTCTGTCTCTGTATCTCTCTCTCTCTCTCTCTCTATGTCAATTCATATTCATCTCCCCTTCTAAAATGCTCATTGGTAACTGCATCATTTGACTGGGAGAATGTCATCAGGTTTTATGAATTGCTCTCCAGGTCACGTCCTAATGTACACCCTCTTAGGACATTTTCCTGATTTAATAAGCATGAAAGCGGCCCAAGTACCAGGGGTATGCTTCAAAAAGATTAACGATTTGGCCCTTTTTGGGATCATTTACGATCACAATTGTAAGACTTACACAATTATGATTGTAGCTTTCAATATTACAACACAGAACCTTATATATTCCTAGAATGACCCCAGACTATTTCCAACTATAGGCTATTGAACATTATGTAGAACTATTTGTACTATCACCATGTGCAATTTGATTTGTATTAGATGGTGATCGTCTAGAGGTCTTGCTTTCTACTAGAATCTGAAAGTGGTGACCGTAGGGCCATTTGGTGATCTTAATTGTTCTGAAACATACCCATGCGCTTATCTATTCATCATAATGACTGTACTGTCAATGGACCATTCTGGGTATTATTCATTATTTTACACATTTATAAAATACTTCGCCATATACGCTCAGGACCTGCTCACAAGCTCACAGCTCAATCCCCCCCCCCCAGTGTGTACAGTGAGCTGCTCTTACATCACCCATACCAGGATGTTGTGAGAGCCGGACCCATCCTATTTCTGGGCACTGACTCACTGGGATTATCACAACATACCGACATACCTGTGGACGCATTTCTAGGATGCAGGGAAATTCCACAACCCCCCTTCATCCTGATTGGTCCATCTATAAATAGAATCATTACCGGGTATGGCGACGCGTCAGATCTGATCAGACCCAACCAGATCTGACCTGTTCCTACCAGGACATTTCATCGCCCTGTGAGCTGCTCACCTTAGTATTTAAGACCTGGTGAGCAGCTCCCAATCATCTATTCTAAGCTCATCTTTTCTACTTACATTATCCCCCGTACAACCTCCCTAGTATCTAGGACCTACGACAGGTTGAGCTAGGAGCTTAGGGGCAGAGCCTGCACGCTGGCAAGTGTATCATTGTTACCACCTATATGTACACTCTGTCATCATGCAATAAACAAGGATCAAAGAACTTCTCTGGATTCAGTGTTCATTACAACATCGACTTGTAACGGTTCATTGACAGTACAGGGTTTGTTTGGTCTGAAAGGCTCACCGATGCACTGGATGTCATTTCTTAATGCACTACAATCACTCACAGCCCGACGACTGCAAATTGCCAATATTGTTCCAGTGGGAATTTTGGTACAATTTGGAGGGTGCAGTCATAGTGTGTTAAGAAAGGCCTGGCATTAAATAAGTGCCAGAGTAGTAATTTCTCTATAGCAGCATTACCATGGCACTTTTGATATTAGATATGTTCTAAACACATAATTAAGACATGATATATCAAGTTAGTATGTAATTTAGTTATTTTTTATGATACAACTACTTCATGATACACAGAGCACCACAAATGGGAATAAGAATAAGTTCCATGGAAGTGTAGGGGTTAACATTTACTTCATGAGAACTAATCATGGAATTCATAAAACTTCTGCTAATTTTGATTATAAAGGGTCTTTGTATCAATATTCTGTAATTGTTTCCATAAGAATTCAATAAAGAGATGATGTGCAAAATATAAGACTTCCAGCTGGTAAGGACCTTGACTGTCATTGAAGTGTTTTGCAATTATGTGCAGCAGAGCAATACTTGAGTAGACTGTTGGCTGTCTATTCTATGTATGCCCTGAAGTGGAACTTATTTTGATTTGTACACTTAGAGAGTAGATTGGGGTAAATTAGCCATGTGTTTTCAGGACCGCATAATGTTGTCACAGAGATCACAGTTTGGACAAACTAAAGAAATGTCTCTGATACACAAACAATCCAACAGATTGTGTTTTTCAGAACCATGCAGGGTTTAAAAGTAGAATAGGCATTATGCTAGTGTTTATACCCAGTCATTTGTCAACTGGTGAGATCAGTCAAAAAAGCTCAGTGCAGAGATGACTGTGGACTTCCTGAGGGCCATGACTGTCCAGCCTTCTCTCTATTAATAGGACAGGTCTCTACCAACCTCCAAACAGTTGCTTTCAGCCTGTGGTGTAAGACCTTTATCGGACGATTACATGCTAGAATAGGCAACAATGGCTCCAGATTTATAAATGACATAGAAATTCTCTTTAATCACTGAAATTTGACTTTGAAATTACAGTAGGCCTACTACCCCAAGTATAAGATGCACCTTGTGATATAAGGCACCCCCTTCTTTCTGCTTGGCAAATTACTATCTACATACAGGGTAAACACAGTGTGGTGAATGGTCTTCACAAGCAACAAGACCACGTCTGCCACACCCCAAAAAGAAATAAATGAGGATTTCAATTTCCAAATGGCTTGATTTCAGGGTGGGGCAGATAATAAACTCCCATTATTGGAAGATTAACTTTTATTATAGGTTTCTAAATTCTGCCACACCCTACTATCAATTTACATACAATAAAATTCATATTCAGGTAAGGGTTAATGTCATTAACTCGGGCAGAAACTGCCTGCATGCCAAGCGACAGGTGCAAAATGCCCTAACCAGCTAGCTACTTCCAGTTATGTCCACACTGTAAAACATAACTGTTGAATCTCCCAGGGGTCCTCGTAAAAGTGAACATTGAAACACCATAATTGTATCGCAGTGAAACAGTGTAGATTTTACAAGAAGCCAAGGTGGCAATACAGTGGTACAAGGAATCTTTACGGCAAGTGCTATTCGGATGAGGATATCGTGAACAGTATATTTTCTTGGACAATTACCATTAATTAAAGAACCTCATGGGACCATGTTCAAACAACCCATGCGTAAATATCTCATATATGAGGTGAGTCTTATATGCGAGGATGGGCTCATGGTCCACCTTATAGAAGGGGCAAACTAATTTTCTAAATTCTCCCAAGCAGTGCTCCACCCTACAACAGTGGTATAAGGGGATGGGGAGCCCCAAGCTGTCCATAGATTTTTGAATTTTGAAAGTCTATTAGTTAAAATAGATGTTATATCATTTTTTTCAATTTGTCTGTGTGCATCTTATATGCAGAGTGCACCTTATATGTAAGGTATTATGAGTGGGTGAGTAATATATGTTAAGCGCCATTTTGACAGCTAAGGGCATATTCATGGCAAGAACTACATTACACATTTTGCACAGAGGAATGTGTCAGTGCCCACGCATATATGCACCATACACATTTGAGGGGATAGGAAAGAGGAGATGTTGACCATTTTAAGTGGGCTAGTATTATGATATGTCACACATATTTGGGACATAGGGATCACTTGTGAAGTATGGATATGTAAGGTCCTATGTTTCAAAAACTTACTATGCATCAAAACTCATATTGTTAAAAACGCTTTTGGATATAGTCTTAGTCCTTTAAATGATATAGGGGTCTGGCAGCAAAGATTTGATATTGATCTGGTAATTGACTACATTTGCTGAAGACATTTTAGGGTGCATCTAGTATGCTTACAAATTAGCCCATGAGATGAAAAAATAGTTTAGAATAACTGTACATGAAATGTTTTGAGGAACAACATTTTGAGATTTACGGTTATTTCTGTAAATTTGTAGAAAGATGTATGTTTGGTAATTTAGAGACATCTAAAAAGTATTTGTGACTTAGGTACCACAGGGAATTCCTAAGAATATTTGTGACTTAGGGATCTCAGTTAGACCCTATGTTTCAAAAGGTTTGTGAGATAAGGACCTTTTAGCACATAGGGACTTCGCATGGTCCCTATCTCTCTAAAGGGATAACTCTGAGAGATAGGTACATGTTGAAAGAGATTATGAGGGTCTCACAGGGGTTGCTTGCCTTTGCAACTAGGGAAATCACCCATAAATTTGACTGGATGTGTCTGTTTGTGTGGCAGAAATTGGTCAGGTTTTCATTAGTTCTAGGATATGGCAGTTGATATAGATACAAATATTAATGTAACAGATACCTCATACCTGCATTTCACCTGCCTTCAGATGAAATGAGAATTTAATTTTGATTTAGAGTGGAGCAACCAAGCACAGACCATTATCAAGTTTGAAATTTATTGGTTTCTATGTTAGGCTACATTTTTCATGTTGACATGGTTCTTTAATTGTGCTAATTTTGACATTGGGTTTTACCATATTTTGATGTCTTCACAATCGAAGCAAATATAGCCACAAATAATTGGCAAAAATCAATGGTCCCATTATAGATTAAGAAAGGCGAAAAAACAACTTGAATAACATCCCTATTCACCTTAAATTTTTCCAATAATGCTAGAAACAAATCTGTTTTTTTTATGTTGGAATGTCCTCATATAACGTGCCATTATAATCCTATGAAAGAGAACACTTCATGTAGAAAATATTTGGAAGATGAGACCTTGAACATCTGTTGCTTGCAAAGCATATTAGCCACATTGTTTGTACACAGCTACTTGTCAAACAGACTGAACTTGATCAACAAGCATGTTGCGAGTCCTGCTTTTAGTGGTGATGCTGAGCAAACAAGCTTATTTGATAGAATTTACCGCATTCCCAGAGAGGAGAGACCATTATGCCATTACAGAAGATAATGTTCCAAAGATATGGATTGCCTACACCAGCAATCTTTTAAAGGCAACACTACAGCGACACCTTCTTCTGCAGCTAACAAACTTACACAAGGTGATTTCCCATTTAGAATCACATGTATCTATTGTAAGTAAATCATGTGAGGTGATGGACAAAGACTCGGTGCTACCGTTGGTGTTACCAAAGACTGCACACCAGGTGCTCACAGCCCCCTGTGGTAGGATAACCTTCTCTGCATGGCAGGGTGACTACCTCTGGCTCATACTGGCACCAAGCACAATGTCCATCAATTTGACCATGTTCGATCTTAGAGTGGACTGTTCCTGGAATTGTTATTTTCACTCCTTCACAGTGTATAATTTTAGACTGGACCAAAATCAATACCAGACTCTACTTGGGCCTGTCTGCTGTAAACCACCTCCAAAGGCTGTTTACAGTGAGAGTAGTTCTATATTCCTTAGTCTATGCCTTCTTCAACCATCCGGAAAAAAAGCCTATCTACAAGTCCAATATCAGTTTCATATCAAGGGACTTGCTTTGACTATTAGTCCTCCAATCAAGATTGCAGGTGAGGAGGGTACTTTATCATGGTCAAAACCTTCTCTCATATATTCTAATCTATTCATATACCAAGTTCAGATATCTACTCACTGGAAACACCCTTACAGAGGGGGGAAATATTACACCCTACTGAGTCTCGAAATCATCTTCAAAGGAAATTGTAGTTTGGTCCCACCAACTGCACTATCAGTTTATGATGGCCCCACTGAATTTAGCCCAGTGCTCTTTTCATATGACCATTCACATTGCACCAACAAGAGAAACTCTAGAAAAATAATCGCTTCAACTCAACATGTCTATGTAATAACAGTGAATGCTATGAATGGCTCATTTGATCTATACAGTGTGTCATTTAATAGAGTATTCAAATATACAGGAGAAATATTTTGTGGAGCAAACCATTCGTGCACTCGATTTATGCGTGCATATGACCTCGACTTTGTATCAGTATCTCAATACCCACGTTACACTGACATGGCCTGCACTTATGGTGGCTACAGAATTATTACTAAATCACATAGCATTTCTAACTGTGGGCAAACAGAGAGCATGAAAAAGCTGGAAAACTTTGGAATTAAATGCCAGATTGGTTTAGTTATTCACACCTATAGTACATTCAGTGTGATGCAATTTAAACTTATGAAAAGGAAGCTGGAAAGATATACTATCTGTCTTAGTGGAAATGCTATCAGATTAAGACCGGATCGTTTTGCTTTTGTTCAATTGCCATTGTACAAAGACAACCACTTTGTATTTCAAGCCCATGCTGTGAGAAGGATTGAAATAATGATTTTATTTTTGCCTCTCGCAGACACTGACATACAGGAAAGATGCTTGCCATATATCATAATAAATGATACTTACAATGAAGTTAAGTACTTATTTTGGGGTAACAAGACCAAAAGCAGCATCAGCTTTGTTGGCTTTAAAGTGACCATTTCCTTTCTGGGCACCTGCTACCCTCCACCCCAATATATCCGACAAGTGGAAATGACAATACACAATAGATGTGAAACTGTCAGAGAAAATATTGAAAAACTAGAATTGTTTGTATACAGAAACATGTTATATTGCCAATTCTTCAAAATACAAAACATAAAGTTATACAATATTACTTTGACTGCAGAGTATGATCGTGAGTTCCCATCATTTGATCTTGACTTTCATGTACACCTAGCAGAAAGACTGGCTGTTCTCAACAGTGATGTGCATTTTATTCTAAAGGTGACCCACACATGGATGGTGTATATACACAAAGCTTTCTATATTACAAGGGAATATTTATATAAATTGAATCCAGTAGGGGACAGTCTTCGCCTCTCCAACTTCCAATTTCAACACCTTGAGATACAGTTATTCAACCCATTGATTTCCCCCCTTAAATATGGAGATATTCTTCTGAATCTATCAATCAATGGAAAAACTTATGACAACACATTATTGGATTTTTACAATTTGTACCCATCAATGCCCTTCCCTAGATGGAAAGATTGTGGAAATGAAAGAGCACGGGGAGGGAATAGATTAAGCCCTTGGTGCTACATTAGTCATATGGCTACCAATATTTCATGGATAGATGCTGAAGCCAAGTGCCAGTCTCTCAACCAATCACTTGCCAGCTTTGACTTCCATGATCGTGACAGGATGGTTTTCTCAAAAGCTCTGTGGAATGGCTTTGTTTTCTTCATTGGAATGCAGGCAGATGAGGTAAGTCAATTATTTATTTTCAAATATTCTAGAATCAATTATATATGATATTTATGTTTGAAAAGGTATATCACAGAAACTTTCTATGGAGAGGGAAAAGAAATTTGAACTGGTTGAATCAAAAATCATTAAGTGATTAAGAATTTACATAGATTATTTTGATGTTTGTAATTAACAGAATAACTTTACTTGAAGCCAGATGCAAGAACGTAACTAATAATATTTTGAATTTCATCTCAGGAAGGAAAGCTAACCTGGACTGATGGATCTCCAGTTACCTTTAGGCCATCTCTATCAAATAAAACTAAACTTCCTTATCAAGTGTCACTTCCCAAAGAGGATATTAAAATGTTGCCCTACAAAGAAGTCGGTGAAGTCCTGACACGTAAACCCAATTGCTATGCCAAAATAAGACTTGGTAATAACTATGAATGGAAAATGATTGACTGTCATACTAAATTCAGATATGGGAATATTCTATGCAAATATCTAAATCCAGGTGTATTTAAGGACACAGATCAAAATGACCCATGTAAAATACCTGGTACCACATTCTTTGCCAAGATGATGAATTACAGATTTAGTCAGTTTCCTACTCACATTGGCTGTGCTGAGGGATGGTCTCTGTTTCATCCAAATCTACATCAGGCCTGTGCAGTATGCATTAAAGAGATGTTTAAGTATGGCCGTGTTGGTCATGATCGGGCAAACGAGTTATGTGAACAGGAAGGTGGGGCACTTTTTTCCATATCTGAGGCAGACAGGTATCTGTATGTCACTTTACCAAATACATACAATATCCCTGAAATAAATGAGGGAGTATGGCTGCATTGTGACCTGAAAAGGACATGCTGCCAGTTCCCCTTGGACAGTAAATGTAATCCTATACTTTGGGTGATATGTAAATCAAGTGTTATCAAGGTAAATTCAAGTAAGTGCTTGAGAAACAATTTTCAATGCATTGATGGGACATGTATATTGCAGCATCACCACTGTGATGGTTATAATCATTGTCCAGATGGGTCTGATGAAGTAGGCTGCAAACATCATGATGTTGACAATGTATCAATGGGTACAAGACACTGTGAGGACATTGAATGTAAGTGTGGCATACTTTTCTACCAGTGTCAGGACACAAATTGTGTTCCCTACTCAGTTTTAGTTGATGGATTCTGTGATTGTTCTGATTGTTCAGATGAGCAAATTGGAAAGGGTCAAGTTGATATTCCCAAGAGTATTCTTGGTAAGGAGATGAGGTCAGTCTACTACTTTACCACTTTGAATTCCTCTTCTTTATTTGAATGCATTGGAACTGAGCCAGTGGAGTATGTTTCTTGGGAACATCATTGTGTGTACACACCAGGATTGACTGGGTGTTCTAATGGTTATCATTTGCGTAACTGCATTCACATTGGTTGTCCTGGTAGATTTAAATGTCTGGATTGGTACTGTATTGAATTTCTTCGGGTTTGTGATGGTATAAAGGACTGCCCACTTGGAGAAGATGAAATGAACTGCAGTACCTTTAATTGCCCTGGCATGCTGAAATGCCGTTTCCAGACATCATGTGTCCCATTTCATCAGGTTTGTGATGGTATCAAACACTGCGTGAGTACAGGTGATGATGAACAGTTGTGTCATTATCATGGCTGTCCTAAAGGTTGTAGGTGTCAAGGTCTTGCCTATGACTGCAGACTGAGAAGCTTTACAAAAATCCCTTCACAGATCAGTGATCGTGCTCGTTTGATGCTGCTATCTGGGAATGCAATCATGATACAAAAATCAGGCCTAAATTTTCAAGAACTTTCTGTCCTTGATCTGTCATACAATGAAATAAGTGAACTGCCTGAAAGCCCATTCAGCCAGTTGAGACTTCTACATATTTTGAACTTAGAGGGAAATAAAATAAGTTTCCTATCACCAAATGTCTTAATGGGTTTTTCAAACCTAAAAAGACTGATCCTAAACTCAAATCAAATATTCAATATAAAAGCCGGTGTCATTGGGCCACCACAATCTCAAGGTCAGGTCTTTGATATAACGGTGCAACCTTTTCTCATTCTGCAAAAATTGGAAATCCTTGACATAAGTAATACTAGCCTTTCTATCCTTAGCCAAGAGTTTATGACTAACCTACCTAAATTAAAGATTTTGAATATAACTTTCAATCCAATCATTAGAGTACAGCATTTAAGTAAACCTGCATTGTCACCAAAATTAGTTATATACACCAGTGACCCAAAGATATGTTGCCATCTTAAGAACTTTGTCTGTTATAGCTTTGCACCAGAGCTAGACTACACATGCAAAATCATCTTTGAGTCTCAGATTATTGCATGGTTTGGTGGATGCACATCAATTGTGGTTATAGCCATAACCTTTGCTATATGTATTATGAAGGTCCTTCAGATAAAATCAAAACCTGTTATTTCAGCAATTGATATCTGCACTGCAGTTGCAGAGTCTAGTCATGCAATCTATGTGCTTATTCTTGTCATTGGTGATGTATTAGAGCATCAGAAAGAAACATTAACTGACTCAAGTGCAGGAGCATTGTGCAAGGCAGCAGCACATTGTTTACTGTTTGGTATGTTCATGCCACTGCTCGTTATATCATACTGATCTTCCTCATTAGTTCTAATATAGCAAAGAAATGTGTAACATTTTTTATGTTACCTGCTACAATTGTCATCAGTTTTGGAGTCAATGTAGCACTTGCCTCATTACTTCTCCAAATAATGAGTCGATGTAATTGTAATGGTTCGGATTGAAGTCTCGACTAGTTCGAAGTGAAAACCAGACGAGGTATCTCGGATTAGTGCAACCGGCACGTATTTATTACGGTATATGTTTTACATCCACCTCGAAGTGTACTGCTTAGCTATGTGCAAGCTCAGGTAAAGGTGGTCCGACTCCGTTGCCACCACCCCGCAGAGACCAGTGGTCGAGGAGACCTCTAGTGACTACCGGTGATGGGCACACCGCTCGAAACGCCCTCTCAAGGGAGACGCTCACACTATATCACGATCTACGAGCCCCTACATAATGTATCTCCACTAAGTCAGCATTGCTTCATTCTACCAATAGCGTCTACATGCCATCAAATGTGGTGGTATCTTCTTTCCCTGCTGGTAATTCTGTGGTCAACTGGATTTTGTCTTCTTGTCACTTTTTGTGGTTTGGTTGGAGTTTTGAGGGCTAGTGCAAAGAGAAGTAATCGGACTATATATAGCACACAAGAAGTTGCTTTTTATAAAGAGGGTGCAATTATTGTTGGTCCTCGTATGATGGTGAACTCTATAATAGGTTCTCTGTGGCTGTTAACATTGATTGGTGTACCTATTAATGATCACATACACACCTGGGCTGTCATGGGCCTATTACCTATTCCAATATTTCTTTATCTAATCAGAAGCCTTGCGGTCCACCTTTTACGAAAATAATTTGTTATTCGTTATAGATAAAAAAGGTAAAACAAACACTTACTGATCTTCGGCCAGTTGATACCATGGTCAATAATGATAGGCTTTGTGACATTGAGGTCATTTAGCTGTTAGCCTTATGTGAGCCGCTAAATCATATAGTAGGATTTGTGATATAAAGATGTGTTGAGCAAGGCAGTTTGATCATAAGGCAACTGCATTGGCTCAGGATACTACTATAAATGCCTTGCATATCATAGAATAAGGATATTTGTGGCATAAAAGGAAAACAACTATCTGGCAAATCTAAGATACCATCCAGTCATAACCCTCAGTATACATGTGGGAAGTCATCCTTTTGTTTCTAGTTAACATTAGAAATTAATCACCTCATCAGCTTTTGTGGACCACTGACCATGTGTGAGAATATCTAAATAAACATAGTCACCTGCACAAGTTGCCCCAGGACCTTATTTAATCTGTACATTAACCCTTAAAGGGTCACAACCCTATTTAGATCCCACAACAGCACCCAAAACTATATTATCTTATGAATGTAAGGTATTTCTTTACATCTTAAAAGTTAAAGAAAATTGAATGCTTACAGTTAGACTAGAATCAAAATGACCTTTTAAACTTTCTAGGGGTATTTCAGAGTAAAATTACAGAACATATTTTTTGCGTCAATCTTTGTGTGTAGATTCCAAAATATATTCTTCTCAAGCTGAAAAGATTTATATTTTCAATTAAATCATCATCTACATGACCATGTAATACCTCAAATCGAAGGTCTGATTGAGTTACACTATTAAATACATATACCTTTGTTGCTATGGCAACATGATTACCTTGGCAACCATAAAACAACAAAATTATCTAATTTATCACTAAATCTTGACTAGATCACTCATATATATGATCATCCAGTACCTCAAATTGAAGGTCTCTCTCTAACATATCGCTTTACCTCAGCTCCCTTTTTCCCATAGCACCCATAAATAAACAAATGATTGACTGATTTGTTGCAAGATTATAGGTATAAGTTAATTTAGTCGCGATAGTAATTATAAGTCTATTCAGCTGAATAATTACTATGAGATGAAAGCCAGAACTGGCAGTTGCCATGGTAACCATAATGTATATTATCTCCAGCGAGATTCCCATTTAATGTCATTGCCATGGTAACTAGATAATGTATTATATCCGTCGAGATGTCTTACTGAACCATCTGGTGAATTGGAATAACTATTAAATAAGTGAGTCTTTATTTGGCATAAATTTGACTGTAGCAGTCCTATTTATTAACAATAACAACAGCTACATTACAAAGAACATGAGATAAAAAATTAAAAGTTGAAATTTTTGCTCATACTGGTAACGTGTGATGCTGTCAGGGCGAGAGATCAAAGGCTTCTGACAAGATTGCGACAAAAGTGCTTTTTTATAGCAGCACACAAACAACTAGAACGTTGCTAGGTAACGGATGTATCCCTGCACCAAGCACCGGGACTACTTTACATGCAGGGGCACCCTCTCACGGCGGCGCTAAGAAACAGAGGGTACTGGTGGCACCGGCTGGCAAAAGCAACGTGCACCAGTGCCGAGCAACCTGTTTAGTATATCCATAAGGAGGTTATGTGTTACGTCACTGGAACATTTTGTTTTTTGTTTGGCATTTCTTTTGGTGAATATGCACTTTTCAGCTTGTGAACATTACTTATGGAATCTATACCCAAAAAATGGCCTAAAAATCTATGTCAGCAAATTTTACTCTGAAATGCTCTTAGGTCACTGAAAACCCACATTTAGTTGATTTTGATTCCAGACTAAGTATAGTTTTTCCACAAAAGGACTGCTATCATTGGGTCATTTGGAACAATTATTGAATTTACTCCACTATTAAAAACAGCCCATTTTCCATGATTTCAAAAACAGGTTTTAATGTTTTGCTGGTTGTTGATAGTATAACTGGTTTAATCATGCCTTATGTACTAAAGCCACTGATGTAGAGAGGTGTGACTGTCGGAGTGAGTGAGATATGTTTTACACCATTTCGACAGCTAAGGTCATATCTATGCGAGAACTACATTACACAATTTCACAGAGGAGTGTGTTGGTGCCCTCACATATGTGCACTACACACATCCAAGGGGATAGGAAAGAGGAGATATGGACCCTATTAAGGGGGCTAGGGAAGCTCTTGTGACTGTGGGATCACATGTTACCTCATTACATGAAGTCTGATGTACCCCACTCTCCATGTTACCTTGTGTTAATGATCCTGTTTACAAATACCTGGCTGAGTGATGCAGGGGCAGTCTCCTGACTCCATTTTTCTGTAAAACAACCCAGTTATCAACAGATATAGTTGATTACAAACCATCTAGGGTAAAGTGACCGTGAGTCGTCTACCTTGACCATTGTAAAGTTATAACTTATTTTAGGGTCTCTGCTATAAGAGGGAAACCTGGAAGGGGCACCTGACCATGGATGTGAAATGTATCTTGAAGTCTCAGGCTTTCGAGCCAATATACTCACAGCTTCCATCATGTATGTCTAATAGGCTATATAGGCCTTCATTATCTGGAGGGTGTGACTTTTACACATCAGTACCATGAGTCGACCACAAGTACCTTGAGTCAGCCACATCACACTGTGAATCACCTACCACATGTTAAAGTATATATTTCTGTACAAAATACAAAGAAAGGGCACATTTAATATTCACTGACTCTTGACAATATGTGAATGCAAGGGTGTTTGAGGAGTTGTCAGGAACCCACCTCCCACAGTGAAAAAAATGCTCTTGGGTCCACATTATAAACAGCTGGTCAAGGGGGCTGGGGCTGAATTACCTAAAATTTTAAAGTAGCAACATATACCTCTCCCTCTATTCTATCAAGGTAGATAGGTTGTAATCGACTGGAATGACCATCTATTATGATAATTTGGATCCAAGAAACAATGAAAATGGCCGACTCAAGGTACATGGACGACGATTTAAGGTCACTCTACCCTAACCAAGTTTACGGTAAGCGCCATGGTCCATAAACAATACCCTGCAACCCAGCCTTGTGAGGTACACAGACACAGTTACACTGTATCTTCCTATGAGGTACACACACAGTTACACACAGGTTAGTCCTTATGAGGTACACACCAGGGTAATTAACCTGTATAGAATGAGACTCGATCTACTGCGTATAACAGAAGGGGAAACTATATAGCTTCATCTACAGAAATATTATTTGACTCTGTGTTAATCAGAGCGAGTTATTATCTGTTATATACTATTATTTCAGAGTTGTCTGTTCAAGACTACAACATGTGTGACTTTTTTAACTGGAGAACCCTGTGGGGTACATGTAGCTAAAAACCAGCCGATATTAGTGGCCACTTTTTATTTTTACATTATTTGACTCTGTGTTAATCAGAGCTAGTTATTATCTGTTACATTCTGTACTAAGTTGTAGTTAAGTACATGACGTGAGTATGTTTACTGCACCTCTATATTGACCTGGCTATTCATCTTTCACTTTCAGTATCTCAACATTCATGTAATGATTATCTAGCCTTTACTCAGAAAAGGGAAGAAAAAGACACAATTACGCCTTTCACTTTAGTGGCCACACATAATAGATTCAGAGTGATTAACATGCTGAGGCTTTTCAAAGAAGGGTTATGCCTGTTTAAGAACTGTGCCTGTGCCCTAGAGCAGGACATACTATTATTTCAGAGTTGTCTATTCAAGACTACAACATAGTGTGACTTTTTTAACTGGAGAACCCTGTGGGGTACATGTAGCTAAAAACCAGCCGATATTAGTGGACACTTTTTATTTTTTTCATATTAGGGCCTGACTATACTGACCAGTAGTGGGTCGCTCCTGACAATTATCCTAGTCATAGGGGTCGTGAGCTACAGTATAATGTTGTGCAGTGTTTTGGTTTGGTTTGGTTGATTTTACCTCCACTAATAGTAATTTAAAGTTAGCAGAGAGAGTGTCCCCCAGATGTTAGCCTTATGAGGTACACACAGTTACACAGAGTGTTCTTATGAGGTACACACAGTTACATTTTGTCTTTATGAGGTACACACACACACAGAGTTACACAAAGAGTCCTTATGAGGTACACACCAGGGTAATTAACCTGTATAGAATGAGACTCGATCTACTGTGTATAACAGAAGGGGAAACTATATAGCTTCATCTACAGAAATATTATTTGACTCTGTGTTAATCAGAGCGAGTTATTATCTGGGTCAATCCACTGAAAGTGGGCACTTGTCCATGGTAGAGGGTCATTTTTAAAAACTAAGAATTAGATCATGAAACTTAATTGTATTGATAGCCCTATATCTTGGCTCTTAGGAAAGGTATATTCAAGTCACTAACTCCCAAGCAGTCAGTTCCTATTGCAAATATTCAAAATTATGAAAAATGTAATGGGCGTGAGCAAAATGGACTTGAAAATACTTGAATATGTACCGCACAGTCATGCCTGAGTTTCTGTACCAGAAAGTTGATGAAATGAGGTGATCGCTACCTAAGGGCAGCCACCACCGAAAAGATTTTGCAGAGATATCAATGCATTTTAGAATTTAATTGGTGCACAGAGATAAACATGTGCAGCATGATCTATTTTAAACATTCTGGCATCAATTCCACTTATATCTTTCCTTAATGTATCTGTTATGGCCTAGAATCAGGAAAGTTGCTGAAATGGGGTAAGATGGTGAGATTTACTCGCAAGAATACGCGTCCAGTAAAAGAAGAGTAAAAGGGGGCACAGAAGGACATGTGCAATATGACCTATTTTAAACATTTTGTTATCAATTCTATTCACATCTATACCTTATGTATCTATTAGGGTAGAGTGACCTTGAGCCGTCCAGGTACCTTGAGTCGGCCATTTTGCTTGTTTTTGGACACAAAATTAGGGTGTTAACGGATATATTAGAATATTCTAAGCTATTTGCACTGGTGCTATATAGCAAGATATGCTATAAGCTATCTTAGCATTTCTTTGGAATATAAGTCTCACACCTTCCAGGAGCTCTGGATGACACTAGAGTTTGTAAATTATTCTTGAAGTCAAATATAGGTTTCCGATGATTTTCCAGCAACAAAATGATAGATTAGTGATAATGTGACATTGAACAAGTAACAGAGTTAAACCTAACTAAAATTAGAATAAAGCATTGCATTCATACTCTGTAAACATCATTTAAGTTGAAATTATTCCTTTTATAGTGTTCAGTGCAAAAGTCAACAATCTGCTGTGTAGAAGTTGACTCATGGTATGATAAGACTGACCCAAGTTGTCTTTCAGCATTACATGTACCTTGAGTCGGCCACTATACATGTACCTTGAGTCAGTCACTATTGCTTTTTGGTCCAAAATGAACTTAGTAGTGACCATTTCATTGGGTTCTAAGCTATTTACACTGATAGAATATTTTGAGCTGTAGCACCAGCTATCTTTCCATCTTTGGGGAAGTGAATCTAACACTATCCATTTTTTTTCAACAAAATCAACTATATTCTACCTATTAGGTAGAGAGGTCTTCAGATAGATTGACAGCCACTTTGAAATACCTGATAGCTGATAAATGGGGACAAGTTTGCTATAATTTATGTTTACCCAAGGAACAGTGATAATCAGCATTGTAATTAGTAAAATCATTACAGAAACACTCTGACCAAGATCACTCTGCCGGGAATAAACATTTTCCTTTTATTGCTTCATTAGTACACTCTTTACTATGAATTAGTTGAGTCATTTTATGATGTGGCTGACTCAAGGTACCACAGTGGCCAACTCATGGTACTGATGAATGAAAATTCACATCTATTGAATAATGGGTGCTAAAAGAGCTCCGTGACTATGGGTATGAAAGTTGTAACATCGCTGGATGGAAAGAGTAAGATATCTGGGTAATATTTATATCCATTTTTAGATGATCCCTGCAAGTTTTCCCACTATTACAAAGGTCCTAGAATAACTAGTAGGTTGTAAAGATGCCCAGGTGGACGACTCATGGTCACTTTACCCTATGGGCAACAATGAGATAAGTTGATGAAATGGGGTAATCGCTACCCAAGGGCAACCACCATCAAAAAGATTTTGCAGATATATTGATGCATCATATACTCTATTTTAAAGGGGGCACACAGATAAACATGTGCAATTTGATCTATTTAAAACATTCTGTTATCAATTCCACTGATATCTATCTTTAATGTATCTGTTATGGTCTAGAATCAGGAAAGTTGATGAAATGGGGTAATCGCTACCTAAGGGCAACCACCACCACAAAGATTTTGAAGATATATTGATGCATTTTAGATTCCATTTTAAAGGGGGCACACAGAAAAACATGTGCAATATGGTCTATTTCAAACATTCTCTGGTCAATTCCAGTTAAATTTGTGTGCATTACTACAAAATGTTGAGACTTTGTTATGAAATGTGGTGTTCGCTACCTGAGATGAATAATGTGAAAATAGTTGTAATTTGGATTATTTCCTCAAACACATGCATGGAAATGATAGCAAATGGGCCTAACAATGCATGTCATCTGTTTTCTCTGTCTCTGTGATAAGTAAAGGGGATAGAAAAATGAAAAAGTATTTTTGAGTTTTCATTCGGTCATTGTTATGACATACCTTATAGATATAATAGGATTCGTCTTAATTTTCTGAGGAAGTTTTTAAACCTAGATTTTAAATGGAGAGGCAAGGAAAGGTATTTGGAGCGGCACTTATCATGCCCTATGCTTGGTAAAGTGTGCTGTGAATAAAATCTTGATAGCATTTATATGTGTAACTATGGCCTGGTAGCGAATACCTCATTTCACCACATTCAAATCTGCAAAATTGGTATGATATATTCATTCCTCAGTAAAGCCATTTTGCATATCTATAGTGTAAATGTGATGGTAGATGTTGCCCAAATCATCTGAATGATACATAAAAACAATGTTGAGAAAGGTGATAACAATGTCCCCAGGTAGCAAAAATGGGGTCCTGGTGGTGGTGGTGGTGGTGGTGGTGGTGGTGGTGGTACTTCAGATATATAGCATAGATCATGAAAAGGCATTGGAGGGTGTCTGATCATAATAACATCATAGAATGTATTATAAATTACACAACTTATCCTTTTTTTGCTACTCAGTCAGAAAAGGACGCTGGGTGATCTTTAACCCAGTTTTTTTTTAATTGTTTCAGGCATGATTCTTTATTTCAAGTTACTTGAATCCAAAGATTATGAAAGTACCTATCTATAAACATCTTTTTCGTATTAAAGTAATGATTTAAACCAGAGAAATTGATAATATCATAGTCTTCAGGTAGAAGTTCTTATGGTTACTTGGACGTAAATGCTGCCCTCTCGTGAGTCATATGGTATTCAGGACTGCACTGAAGGGTTTTCTGACTGCTGATTGGTTTAGAATTAGACAGAAGAAATATTGGTAAAATTATGAAAAAAATCACAGGTGTTCCCAAATAGTTAATAAATGGAATAGTAGGTGTGTTTTTATATTATGCCAGGCCTTGGGGATTTTATGAGGCATGCAAAAATAATCTGGCCAATGGAGATTTTTAGGCCCAAAATAGGGTAGAATGGCATTCACTGCACATATCATTCCCTTATTTAAGATTTTCAGGGTTAAGCCTATCCAACATTCTGTCAGATTGTGTATGAGGGATGAGTTAACCATGCTATGGTTGAAATTTTTACCAACGAACATTTTAGGCGGCTGTTTTTGTGTGTTATGCTATATAGAAACATAGAGGAAATGGATTTAGTTCCACGTGACCTATAGGAGGTATGGGAATTTTGCCTTCATATTTCAGATCACATTTTAAAGTCATTTTTCTGTTACAGCAGGGCTGGTTTTGTAGGAATATGACCAAAATAGCCACATAAATGGTGTATAAATGAGAAAAACCTTAGAAAATGTTGCTTGCAGAGATAGGGTAATTTCCAAAATATTGCAGTTTCTACAAATTGCCCGGAACACCACTTTTTCTGGACATAACCCACCAACAGAATGAAATTTTCAGCTGAAAATTAACTTTTAGTCTTATTTCAATCTTTCTAGGGCTTTTTATGCACAGATGTCCATTTAGGGCCTACCATAGGGACCACTAGCAATTTGGTCAGGTTTGCAGTGTTCAGTCAAAATTTCAATGACCGAGCAATTATCCAATTAACAAGTAGTATCTTGTTCATGAGTGCAGATATTGGTACAATGTTGATAATAGATATTTATAAATGCATACAGCAGAAAAGGCACAGCTAAAGAAATGATCCCCTGATAGGATATCATCTTATAAAAGTTGGATTAATCATAGGCCTAATATTAATCATTTTTCAGCAATTATATGATATTTTCCATGATTTTGTGATTTTCTCTGGGGAATGCCACACTATATCTTGCAAAAGCAATGGCCTCTTCATCACCATGTGGCTGCATTCAATACATATATGCAGTTTGGCAGCTCTAGAGCTTTCACTTGTCTAGTGCATGAGTCTTTGATGATAAAAGTCGCTGCTCGGAAACAGCACTGAAAACCAGTAGGAATTTCACTGTGATCTACACATATGGACCCGCTCATATCTTGACATTAAGAAAGGCTGTTACCACCTCACTTCAGGATATGATAGTACAGAGGCTGAGGTTTCATGGAAAAAAAGTTTTAGTTTAATCTGAACACCCCCTGCCTAATTAAGGTTACGTGGACGTAAATGCTGCCCTCTCGTGAGTCATATGGTATTCAGGACTGCACTGAAGGGTGTTCTGACTGCTGATTGGTTTAGAATTAGACAGAAGAAATATTGGTAAAATTATGAAAAAAATCACAGGTGTTCCCAAATAGTTAATAAATGGAATAGTAGGTGTGTTTTTATATTATGCCAGGCCTTGGGGATTTTATGAGGCATGCAAAAGTTAATCTGGCCAATGGAGATTTTTAGGCCCAAAATAGGGTAGAATGGCATTCACTGCACATATCATTCCCTTATTTAAGATTTTCAGGGTTAAGCCTATCCAACATTCTGTCAGATTGTGTATAAGGGATGAGTTAACCATGCTATGGTTGAAATTTGTACCAACGAACATTTTAGGCGGCTGTTTTTGTGTGTTATGCTATATAGAAACATAGAGGAAATGGATTTAGTTCCACGTGACCTTATGCTACTGCCACTCTATTCTTCAAAACCGGAAGTCAAGTAGCAGTTTGGGCCTGGGTTGACCTAGATAATGAACATATTGACCCAGAAACAGGAGCACTCACTCCAGATATACTCTATACTCTATGGTTGGGGGGAGGGGGGAGGCACCTAGGCTAGGCTGCTAAATCATTTGAAGGACCACAACAAACTAACCAACCCCTATGTCTAGACTCATATAACTACTTCATAGATAAATTTCCACTAAGGATATAAATTTGAGGACTTTTTATTATTTTCGCGAAATCTATACAGCACAAAATAAACTACAGCACGAAATAAACTACAACCACAGTATGTAAAGGATTGGCATGCATCAATGCAGCACTGACAAATTACTCACTCAAGTAACTGGACAGTCTTATTTTTGAATTATGTCAACCAGTGGGCTTAAATTCACTTTAGAGGAAATATCAAAAAGTTTTAAAAACAAAAATAAAACGATTATTTGTCAAGTGAGTATATACGAATCTCATTCTCTTTTCCCTTATCTCATTTCTCTGCCAGCAGTCATATCTCATAGGACCTAATGGAGTGATACCTTTTTAACAACAGGGGGGAGGGCTGGTGGGTTTGATGGGGGTCAGAATTTTTAAACTTTAAGCCAGAGCCCAGTATGCTAGAGATAACTGAAGTGAATTGATTTGACATAAGGGCACAAACCTCATCTTACCTACAATATGAAATGCTGTAATTCTAGAGGAATGTCCCCCTGAACCCAAATATATGCTGCCGTATCAAATTGTCTTCTGTGAAGTTACCTGTCAAGAGTCCACACCATCTTCCTGGGTCTGTTACCTTACAGTCCAAAAGGTAAACCTCATTTCATACAAATGCCCTCTGTACTTTTACATTCAGCACCCCATAATTCCAATACCTACACAGAGTGGTGTGCACAGTTTGCAGGTTCTAGTGCCTGACCTGTTAATTATAGCTTTATGTGTGTGTATGTTAGTAACAGCCCTGTGCACTGGTGTTATATAAGCTGTTTACAGTCATCACAGGGCCTGATGTTATCCGGAATAAAAAATAGGATAGGAATAAATCAACCTATAAGTTTTCAGCTAGTTTTCCATAGAAAAAGCTCAGATCAAGTCTTGATATTTAAACAGCTTGTTCTGGGCACTAGATACATCACATTCATCAGCAAAATAGAAAATCATTCACACATTAGCAGATGTGCCCACTTTAAAAGGGCGCCTTCTCACAAGATTTTCAGCCCTTTCCGGGGGGGGGGGGGTAAAAAAAATGTCAACCCCTCGAGAGGGGAGGGGCCAGAATTGTTTTCGCATGTCCATGTGCAAACCCCCTCCCCTGTTGTTAAAAAATGATCACTCCCTAAGGGGGTAGGGTGGATTTTTTTAAATCAATGTATATTGAGAGAGAACAGTTCTCTCCCGTCAAAAATTTTCAATGTATAACATCATCTCAAATGGGCCATTGGCGCTGCCCATTTGTAAGAGAGGCTCCGAAGGCGCCTCATTCCAAAAAAAATCATCAACCCACGGTGAAGGTCCCCATTCTATGTAGAATGTAGGGTGGCAGTCATCTCTGTATGTCTGTGGCCATGTATATAGGCCACAGGGTGAGGCACCAAATTATGAAGTTTCGTTCCAATGAGAGGGGTACTAAAAACTTTTTGTGGATTTGCATAGGGAATGACCCTAGTAATCATATACCAAAAGTTCTCCGCTGACATTCCTGCAGTTTTTGCGTAGGTCAAGGTCAAAGGTCAGGAATTTCCCTCTATATTCCTATATAAAGCTGTTTAACCCAAGAATTGATTGCATGTTCTCTCTGAACTAAGTTAAAGGGCTAAAAGAGAATTTTATGGTTTTGTTTGGGCCAGAAAATCATGCTGATTCCAAATACACTTCTCATATTAGTCTGAGTATGAGGGTTTCTCACATAGAAGAATTGAATGGAGTAGGTTTAAAACTCATAGGATGCATTATTTTGTGCATAAATCAGAAATCATCATTGATTGTCTATTTAAATGCAGATTTATGAGGGGAAGTATTAGCCACATATTTTCTGAAGTAATACTTGATCCCCTGCCCTAATGAAACAGTAAGTGTGTAACTAGTGTTATGAAGAAAGGTTGACAATTACAGTTGGTTAGGTAAGAGTGAAGTGGCAACTCTTCTTTGGTCAAATTCCCAAGAGATGTGTCTGTAATTGTCCTGCCTCTAGTTCTGAATTTAACTGCAATTGGTTAATAGGCCCTACTGGTAGGCTACCTAATAAGATTAGTTGGATTTAATTATAAATAATCACAAAAATGATCACAAATAATTACAAAAATAATCACAAAAAAAAAATATAGTTGCAAACTGATAACTTTTGTATTGTATTTACACATCCTTGGATGGCCTTCATATCTGGTTGCAAACTGATAACTTTTGTATTGTATTTACACATCCTTGGATGGCCTTCATATCTGCAGAGGCAGTAAGAAAAGGCACACATATGGGGCAGCCAATGCAAATTTCTATAGAAAGTGAATGTACAATCTGTCAGGATACCAATTCTGCAAGGGCTTAAAATTAGTGTAGGGTAACACCAAGCATGTAAGCAGTGGTTTATAAACCATTTCAGAGACCTACCGTGGCTTATAGAGTCTGCCTAAAGTATAGTTGCACATGGGGTTTTGTGTATAAAGAAGATGGTTAATGTCAGGGTGTGGCTTATATGTGTGGGAGCAGTTAATACACATGGTTTTATGATAGGATGTGGTAAATAGGTGTCTAGGTCTAGGGAACATTTGCCCAGCCCTTTGAAAAAAAAAGAAATAGAGTGTGTTACATACTATAGAACGGTCTTGCATAAGCCAGACCTCACAGATAAGGCACATGATTAGTTGATGGAGATCCCATAAGGCACATTCTGGCCTTGATTTTCAGCAGTTATACTAGGCATAATCTGTAATTCTTCTTTGCCCGTAGACTCTGAGCATGATTCTTTTTATTAATGAAAGTATTCCATCCATTCACCACAAAATGTTTAGGTGCAACTGATACAGATTTAATCAGACACTCGATCAAGCAATGGCAATGCTTGTCAGGAATACAAAACATCTTGAGTTCGGAAAGAAGCTGTAAGCCACAATATGCCTCATTCATTGGGTGCACCTTAAAGGCAGATCTGTACAAAAATGTACTAAACCTTCAGTTTTCAAGCCCTAGTTGCTGCTTTTACCTTCTCCCGAAGTGGGTGAAGCTTGAATCTGGGAGCTGAGATGTGATCCAGGCATTGTATGGGGAAAGTTTTGCAGTCTAAGGTGCTAAGGGATTCTTGAACATTAGTGCCCAAGATAGTAAGGATTGCTCCTTTGTGAAATAATTTACACCATCAAACTTTACTTATCATTACTAACAGCACAAGTCTTGCAGGGGCCGGGAATTGGTTACTAACATATTATTCTGTGAAAATCCCTAATGCAAAGTGGCAGCAAGCATTCAGGAGAATCCTTTCAGCTACAGTAGGAATCTGATTTGCCTATAAGTCATGGTTCACATATAGGTTTTGAAGCAAAATGCATGATAAAAGCTATAACAGTCACCTAAATCTGAATATTTCAACACAAGGGTGTCTGTTGTACATTGTACTTAGGCCACTCCAAAAAAAAACTTGTTTCTCATCACCGCCCTCGTCAGAAATATCCATTTGGTTTTTTTTTTAGAATTTTCTGAGAAAAATATACTGAAAGGTAAAGAAGAACAGTCAGGTTTGGTATTAAAGTATACAACAGCATTTTGCAATGCAAGTAACTCGAAAGGGCACTAAATCTCTTCTTTTAGGCCCCTTCTGATACTAACCTCATATTTTCTTCGAGCATTATCACTGTCAATGGTTAAGCCTATGGAGAATGCATCCATTATCGCTTGTATGTTCCATTTGCGAATAACTCCTCTCTTGGCGAGTTAAGCCTTGCAAAAGAGCAGCAGGTCTTCAATAATGATTCATATTAACCAAACAAATGCATGAGACAGTGTAATTCTCCTCCATTTTGTTATAATCCAGCAGTTTCGATGGCACTGTAAGTCGATCGTCTCGCTGTCCGCCATTTTGGATTTTGATGTTCTGTGCGCATACGCGACCCCTCCTTGCCAGAAGTAGCATTTTTGACGGAGAAATAATATATTTTATCGATTTAACTTGGAATTAATGGCTTTTTGAATATAATCCATGCATCTTTGGCAATATCAATTGAATCGTTATAGCCCTACAAGTCGATCGTTTCGCTATCTGCCATGTTGGATTATGGTTCTATATGCGCATGCCCCACCCAATTTCCATGGTTATTTGGGTCAATTTGCACGACCACGGCTTTGTGATGCGAATTAGCGACAGGGCGAACACATAGTTATTCTATCTTTTTAATAAAACATATCGATTCAAATCATATCCTTTGTCCATTCTTTATCATATTTCTATATTATAACAGTGAATGATTGAAAAAAAATTTAATAATGACCACTTTTACAACAATAGAGACGCGCAAACAGATCGAATGATGGCAAATTCATCAATTATTTGCACCACTCCATACCAAAAGCGCGGGAATGTTTGTTTTTTTGCACCACCTATGGGATTTAACATGGGCTAAAAGCGTCTTATTTTTTTCTCTCTGTTAGTCTACTGTTAGGAGGCACTGAATTAGGGTGTATTTTACCCGACTCTTATAACTCGTCTTTTGAGTTAATGAAAGCTTATGGTCCAGGGAATGCAGCTGACTATCAATAGGTGACATCCAAACACTTTTGAAATGTCAATGATAACATTAGGATTATAATGCAGTTTTTAGTATATTGGTGTCCGCGATGAGCCTGTTGTGCAAATATCAGGCCCTAATCAGCTGCTTCATTAAAAAAAAAAAAAACATTAAAATCCTCCCTCGTCATTCTTTTCATGGTTTGGTGATGAGAAACAGAGTTTGTTTTTGGAGTGGCCTTATATAGATACCATAGTGCCACTTTGTTCCACTTAAAATGTACACTTAGATCTCACAAGTGTTAGGGAAAAGGGATGCGGGTGGGTATTCTGCACTTAGTGATTAGTGCTGCCATCTGGTGGGTTGTAACTAACTGTGGGCCCGAATACAGTTAGTTTTTGTAAAATTCTCAAATGACGAATTTCTGACGAGGGCGGTGATGGGAAAGTTTTTTTTAGTGGCCTTAGTGAAATGAATGTGCTGTAAGCACATATAGCTCAGGGTGGGTGGCCAGAAAGGTTTTTACCTGTTTACTCTTTGTTGGTGTCAACGATTTAACGATAAAATGAAGATTTATATCTTTAATTTGACATTTAAAATCTGAAGTTAAATAATTTGAAATTGTCGACTACTTAGGTATAGGGTATTGTACCATTCAAATTTCCATTACTTCCAATGCCGTATCCCAGTAGTGAATATCACCAAGTCACTGGTCCAATATTCATGGCGAGAACTACATTACACAGGGGAATGTGTGGGTGCCCGCGATAGGGAAGAGGAGATATAGACCCTTTTAAGTGGGCTAGGAAAGCCCGCCGAAGGGATAGGAAAGAGGAGATCCAGACCCTATTAGGTGGGCTAGGGAAGCCCCTCTCAAATAAGTGCTGGGGGTAATGGAGTGCCGAAATATCTCTTAACCCTTATCCCAGTGGGCACAGAACGTTGCATCAACATTGACAACCTGCTGATATTATGTTGATGATGTTGATCAACCTGTCTTCAACACCTTTTCAATGATTCTATTTCAATGTTGTCAACCAACACCATTTCAACATCCAATCAACAGTTGACATATCAATGTTGAAATATTGTTTTCAATTCAATGTTGACTCAACATTGATTTGTCAATGTTGAATTCAATGTTGATTCAATGTTGATTCAACATTGACATGTCAACAAAGAATGCCCTAACAAATATCAACATTGTTTCAACATCATATCAATGTTGTGTTAATTTGAATCAGCGCTGATGGTTAGATGTTGAATCACAGTTGATTTGATTATGTTGTGTCAACTTTCAAATTCAACTATATTTCAAGCCTTTATCAACTGTTGATATGCAAACACTGCAAACATTGTTTCAACACTGAATCAATGTTGATGTGCCCAGTGGGTATAGGGGCCGCTGATGCAGGAGTGTATCATGCCCATTGGTCATCATGATGCATGAATGCAGCCCTGGAGAGTAACTCACCAGGACTGCATTCATGCATCATGACGACCCTACAGAGTTGATACACAAATTCCCGGCCGGCCGGCATGATGCTCCAATGATTGGATTCATTGGTGCATCATGACAACCCATGGGCATGATGCACTCCTGCATCAGCAGCCCTTAAAGGGGTTAAATTAAGTGGATCTTTAATAACCGCGTCTTGTACAGGGGTCGGGGGTAGTACCGCCTCGAAATCTAGAAGCGCCGGGGCGCTTACTCACAATGATACGATAACTTGCCTGGATCACGAGCACGGATGGTAAATGAAAATGATCAGAGAATATCAGTGCATAATGAATAAAATGGAATTTTGTTTTATTATTACAAATCAAGTCAATAGTTAAGCTGTAATACACAAAATACATTGGCTTTAAATATATCTGCATAAAATCAACACTGGATTATGCTGAAATATTGGATATGTGTATACTATTAATTATATAAAACAAATAGGATATATTCATAATTATAAAAAAATCTTCAGTTACAACTGGCATGAACTACCAAAACCATACATGCTTTGGCATAAATCCTTCAAAGAGCAAAATTTATGTAACTGTATAACTATGTAACAAATACATAAGTGATGAATGGAACGCGCCCCATCCATTTATGGAAAGGCGAAAAAAAAGATTGTTGTGTTTAGGTAACGGATCGAAAATATCAGGGCAGGTAGGCAAATATCTTTTTTCGTGTGTGTTTGACAGGGATGTAAGTCACGGTGTATGAAAAATTCTGAAGATACGCATAGAACTTCTTACTTTACTGTAAAATATTGCAAGAAATTGATCTGAGAAGAGAAATCTGTGTAAATCTATAGACATCTCCAACTGAAAATTCTTAAATCAGACAAAATTCTGAAAACTTACATCCCTGATTTAGACTGTTTTATGGCCGCCTGTAAATTTCTGACCCTGCTTGATGTGAATTTGACGTGCGGGATCATAAAAAACCTCCATGTCTCAATAAGTGCCAAAAAACGGACCCCCCCATAAAAAAAAAGGCCCTTAAAAAAGTTAGGGTCGGTAGCATCACCTGAACGCATCGCTTTTCTTTTAGCCCTAATAAAATGTGAACTAATGTTAACCAGGCACTTATGTTTTGGTTCATGAAAGATTCTTAATCTATTGAAGACTAAGTCCATGCTGTCTGTGGTTTTCTTAATACCACTCTGCCCCGACATTTATTTACATGGTGTTGTTCGTACAAGCCAATATGGAGAATCAGGTAAATAACTGAACTTCATTTATTTTAGCTTAGAATTATAAGTATATATATATATATATATATATATATATATATATATATATATATATATATATATATATATATATATATATATATATATATATATATATATCAACTAAATAAACCAATATATCAACTAAACCAGTTGACTCGCTTTACTGTAGACAATATGGACACTAGTTGACCGTCCTGACCTCTAGGGGACCCTACTTGGGACCAGAGCACTCATTAAAACACTCACATACCGTACCGTCGTGTTCAAGCGCCCCGGCGCTCATTGATTTGGAGGCCTCATTACCCCCGGCCCTTATACAGGTCAGGCACTTATTTGAGATCTAGTTTTAGTGCTTAAGAATTATTTCATGACCTCTGTACCCCCGGCGCTTATTTGAGACAGACGGTTATTCAAATCCCGGTGCTCAAACAGGTCGATACAGTAAGTTCTAGAATGGCCTATTAGTGTGGTGGTGAACATATTCTGGCTGGTCTACTGTATGAAGTATCCTTTTAGGGTAGCTGGCGGGGATAGAGTAAAAGTAATTAGATCTTCGTCATATTCTCACCAGTCTAAAAATGATTTGTACTTTTCATATGTGCAAAAATAATAGGGGGTCTCATGCATTTTTTTGAGATACAGAAGATTCAACCCTATACAGGATCATATAGTGATTTGTCACATAAACCCTTGGATTCATATCCAAAAGAAATTAAATTTTGTAAGAACTTCTTCAGCACTAAGGTATTAAGCATATCTTTGCAGTAGATGCAATACTGACATATGGTCCCAGGCATATTTCTAATATTTTTGATGATTGAAATAATAAATGTAAGGATATGGTTAGAATAGTGCCAGTCTATACAGTCTTTTTAGGTGGTCACACACAGCAGCCCCCATGGCTCATGTGTAATGTCTCTGCCTTACTTACAGGAGATCCTGGGTTCAAATACATGCACATTTTGTCTTTCCATAGAGTCAATGTTCCACCACAGAGACCCCTGGTGTACAAATGATGAACTAACAATACCCGCCAGCTACCTTAATGGAGAAGCTACCGAGAATCCAATACAAAAATGTACAAATCATAAGAGGCTAGGCCACAATACCCTAGTTGTGCAGGCGTGCGTAGAAGCCAGAAAAGCAGAGTGGGACAAAGACAATATCATCACATGGAACATGCGATAGGCAAGCTAATCACTTCGGTTACAACAATCGCTAAGCTGGCACACAATTGAAATGTTGGTTCTATGATTAAGATAACTGCTACTAAATTACCAAATATATCTGTAGAAATAATATGTGGTACTAATATAGTACCTTCATTCTTTAAATGTGCACTATTTTACATTACTGTGTATCCCATATTAAGGACAATTTAGCTCTGTCCCCCTTTGAGGCATTTTGTTGCCCGTGTTCATAAATGTGGCCCTGGCGAGTTACTTGTCAGGGCTGCATTCATCGTGTATCATAATTCATGATGCAACGAGCTCGCACAATATCGGTGCATTATGACAATGAAATAACATAAAGCTTGAAGCATCACCCTTTAAGGGCCGCTGATGCATTAAGGCATCATGCCCATTGGTCGTCATGATGCATGGATGCAGCCCAGGTAATTGATTGCTTGATTTGTTCAACCTACTCAGGCCCGTAGGGCCTCATGCGACTGCCTAGCCCAGGGGAGTAACTCACCAGGGCTACATTCAAGCATCATGCTGACCCTACGGGTTTGATACACAAACTCCTGGAGGGTCGGGATGACCAATGGGCATGATGCAAAATGCATCAGTGGCCGTTAAAGGGTTATAACCCCGTAGGCTAGGCCTACACACCATAAGACGCTGCCGTAATACCTCGCCTATATGGTGCGTTTTTTACGTAAGGATAGCCCTTTGCTGAGCCCCTATAGAACCTCCCTGAAATCAGGGTGCTCCTTACATGCGCAGATATCATGCTATGGAATAGTACTAATATGCTCAACATTGACCCCCGTGTACACCTTGAGGTGCACCTTTTATGTGAGGAGCGCCTTATATGTGAGGTGTTACAATATCCAAATCGTCCATAGCTAACAACACACATTTACCATATGCATCCAATAGTCTACACTCTTATTACATATAGCCAAGTGCTACCCAACAGATTACTACCGTATTCTCCCGCGTATAAGGCGCGTCTTATACGGTTGGGGGTTTTAGTTCTCGTTGGATCCACATGGGGGATATCTTACATGCCCCCTTGGTAATAATAGGACATAAGGGGGCCCAGGAGGGTTCGGGGTGGTCCAAGCTACACATAGGTTTTTGAATTTTGAAAATTCATTCAGTAGAACCAAAGTTATGAATTTTTCATTTTTTTGAGAATTTTCCAAAATTCTAGGTGCGCCTTATACGCGGGCTGCGCCTTATATGCGGGAGATTACGGTATGCGACATTTCTGTGGGCAAATATAGACAATTGTATACAAATACCAACATTTCATCAGATACTCATAAAACCTCACTTGTCTTAATATTAAAAATGCATTAAACTGAAACTTGAGATTACACAGCACAGACTGATATATTTACAACAGAAGTCTGGTGTTTGATAAAGCATGATTTCTGGGATATTTTAACGGTAGATATATATATAATCATATATATATCAGAAGTAATAACGAAGCACACAGGAGTCTATGTCTACATCTACCAAAGACCTGTTAAACCCTTTAAGGGCCGCTGATGCATCAATGCATCATGCCCATTGGAGCATCATGCCGACCCTCTGGGATTATATATCAACCTGGTAGGGTCAATGAAGTACTGGCGAGTAGACTCGCCAGTACTTCATGACGCCCAATGGGCATGATGCACTCTGGCATCAGCAGCCTTAAAAGGGTAAAATATGCTGCCATTTGAAGTTTTACACTCGTCACCTACATAACTAATTAGAACAGAGCGAAACCATTCAGGTGTTTTTGCTCGCGACAAACCATTCTACGCCATCGGCATCGGCTGTCCTTCCCTGGCCCTTGTCGTTAACGACCGGCTTCATGTGCCATACGTCAGTGCCCTTCTGTCTCTGTGACCGTTGGCGCCGAGGCTTCACGCCTCCCTGCGCTGGGCAGTTGTTCATATGTTTGTTAATTTCTGCAGTTGATTTGAAATTCTTCTTGCAGGATGTGCACTGGTAGACAAATAGTGGGTCTTGGTAAGATCCTTTACTTTTATCACCGGCCACAGTGCCTGATGAGCCCTCTCCAGCCCCGGCATTTCCTTGCTTCCTGGCTGGTGAAGCAGGCTTAGCAGGTGCTACCTTTTTCGCTGAAGGCGAACCTGCTGTCCTTGCCTCTGCTGAATTCTTTGCGGGGCTTTTTGGTGGTTGTGTGCTCTTTGCAGGCGTTGCACTCTTTGCAGGCTGTGCACTCTTTGCAGGCTGTGCACTCTTTGCAGGCTGTGCACTCTTTGCAGGCTGTGCACTCTTTGCAGGCTGTGCACTCTTTGCAACTGAGCCCTTCTTGCCACCTGTCTTGAAAGGAGGTATTGGGCCGTCAACAATAAGTGGTGGCAATGGTCGTCCAAGAATCCTAGCCTGTGCACGAGCCATCAGTTGCGCTCCCGTCATCCCCTTCAAGCTGGCCGGAGCCTCCAGCGACACATCACCTGCACTTTTTTGGGGTGACTTTTGAACAGCTGTTTGGCTTGGAATTTTCTTTGTTGGCATCGTTTTCTCTGGTCCTTGTTTTGGTGCACCAGTCTGCTTCGATGTTGATGGAGCCGGCTTTTGTTTCGTAGTCTGGGGAGCAAGTCCCTTATTCTGCTTCGCCAACAGCTGGAGCAAGCCCGGAGGGAGGTTTGTGGAAGGGATGGCAAACACTTTCTGGCCACCAGTTGCACCGCCCGGAACCTGATAGCCAGGAGGGAACTGGATGGGCACTAAAGTCTGTCCTCCTATCACAAACGGCTTCCCCTTCTGGACAACCTTGCCCATATCTGTCGGAGCATTCCCTGTCGCAGGCTTTGATGGGCCGGGCGATGTGGTGTCTGCCGGCCGTACAACTGTGTCTTTTTTACTCGCTGTACTCTGAACACTTTTTGCCTCTGGTGAAACAGTCTTCTTCACAGGCTCTGCTGGTGCTGGTGCAGGCTTTGGAGCTATCTTCACTTCCTTAGCCACTGGTTTGCTGACCTTTGCTTTCGGTTTCTCGGCCGGGGTGGCAGCCGGAGGAGCCGCTTTAGTGACTGCTGGCATTCTAGCCTCCTTCTTAGCATCTTCATTGCGAATAAGCTTAACTTGAATACTCGAACCATCCTGCTTGGCATCCACAAATATCTGATAATCATTTGCTTTGTCTGCAGAGATGGAGATAAGTCCATTAGCTAAGCTGATATTAGATCCCTCATCATGGGATATTTCCATCTGTTCAACTTCTGAAGAATCAGTCGGGGTAACGTCGTCTGAACTTTGACTTTGGGCAATTTGTTTTCTCGACTTTGTACTTTGCTCTTTTTGCTCAGATGCTGGTAGGCTACGTTTTTGAGGTGAGCCTCTTGTTTGAACTTTATCTGTGATGTCTTCAACAGCTTGCGATGAGCGCTTTCTTGGATTAGGTGCTGGCTGCTTCTTACACTTATCACTTTCTATGTCATCCTTCTCATATTGTATAATCTCTATAGTGCCCAGTGTCTTACCCATTGGTACTACATCTGCAGTCGCGACATTACTCCTCCTACCTCGAACAACTTTTTCCACTATCATGTCATCATCTTGCTTTTTCTGTACAACTCGGCCACTCCTCGTTTTCAGGATCTCTTGAACGGGTTTCTCGGTTTCTTTTCGAGCTATTGCTTTCGCTGGTGCTTTCTTGGCAGCACTGCCTGATCTTGTTCCTTTTGGTTGCTGCCTCTGTCCACCAACATCTGATTTTCTTTTTGGGGTTTCCTTTGCTGCTGCTTTCTGTGGAGTAACCTCTGCAGCAGGGGGTTTGGGTTTTAACGGTCTGCCCCGTGTCCTAGCAGGTACTACTGTCACTGGGGTTGCGGCGTCTTCCACTTGGTGCGTATTACAGTGCTCCCGCCATTCTGCATGTGTCCTGTACACCGCACCACACGGCAGGCACTTGAGACTATGTGCTTCACCCATGTGCACTTCATGCTTGTGTCTACTCAGATCAAAGTAAGACTTAAAAGATGAGCTGCAGTCAAAACAGAATAGTTGTCGGTTTTCAATCGCCTTTTGACAAAACCGCTTGTGCTGTGCCAATTCAAGGCGAGAGTTTACTCTCATGAAACAGTCCAGGCACTGTCCAGGTGCTCGCGATGACCCTGTTTCGACTATGGGAGCAATAACCACTGGGCTAACTGGCGCCGGGGAGCGTACTGGTGATTTGGATGGTGAATAGGACTGTAGTGAGACTGGTGGAGAGGCAGGGGGAGGGGAATTGATTGCTTCATCAAATGAATCAGACTGGCTGTCCTTTCCTTTAGTAACACCATTAACTATGTGTGTTATCACATCTTCGACCTCCTGGTTTGATATGTTCTGCGTCCAAGACCTAGATCGAAGATCTTCTGGAGTTGCAACCACATTACACATTGTGCTTTGACCGACACCGCCATGGATCTCTTGGATGTGTTTCTTCACTTCGCTATCAACAGGGAAGAACAACTCGCACTGTGAGCATTTGTAACTTCTTACAGTTACAGCCGGTTCCTTTGCTTTGCTTTTAGTAGCAACATGTACTTCCCTTTTGTGAGCATTCAACATTATGCGTGTCATAAACGTCATATTGCAGTCCATACATGCGTGAACCGAGGTCTTTCCAACTCCAGGACACTTCGCTTTATGGTCACTCACTTCTCTGCGACTGGGGAAAACGTCACCGCAGTCGAGACAAGTGAATACCGTCTCCTTTGGGTCTCTGTACCTCTTCTGCTGAGCCGTAGGAGAGAAGCTGCCTGCTGTAGCAGTCCTTACAGATGCCTGAACAGTTGAGCTTGTAGTAGCTTGTTTTGCTGAGCTTGTACTAGCTTGTAATGCTGAGCTTGTACTAGCTTGTCTAGGTGAGCTTGTACTAGCTTGTTTTGCTGAGTTTGTAGTAGCTGTTTGTCTAGGTGAGATTGTAGTAGCTTGTCTTGATGAGCTTGCACCCGAACGTGCAGGTGAAGCTGAACCTGAATGTGCAGGTGAACTTGAACCCAAACGTGCAGCTGAGCTTGCACGTGCAGGTGAACTTGCGGCTGAGCGTCTTGGCGAGGTAGTACCTGCCTGCTTGGTGGAGCTCACTGGGATCTGACTGGTTGAGGATGCAACTGATGGACCAGGCCTGCTTTCAGCTGACTTCCCAGCTCCTTGCCCTTCTGTATTCATTACCTTCCTCTTCTTTGCTGGGACTGTGGTACTCTCTGATGACTTCCGCTTTTGTGATGGATCTGATGCGTCGCTGGGCTTTTGTGAAGTAATAACGATCTTCTTGTTTGCCGGAACCAGACCAGCATTAGCGGCGGCTTCCACTGCTTTACGAATGACAAAGCCAAGGTCGTCAGTAGTTTTTGGAAGTTTAAACACAAACCCACCAGAGGGGACGGGAGAAAGCTTGGATATGCCTGCAGGTGTTTCAATTGACACTGATTGTGGCTGCTTCTGAAGCCCCTCAGCCTGTTTGACCGGGGAAAGGCTTGTATCTCGCTGAGGATGCGCCTGCTTTTTGTGTAGGATCAAATCAGACATAGTGAACATCCCATTACATTTGTTACATGAGTATCGCTTGTCTGACCGACTCTCATTTTTGCTGCAGCGATGTTCGTGAAGTTCAGCATCAGATCGAGACCTGAAAACTAAGCTGCAGTATTTGCACGGATGGGACACCGGGGGAGAGGATGGGCTGACTGCCTGTCGGCTTTCTTTTGGTGGAACCACAATGGTAACTCTTTTTGGTGTTGGCTTCTCACCTCCTGGCATACTAGCACTTCTGTCGGTTGAGCGGGATCCACTTTTTCCTGTCTTCAGGATTGGTGTCCTGGCTATGGGTCCTTTTGGGGGCACCTTTTTCTCTGGGCTTCCTCTGGTTGATGCTCTGGGTGAAGACACAGACTGTTTGGTGGGTACTGTGGCTTGCTTCCCCTTAGTTGCAGCATCCCTTCTTGATGTCATATCAGCTCGTGACGGTCTAGTCTCAGCTGTAGGGACTACGCGGGTGGGTTTCGGTGGTAATTTCATTGTAGGGGATGCCTTTGCAGGGGATGCCTTTGCAGGGGAAGTTTTTGCAGGAGAAGCCTTTGCAACAGCTGTTTTACGTCTTACTACTGGCTTCTCTGGAGCGGCATCTCTTAGCCTCGCTGGCCGGGAGATGGTACGTGTTGGCCTTGTAGAAGGAGTAAATGCTACTTTTGTCTGAGCAGAAACACCTTTGGACTCTTGACCTACACTACCTTCTTTAACTTTCTTAGCAGGTGGGCTACTAGCTAATGTGGCTCGCTTTCGTGGAGACAGAGTATCTGATTTTTTCATAGTAGAAACATTTCTAGATTGAACATTGGCAGGCTGCTTCTTCTCAGGTGATCTTGTTGCTGGTGCTTTCCTTGGTGATGTCTTAGCTTGACTCACTCTGGGTGACACTTCAGCCTGTCAAAGTGGGGAGAAAAAGGAAGAAAAAAAGAGAAATCGATTATACAAAAGCAATTTTATCACACTATATTTCAATAAAGCAGATATGCCTGTACCTGGCAAAACCCAAGAAAACCTACGATTTTGGTCACATTTCCTTAGGGTATTTACCTCCCGCCCCAATTTTAGTTTCCTTATCTAGTAAGTTGCACTAGGGAGTTATCCTTGTGTGTACACTGCACCTTATATGTGTGACGCATTACAGTAATACCCTAAATTCTCTCATATATATGCTACGGCTTATATGAGATCCAAAGTCAAGGTGCGGCTTATATATTAGGCCCTAAGTCAGGGTGCGGCTTACCATAAATTCTCTCGTATAAGCCGCACCCCCGACTTCAGAGGGGGCTATAAGCCACTTTTTTTTGCCTGAAAATTGTAGTTTTAGTACTGTTCTGTAGTGCCAAATACCCACCTACCATAAAACCTCACGTATAAGCCGCGGCTTTTAGACCATTTCAAGCACAGGGGGAGGGGAGGGAGGGGGGGGTAGATAGCTGCAGCTCCTCCTCATACCTTCCCTCAACTTTTTCATTGGTCTAGGAGGGTAGGGGTACACCTCAGGGGCACGTAGGATTTTAAATTTTGAAAATTCATTGGTTAGAAAAAAAGTTATGAATTTTTTTATATTTTGAGATTAATTCACAAACTCAGGGTGCGGCTTATACGTGGGGGCGGCTTATACGCAGGGTTTTACAGTATTAAAGCCGCACCCTTTCTTTTGGTTGATCCTATAAGCCTAATTTTGATTTGGATTCTGGTGTAAGCCACGGCATTTATGAGAGAATTTACGGTATATAGGGGTATTCGACCTTACAAAACAGTATAAAACCTTTTTACTTTTCAAGCCTTGGGTGCGGCTTATAGCATCTCCCGAAGTCGGGGCGTGGCTTATAAATACAGTGCTAAGGCTTATACGAGAGAATTTAGGGTAGGTTTATTTCAAAGCAATTCTGCATTTTCGCGTATAAGACGCACCTCTTAGGGGTGATTTTTGTCAATCCAGTACTGTTCTATAGTAAAATTACCCCTCGTATAAGACGCACACCCAACTTGAAAAGATCCTATAAGACGCACCAGGCATTTGTTTGGCATAGAGGACGTGTCTTATACGCGGGAGATTACGGTAGGTTTATTTCAAAGCAATTCTGTGGATGGATTCATTATTAACGCACTGTGAAGTATATAGGCATTCTGTATCTAGAGAAATAAGCATTGACACACAAATCGTGTTTCTACAGGAAAAGCTCAGGCATGGGCACTCCTGGGGGTACTTTTGTCTGTGGTCTCAGAATTTCTACAAAAATCGTTGATAAAAAGCAAAACAATTATGGGGCTTCTTCTCACGTCTGGGATTAGCATTTGTCAAGTTCACAGGCACTTTTTTATTTTCATTTATTTATCATTTTTTTCTGTTTTTTTGTGGCCTGAAACCTACCTTAGTTGGTGACTTCCTCACTGGTTTTCCTCTGGGACTCTTCTTTGATACCAATGTTCCTACCACCTTAGCTGGCTTCTTCGTGGGAGACAATTTAGGGAATAGCCTCTTTGCAGCGTCTTTTGGCGTTTTCACGGGACGCGACTTAGTGGTCGGCTTTCCTGCTGTCTTTGCAGGTCGTCCGCCTGACCTTCCTTTTACTTTTGCCGGTGCTCTCCCTTTCGGAGATCTTTTTGAAGACTTCACAGCTGCCCTACCTGGCGACTTCACAGGTCTGCCTGTCGACTTTGCAGCTCTGCCTTGTGGCTTTGCAGCTCTGCCTGGTGATTTTGCAGGTGATGTGGCTGACTTTGCACGCCTGCTCGGTGATTTTGATGGTGATGCAGCTGTCTTTGCAGGCCTTCCTTTGGGCTTGGCAGACCTTACAGGTGACTTTGCAGCTGGTGACCTTGACGATCTACTTGGAGACTTTGCACCTTTAACTGGTAATTTTTCAGATCGACTTGGAGACTTTGCAGTTCTACCTGGTGATTTTTCAGATCGACTTGGAGACTTTGCACCTCTACCTGGTGATTTTGCAGATCTACTTGGAGACTTTGCACCTCTAACTGGTGATTTTGCAGATCGACTTGGAGACTTTGCAGTTCTACCTGGTGACTTAGCGGGAGTTTTTGAAGGTGATTTAGCTGAACGTCCATCCCTTTTGGCAGATTTTGCAGGGGACTTATCGGGTCTACCTCTCTTTGCTGTCTTAACTGGCTTTTTGGCCTGTGTCAGAGCTTTTGTCGCAGATTTTACAAGAGCTTTTGCCTTTTTACTGCCCCCTGTGTTAGAGGCTGGTTTTGTAACCTTCTTGGTGACTTTTGCTGCCTTCCCACGAGGGGTAGTCTTCCCAACTGGTTTCCTCGGTGCCATGGCTCATTCGTTATCTAAAAGTGAAATGGACACAAGATAACTCGTCATGAATAACCACTACCGTAATCTCCCAAGGCGCGTCCTATACGCCAAACAAAATGCTGCTGGGTCTTATACGTGGGAGGTAAATTGCCTTGAGTTTGGGGTGCGCCTTATAGGGGGGGGTATTTTTACTATAGAACATTACTAAATTGACAAAAATCAACCCTCAGGGGGGCGCCTTATATGTGAAACAGCCCCCCTGTGAGTTAGGGGGGCGCCTTATATGCGAGCTGCGCCTTATACGCGGGAGATTACGGTAATTTGGACAGAATCTATACACCTACCGCCTTAGGTATTTCTAGGGGTAGAATTTCAAAGATTTTTTCCTTTTTTTTTAATTCAGGTCCAACTATTTTTAGACAAATCTTTACTAAAAAAATAAAGTTGGATCTCTTGGTTCCCAATTAGGAATTACAGTGTTGCCGAAAACTTTTTCTGGACGCAGGCCAAGGTGGCCTGCTTCTAAGCATCTTACGCAGGCCATTTCCCTCTGACACAGGCCATATGAATTCATATATTTTTAGGTACCTTTATAAACTTTATTATAACCTGTTGTATACAATGCAAAAATAGAAAGAAATATCTAATACAAAGAATTTTCCAAGTATGGCCCTATCTTCGCTTCTAATGGACCAATTTGAGAAATTCTTTCACCATTTTGAAGCTTATATTATGGCAGGTCATTGTGGCCTGCGCCCTTAGGCCCTACGCCAGCCATTAAGATTCTATGCTGGCAAAAGCCGGCATGCCGGCGTCATTTTGGCAACACTGGAATTACCACTATCATCCAGTAGAAAACCCAGCTTATGTATACCCTTGTATCACCTTAATATATTCGTCAAAAAGTAGTCATGCAAGGAATTAAAAAAATGAGTGCCTTTCTCAATATTATTATATATCTTATAAATTGAAGTGAGTCTGTCATGTATTACCTGCTCACACAGGGGCTATTGGCAACCTGTCTGCCGCAGTCAGGGGTTCGTACAGGCAGGAGTCTGGTCTCCTCCTGGTCTGGACCCTGCAATAGGGGGAAGAATAATCAAGTTTATAATATTGTTTGTTTGTTTAGTCTCTGCCCAATTGTAACAATGACATACTAGTTTATAACCTTGAATACAAGTATTTTAAATTCACCACATGGCTATATAATTCTAAAACATATGCAGTGCCCAGAAGAATGCCCGGAGTGGCCATTTTTAAGCGACAGGGGTAGGGGGTGGAGGTTGGTGGATTAGCGTGCCGGGAAATGGTGCTGCTCAGAATCTGCTCATATTTCTAACAGGGGATTCTGATTTTGGCTTCCCCCCTATTCATCTAATACACATCTACTGCATTACCCTCCCTGCAGGCTTATTCACTTACAAGGGGTTACATTTTTTTGCCCCCCCCCCGAAGAGATACCGTATGAGGGGTCTGGAATTTTTTTGCCCCAAAAACAAACAAACAAAAAAAAAACCTTATCTCCCTGGTAAGGGGCAGAAAAATTTGGCGTGCCTTTTTATTGGGACCATCCATAAATGATGTCTTTCCATATTTGACTATTTTTGACCCCTCCCCTCGTCATGTTGGTTTTTTTTTTGCCAATTTTACAATGGTGAAGCCTGAAAGGATATGGAGAATTAATTATGTCATGGGGCCCCCCTCCTCCAGCATGACGTCATTTGTGAATGGCCCCTTGAAAAATATTAACCACTTTTTTTTTTTTTGGTATGAGGCTCATAACCAGGTTTGTTGCCATGATTTTCCGTTACATATTATTACGAGGGGGGGAAACCAGCAAGTTAAATATAGACACGTGAGGAGTGTACAACAATCAGCTTGACTTAATCTTTATGTCATGGCTGATACGAACGTCACTAGTCTATACGGACTTAGCTTTTTTAATTATCAGCCAATGAGACAATCCCAAAGATTCACTGCGGCCCTCTCGGGGGCTGACTGGTACCCATCTGATAGGTCTTTTCAGTAGAACTCGCTGGTAACTAGCTCCAGTAATGGCGGCGCCCCAGGGACAACATGCTACCTCGTAATAGATTAGAACTAGTAGAACTGTCGTATTCTGTGGGACTGGATACGCCAGCCCCACCTCGGGGAATACGATGTAAAAATATCCCATGGTCGTGGACATTTGCTTATATATTTCATTAAGTGGAATCAGAGTATAACATCCAAATTTAATTGGGGGCTTAGGTGTTAGTGTCAAATACGGTCACTTTTGGCTGCAACTGCAGACTGTCAACAAGGCAGAATGATATATATACAATGAGATGATATGTAAAAAGAAAAGAAAGAAAAAAAAGGTAACTGGGGAGGGTCTATGGGGAGAGATGGCTATAAAACTAGAGCTCTTTAGGATGGCTTTAAAGCCAGTGCCTGTGAGGGAGGAGGGACAGTTTATTACAGGCAGGTTGAGGCGGGGGTCTCTGGTCCTGACAGTACTAGGGAACCGGGTGTCTACCCGAGAGCACCGCTTTTCTTCTACCCACTAAGAAGCTACCATACCGTTTCTTTTTCATGTTTTTGAAAGTACACTTGTTTGGCGCTTGCTGTATCTTCAAAGGGAGTTTGTTCCAGTGGATTTTTCCTACATATGGGCAAGATTTACGGTATGATTGGGACTTAGATCTTTTTAGTGGGAAGTTTTTTTATGGTCATTCCGAGTTCTTCTATTGTCAGGGGCTCTAGTGATAGGGATTTTTTTTAGCTTTCTTGTACATAAGCGCTGTGAGCAGTTCTTTACGTCTGGTATCTGATAGGGGGTTTCACATAGGTCATGGCTCGTTTGGACATGCTCATCCCTAACTCTAATGCCAAGGGCACATCGGAGTATTCTGTTTTGTGTAGTTTGGATTCTGTCAAGGAGCACCTTTGGGGGTCTAGATGGGGGGTCCCCATGTCACATGTCGATTTTAAGAAAAGGCCATGTCACTTGTCACTAAATTTCTATTTTCCCATGTCATTGTCACTAGGCTTCATGTCACATGTCGATTTTAAGGAAAGGCCTTGTCTCATGTCACTAACTTTTTCCTTTCCATGTCCTTGTCACTAAGCTCCATGTCACATGTCGATTTTAAGAAATAGCCATGTCAGCCTGTCGAATATAGGGGTCTAGACCCATACCTTTGGGCAAGAGGACAGAATGAAAGACACATAATCAAACTTGGGCAAAATGGTGTGTTTAAAGATTGTAATGGCCGTTTTTGGTGGTATCATGTATCTTAATTTGGCCATTTTAAAGGCCAGAAAATTTGTTGCCTTAAGTGAGGCCTTGGCATGGTGAGACATGGAAAGGGGCCTATCTAGAACAGCCCCAAGGTATGTGAAATAGTCCACTTCTGAAAGGGGTGTGCCCATAATGTGGGGGGTTGCTTTGGGGCATTTTTGTATAAGTGTGGGGAAGTAAACCACATAATTATATGATAAATTCTCATTTCGGGAACCGGTACCCATGACATTTTCTTTGATATTTAATCAAGACACATGCACAGTGGTCTGTACCATCGATCTTTTTACCTGTGCCAGCCAGTCTCTGTACCACCAGCATTACATGTGTTTATTTCATGATTCTGCTACCTGAGGGCGACACTGCTCAGCTCCCACCCAGCACCCACCCATAATGACATGCAGGAACCTGCGTCCCTGCTGCGTCCGTCCCCCTGGCGGATGACGCGTAAACTACCGTGTCATGTCCGCTTCTCACAACAAACACGACCAAAATACAACACTTCCTGACCGACTTTTAACTCCCTTGCGTCTTTATAAGATAATGTTGATGCTTTATTTTACCACGATTAAAAGGCTGACATAGTTTTACGCGGTTGCATTACAATTTCTCCTCCAGGTATAGCTAAAGTATTGCAAAAAAATGGGAGTAAATGTGCGTAAAAATCGGCACTGCAGCGCCACGGAGCTGCGCCATTGCGGGTTCTCTGATCTAAAGATGGCGTGCAGGTGCCCGCAGCTTGTTTGGCGGATCAGCGCAGCCTAGAGGTCGTTTTCCACATCAAAACAAGTCTCAACAAGACACGATTGATGCATTTAAACCCTTTCAGTGAACTTAAGAATGCAATCGAACCATTCTGTTTACTACATTGTTCAGAATAGTGAGGAAAGATAGCAATTTATCTCAGCTCGGCGGAGGGAGGAGGCCGCCCCGGCCGCGTCACGCGCTGAGCCGGGCGAGGCCTTGACGCCGCCCAGGGCCCCGGAAAAGCAGATCCTACCGGCCGGACCGTGAAGCACATTTCGCAACCAAATTATGAGCAATCCAAGCTACATATCGACTCTATACTCTAACACAATACCTCATATAGGTTTAAGCTTGATGTTAGCGATGCATAAAAGATGAAACATTGGAAACTATAGGCTTACCGTAGGATTAAATTCAGTAAAGTTTGTGTTTTCGTGTCCATTCACTAGCGCCACCTGCCTCACGACCTTTGGTGTACAACTGGAGCGCCATCTGCAGCACAAATCTGATTGGAAGAAAATCCCTTTTGGTTCACATTCCGCCTGTTAGGTGGCTCTGGTGTGCCGATGACGACATCGTCATATCTCTGGCGCCCTCTGGATAACCTATTTAATGATTGACTCTCATTTCATCTGAGCATGTTCCAGGCCTTGATGTGGGCTCACCTATATCTCTGTATGCACTTTTGGAAATGGGCACTAAACTACTTAATAAATCTGACATGCATTGGCACACTGAAGACAAATTGGTTATAAATTGAAAGATCAGACCTGCCCATTGCAGATCAGACCTGCCCAGTGAATCATCTAGGTCCAATAGCCTAGGGTTTCCCTAGGCAATTGCTAGATTTGATTTAAAAGCGCAAGCAGAAACATTGATGGCATATAGAGAGCATAAGTGATAGGCATGTCCTTTTGTAAGTTTTTGATAGGCTATCAAAGTTTTGATTACAACTGAGCTAGGGGCTTTTTCACTCAGCTGGTACAGGATTTGGGAAAGTTTCGGAGTGTGGCAATAAAAAAGGACAAAAAAAAAGGAGTTATTGTATATAAAGATGTCTCTTAATACATGTTCTTGTCTTTGGAAAGGTAAGAATTGTGTAAAATTCATGCAAATTGTTGACGAGGATATGCACATCATCATTATTCTGGACAAAAAGAAATATAATTTCGTGATTTATTTTTCCCCTCACAGAATCACCCCACAGTTATGTAGGCCTACATGTGTAATAATAAAACTCTCTATGCAACAAAATCGTTCAAGTAGTATTCCCAACTTTTTTTTAACAACTTTCTCCAAAGTTTTAATAGGCCTGTGCGTGCACTTTACACAGTCCAACGATTTCAAGGAATGCTCTTTGAATAGGCCCCCCTACTTATTTATGGAGTAGAGGCGTTTGATGAATTCCAATTTAGAGCATGTTAAATTCTTCCACACACCGGAATGGGGTATTAAAAGGTAAGAAAAAAAGATCACCCTCCATCGATCTCGTTCATAAAACTATAGGCTACTGGTGTGCTCTTGCAGCAAAAATGGGCCCAATCAGATGACGCCATGACTGCCTAATGGAGTGGTCATTAGTTATCAACAGGAGGGATAGTGGGTTTTCGCGCGGAAGTGTGAATTTTTTTTTTACGCCCGCCCTTGGCAGCATTCAAAGCATACATATCATGCGGCCTTTTTCCTAAAAAGAGGGTAAATTTTTTTAGTTCTCCCCCCTTTTAGCACCCCCCCTTGGGAGGGGTCTGAATTTTTTAACCCCCCCCCCCCTCAAACCCACCAGCCCCCCCCCCCCTGTTGATAAATAATGACCACTTCCTAAGGGCTGAGTCATTTCTTTTTATAATACGCTTTATTGATCAATCCGCCACATGCTGTAGTGATAATAAATGTCGATCAATTTATGTGGCCTGAGAATTTAATTTTGCATCTTATATCTAAAAAAAAAGAAAAAAAAAAAGAGGGGTGATAAGAAAAAATGAGGTCTCCTAACACTCAATTATAGTGGAGGAGAACATGATGTATAGAATGATCGATGAGTTCATGTTTTCAATATCTAAGGATATTGCGAGGTGGGGGGAGGGTTAGATATAGGGGGGGCATTTTGAAAAAGAGACCCTTGGTGGGGGGGGGGGCGCAAAACTCAAACCTTTACAATGGAGGGGAGGGGGAGTCAAAACTAAATAACGGTATACTGGTACCAATCGTGATGCATCATTTCACACATGTATCCAATTTTTGGGGGCGATCATTTTGCAAAATCCGTTCTAAGTGTGTGTGTGTGTGGGGGGGGGGGGGATCCAATCATTTTGGTCATAATGGTGGGGGGTGGTGGAAAAATTCTGCTAATCCATCAAACCCGCAGCCCCTGGGCCCTAAATGCATTAGGTGCTGCATGAGGGAGTGGTCATTATTTATCAACGGGGGGGGGGGTGATGGGTTTTTGCATGGACACAAGGAAAAGTTTCACACACCCCTAGACGGCTGTCAATTTTTTTTGGGCCCCCGTGCCAGAGGCATGGAAGATTTTTATGCCCCTCTTTGAGAAATAGGCGTGTGTGGGCTTTTTTCAACAAAAAAAAAAAGCCTATTTTTTATGCCCCTCTTCCCTCAAAACTACGACCCGGCTTGTTGATACTGTATATAATGGCCATACCCTAAATGCATAGTTTTATAAAATGTCTTTTAGTTAAAATACTGAAGTGCCCAACATCAGGATATTGTATAGGAAACTTCTGTAGGGTGATTTAGTGATGATGTCAAAGAAATGGATAAATCCTGCCAGAAGGAAAGCTACAAAGAGCATCTAATTGCATCTTATGAATGCTCTTTGAGCACTATTGTGATGCATTTTAATGAATATTGTTGTCATCAGTTGTATCAGATAAGCCTGCTGCTCTCCTTTATGATAATAGATATTTCACAAACTAATGCTATGAAAATGTGCCATTATGAAAATGTGCCATTATGAAAATAGAGTACGGTTTCTATTTTAGCAATTTTTTTCCTGTCAAGTGTACTTGCACTGCAACCTGTCGAGCCCTTAACAATAATGCCCCGCGTATAAGGCTTAGATGTGCAGAAAATTTTTACACCCCCCACCCTCGATAGCAGTCAAAAAAATTTTGCACCAGAGGCGCTGAGAATTTGTTGTGCCCGTCTTTGATCTATTGTAGTGCGCTGGCTTTTTTCTTTGCTAAAAAGGGTAAATTTTGTATGCCCCCAAGAGGGACAATTTCTTTTTACCCCCCTCAGGAGGGTTCCGAAAATGTTAACCCCCCCCCTCAAACCCATCACCTCCCCCCCCTCCTTTGTTGATAAATAAAGACTACTCCCTAAGATATCCTCCAATATCCTAAAAGTACTTTTGAATCTAAGGGAGGCCAAGATTTTTCCTTCAAGTTTTCTCATTCTACAGGGGTAGACACTAACGCTGGCCCGGGGCCCATGGCCCATGATTTTAAGCCTGGGCCCGTGATCACTTTGGCCAGTAGGTTTTCTCAGATACACATAATTTACATGTTTATAGGACTAATGGCCCAGGTGGCGCAACCCCACAAATCTTAGTGCCTGCCCCTGTCCTATAAGGCACACGAGGAGCCTATATACCACCCTAGCCCTTACAGCATCAGAGGGGGTCCATGGAGTCTGGTCCTAGATACACATTGCCTCCAGGATTTTCAGAAAGGGGGGGCGTGATTTTGACATGTGGGGTGGGGGTCTCAAATGCAGCAACATGATGTCGCAAACGGGCAGCATAGCGACTGTATTGGGGTGGGAGGGGGGGGGCCATACCCCCCCCTTGTCTTGTGGGGGCCCCAGAAAATTTTGAAATCAAGAGGAGAAATGGTGCATTCTGGTGGATTCTGAGGGCTCTCATGATTAAGATATCTACAGCTATAAGTAACCAGGTAGCAAGGATACATTGGGCCATTGTCGGCTTGTATTGGGCCAATGTTGGTTATATTGGGCCAAGCATGGACAACCAGGGCCCAATGCTCCATCGCTGATTGGGGGCTTTCCCCCTCTACATTCTAATTCAATTCAATTCAATTCAATTCAAAATTCTTTATTTAGGCTGCATTAGGGGAACACAATGGTCCGAGTTATCCCAATACAGCAAATCTCTTTAACGTGATTAATTTTAGTACAAAAGCAAATAAAGTAGTACAACAAATACAATTCTTAGAAATTTGAAGCTGTAGATTACAAAAAGTGTTCAGTGGAGGCATGCCCCCAGAAAATTTTGAAATGTAGTGAGGAAATGGTGCATTCTGGTGTATTCTTAGACTTAGGGTCCCACAAACACAAACATGGATAATCTTTCAAACCAAACATTTGGAAATGAATTTGTTAAAAGAGAAAAAGGTACCCCCTCCCCCACTCTTCTATCCTCATATCTCTACCTGGATCCCTGGTTATCCTGTAGGGCCCACTTATTTTCAATCTCTCAATCCTCTCTTAAAGGAGCTCTGAATCGGCTATGTCCGCCACAGTGCTAACGTCGGCAGACATAGTTCCTCGATTCAGAGCGCCTTTAAAACTCTGCCCAAGCCACCAATGTCATGTACCATTAGCTGCCACAGCCCCCAGGCTCATGATATTATAATTATACCCTATCTACACCCCACTATAATTTATTTGATGTGAATAACAACACCCAATAGAGATAGCATTGAAGAGCCGAATGCCACACCCCCCATGTGGCATAACATGTCTTAATCCACACATGACCTATTTTGATGCTAGCCCTCCCCCCCCCCCCCCAGGGTGGATCAGACATTGACAGGGTAAAGTACATGAAACTAAGCCTGTAAACTGTAAACCCTTCGCTTTTCTGTTGGCAAAGGAGGTTGTATATAAGTAAAGTGCGGTTTTGGGAATTAGGAAATTTTGCAAATCTAGAGACTGAAAGTATGTATTCTATCGATTTTATGGATGTCTGGTACCCTCTGTTTTAATTTTTTTTTTACCCCCCCCCCCATATAAATGTTAAAATGAGATATGCATGAATCCCCTGGTGAATCTTTAAAAATGAGTGGTTTACACATATGCATACCCTTCCTGAGCACTGGGCCAGTATCTTGTGCCACACCCTGCCTCAGCCCCCAGGCTCACATACCCTGTCTCTGCTTCCACTGAGTTCCAGTGTCATGAACCATACCCTGCCTCAGCTCCAAGCTCACATTCCCTGTCCATGCCCCCAGTATCATATACAATACCTTATGTCATGGCCCCAGTATCATGTACCATACCCTGTCTCATGCCCCAGTATCATGTACCATACCCTGTCCATGCCCCCTGTATCATGTACCATACCCTGTCTCATGCCCCCTGTATCATGTACAATGCCCTGTCTCATCCCCCAGGCTAACATTCCCTGTTAACGCCCCTGTATGATGTACCTGCCCAATGTAATCTTGCTTTCTTTTATGTTTTAAGCTGTAGAATCCTTAATAATAGTCCGATTTAAAAACCGTAAAATATGGCATGTAGCTGAGAATTCCCCTTGATGCCTCAAAAGGGGGTGGGGGGGTACGCCGCGTCCGCCCCCCTTGAATCCGCGCCTGTGGTACCCATCACATACCTGTTATCAGTGATAAGAGCTGGGAACCAGCTTCAACAATGGCCCCCACCCATTGGACAATCCGCTACCTCAGTATACGCGAGGATGGACCCTGGGGAGCCTTATAAATACCTGGAAATTTTCAGACAAGAAAAAAGTGAGCCCCTCATTTTTTTCTAAGATCCCACCGCCTCATTATATACGTGGTGAGTGAGATCTCATTGGATCTGGACGAATCACAAGATTAACCCAGGCAAGGATGCCCTACCCCTTGTACAATGGTATGAGCCAGTGGGGAGGGTTTTTGAAAATTCATTGATTACAGATGTTGTGTCATTTTAATCTTTCTATCATATTTAATGGTCTGGGTGCGCCTTCAGACATGGGGCTGGGTTTCAAAGAAACTTCCTGGTGCCCAAATCCCTTCTCTTATGAGATATTTGAGTTAAATTGTTTGGGGTGGACACCTTTCAAAACCCCCAGAACCCCCCCCCCCCCCAATTAATGCTAAAATATTTTTTTTTCAGCAGAAATGTGCAAATCACAAGAATGACCCATTTTGAGCCTTCAGATTTCTGGAAAAATTCCATGCCTGGCAATATAAGCGGGTTGCGCCTTTTATGCAGGGAATTATGGTATGTTCACTGAAACTTGCATCATCTACCTCTCTGCCCGCTTCCCAAAATCCAAAATATTATTGCTGCACGGATAATAAAAACATACAAAAAGCGGCAAATTTCAATAATTCAAATAATCTTGCTTTAATTAGGCCAAAGCAGGGAACAACCAACTTTCCACTCCTGGTATGATTTTTTTTTTCGGTGAGATACCACCATAAGTATTAACCCTTTAAGAACATGCACCAACATTACGCCTTCAGATTAACCCTTCTTGGTGATGGTACTGTAAAACCCCGGTCATAAGCCGACCCCAGTCATAAGCCAGGGGTAGAGTTTGAAGAAATATTATAAGCCGATTTTGGGGTCAGATTTTAACCATTTTCTCTTTATTCTATAATAATAAAACCCCACTCATAAGCCGGGGGTAGACTTTGGGAGAAATTTAGAAGCCAGTCAAAAATAGACCGGGGTTTTTTACGGTAATCGTGATGTACAACTGCAGTGCTTGCACGTCTGCCGGAGTGCATCAATCTCGTCATGATGCCTTAATACACGATGCAGTCATTAATGGATTAAATGAGACAACATAAATACGTGTCCATGTTTTTAAGGGCCGCTGATGCAGGAGCGCATCAATGATCAGTGAGTGAGTAATTGATGTTTAACGCCATTTCGACAGCTAAGGTCATATTCATGGTGAGAACTACATTACACAATTTCACAGAGGAATGTGTCAGTGCCCGCAGCATCAATGATCATGCTCATTGGTTGTTATGATGCACCAATCAAGTACTGGCTCATTGGAGCATCATGCCGACCCCCCGCATAGGGTCGGCATGATGCTTGAATGCAGCCCTGGTGAGTCACTCACCAGGGCTGCATTCATGCATCATGACGACCAATGGGTATGATGCACTAACGCCGCAGCATTTAAAGGGATTACAGCTTGTACAAACAGATAGGGACTACCGTAATCTCCCGCGTATAAGGAGCACATCACTTATAAGGCGCACCCTGAGTTCAAGAGAATGCTCTAAGACCCACCTGGAGCTTGATTTTTGAAGGTTTAGTACTTTTCTATAGTAAAAGTACCCCACCTATAAGACGCACCCCCGCTTTTGGAAAGCTCTATAAGGTGCAGTAGGCTTTCGATTCACGTATAAGACGCGCCTTATAGGCGGGAGATTACGGTAGTACAGAACATCATTTACCTACTCACCATGTCCAGTTAGCACATTTATATCTCATGATATCCTAAACACAGAACACAGTCAATTAATGGGTAATCATGTTGTACTCCTTATTGCTTTACAATGGTGACTTAAAACACTGGACACATCCAAGTTTTCTTTTGTATGGGTTCATGAAATATACCATAATGGCTTTCTAATGCTCCAATGTATATGGCTTTCTATATATTAAATTCTCCAAGGTATACAAATAAGCGCCTGCCTCTTATAAGCGGTAGCGGTAAAGTGGCATTGAAATTAACAAGCCCTCGGGTGCTTAAACCGGCCACAAAACTAGTATGGTATTACATTTACAATTAGGTATTATGACAAGTTATACCATTTATATTACCAGTACCAATATTTTTCACATATAAAATTTGGATTCTTCAAATAAAGAATCACCTCTTTGAATAAGGTTGCGTATGATAATATTCACATAAAGATGGATAGCAGACACCAGAGCTTGACGCCCTACAGACGATTGAGACTTTATATCCTCTCGACTCCTTTTGCTTCCAAATGAGTGAGTGAGTAATAGATGTTTAACGCCATTTCGACAGCTAAGGTCATATTCATGACGAGAACGACATTACACAATTTCACAGAGGAATGTGTCAGTGCCCGCACATATGTGCACCATACACATCAGAGGGGATAGGAAAGAGGAGATACAGACCCTTTAAAGTTAGCTAGGGAAGCCCTGCTTCCAAATGAAAGACAATAATTCAATACATACATCAAAACTGCTGGTACCACCACTGTTTTATCTGCTGCGATATATCATTATAACTGCTTTATCCATCCCATACAAATTATCGCCATTCTCTGCTCCATTGCTAAAACTGCTATGACATAGCAAGACTGCTCGCCAGCACTTCATTGGAGCATCATGACGACCCTCTGGGAGTATAAATATCAACGCCGAAGGGTCGTGATGATGCAGCAATGAAGTGCTGGCGAGCAGTCTCACCAGCACTTCATTGGTGCATCAAAGGGCATGATGCACTCCTGCATCAGCGGCCTTTAATGTGTTAAACCCTCAAGTGCCGCTGATGCAGGAGTGTATCATCCCACTGGTTGTCATATCCGTCAATTAACACAGACTCGCCAGCATTTTATTACAGCATCATGCTGACCCTCCGGGAGTGTATCAACCCGTAAGGTTGGCATGATGCATGAAGAACTCACTAGTGAGTAACTTGCCAGTGAGTAACTCGGTTTAGAGGGCTGGATATGGATTACGACAATCTCATTATGCCGAAACGCTGGCATCACACAATACCAGCTCCACATTTATGTTACATGTACTAAAATTTAAAAAAAAAGACAATATGATGCCGCGATTATTTCTTAAATCAAGACAAAGATGTACTTAACATTTAGGAGGATGATTTGATGCATTGTCAAATTAACTGTTGACAGTTTTAATCAATACAGGCCTTTCTGTATTTCACCTCATTTAATTTATTTTAAGATGCAGTTTATCTTCAGGACAAGGATCTTCTCTTTAAGGGCCACACATACGAAAACTTTTATCTCTGCCAGGCCATTCAGTCCCACAGAGATTATTATTTTGCAGGCCCGGATTGATCTTGGGAGGACCGAACAACTCAAGATTATTATTGTCAGGAAAGAAAACAAGAATTAATGATTTATTTGAATCATTCAGCTCTTAATATCAACAAACAATAATGCCTTTTATTTGGGCCGTATAAGGCTTTATAATGGTCCAATTTGCAGGTTGTAAAGACAAATTGTAACCCAAGGTTCCAAGATTACAGCGAGACATTCGGTCTGACACTGTCTGCAGGCCCGGCAGTCATTTTGCTGGCAAAAGCCCCGATCCCGCGAGTTTTCATACTGACTGCATGGTGCCTCCTAGTTCATGTTCCTTTGTCGTCATGATGCACCAATGCATTGGTGCATCATGACGACTGTCCTGGCGTTTCAACCTTAGAGAGAGGCATATCAAGCATGATACAGGAATGCATGTCACATTCTGTGGCTAGTCACCAGTACAGCTAGACTGCATTCATGCATCATCAATACAAGTGGATATTATACCAAAATACCTAATGCATAAAGGGCCGGTCAGACTGGTCGTAGTAGGATTAGAGCTACGACCCAATTTTTTGGCCGGAAAATCGGGGATAAAATAGTACGGTATGGCATAGTCCTACGACCCAATTAATTGGCCAAAATCTCACGATTTTAAAATCGTGGAAGTTTGGTGTGCACAACTTTAAAAATTGTGGTAAAATCGCGTCGTAGTCGTGGACTTTTTGTCATAGTCTTGGCTTGTCTACGACCAGTCTGACCGGCCCTTAAGGTGACCCCACATATTATAAACCTCAATCTGGCTTTGACAAAACCCTATATGGTGCACCTTGGGCTAATCCTGAAAAGCTGCGATAAGCCTCCGACAAGTACTGTACATTCCAGCATATAAGCTGCCCAGGGTTCCCACTATTTACGGTTCATAGTTTGAACTGACTTTTACCTGACATGTCAACTTTTAACTGACAAAATATTGGATAAATTGCAGGGCTCACAAAAAAGATTCATCCACTCTCGAGCGAGGTTGTTTAAGACATTTTTTGCAAATTCTAGCGAAATCTTGACAAGCATCCACATGAATTAGTCAAAACGGACCTTCTAGATTTAAAATGGGATCCCTGGCAGCCGCTTAGACGACAACCACAGGTGTGTTGCGGCTTATAGCGCTCTCCTTAAGTCATGGTGCAGCTTATGGCAGTTGCGGCTTATACGCGGGATTATGGTAGGCTTATGCAAGGTATTACGGTAATTCAGTCTGCCCTTGCTTCCACCGATTTTGAAAATGCAAGGAAAATTGTTTGAGGAAGCAAATTATCTGAGGATTAAGTCCAAATATAATAGAAGATATAGAGGGAGCAAGAGGAAGCAAGAGTCGACTGATGAATGAATGCACTATGTGGCCCTGTAGTGGCTGACAAACTTTTACATTTAAGTCTTTAAGGGCCGCTGATGCATTAATGCATCATGGCCATTGCTCGGCATGATGCATGAATGTAGCCCTGGTGAGTTACTCGCCAGGGCTACATTCTTGCATCATGCCGACCTACGGGGTTGATACACAAACTGCCGGAGGGTCGTCATGGTGCACCAATGAAGTGCTGGCGAGCAGTATCACCAGCACTTCATTGGTGCATCATGACGACCAATGGGCATGATGCATTAATGCAATAGCAGCACCTAAAAAGTTAAGTCTGACTATATCAAGGTTAGGCATTATGAGAAAAGTACAACATCCTTTACAAAACTTTTATACACCACATTTATTTTTCTGATATTTAACCCTCAGAGATGCCACTCATTGGCACACAAAAACCAGGAAAACTGCACGTTAGACACATTTCCCCAGGAATTTTACATAGTTTGACACAGAAATCTTGAAATCAAAACCAGGAATTTCTGGTAAACCAGGAAAAGTGGCATCTCTGGTAACCCTGTAAGGACCGTAAATTGCCTTTAAATGCATCATGATGCATCCCTAGTAACTCACCAGCACTGCATTTATGTATCATGCCGACCCTACGGGACTGATAACACTCCGGAAAGATGAGCATCCCTGGCGAGTTACTCCCCAGGACTGCATTCGTGCATCATGACGACCAATGTGCATGATGCATTAATACATTAGCGGCCTTTTAAGAGTTAAGGCTTAATACAACAACCTGTATCCATTCTACAAGCTAGTAATAGTATCAGTAATCATTCCCTTTAATTAATTAATCAATATATATATATATATATATATATATATATATATATATATATATATATATATATATATATATATATATTAATCAATATATATATATTAATTGATTTTCACATAGCTCCAAGCTGTATAAGAATTGCCTATACCTCTCCTTGGTGACATATCATTCAGAAGATTGGGGGGAAATTGCTGAAGAAAAGTTGGTAGGTCACGACAGCTTTTGGCACTGCCCAAAAAAAAGATTCCCTGCCTCATCTCGTGATAAATGTAGTTCAAATCCATAGAACAAATATAATAATTTTGGGCAAAACGCATTATTTTGAAGATCGAAATCTAGAGACCAACTTATATAAATTTAGTTTTAGAGCAATTCCGATAAAATCCTATGGGGTTGATGCACTCCCGAAGGGTCGTCATGATGCACTAGTGGATTGCATAGGTGCATCATGACACCCAAGGAAGACCAGAGTAGCATTTCTGCCTCTCTTGAGTTTTTAACACAAAAATGACTTTTAATTTACCCCTCTAGGAGTATATATGTATCCACGCCATAGGTTCAGCATGATGCTTCAATGAAATGCTGGCGAGCAGTCGCGCCAGCATTTCATTGGTGCATCATGATGAGCAATGGCCATGATGCACTCCTGCACCAGCGGCCTTTAATGGGTTAAAAAAGACTTCCAAACAGAAATTTGTAGACCACATCTTCCACCATACTGGTAAAATGTAGCTAATTCACAATACTTTCTCTCCATATATCATATTCATGTGCAGATACCTCTCCTTGATCTGGGGATAAGGCACTGTATGTCTCCTTTTACTTCCCCTTCCTTTATTACGACTAGCGCGTCTGCGTTGTTCCGATCTACCGTAATACCTCACACAGAGATGTCAGTTGGATATTTGGCGAAACTCTGAAAATTATTTTGGTGCACTTCAAAAGGGGGGTTATACCCTAATCAGAGTGACAAATACCTTTAAAATTAATCACTTAGGGTTGGGTGTATCTTTACGAAATATCAGAATTATAAAATATTTATTTAAAAAAAAAAAATCTTATTATTTCTGTAGTAAAATATCACATTTGAACCTCTGAAATCAGAGAAAATCTGAAACTCTGACATCTCTGCTCACATATAATCTGAGGCTCACTGCACCTTATAGAACCTCCTAAAACATGGGGCATGCCTTATACCGAGATAGCGCTTTGCCCAATGGATGCGGCCATTGCTGAAGCTGGTTCCCAGCGCTTGTCACTGATAAAAGTTCTCTGATAAAAGTTCTCTGAACTGAATAGCCTGGATTTTTTCATTGGCTGATAATCAATCCCGCTAGGTCCGTATAGGTAGGATACTATTACATTTAAATAACACTAAACTGGTCAGAAATCATGCCCCATGTGCTCTTTATGGCCTTTCCTTCAACTCGGGGTGCGCCTTACACATGGGGTACAACTTACAGGCAAGGAACTAGGATAGTCAGAAAAGTGGAAGTCTGTGACACAGAAAATCTGTTAAAACTTTCCTTCGCTTGCATGATTGAATAGTGAAACATGCAGCCTAACTGAGAGAAAAGCACATAAAATAAAATATGATGGGAAATGCATGTATAAAGCATGGGCAACGGCCACCTTGGGCCTGGCAGGAGTAAAACGATCACTCCGTAAAGCATGATTCAAAGATTTCAATTTGTAATAGTTCAATCCTTGGGACAAAGCTGAGATCAAAGTCGCCTTAGAGTAATTATATTTTGATTCCTCAAAACGATTCCTTTGCGAGAGACATTCCTCTCCTATAACTTTGTCTCCATATTCAAATCCAAGATTGTAGAAAAAAGACACAAGCGGCTTTCACGACAAGTTCAAATGGTAGTAAATTGTAGCGGTGGTTTAGAACTGTCATCTTGAGTTCTTGGGTGTGCTGCTTATACTACGACGGTCCTGGTCGCTTGTCATGGACATGGGACTATTCGACGATGACCTCATACGCGACTTTGAACCATTTGGGGTTCGTGACCTTGACCTTGGACCTGGGTACCTGTTGGGGTAATATGAATAAGTATAAATCAATGATCAATTTTATCAACCATTGTTTATGGATTTCCTCCCCTAATCCTTTAAGGACCGCTGATGCATTAATGCATCATGCCGATTGGTCGTCATGATGCACCAATGAAGTGCTGGCGAGTATGCTCGCCAGCACTTCATTGGAGCTTCATGCCAACCCTACAGGGCTGACACACAAACTCCTAGAGGGTCGTCATGATGCTCCAATGAAGTGCTGGCGTGCAGTCTAGCCAGCACTTCATTGGTGCATCATGACAAACAATGGGCATGATGCATTAATGCATCAGCGAGCCTTAAAGGGCTAAAGTACAAACCCCAGCAAGGACAAAACTATTTAACACCTGGACTCTTCAGTAGAAGAGTCGTGTAAATACAAATCTTTATTTGTCATTTGTACATATTTTATGATACCCCACATAAACTTACCTCCGCTTCCTTTGTGACTCCCTCCCCGTGTCGCTATCAGATGCGCTGTCGGAGCTGCTGTCAGCCGAGCTGTCAGAGTCAGAGCTGGAGCTGCTCCCGGAGCTGGAGCTGTCGGAGAAGACAGGGGTCGGCTTACTCAGGTCCACCTTGTCAGCTACACTCACCAACTCCGGTTTGTTCACCTAATAAAAATGTCACAGGTGAAGGACTCAGTCCTAAGGAACAGGCTTCAATGTCAAATGTCAACTGTCAATTGACAAGTGGTCAGTGATAGTATGGAGCTACTGACATATTTTGATTAGTTACTGACAAATAGTGACTAAGTAGTGATATATTTTGGCTAATTGCTGACAAATAGTGACTAAGTACTGACATGTTTTAACTAAGTGCTGAAAAACAGTGACTATTACTGACATATTATGACTATTTGCTGACAAATAGTGACTAATTACTGATATATTTTGACTAATTGCCAACAAATAATGATTAGGCACTGACATTTTAACAAGACAGTGTAAGTTCAACACGGGCCTCCCTAGCCCACTTAAAAGGGTCTATTTCTCCTCTTTCCTATCCCCTCAGGATGTGTGTGGTGCACACATGCGCGGGCACTGACACATTCCCCTGTGAAATTGTGTAATGTAATTCTCGCCATGAATATGACCTTAGTTGTCGAAATGGCGTTAAACATCTATTACTCACTCACTGTAAGTTCAACACACATTTTTTACAGTGTAGGAATAACAAAGTACTGACATACCGGTACATTGACTTATTGCCGACAAAATGTGAGTAAATACTGACATATTGACTAATTGCTGACAAATTGCGAGTAATTACTGACATATATTGACTAATTGCTGACAAATTTTGAGTAATTACTGACATATATGGACTAAGTGTTGTTATATAATGACTAAGTACTGGCATATATTGACTGATTGCTGACAAATAGTGAGTAAATACTGTCATATATTGACTAATTGCTGACAAATTGTGAGTAAATACTGATATATATATATTGACTATTTGCTGACAAATAGTGAGTAATTACTAATATATATTGAATAATTGCTGACAAATAGTGAGCAAATACTAACATAGACTAATTGCTGACAAATAGTGAGCAATTACTAACATATATTGACTAAATACTGATAAAATGTAAGTAACTACTACCATGTATTGACTAATTGCTGACGAATAGTGAACAATTACTAACATATATTAACTAATTGCTGACAAATAGTCCATAGATACTGACATATATTTCCTTGTATGGATGGACACGACAACATATATACACTTTGCCCAAGTCGCTGACAATCGCTGACAATTGGGGCGGTTTATTAAACTTTAAACCTAACAGACAACGTCAGAAACAAAAAGAAAAATTTTATGACCAAATGTCCATGGAGTCCATGACTCAGTTCCTTTGTTCAGTCTCAGTGCAGTGCCATCTGGTGTGGCAGCACAGTACCACCTGACCCAGGTGGTGGGGAGGTCCATCTAGTGGGGAAATATACCCCTATATCTACTCCGTTCCTTTGTACATATAGTAGTCATATTTCCTTGTATGGATGGACACGACAACATATATACACTTTGCCCAAGTCGCTGACAATCGCTGACAATTGGGGCGGCACACGGCATACAAAAACACTTTGCCCAGTTAATACCTGCTCAATTCATGAGCCACACGTAAGTCTTTAACACGTCGCGAGCGGTAAGGATCTCCAGTTGCCATAGCTTTTAACGTCGTGAAGGTGCATAAAATCTGCCAAAAACATGGCGGCACCCCGACGCACACTGTGGGTAGTGAAATCCCCTTCCAGCTTGGCGATCCGACAAGAGTCCTTGAGTTTGTATGAATAAACATTATAAGTCCATGAAAATAGTTGGTCATTGGGTTCTAGCCCAGACTCCAGAATATAATCCTTCAGCAGCTGTACAGGGCAGAGATTACTGCCAGGTGATGCAATAACAGGAATAATTTGTTTATATTGACGGAATTGAACCGTCTTCGAGCTGCGAATACATAAGTCAAGTCCACCATCCCAGAATTTCACATCACTCACTAAGAGGGAATGTATCGAATTTGTGATGTGCCCAACGCGCAACAAGCAACGGAAGGACAACAATAGCGCGGCCCAGAATTTCCTGTCTTTAGCCTTAGATAAGTTCAGGACAGCCTTTATACGTAATAAGTCAGAGGCTGTCAGGGGTTCGGCTGGCTTAGAAGCTGAGCCCAACAATCGTTTCGCACCATCCAAGGTAGATTTGATAAGGAAACATGCTCTTGTGGGATGAGGGTAGCCCATAAAGTCATGCAGAGCCCATAGGCCCGAGATGTAGTTCTCAATGGTGTTATAAGCCACGCGACTAACAAGATGAGTTATATATAGACAGACGGTTTCTATTGAGGCTGGTAAATAACACAGATCATATTCCTCACAGAAGTCCTCATATTGTTTCCATTGGGATTTCCTTGTCTTATAAGTGGTGGCAGACCAGCAATTCGATCTCAGAACCTCCCAACTGCGTCGCAGTGCCTCCCGCTCTGTAACAACAATCGATGAAGGTGTCAATAGTATAGCCACAAATAATTACATGGTCGGCATTATTCAGACGAGACAAGGCGTCAGCTAATATGTTATCTTCAGAGCTGATTCTGAAGGCTCTTAGATGAATGTTGTATAAGGCGCAGCACCAAAATAATTCCCGCAACCAAGGCATGGCATGGGGGCTTGTACTCCTGCCAGAATTTATCATGCCCTGTACCTGAGTGTTATCTGTATACACAGCTACAAAGCTATCTTTCCACTCGTTGCCCCAGCGATGCACAGATACTACAACAGGCCACATTTCTTCAATGTTAATATGATCACAGTACGACTCATCCTGCGGGGGATTTTCATGATGGCCACAACACTTGTCATCCCTGTACCAACAACCATAGAAGAAGTCGTCTTCGATGTGACCGCCGAAACCATATTTTGAAGAATCTGTATACACAGTATGGGACGGGGTATCAGTTCTTATCATGCGGGCCTTGCCATTGAACCAAGTTACAAATTGGTACCACCACTCCAAGTCTAATAATAAACTTTCAGACAAATTGAAGCAGTGAATGCCGGGTGGAAGGTCTCGAAGCTCATTATACACACGACGGGAGAAGGTGCGGCCGCCTTTAACCACAGTCGAACAATGGCCCAGGAGACCAGCTAATTTCTCCAAGCGTTTCCTAGTACATGATTTACGGCCCCTGAAGTAATTGACCTCCGCTTTCACACGATCAAGTCTTTCATTATCGATTGACAAGGTCAAGTTCACTGAGTCAATAACAATCCCAAGGAACTTAGTAACTTGAGACGGGGGGACCAGCTTGTTCATTTTTACCTTGAAACCCAGGCCATTCAACATTGCACACAATTGGCTCTGAGCTTCCTGGCAAGAAGACTCTGAATTCCCTATAACGAGGTAATCATCTAAATAGTTGGTACAGCGTGGATAACTGCCGCTGGCCCCACACTTCACTATGAAGTCGGAAACTTGGGTGAAGATGAAGGGAGCACAGCGCAACCCGAAGCATAATGACATATCTTGGAAGAATTCACTGCCATTGCCCACATCCCAGGCAAACCCCTGAAAGTCACGGTGGGCAGGCAATACATTAATAGAACGATAAGCATCGGCGATGTCAGTCACTGCGCAGAAATCGAATTGATTCAAGTCCGACACAACATCATCTACAGAATGATAATGGAATTTTTCACATGAATCTTCCATATAACAGTTGATATTGATATGCTCAGGCATAGAGCAGTCAGTGATAGGGCGCAAGGTGTTGTCGGATTTCAGAACGCCACCCATAGCATGAACGCATTTAGGTCGAGAATCCACTCTCCTGACTTTTCCCTCAGAAAGCTCACTAATTACACGTTCAGTCATTTCTGAACAAAAGGCACTGTTTGTGAGAGAAGCATAATTATTACAATTATACATAGATGGGCAGTCATGATCAACAATCCTAAATCCTCGGTAAATACCAGTCAGGACATACCAGTCACTTTCAGTTGCCAGGTCACCGAATTCCAGTAACTTACAAGCAAAGGCGCAAGGTTTAACTTGTGTAACGACAGATTCTAGCACATAAACACAATGACAGGTTTTATCGCTACATTCGTTGAACACAGGTACGAGAATGCCAGGGGCTACATCTACACAACAAATAGGAACATCAACATTAAACCTCTTTGAGAATTTAGTTAAAGTTTCCTTATCCGTACTGAGTCTGACAGATTCTGGTAAATTTTCCCATCTGTTGTCACCGCCTAAAGTCACTTCCACCCGAGCACCTCCGTCAGTGCGCGGGTTGACAGTAACAGGGGTGATCCCAAGGCTACCCAGGTTGTCCAAATTACCAAATAATTCACTACATTGACCAGCAGAATTCCATACATAATTGACACAATCTGTATCGACACAATTTGAACCGGAATCTATAACATCATCAATATGAGTGACTGGAATGTCTGGAGCATCGGGAAGGTCAGACACAAAAACACATTCACCTGGTAATTCATGAATTACCGAGCCAATGTTAGGCTCCCGAGAGGGAAAATTCCCACCAGGAGCATCTGTGTTTCAATCATTAGATTTGTTGGGACATTTAGATTTTGTATGTGATCCCTGACACAATTGACAAACATGTGGGTAGTTACATTCTTTAGATTTACAACCATCTCCATTATAGGCATTGCAAGAAAGAAATCTCTTTTTCTTTTTCTTTTTCTTACTAGTACCGGGAGAGCTACCTGAATTCTGAGAGGAGGACAGCTGGATACCTAACAACTTCTCCAAATAACCCTTATCCAGGTTTTCTAGGCCCACATGCTGGGCGAACATGTTATGATCAAAATAGCAAAAGGTGAATTCACCGAAAGCATCGCCACGTTCTCGCATGGCAAAATCATAGGTAATGAGAGCATCTTCCTTGTAAATATCCCTCTTGTCCGTGAGGAATTTTACATGCATCCCATAATTTTTACATGGGTGGCCGCGTTCCATCATACTGTTGAGAAGGCCCATACTAGCCGAGATCACATCTCCTAGTGATGGATTCTTGTGTTTACTCTGAGGCATGTGCTGCTCAATATCAAAAGTAGTAAACTTACTCTTGGTGTCCTTTGAAGCATAAACAACCACAGTTGGGACTTGCTGCTGAGGCTGTTGCTGTTGCCTAGACTGTTGCTGTTGCTTCAAGGATGGGACCGGTGCACTGTACATTGAAGAAACAGATGGCTGAGCATTAACCAAGGGGGCAGGTGGATACAGGGGCCTACCATCAGCTGACTGCATAGGCCTACCAGCTCCTACCCATGCTGGTTGTTGTTGTTGTACAAAGACACCATGTTGTTGAGGATGTCGAACAGGAGAGTTAGATTGCTGTGGAATGTAGGGACTACCATCCTGATAGAACAACTGTGGGTGTTGGGCCAGGCCATCCCCCCAGGGTGCAGCTCCCTCAACACTGCCAGTCGGTTGTCTACCTGGGGGCTCAACTTTAACACCAACAGACTGACCCACAGCTGAATTAGATGACAATCTGCCCTGCTTCCACTCTTTCCATAACAGAAATTCACGGTATTCACTGTCTAAATCAACTCGGGACTGGGGAATAGTAGCTTGGCTGTGCGGTTGATTTCCCTGGGTGTGCGGTTGATTATACTGGGAAGTTGACTTGTCCGGAATATTGACGTCGGCCTCTGATTGGCCAATAAATGTGGGTTTATCAAGCGCCGAAATGGCGCCTCGCCAAGCCCGCTCACCATGTTCCAATTCACGCAATGTCCTATTATTTTCTGAACGGATACTAGCTAACTCTAATTCTAATTCTCTGCGCTTAGATAAACGAACAATCTCCTTTTTACGTGAGCGTTCTGCAGCAATTTGCCTCAGCAAGTCCCCATTCTCTCCCAAATAATCGTCAGAATTATCGTCCTGCACGTCCTGCCCGTCCTGCGGGCTGGGCGGAGAGCTCTCACCCCCGGTGGCTTGGTCCTCCTGCCCGGTAGGGTCACGGTTGGATGAATCCGATATATTATGGGACGTATCTCCCGCTTTCCCTGGGTTCGCCACACCACAATGTGGACATTTAGAGGAATTCCCATGATACGGGGTACTACAAGCGACACAATTAGTCATATCGACGGTGGTGGAATTAGCTGAAGAAGAGTTCGCAGGTCCTGACAATAAACAGTTAGTGACTGAGGTTGCAGGGGCCCGAACGCACCATAGAGCGTTCGACTACCCAAACCCCAGTAACATACCTCAAAAATTTTTTGGGTATCTGGCAATCTGGTGCCAGGGTTGAGGGAACAAGCACACACTGAGGGCAAATTGAGCAGGAGATGCCCAATTACAAGCTTACAAGCTATGGAGAAGGGCAGAAGAGGCCGTGGGTTCTGACAATAAAACAGTTAGTGACTGAGGTAGTAGGCAGGGGCCCGAACGCACCAAATGTTGACAATAGCCGGTTCACGGCTCTACGGCATCTAGAACGATGAATACAGGCCAAACTGGCCTCCAACAGGCCCCTACAGGCCCTCAACAACTTGTCACAGGTATGAATAATCTTCATTTACAAAAAACCCATCAAAATAGTCTTTTGGTGCCCACGCGGTACCCGGTAGCTCCCGGTCGGTTCTTTCGACCACCGCGGGTGCTGGGTCTAGCTTGAGTGCAATGAAAGTCCCTCCCAGCAGTGTTCCAGGAGGTATAGAAGTGAACTCTTGTGCACAACAGGCATCCTCAACTTATTTCCAAGCCACTTTGGATGAGCAAATGTCCATGGAGTCCATGACTAAGTTGCTTTGACCAAAAATTTTATGACCAAATGTCCATGGAGTCCATGACTCAGTTCCTTTGTTCAGTCTCAGTGCAGTGCCATCTGGTGTGGCAGCACAGTACCACCTGACCCAGGTGGTGGGGAGGTCCATCTAGTGGGGAAATATACCCCTATATCTACTCCGTTCCTTTGTACATATAGTAGTCATTTTGACAAATATCAGTCAAGACAGGATGCACAATTGAATCAATGGCTATTTCTCTGTTATATATTGACTAATTGCTGACAGGTTATGAGTAAATGGTGTCATGTATTGATAATTGCTGATAGTCACTATATATATATAGTGACTAAGTACTGACATATATCGATTAATTACTGACAAATAGTGAGTAATTACTAATATATATTGACTAATTGCTGATAAATGGCGAGTAATTACTGACATATATTGACTAATATCTGACAAATTGTGAGTAGTTACTGACATATGTAGACTAAGTGTAATGAAATTAAGCAAAATAAAATTTTGGACTGGGACAAATTTTTGTCAAAACCCCAAATAGGTGTAAGTAGTGTATAATTGCAAGCATATGAATTCTATAAGGGAGCAATGACACACATCTATACATATGGAAAAGTACGAAGATACTGGATAATTATGGTTATGAGTAAATAGTGTCATGTATTGATAATTGCTGATAGTCACTATATATATATATATATATATATATATATATATATATATATATATATATATATATATATAGTGACTAAGTACTGACATATATTGATTAATTACTGAAAATAGTGAGTAATTACTAATATATATTGACTAATTGCTGATAAATGGCGAGTAATTACTGACATATATTGACTAATATCTGACAAATTGTGAGTAGTTACTGACATATGTAGACTAAGTGTTATGAAATTAAGCAAAATAAAATTTTGGACTGGGACAAATTTTTGTCAAAACCCCAAATAGGTGTCAGTAGTGTATAATTGCAAGCATATGAATTCTATAAGGGAGCAATGACACACATCTATACATATGGAAAAGTATGAAGATACTGGATAATTATGCTAATTATGCAAATAATATGCATGGATATGGAATGTTTGGTATCAATCTGGGGTGTTTCGTCCCCCTAAAGAACATACCCCCCTAAAAAATTTGTTTCAGAAAAGAATAAGCGAAATAATTTTTTTAACTAGCGGCCTTTTCGGCCTGGGCCGGTCCACCTGCGCCCTACCTCCTGCCAAAACCTATCTGTTTTAAGTGTCACCGGCGAAAAAGGGCAAGTTTGAGGAAGGAATGGATCGAAATATAGGCTTTTTTGGGACGCGGGGGCAGACGCCAGTCCAGGCACTGGCAGAGAGGTCCAAGAACTGGCAGTTTTACAAAATAAATCGTATCTCCCTTAATAATAGGAGTTTCCCATAGTGTGACCTATCGATAAAGGGTAGCTCGAGCTGGCGAACGTCATGGCGGTCTTTATTTTCAGATCTGCACAATGGGGACAAAGTTATCAATGTTTTAAAGCTATGACATCACAAAAATGGCCATAACTTTCCACCAAATTGTCGTAGGAAAAAAATTCAAACAGCTATGGACTCCTCTGGAAAATCGTTTTTCTCTCGGAACCCTATTATCGCCCAACGATGTCTCTCTGTCTTCAGGCCTTTTTGGCCTTTCCCCAGCATTTTTGGCCTCTACAGCGATGTTTTGAGGGTATTCATGAAAGAATGATACAGACCTGTTCTGGGACCACCAATGGGGCCGCGCAGCAGGCAGTGTCATGATTTGTTCAAATCGAACAATTTCCTGCAATTTCTCGGTACCATGCGGCAAACAAGGACAAGTTGTGATAATAATCCATGTGTACTGCGACAATAAAGCAAGATTTCTTTCAAATAACATCACATTTGGGCCAAAAACGGACACATCGCTGCATTGTAAACAAACAGCACTTTTGCTGGTGCTGCAGCAGTACCAGCGAACACGTGGCTTCTGGCGCGAAAAAACTGGGTCAGGCCACTACCAACAGCCAATCAAATGGTGAGTATGCACCAGGGTGACAGATCACGCCACTCCGTCCACTCCGTCAGCCAATTAAAGACGGGGACGCAGTAAACACTTTTGCTGGTGCTGCAGCTACTGCAGCAATACCAGCGGTACCAGCGAACACGTGGCTTTTGGCGCGAAGAAACTGGATCAGGCCACTACCAACAGCCAATCAAACGGCGAGTATGCATGAGGGTGACGGATCACGCCACTCCGTCAGCCAATTAAAGACGGGGACGCACGGTCAATGCGTCCTGGGTCCGGCTGGGTAAACTGCCATAAATCGACCATCTGTTTGGGGTTTTGACAAAAGTTTATCCCAGTCCAAAATTTTATTTTGCCTAATTTCATAACAACACTTAGTCTACCTATGTCAGTAACTACTCACAATTTGTCAGATATTAGTCAATATATGTCAGTAAATACTCGCCATTTATCAGCAATTAGTCAATATATATTAGTTTTTACTCACTATTTGTCAGTAATTAATCAATATGTCAGTACTTAGTCACTCTATAACATATATATATATATCAGTATTTACTCACAATTTGTCAGCAATTAGTCAATATATGTCAGTACTTAGTGGGCTTCCCTAGCCCACTTAAAAGGGTCTACTTCTCATCTTTCCCATCCCCTCAGGATGTGTGTGGTGCACATATGCACGGGCACTGACACATTCCTCTGTGAAATTGGGTAATGTCGTTCTCGCCATGAATATGACCTTAGCTGTCGAAATGGCGTTAAACATCTATTACTAACTCACTCAGTACTTCACTCTAAAACAGCAGTTATCAATACATGTCAGTATTTACTCACAATCTGTCAGCAAATAGTCAATATATAACAGAGAAATAGCCATTGATTCAATTGTGCATCCTGCCTTGACTGGTATTTGTAAAAATATGTCAGTATCTATGGACTATTTGTCAGCAATTAGTTAATATATGTTAGTAATTATTCACTATTTGTCACCAATTAGTCATGCATGGTAGTAGTTACTTACATTTTATCAGTATTTAGTCAATATATGTTAGTAATTAGTCTACATATGTCAGTAACTACTCACAATTTGTCAGATATTAGTCAATATATGTCAGTAATTACTCACCATTTATCAGCAATAAGTCAATATATACTAGTTATTACTCACTATCTGTCAGTAATTAATCAATATATGTCAGTACTTAGTCACTCTATAACATATATATCAGTATTTACTCACAATTTGTCAGCAATTAGTCAATATATGTCAGTACTTAGTGGGCTTCCCTAGCCCACTTAAAAGGGTCTACTTCTCATCTTTCCCATCCCCTCAGGATATGTGTGGTGCACATATGCGCGGGCACTGACACATTTCTCTGTGAAATTGTGTAATGTCATTCTCGCCATGAATATGACCTTAGCTGTCATGCATGGTAGTAGTTACTTACATTTTATCAGTATTTAGTCAATATATGTTAGTAATTAGTCTACATATGTCAGTAACTACTCACAATTTCTCAGATATTAGTCAATATATGTCAGTAATTACTCGCCATTTATCAGCAATTAGTCAATATATATTAGTTATTACTCACTATTTGTCAGTAATTAATCAATATATGCCAGTACTCAGTAACTATATAACTAGCTATAGCAATTATCAATACATGTCACTATTTACTCATAATCTGTCAGCAATTAGTCAATATATATAACAGAGAAATAGCCATTGATTCAATTGTGCATCCTACCTTGACTGGTATTTGTCAAGATATATATCGGTAATTACTCACAATTTGTCAACAAATAGTCAATATATATTAGCAAATACTCACTATTTGTCAGCAATTAGTCAATATATATCGGTAATTACTAACTATTTGTCAGCAAATAGTCAATATATATCAGTATTTACTCACAATTTATCAGCAATTAGTCTATCACTGACTAACTGCTGATAGATGGTCGATTTATGGCAGTTTACCCAGCCGGACGCAGCACTGGGCTGTGGTAAACTGACATAAATCGCCCATCTATCAGCAGTTAGTCAGTGCTATTAGTGCTATTTATTGATACAATAGCACAGGTCGACTCATGGGAAGTTGGACTGTCCGATTCCGTGTGCAATCGACGTCCCATGTGAATGCAATGGAACAGGCTAGAGCCTGTTCCAAAAAGAGTGGGTTAGATTATTGTGACAGAGATATATATCGAGTGCCACATATACGAGAAATGACACCGTATACATGTTGTACATTGCTTGAAAATCCAAAAGTTTCGCCACTGTTATGACAAAGTTTTAATTCTTTTCCACCCTTTTTCAGTACCAAATTCTACAAAAAGAGTGACGCATCAGTCCCCAATAGACTTGAAATTGTGTTTAACTGGCGTTTTATTTATTTATTTTTTTTATCATATCTGTTGATTTTTCTCAAATATTTCATCAAAAAGTATATAAGAAATTTGCATATCCACCAGGTTCCTGAGATATACTGCTATCAGTAGGTACAATAATTTTTCTGAAAAAATTACTCCTAAATAGTTTATTTTTGATGCAAAATGAGACATACCCCTATTTTTCAGGCGTCTTAACACTCACTCGGCCCAGGGTCACGCCAATAACTTTTGGAGTTAATTATCACTCTAGCACTGCTAAGATTCAATGTTATTTACAAATACCGTTTTTGTAAACCAAGTTAAATTGTCAACCTCAGAGATACTACTCACTGATCACTAAACATTCATCCTAATTTTCTAAATTTTGCAAATGAATTAACTATGGGAACTGCAGCCAAACTTCAGAATTTCAAAAATGTTAGGACTGCAATCCGTATTTACCTTAAGCGCCTTGAGCCACTTCTTGGAGAGTTTCGGCCGGCCTCGCACCGTTTTGTGCCAAACAACGGGAAAGTTTGTGACACTACAGAAGTTCTGCGTGACGGCGATGGTCTCGTCCATATTGAGCACGACATGCCACCAGCCTCCTGGTACAAACATGGTCTCACCCGGACCCTGCAGCACCTCTATCTGTATGGAGTAAGTGAGTGATTGAGTTATACATGTAGATGTTTAAACGCCATTTCGACAGCTAAGGTCATAATCATGGCAAGAACTACATTACACAATTTCACGGAGGAATGTGTCAGTGCTCTTGCATGTGTGCACCACACACATCCGAGGGGATAGGAAAGAGGAGATAAGTGGGCTAGGAAAGGCCACTATCTGTCTGGACACATTATACATGTAGGACATCAAGTATAAAGCGATGTCTGTGTAGAGACAAAATGAATGAAAGGTTATGAAACATACATTGTCTTTGTTTTAGAAAAAAAAAACAAAAAAAAAAAACACTGCATACAATATTTTAAACATTTAGAATTCACTGGACGATAAATTTCACAAGGAGAAATCCGTTTAATAAGAATTTATGCTTAAGTAACTATATAGAAATTTACGATATATAACATACAGGTTTGTACTTCTCTGGCCAGTCTGAGCGCTGGGTGCGGGGGTAGACGTACGTAAACCAAGTAATGGCCTCATCGCGGTGCTTCCACCCCTCGCCCGGCCGTACCTTGAGCAGCTCCTTAGGGGTGTCTGTCGGAAACAAGCACCACCTGAAACAGTACAACACAGCGTATCACTAAATATGAACATAAGTTTTTATGTTTCATAAAATTCATACTTATAAAACCATGAAAATTTACTATTGAAATGTGGTTCATAGGCATCCTTTCAGTGTCATAAAATTTTGATTTATGTAAGTTATTCTATACTGTACCACTTATGGCCTTGTACGACAGCATTCCATGCGCTTGTCCCTAGCGGGTCTATGTGGATCCCGGTACCAGACCGTCCAGGCCCCATCACAAACCACCTGAAAACAAGAAGAACAGCACTTTGCTTATAACTCGAAAAGAAACATTTATCGTTGCCCAAATAAAGTCAGCGCCACTGTCTTCGTGGAAAATCAGCCAGAGGTTTCACGCTCCATAGGCTTATCATTATTACAGAAACAGAGCTACACAGTTTTTTTTAGAATCTCGCGAAAATAATTGAGAGAACAAAAGTTTCTTCACTTAATCTTTTTGGGCAAAATCTACAAACCCTAGTTGCGTCTTCTCATGAGGGTTCGCCTTAAACGCAGGGTATTATCATAAGACATAGATTCAAGGAGAGTAAGTTTTATGTAAAGAATAATTTACATAAATTCAAGCAGTTTAATATTCTCAAGATTTTACCTGTATGGAGGTCGCTTGGCTTCACCGGCATATTTAAATAGATCGTCTCTAAAATATGTCGGTATTTCATAGTCTTCTAGTAGTTTCCGCCTCTTTGCGTGCTAAAGGCAAAGTGTATAAAGATTAGAGGCATATCTGTTATGAACATTCCTTCACATAAATTCCCACAGATAATGCGGTCCTTGTTCTAATGTTTAGCAGCCTTTATCTCTGAAAGACAAACGCTTCCCGCTACACAGAAGCCACTTGGTGGCAGATATTAAAACCCATCAGTTGTACATGAACTATTTTCATGGTAATTCTCACCCATTAATGGACCACTATACCTGTACATATTTTTTTCAGCTCATTTATGATCACAATAGGTACAGAAGTGAGTCTTGTAGAAAAATCAGTAAAGGGTCAGTACATATGGGACATTATATGAAAAAAAAAACAGTTCGTTTTTATAGTTAAGGCACTTTACATGTAACAATCATACTGTAAATGAAAACACCGTAACCTAGGGATCTTTTTTAATTTTTTTTTGCATTTTCTTATTGTTTATACATCAATGTAATATAATTCAGAGTTATTTGAGATTATCAGCAGAAGAACCCTGGCATTTGGTAGCGTTTGTCTTTAAACACCGTGTAATATTTGGTTAGGCCTAAAAAAAATTCTTGTGCTCAGGTAACATGCTCAAGAAAAAATAGGGTAGGTAGGTCGGATTGTCTTTTTTTTTTTTTTTTTTTTAGATTTTTTTTTCAAGTTCCTGGATGCGAAATCTGTCAAAACATATTAACCAAATCATATTTTATTGTTCAAATTAAAATAAAAACTACAAAAATTAGTTGTTAGTAACATTTGTAAGGCAGTGGGCTTTAATTTGATACCAAACATGCCTATATATTGACATATTTTTACATTTTCTTTAATTTTGGGACAAATTTACCAAAATCTTCTAAAAAAAATTAGGGTCGGGCCAAAACATTTGGGTCGGTCGGGATACCTGAACACAACTTTTTTTTTTAGGCCTTACCTGGACTATAATATTCTATGTCTTACATATTTCTAGTGACACCTGTACCTCATTGGTGCTGTAAACATGCACTAATTCACTTTATTAAAAAGCTCCTCCAGTCCTCCATTTTAATCAAAGCCCAATGCAAGCTTTATGCATACATTCTATACAAGAAATAACAGACAATATCATATTCATTAATGACCAATTTATATCGTTCAGAAAATTACAAACAATGCAATCTACTTTTTCTTCCTCTTATTGAGCTGCTGGTTATTAAGAAGACATACTGTTAGATTTCCCACTTTATGGGACCTCATATCATACAGTTCTAGTCAATCATTAGAAACTACTTCCCAATATGAAACTGCTTCCCAAATCTTGCTGCCCTCGAGTTAGCAAATCAAACTCACCTCTCCATAGCTACTGTCAAATATATAGAGTGGACTATCGTCCTTGACGTTCTCCATGTAGTCCATGAAATATTTCATCTTCATCTTCACTGAGTACCCGTCATCGTCCTCTCCGCACTTAAACTTCTGGTTACGGTACTTCCTCTTCAAGCGCTAGAAAGGATTACGGTGGACATGATAAAAACCATTGCTTGCACTGAATTTATTTTTCCTGTTCATTTTTCTGATTAGCAGAATAATGGAGTATGCTACATTTGCTAAAGACAAACCTGTGAAACAATCAGAGAATACTCCTAACATTTTTCTCGTGGGTGCAACTTGTACCCGAGAATTCACGACATTTTTAATTGTGTTTTGCCACTCTCTATTTAGAAAGTAGACATTAAAACAAACCTCTTTGCTCCATTTGAAGTTAGCTGGCCAGTTCTGCTGACTGTTGCGGATGACAACAGGCTGGTAAGGCTTTTCGTATTTTTCAATGAACTCATCCCTCGATACTCTATTGGCATCGATTCTTGTCATTGTGTCGCGGCTCTTGACGGGTTCAATGGACAGATCAAAGGTTTGGGCATAGCCCATTTTGTACCAGCCATGTTTCTCACTTAGCTCTGAAACCAAAGAGTGACAGAAGGTTGGGATTGATTAGACAAGAAATTAAAGTAACGGGTAGGATTCTTATTCTTAAAATCTAAAACCAAAATAACACTGTTAGCTCAACAGGAACAATGAGGTCAATTTCTTTCAAAACACTCTAATAATATCTGGTAACTGTATGACATTCCTGACTCTATAATTCTCCCCTGCAAATGATTGTTGTAATTCCTAAAATTCCTTGCCAAAATATACAACAATTCAATGATCTGTGTTAGTAAGAGTATCACAACTGCCTACTGAAAAGTGTGCCTGCATCCGACAGTACTAATTGCTGACGAAATGTGAGTACCTTCTGACATTTATTGACCAATTGCTGATTTATAGAGACTAAGTACTGACATATATTTGACTAATTGCTGACAAATAGTGAGTAATTACTAATGTAGGGGCAGTAATTCCCCGTACTTGGTGGAGATACCGAGTGGTCTCGCCTCGTGAGGGGGATCTCTAGACTAGAGAGCTCGGTACCACATAATCACTGCCCCCTAGTGCGTGTATCATACCGATCCAGGTGTAGTTGGAAGGTAGAGAATGTCAGGACAGGGGAAGTAGCTCAGGGGTAGAGCTTCCACTTCGAAGTTGGAGGGTCCCGGGTTCGAGTCCTGGTTTCTCCATGACATTTTCCGCTGACCACTACACTAACATATATTGACTAATTATTGACAAATAGTGCATTATTAATGACTTTCTTTTACTGAAAGTGAGTAATTACTAACATATATTAACTAACTACTGACAAAAAGTGATTAATTACTAACATAATTATATTGACTAGTTGCTGACAGATAGTGCATAGGTACTGACACATTTTGACAAATACCTGTCAAGGCATGATGTACAAATGAATCAACATGCAGCCCTTAAGGAGTTAATCAATGGCCATGGTCTGCAAACCCAGGGATATATTCATGTATCATGACGACATCTAGCACCACACAGCCCTTAAAGTGTTAATCATTTGCAGTCGTCAGAACAACCAGAATGTTCTACCCTAAATTTGACGTATAGATAGCACTATGCAGTCCTTAGAGGGTTAATCATTGCTTGTGGCCAGAGTGATTTGTATGATCATAGACCAACTTAACAATACTTTATAGCTCTATATTGTACACCTGCAGTAATAGAGCTCACTCCCACACCCATTGACATTAGTCTGACAGCTTGCGCCCGTATGCCAGCAATACCTACCCATATTACTTGGTGATTGACAGGTGTGGGGGGCTGTAGGGTTAGGGGTCAGTGTATACGGCACATGGCTATTGTATTATTGACCAATGGGAGGTATCCCTGGCATAAACTGCGGAGTCGGGGGCTGAAGGTGTTAGTCATAGTGGAGTCGGGGTCTAATGGCGGCCCCCAGCTGATAATGGCAATGTGAGCTATAGCGTGAGTTACAGATATTGATTTCATCCATATATAGCCCTCTGTGGGCAAACAAACCAATGTACTGAATTGACCTAAGCACCCTGTGACATCATAAGGCCCTAACTGTAACTCACACTATATCCACCTGATAGGATAGACATGGATGGCGGCTGGGGGTGAGTGGGCAGAGTTCATCAACAATCAGGTGGGCGGTAGACTGTGACAGAGCTACTGGCACCCTCTACAGACAGGACAAAATCTCTACTCTGCAGGGATGCCACTCACTGATCAATGAAAATTCGGAAATCATCCTAATTTTCTGGGCTACCAATAGGAAATGCCTACCGGAAATGAATAAAAAAAAATCGGAATTCCTCAAAAGTTAGGAAAAGTGATATCTCTGTACTCTACTAACCATGATGGTTGCATTATGTTCAAGGGGTGGTTAGTTTTTTCCATATAATCCAAATTTGCTTGGGGCAATTCTGGATATTTCATATTAAGGTGGGTTGCTACCATTGAAATTGAGCCTACTGCACAAGTTTCTGCGCATATAGGTTATTTTCATTAGAATTAGATCAATTTTGGTAGGCCCTAAATGCCTACAAAAAATGTTGGGGGATTCTGGTCAAAATTGCCCATTTTATAACAATTCTAAATTTTGGCATATTTACATTTGAACTAGTGCCTTCGGCACTAGGGGGGCGGCCTTACCCACGATAGGCCTAGGTATTTTTAACTACTGCGGGACAATTTGCGGCACTAGGAGGAAACTGAAAATGGCAAAAGTGCCTCCCATTGCAGCCCCCTGGTGTCTTACAATAGAAGTGCTTAACTTAGCGGCGTTTACCCTAGCAACTGCGTGGCCAACTGCGTTTATCTTAGCAACATGAATTTTACACTCTCCCAGCAGAACCTTTCGGAGGTTTGAGTTTATTGGAATATTTCTGGAACTATACATCAGATATTGATGTATAACCTGTCAAACGGAAGCTCTTGGTGCATACATTCCAGATCGATCCAGATTGAGAAGTTTCCTCTATCAATATTGAAGGGAGGAGGATGGATGTCTTTGAATCGTGATCCAAAATGACGGAAATTGCAGCTTGGCTGATGATTTTTGAGGTTATTAAACGTTTTACCAAAGTTCCAATGAGCGAGCAACTCAAACCTAAATACTAGAATGAATTGAGTCGGGAAAATATTGTATAATATTGTGTAAATATATCAAGTTTAAATGTGTATACCGGAGTCTCCCGCGTATAAGGCGCAGCCCGCGTATAAGGCGCACCCCCAACTGAGGGAGGCCTTTCCCACGTATAAGGCGCACCCCTAAGGCCAGATTTTTGTTAATTAAGTACTGTTCTATAGTAAAAATACCCCCCTATAAGGCGCACCCCAAACTCAAGGCAATGTCCCTCCCACGTATAAGACTCAGCAGCATTTTGTTTGGCGTATAAGACGCGCCTTATACGCGGGAGATTACGGTATATACCAGGTCGAGTTAGCTGGCACTTTCCTCACTGCTTAACAGCCAAGAAATTTTGCTTCATCTTGTACCCTAGTACTCCTAGCATTTTCATGTGAGTTTGTAAATGAATTAGAAGCAAAGATACAGCTTTTATAAGATTTTGATGGTGGCCATATTGGATACAGGTGTTGCACTGAAAGGCCCCAAGTTCCACATGATTCTCCTTATTATCAAGCATGCATTTGAAAAGTTTCATTGATTTATTCCCATATTTTTTTTCTTCAGAATTTACTAGAATAAAAGTGAAAATACCTCATTAATTAGCATTTTGCATTAATTATGCTAATTACCGTAATCTCCCGCGTATAAGGCGCGTCTTACATGCGGGGTTTTAGTTCTATCTGGATCCACAAGGGGGACACCAAGATCTTTCTTTTGATATGTTACACTCCCATATGGCCGCATCTGCTGCATATGGGGTCCAGTGGGGTCCTGGGGGTCCAAGCAACACATAGCTTTTTGATTTTTGAGAATCCATTCAGTAGAAGAGAAGTTATGAATTTTTTTATTTTTTTTACCATATTCTAAAACTCTAGGTGCGCCTTATACGCGGGGTGCGCCTTATACGCGGGAGATTACGGTAGGCCGAACTGAAAATTTTCAAAATGGTAAAATCTTATTCCTAAATATTATTTCTTTGATGACTAGCCATTTTAGAATGATTTTTGTCATGTGTCATATCATTCTCAGGCTTAATTAGGTAATTTTGCATATGTAATTAGAATATGCAAATTAGGGGCCTTAATATGCAAAACCCAGAATGGCCCCAAGCAAATTCTGATTCTGTGGGAAAAAAAACTGAGGCCACACCAAAAAAATAAGTTGGTCTACAGATTTTGGTTTTGAAAAAATGGTGCGAGCCAGCGATTTTTTTTTTTTAAGAATGGATTCCTTGCTAGGATATTGAGGCGAGCGAACATATTTTATTTTTTTTTAAATTTTGCCAAACATCACAAAGAGAAAACTTATGAAACTGGAGCAAGCGAAATCCGTAGACAAGATTTTTTTCAAAGAAAAAAAAATGTATTTCCGAAAATATGGAGAGGGCGATCCGTAGACCAACTTATTTTTTTGGTGTGGCCTGAGTAAGAACCACCCATTGAACATAAGGCAACCATCATGGTTAGTAGAGTAGAGATTTTGCCCTGTCTACTCCAGTAAGCTATAGCATACTTTTTACTGCTACTGGCCATGACTTTAAGCTCCCCCCCCAAAAAAAAACGACACTTTTTGGTAAAGAATTTAAAAAAAAAATGAAAGGTGTGGTGGCAGGAGAAATATGTTGAGCATATATAGTGCTACAAGGAAAGAAACGATATATTGAGTGCAAGCATGATTATTTTGAGTAGAACGGATCTTCAAATTGAAACCTTTCTGCCCCCCAACACCTGTTCTATTTATAGATCTAACGTTACAATGGACCAGGCACACTAATAACACACTTTATGAGACAATGTGACACTTAAGATATCAAGCTTCCTTGCTAGTGTGGAAAAAGGGTTTTCAAAATTTAAAAATGAATGAAAATATTTCAATTTTGTTTCAATTTCTAAAATTTCATTAATGTCTGCAATTTTGTTTTCTACAAGAATTTGTAGGCCGAGCCTACTGCCGACTCTCTCTCCCAGGAGTGGCAGAGCGCAAAGGGCTTTGTTGCAGTTTAATTTTCGGTACCAATGGTACAGGGATGCCACTCACTGATGCCCAAAAATTCGGAAATCCTCCTAATTTTCTCAAAGAACAATAGGAAATACCTACAAGAATGAAAGCCAAAAATTTGGAATTCCTAAAAAGTTAGGAAAAGTGGCATCTCTGATGGTACCAAATGATTTTAGACAAACTTCCCCTTGATGCCTGGTTTTGAAACTTCAGTCATGCAACTATCAGATACTCTAATAGCCACATGAGCTATGATGGAAAGATGGACGCTTTGATTGACTTATAATTGTTTATTTTGTATATGCTAGCTGCAGCAAAAGCCTTGCTTTGGCACTGTGCCAAGGTCCAGGTCACAGCCTCAAATTTCTAAATTTTATCAAAATAATAATAATCAAGGCTATGAAAGTGAAAATTAAATACTGCAAGAACACAACTAAATGTTACATTAGGCCACACCAAATCAAAATATTGGTCTGGATTTCCCGCACCTTAATTTGCAAATTACAAATTTTTATTTTCTTAAGAAAATTTATTGGTCTATGGATTCCACCCGCACCATTTTTTGGTAAATTGCAGATTTTTTTTTTCTACCAAGGAGTTACAGGATCAATCAATAAAAGTACAGAAATGGCAGACCACTCATTGGATAGGTAAAGATGTCACCGGTTTCATTATATAGGTCTATTCTGCACTTAGGAAAAAAAAAAAACATTTTCAGCAAGGGACCCCCCTCCCCCAACCACCACCACAATTTTTTTTTTTTTTTTAAATAGCCTTCTCTATATTTTTGCCATGCAAAATCCAAAGACACATAAATTTTCCTAAAAAAATAAAATAAAAATTTCGCCCTCCCCTGTTGTTAAAAAATGACCACTGAAAATGTTTCCTTTCCCCCCCTCCGATCGGGGGTCTGAAATTTTTCCGTCGCCCCTTTTATTCTATAGTCACGCTTGGGCTTTTTCGCTGAAAAGGGATGAAATTTTTTTTTTGTCCCCCCCAAGAGGGCTCTTAATTTTTTTTCCCCCCCAAACCCACCACCCCCCTGTTGTTATAAAATGACCACTCCCTTAGGCCTACCTGTAGTGGTGGGGGGGGTCTGAACAAAATCTGCCGATTCACCAAAATCCATCAAGCGCCCCACCCCAAGCTGGCAATAAATGACTCGTCCCTACTAGAGCAGGGTGGCTTTGGGGGATCAAAAAAATTGAGACCCTTCTTAAAAAAAGCTCTTTTTAGTAAGGGAATGATCATTTTTTAACAACAGGGGGGGCCTGGTGGGTGTAAGCGGGGCGTAAAAATGTCAGACCCCTCTCGAAAGGGGCTAAAAAATCTACCCTCTTTTTAGCCAAAAAACTGTGCGTTACTAAAGATCAAAGAGGGGCATGAAAATTCTCCCGACCTTGGCATGGAGGGGGGCGCAACAAATTTTGGCCGCCGTCAAGGGGGGGAAGCATAAAAAATTTCTGTGTGTCTGTGCGAAAACCCACCACCCCCCCCCCCCGTCAGTGTTGATAAATAATGACCACTCCCTTACTGATGGGTTGCAGGAAATTCCAGAACCCTCTAGGAAGGTGTGAAAAGATTTGGCCATTTTGGGGGCCGGGAAGCCCCCCTGGTATGCCTGCTTAGGCTGCTGTACCTCTACCTCCTTGAGTAGCGAAGTCAGCTGAATCTGGCTGCCCACTCCCCTTATCTGTCACAGTGTTGGACAGGTGTTGGTAAAACATCGAATCTGAAGGTTCTACTGATCAGAATTACTTCAAATTAGTATCAGATTGAAGAGGAATCATATCTCTATCTCACTGACATAGTATTTTACTCCTGTCACATAACTTTTTGCTTATCATGATGGAAAACAATTGGTTGATTTTGTAAATTCTGTCAGACCACACTGTAAGAGTGACTAGAACAGCCATGCACTTATTGCAGAAATACATAGTTATTGTCCTTTCTAGACAAAGCTAAACATGATTCAATGTAATGACATTGTGACCAACATTTAGACCTACATTTTGAGGGGATTTTGGATGATATCAACCGATTATTAAGAGCAGGGTGGTCTTGGAAATTTCTACAACTTTGGACCAATTTTCCTAAATAAATATTTGTTACAGAAGCTAACAGAACCAACAGGGTTATTCTTCAACCTCTTTTTAGTCAGAATTAGGTCAGCTTATACAGCAATAGGGCTGAGATTTTGAATCTACTGAATGCATGATATCAAAAAATGAATGAAAATTTTTCTGATTTCAGCTTGATATTTAAAAAAACCTTCACCTTCAGTAATAAATTGTCACTTAGATATGTTAATATCCTATTTCTCAGCTTTAGTGTGGTGTTTTTGGTTAGTAGATAGACCTTTCCAATCAAAATCTATGAGTTATTATGTACAGTGATGTCCAATTACCCCACGCGCAGTGTATGTTTAATGGTCTTATCTGGATATTTTGATGAAAATGTGGGTTAAGAAATGACAGAAAGATTTTCATATCTCCAATATATAAAGTGGCAGAGAAAAACTTCTAATAGGAGTATCAACTTCATTCAAAAACCTATAGTAGCGATGACAGCCAAACACAGCTGAATGCTCCCTGTATCTGTCACAGTGCTGAACACCTGGTATTGTAAATTCGATTCTGAAGGTTCTATTGGACAGAATTGCATCAAACTGACACCAAATTGAAGGGAAAATGTCATTCTATCCCACTGGCAATTTCTCATTATGCATGTATGTATTTTAATGCCAATTGAGACAGAGAGAAGTTGGGTAAGTTTTAGTTCTTAAGGGCCAAATACCCCATAAAAATAATGTTTTTTTGCCAAGCAGGACGAACATACTGAGCCTTTCTCAATAGATTTTTTTATTCAGAATCAGTTGGTTTTATTTATGAATACAGCAGCGATTTTGGGCGATTTTTAATCTCCTGAAGGTTTTACACCAAAATATTCAAGAAAAAATAAATAATTTCGAGATTTTAACTTGAGATTTAAAATACTTAGGGAGTGGTCATTATTTATCAACAGGGGGGGTTTGAGAGGGGCGTAAAATTTTCAGACCCCTCCCGACGGGGGGGGGCTAAAAAAATTTTGACCCCTCTTGAGGGGGGGGGCTAAAAAAATTCAGCCTCTTTTTAGCAAAAAAGCCCGCGCGCTACTATAGATCAAAGAGGGGCGCGAAAACTCTCTGCGCCTCTGGTGTGGGGGGGCGCTAAAAATTTTGACTGCCGTCGAGGGGGGAGCGTAAAAAATTTCCGTGCATCCGCGCGAAAACCCAACACCCCCCCTGTTGATAAATAATGACCACTCCCTTACCCCACTCCTAATATGATGACACCTAAGTATGTTATTTCTCCAAACATTTAGCTACAAGTCAGTGAAAATAGCTAGTTGATTGACCCACCGAATCAGAAGTTATCATTAATTAAGTAGAACCATGTCTGCTTGCTCTCCTTGTAGAGCATGTTTTTTGTTTGATTCGTCTCAGCTAAAATACTTCACAGAAATGACAGAAAGAATTTTGCTTTTCTGATTTTCAAAGTGGCATAAAAATGTTTCTAGGAGGAGTATCAACATGATTCAAAAAGCTATAAATTGCAAATTTCAAGCTCTTTTGTTTCATATGACATATATGAATCGTGTGACCCTGCATAAGTCCTGAAGTTTGGCTGTCATCGCTACCTATAGATTGTAAATGTTATGCGCTTTCATTTGCTGTATGATATCCGTAATTCTGTTGAGGTCCGGATTTTTGGCTGACTTCGCTACCTTGAGGTGAAAAATAAGGAACTTTGTCTTCACCACATCGAGGTGAGAATAGAATATTGAATAGTGCTGCTATTCTCACCTCGGCGAGGTGCGTATAAGGGCGATTATACGCACCTCGCCAAGGTGAAAATAAGGACGTAGAGGTGCGAATATCTCTTCCCGGCGGCCTGGTGTAAAAACTACCTGTTGAACTTGAAGTGTTTTTTTTTTTTTGGACAGGCCAGGCAATGGATGGGCGATAATAAGTGAAAAGCAAGGGTTTTCTCCTGGATATGTCAAGTCATTAGACCCTATTTGAATCACTAAATCGATCATTTCTGCCTCTAAAACATATCCATTACTTAAAAAACTACATAAGTAAAATTCAAGACTGCCATTTAATCAATTCCATATTGATTTAAGCGATATTGCAGTAGAATACTAGAAAACAGCACCAAAATCTGGCTGCGAAAAAAAAAAAAGCTCAGCAGACGCTCGGTCGTGAATTTTCTTGACATGTTCCCTCCAAACTTACCTGGGCGAGCGTGATCCTTTGCTTCCCTAATCCTCTTCCTTGTTCTTCTGTCCATATCTAGGGGCAGATCATAATAGGAGTTACCTCACTTGTGATAAGTGGAGAGAAAAAAAACAGAGGAAAATTGCAAGAAAAGCGTGCTCCCAGCTGAACGAGATGGCCACTTCGCGTTAACTGCGCATGCGTAGTAGAAGCGGATGTTGACATTCAGACGTAAACACGTGGTGGCGTGCGTGCATCTGTCACGTACACAACATTACTAACACAAAATAGAACTTTCTATAAACTTTACATAGATCTACCTGCAAGTTTACTACATTCATGAAATTCGATTCCCCTATAGAACGAAACTAAGTATGACATTCAAAATAGTGTCTTGTTCAGCTGATCCTGATCACCATGCCTTATCAAAATTTGAAAGAAGGCAGTGTAGCTGCCACGCCCACTTTTGATAGGCCCTACCGGTATTAGCCTATACCCAAGCCCAAATTGGATTAAAGGGGGGCTGGCATGGAAAATTAACAACATGGGTACCTATTCAAACAGCGATCATAAAATCGCGGGAACCAACGGAAAAATCGCAACGCCCTGATTGGATAGGGGGTGATCACGTGACTTTTTAATGCGGGCATGCATTACCATGCCAGGGCCCCTTTAAGGGAGTGATCATTTTTTAACAACAGGGGGCGGGGGCCGGTGGGTTTGAGGGGGGGGTCAGAATTTTTTCAACCCCTTGACCGGGGGGGGGTCAGAATGTTTCAATACCTCTGATGGGGGGGGGTCAAAATAATTTCACCTGTTTTCAGTGGAAAACCCAGCGCGTTACCATAGGCAAAAAGGGGACGTTCGCGCGTGATTTTTGTCCCTTATGGGGGGGGTCGAAAAAATTTTACCCCCTTGAGAGGGGGGGTCGAAATTTTTTTCCCCAGCCCCCCCCCCTGTTGTTAAAAAATGATCACTCGCTAAGCCGGGGATAGGCTAAGGCCCTATCATTTATCTCAAGTTGAATACGGCAGCCTCAAAGCCGGTATTAACCAAGAACCTCTATCACAACCCCCAGTGTGATATGGGGCTGTGTACAAATGACGTCATGCAGGAGGGGGGGAGGGGGGGTCCCACTGCCCATGACCAAGCATGACAAGGGGGGAGGGGGGGGGTCATGGGCTGCATGACATCATGTCATAAAAAAAACTGCAAGTTGCTTCAGTTTTGGCAAGAAAAAAATGATTTGTAAAGGTAGGGAAGTTTAATGCATTCATCTGTTATGAAATATATATTACCTATACAGGCATGCTTTCCTCAGACACCCCACTCAATGGTTGTCACTGCCATCAGGGTCAGTGTTGGTCCACTACTCTATCCTGGCTCTAACCCAGGCCGCATACCACTTTGAAATGCCCTTTTAGTTGGACTCATTTAACCAAAGGACCCCATATATAGGTTGATCTATGCGGGTAAGAAGTACCCTGGCATTGAGAATTAAGTAGAAAGATTCAAATGACCCAACTTCTATTCTATTTGATAAATTTTACAATTCAAAAACCCATTGGTAATTTAGGGATTGCTCATTACTCATCAACAGGCCTGAGGGGTGGGGTAGATTGCCATACAGACGTGCAGAAATCTGAAAATTTTATGACCCCCTCCCCCTCCCACAGATTGCCCTGGTCATCCCTCCTGTTCTACAGTAGTTCACAGAAAAGGCATAACATTTTTCTCTGCCCTCTTCCCCACTTTGAGGTGTCAAAATTGTTTTCCTCCCTGCCCCCTCAATCTGCATCCTGCTCCCCCTGTTGATATATCACAAACTGTCCCTTGGAAAAAAACAGCTTATTCTCTCCTTTTTCTGAATGGGACTCTAGGGGTTATGCCTTATATTATGCCTTACAGTAAAATGATTGTTTTGTAAGTGTGATCTTAATTATATATGTGTAATCATATTACCACACTTGTAATGTTACACTTGTAATTCAGTGAAGCCACTGTATCTGTCGGCTAGATCTGATTTCTTCTCTTATTTCCTTTCCTTTACCTCTCATGAGGATGTGAGGTAACAGGACCTTTACCCCCTGGACATTTGCCCCCAGACATCTACCCCCAAACCATTTACCCCCATGGACATTTACCCCCAGACATCTAGCCCAAACCATTTACCCCCATTGATAAAATAAAGGTTGAAAAAATTAGGGTAGGTAGTAGGTAGGTTTTTTTTTTTTAGGTTGGCGCTTCTAGAACTTCTAATTTTTTTTTTCGACCGATTACCTGAACACAACAATGTTTTTTAGGCCTTACCAATTCACACCCATTATTAGCCCAGCACGGTTTGGACCAGGGACGGTGGAAAAAGCCCCACCTGTTTCCAGCACCATTAAGTTAACCCAATATATACATGTCCCTTTGGACCATCTCAATTTGCTATACTCTCTTCATGTACTTTGGGCCGGGGGGGGGGGGGGGTATCTCTGCATGACGTCATGTTAAGGGGGGGTCAAGCATTGTATGACGAAACATGACAAGGGGGGGAGGGGGGGGTCAGAAAATGGCCAAAAAAAGCATGACGTCATTTGTACACAGCCCCTAACCCTTCCCCATATCACACTGCCAAGGACAACATCCTAAATGGTCAAAGAACTGATGATAAAATAATTTCTAATGCCAAATAAATGGAATTTTGAACATATTTGACTAAATTAACTTGAGATAAATACAAAGGAGCACTTGAATTGGTCAGCACTGAGGATTTTCACCGGGGGGGGGGGGAATTCAATTTTTTTTTTATATGGGTGTGTGGCTGAACCCACGACAACCCTTACCCTTGCTAGGGCACTCGTTCGCGGGGGTTTTCTACGAAAGCCTACCCTTGCTAGGGCACTTTTGACTCAATAATCCTAGATTTATTTCAAAATGTCTTAAATTTACACTGATTGGGGAGAAGATTGAATTTGGTTCATGCTATTTTTATGAAAACTGCTATTTCCCGCTTAATCGGGGTATTTTGGTGAAAGTTGACCCATGCTAGGGACATTTGTGGCTGAAACAGGAGGCTTGCTAGGGACTTTTCCTTGAAAAAAATACCCTTGACAGCAGCATAATTTTTTAACAAACAATGGCAGATACTAGCTTTAAAAACTGGCCAACTCCTCTCAATTCCTTTCCTAGGAAATCTTTGGTTATAAAAAAAAAAAAAAAAAAAATCGCCCTCTCTACATCTGTAATGTGCAGAATCCATTAACAAAAAAAAAATTTCACCCTCCCTCTCCATTTTTTTCAAAATAAAAATCCATAGACCAACTTTTTAATTTGGTGTGGCCAAAAAAGTGTTTTTTCGTTAAGTGGGGTAGCCAAAGCACATGTGCCACACCTCTCTGATGTCGATAAATTGATTTTGTTATGAGTCTATGCCATCCAGTATAAATCTGAAGTTAAACTTACTGTAATCTCCCGCGTATAAGCTGCGTCTTATATGCGAGGTTTTAGTTCGGGGGGGGGGCACTTAAATATTTTTTGATACAGGTGTGTGGCTGAACCCCCGACTACCCCTTACCCTTGCTAGGGCACTTGTTCGCGGGGTTTTTCTTCCAAACCCTACCCTTGCTAGGGAACTTTTTACATATTAGTCTTAGATTTTGCTCAAAATATCTTAAAATGACCTTGTTTGGGAGAAAATTGTATTTTGTTCATGCTATTTTCATGAAAATTTGGAAAGTATTCATGAAAACTTCTTAATTTTCCACGTGAATCGGGGTATCTCGGCGAAAGTTGACCCTTGCTAGGGACATTTTGCTCAAAAGTAGACCCTTGCTAGAGACATTTGTGGCTGAAACAGGAGGCTTGCTAGGGACTTTTCCTTGAAAAAGTACCCTTGCCAGCCGCACATATGTGTATAGGGCACATAGCTATCCCTGTATGGAGGTCGCCATTTTTGTTTCTAGCCCCCGACGCCATCTTGGATTCTGTCAGGGAATTATGGGTAATCTCTTATCTTCACTATCATCTACCACAGAACAATGGTCAGTGATAAGACTGATAGGGGTGACAAGCTGCCCCCTGCCCCTATCTTAATCACCCTAAGTACCTGCCTATTGTTTCCATGAGGGGAATGGATTAGCTTGATAGAGACACAATGGCCTGGGTATACTCAATCTGGGTGACACATGATCTCTTATTGAAATCTTAAAGTTTTATTTCTAATGTATTTGAACTATTTGGTTTAAACAAAGCTTATCTAGTTAAAGTTGAAAGTACCGTAAACTCCCGCATATAAGACGCGTCCTCTACGCCAAACAAAATGCTGGGGGGTCTTATAGGATGTACTGAAATTGGGGGTTCGTCTTATACGAGGGGTAATTTTACTATAGAAATGTACTGAATTTACAAAATTGAGCCCTAAGAGGTGCGTCTTATACGTGAAAATGCTTCTGCTGAGTTTGGGGTGCGTCCTATACGTGCAGCTCGTCTTCTACACGGGAGAATACGGTATTTGCTATACATAGGTATAAATTTTAGAAAATAGCTATTAGTAGTTAATGAGGAAGATACCACCAAAGTAAACTATGCAAAGAGGGTAAATGTTGATCTAGCCCCCGACTACATAAGCTACCTAGCTAATTCGGGGGTCTAGACCCCTAAAATTGACAGTGTGACATGGCCTTTTCTTAAAATCGACAAGGGACATAGAGCTCAAGTGACAAGGACAGGGGAGAAAAAAAGATAATGACATGGGACATGGTCTTTTCTTAAAATCGACATGTGACATGGAGCTAAGTGACAAGGACAGAGGAAATTACAAATTAAGTGACATGTGACATGGGCTTTTCTTAAAATCGACAAGTGACATGGGGACCCCCCATCTAGACCCCCTAATTCTCTCAGTACTAGCAATATGCTAGTGCGGTATACATTACATAGAATGTTTCCCCCCCCCGGGTTTTAGTTCTCCCTGTATCCACAAGGGGGACATGAAAACCTTTCTCTTGATACATTACATGCCCCCTAAGTCATAAAAGCTACACGTAGCCTTTTGAATTTTGAAAATCTATTAAGTAGAACAAAAGTTAAGAATTTTTTTTTATTTTTCTGACCAAATCCTTAAACTCTAGGTGCGTCTTATAGGCGGGATGCACATTATACACGGGAGATTACGGTAAAAGTCAATTCTTCCTACTGCTTAACATTTCCCTTCCAATTAGGCCGCATAGTGTACCGATAGGTACTATTGTCTTTTACGCAAAGCATACTCTTGATACTTTCAATTGGCATTGAGGGGTAAACGGGACCATAGACTGGTTCTAAACAGGTTTTCTATCCCTGACCATAAACTGATTATTTTTTCATGGTAAAAATATTATAAAAAAAGAAAGACCACCCAAAATAACGACACTTAATTGAAAGCGGTGCTTAATTGAGAACCATCACTTAAAAAGGCCATTACGGTAATATCCACGCTTGTATAAGACGATGATGTGGTATATAATATTGCATCTGGGGTTGGATTTTTGAAGATTTAGTACATGGTAGCACACCCTGACTATAGGCTGATAGGTTTGCTACTTCATATCAAAACGTACCGTAATCTCCCGCGTATAAGACGCGTCCTCTACGCAAAACAAAATGCTGGGGGGTCTTATAAGATTTTTTTCAAGTTGGGGGTGCGTCTTATACGAGGGGTAATTTTACTATAGAAATGTACTAATCTTACAAATTTCAGCATTAAAATGTGCGTCTTATACGCGAAAATGTATTTGCTGAGTTTGGGGTGCGTCTTATACGCGCAGCGCGTCTTATACTCGGGAGATTGCGGTATATAGAAAGGTGGTCGGTGTCTGGCCTTACCCCCCTCTACTCCCCACCCCTCCCTGCCACACCCACACAGGGAACATTCACTGCCCCTTATGCATACTGTACTATGGGGAATGATTGCAGAAACCTGCTTAACGCATGATCACAGTCTACATTACAGGTATTCCTGTAATTCCTCCACTGTGTGTCCCCATCAACATGTTTCCTTATCAGCCATCCAGGTTATTATGTCAAAGCGTTACTTTCAGCAAAGTTACCGGTACTGAGGAATTCCCTTGAAAAGGTCAGAGCCTGACAGAGGCCTGTCAATACCCCCAATGCAAACTGAATGAGTAAAGTGCCATACCCCTGTGGGTTCAGCAGAACCCTTTTTATGCCCCCCTTGTAGGATATAAGAGAGATACCGACTTCTGGCCGCCGTCACTTTGACTTCATGACCTGAACTGATATAAGAGAGATACCGACTTCTGGCCGCCGTCACTTTATGACTTCATGACCTGAACTGTATTTAGAATCGGCGATGAACGGTTATTCTACAAGGGACAGGTGGCCTCAGATTTTAGGTTTAAGGTGACAATTCAAATGGCAATGGGAGTCAAGGGGACATGGTCCCTATGATAGTTAAAGACATTTATTGAAGCTGACTTGCCCCCTCCCCAAGCCATTCCATGATTAGAACCCCGATTATAAATAAACTAACACAGGCAATCAATGTACTTTTACATATAATATTTATTAAACACATCGAGTAAATGTCCTATGTACATTTCCATTTTTTTGTTTATTTTTGTAGTTTGCAAAATCCAACACTTTTGCCTTATGAAGTACATACTTTCCATACACTCTTTCCTTCTATTCCGCAACACATAATGGTTGTTAACTTCCTTTTTGTGTCTTTTTATTTTTGCAACATCTACATCAATTCTAATATGTACTTTGAACATCTCCAGCGTTCCTGACAGTGTGGCCTATAAGCATGTCACAGCTAGGACTAAACTACATTGTACACCACCCTTAAAATGTATATACAAGTCTCTCTCTCTATATATATACGCCTGACGCAAAAGGTACACACACACTATACATATACATGTGTGTATGTACCAACTTTTTGGAGGTACTTTTCTCAGTACATTACCTATTTGATAAAGACAGTGGGGGAAAAAAACTTGTCTGATCATACAACAAAGTGATCTCAGACCGTACGTTATGCTACACTACAGACATAGGTTTACGTGGTTCTGTGGCCACTGGAAAAAATATACAGAGAGAAAAAATGTAGAAAGGCCATGCAAAATTACTGACTACATTAAAATCAAAGACAGATGTACTCACAGGTACAGAGTAGAACCTTTACAGTGTGACTGGTGCACAATTCTGTTAACTCTGGGCCGCTGATGCATTAATGCATCATGCCCATTGGTCATCATGATGCACCAATGAAGTGCTGGTGAGACTGCTCACGAGCATCCCATTGGAGCATCATGCTGACCCTCCGGGAGTACATGTATCAACCCAATAGTGTCAGCATGATGCTCCAATAAAGTGCTGACGAGACTGCTCCCCAGCACTTCATTGGTGCATCGTGACGACCAATGGGCATGATGCACTCCTGCATCAGCAGCCTTTAAAGGGTTGATGTACAAAATGTTACATGGGCTTGTTACTTTGTACTAAGCCCATCAGGGTACCATTTAACAACACAGTGGCTCTCATCCATCTCAAACAGTGGAACAGTAGTCACCATCTACATGTATACAGAGGGGCTGGATTCCCAGCGTCAAGAACCAAATGGGTAGAAACAGGGGACAATACTTGTTCCTCATGCTGCTGTACATGTTGGTATATAATGGGTTCTATAACCCCATGTACATCATATAAATAGGTTTAGGTTCTGAGAGCCAACACCTCAGTATAAATAATAATAGTAATAATAGCAAGTATTATGACAATGTCTACACTGGTGACATTAGATATCTTATAGATCTACATGGATAAGCTGTTCTCGCATATAAATAATAATCATAGTTTGCGGTTACACTTTAAGATTGAACTCTATACATACGCAGAGACACCATGATTGTGACATCATATTTTACAAACTTTAGTGCCAGTATTGTACTGTTCTGATCTGGACAACCTAGTCCTGGCTTCATATTGATATTTTTCGGAGTATGATTGTATTCATGAAAAAATATAAAATATCATCTCGCAAGAAAATGCATATTGTGCATATGCACACTGGGTAGGGGAGACCAGTAGAACTTGTGACAGATTTAGATGAAAAATTCCACTATTGATATTTAACCCTTTAAAGGCCATTGATGCATTACTGCATCATGCCCATTGGTCGTCATGATGCACCAATGAAGTGCTGGCAAGACTGCTCGCCGGCATTCATTGGAGCATCATGCTGACCCTTCGGGAGTATACATATCAAACTGGTAGGGTCGGCATGATGCTCCAATGAAGTGCTGGCGAGCAGTCTCGCCAGCACTTCATTGGTGCATCATGACGACCAATGGCCAAGATGCGCTCCTGCATCAGGCGCCTTTGAAGGGTTTATGTTGGATTTGGTTCTCTCAGCATCTACAGCTAATATTGTAAGCATCTCAGGTTTGGCCTTCCACACAATTCCTTAAAGGATAATAATTTGTATAATCTTGAACTTATAACTAACTGACCATATACTAGAATTTCATTCATAAAATGCACCAAAGTTAAAAACAATAATTTATTCTGTATGATTTATGAGATAAAACCTTCATCGTGACAAACTTGTGAACACCTAAATACAGGACTACTTTGTGGCAAATCCTTTTTTCTTGATCAAGGTGGATCATCGTGTGGCAGAGTGAACCATTTAAAGGCCGCTGATGCATGAGTGCATCATGCCTATTGGTCGTCATGATGCACCAATGAAGTGCTGGTGAGTCTGCTCGCCAGCACTTCATTGGAGCATCATGCTGACCCTGCAGTGGGAGCTTCAGCCCTGTAGGGTCGATGTAATAACCAATGCATTAGCGGCTATTAACCCTTTAAAGGCCGCTGATGCATGAGTGCATCATGCCTATTGGTCAGCATGATGCTCCAATGGACCGGACAGCATGATGCTTCAATGGAGTGCTGGCGAGACTGCTCGCCAGCACTTCATTGGAAAATCATGCTGACCCTACGGGGTTGATACATAAACTCCCGGCGGGTCAGCATGATGCATCAATGCATCAGCGGTCCTTAAAGGGTTAAAGAGGTTAAGTTTCAACTGGTGTGTTGTTTTGCACAATCACTGACTAATGACGACTTTCAGATGTTCAGTGCAATCCTAGTTTACAAACTATCAAGAGGGAGTCCATGCCCCTTAGATAGAGATTTTATCAACAGACGGACATCACAATAAAAATACATGTACCACATTTAGTTTCTGTACATTGTAATTCCCTGCATTTTTTATTTCCCCATTAATAGATACAAATCGTGCCAGTATATTGAGACCTTAAATGGTGCTTTAGTGCTGTGAATGAAATTTTAAAATAATACATCAGTTTTCTTCCTTTCCTGTAATAGCATTGAAGTCTTACCAATTAAGGTTTAAAACCATTTGATAGAATTGTAATATGGAATTTCATTCAATAAGACATATCTAGGTCGTCATCTCTCTATGAAGTAGTAAAACATGATTATACAAAACTGGCCTCCAGCAAAAAGAAAAATGTAACTCATGGATATTAACCTAACATTGAGGGAAACAGCACTTGTGAGATATACATAAAGTGGTCTGAAAAATGAAGCGGTCATTTTGTCGTCAACCTCGGGCTGTTCCAGTTCAATGGTAGAATGACTATTTAAGAAGTCACTGTAAAGACCTACCAGTAATTCAATTTAATACAGATCAGAAGATTATTTGGGGGTATGAGAAATGCTGAGGTACTTCCTCTATATCTTTTTAATCTATTCACAAGTAGGGTATTTTAGCTATGTACAGGTACAAATTGAACTCAGTGGCTGCACTGACAGCCTACCCCTTACACAACTGACTAAGTCTACTGGATTTCTATGCCGGTCGCATCCCTCGAGGAATGACAGCAATTTGCCTTTCTCGTTTTTATTTACATTAAGGGGTATTCTTCATGCTGCAAAAATACACTTTGTTGCAAATGGGAAAAAAAGAAAAGAAATATGAAAAGGACTACCATTTCCAACTGTTTAAATGCTAGGAATTTTTGTGAGGCATTTCAGTCGTATACACCAACGCTGACTTGGCAATAAGTCAATTTTGCCTTCACATATTTTGTATACATACAAGTGTACATACACTTTTTGATATCATACACACAAATTAAATAATGAGCCTGAGGGTTTCAGCCATGACCCTTAATACAATATAAGGGAAAATGCGTCCTTTTTTCCATAACTCTACTCAAAGATAGTCCTACATTATACAAGTAGGCGAACATCCGTTACAAAGGTTATCAAGGGGTATATATACAGAAATGGGGGGACAGATAGAGAAAAATAACAAAAGCACCCTGCATTTTGTACAGTTTTCTAATATTGCACTTTTTGTCTGTTTTCAGCCTGACACCTGGCCTGGAACACCAGATCCCCCCTTGTGTTCCTCATAGTATCAGTATTACCGGTAGTAGACAATAGCATTCCACACTCCCTCCCCCTTACTTTTCACATTGTAAACATCTCCACATCACACATCGTAAAACACTTGTCGCTTCATGCGAAAAATACTATGTATGCCTAACGGGGAGTGGGTGCTGTTTTATAAGGACATGTGTTGTGTTGATGGTCATGTGTTCGCTGTGAGGTTTACGTAGTTATTTTTTACTGTACCATCACCAGTTACATACTGTGATAATCACACATAGATATTGGTGTCATGCACTTGTATACATTGTCACGTGTTTGCACAGTGTCGCTGAATCAAGACAAACCAGACGTCTTGTCGCATTATGAAACCTAGGTCTGTGTAGTAGTATATATATATGTACATTAAATGGTCCTAAGGTAATGTCTTAGAATGTCTAAGACATACATATATTATCGAAACTATACGCTCTTCTTTAGACATCATATACAACATAAAATATCCAAGACATCCCAAGCAACGAGCCGTTTAACATAAATTTACACTGCCTTGTCAATTACATATCAAAGAACATTTACACGTATATATTAATATCAAAGAAGCTACAAGGCCGATCATATATGTGTCAATTTCTGTAGTCGGCATTATGTCATGTTTACAAGTGGTATGGTAACGTTTTTGATTTTCCCGAGCGATGTGGCGGTCATCATTAAATGACCAGCAGATATATTACATGAGGATGTTGTTGAATGGACGAGAGGGGCATGGTGGGGCGGGGTCAATCAGAGGCCGCCTAAACAGAAGGCCGCTGCTTCATGTTGGTTACCAAGACAGAAGGCCTCATGTTGATTATACGACCAGTTATCCCTGAACACTCCTCCACAAGCACACGTATACATGCCCATGGAGGAAGACATCCAAGCACTACCCCCATGCCCTGACTCATCGCTCGATGACCCTGGAGTCCGGTGGCCTCGAGGCGACTTTTGTAATGTAGTCCTTTTCTCATCCATTGAGGGCATGTCCCACATGCCCGTACTGCTCATAGGGGCATCTCGGGAGGGCGTGCGCAGGCCCTTATTCCAATGTTGCGCTGTTGGGTGATGTGTGGCAGCTAACTGCGCCCTTGGACTCACTGGTAGTGCTCGGTGTAGCGGACCACTAATAGTACTACCACCGGTCATATGGGGCCCTCCTGCCTCACCGGCACCTGGCACCAACTCATGAACATCAAAGGGATGTCGGCCATTGAGCAGAGCACCAATCTCATCTACATCCATCCCGGGCATCTTGGTTGGGTCAAAGTCCAGAGAGCCTGTGGTGAGTAGGATGTCCATGCGGTTGTCTGTGCCGTCAGACAGGGGTGGCGTGTCTATGGTGGGTGGTGGTACCGGCGGTGGTGCTGCTTGTGGTGCAGCATGCTTCTCCTTGTTCTTCTTGTCCTTCTTTTTCTTCTTCTTACTACTATGACTGCTAGAATGGTGGTGGTGGTGGTGCTCCTCAACACTAGCACTAGCACTCACACTGTGGCCACCTGTGATCAGATCCGGTTTGACCACGGGGATGCCCTCAGAGTGGATACCGGATAGTGCGGGTATGTTAAACAAGGGACTCTCGGTGGACCTGGTTGGCTGAAGTACAGGCATGGTGAGAGTCGGTGGTGATATGGGGTGTCCACCGTGTGGCATCTGGTGCTCTATAGGGGGTCCTAGTGTAGGTGGCTGGTTCATAATGGCGTCACTGTCTGTGCTGTTTGCTACACTGTTAATGATGGACTCCAACTGGCTACTCAGGTCAGGTAGGTTGGTGGCTGACACTGAGCTGCCCAGACCGAGACTCGGCATGGGCAGCATTCCTGGATCATTCGGCACCCCCATGCCAAGCCCCATCATGTTGTGATTGGTTGGCGGCATGTGGGAACCAATCAGCACCTGTTGTAGTGGTGAGGCCTGGTGGTCATCATGCGGAGTGTTTGTGTTCACGTCTGAATGGTCTGAGATCGCTGAGAGGAATGATCGCACATCAATGGGAGAAGACTCATCGATCGGATCAAACATGTTGAATGTACTGTTTGTGGCTTGGTCAGCTGAGCCACCACCACATCTGAGAGAGTCGACAATATCCATCTGAGATTTGTTGCTGCTTGGACCGTGGATACTGGAACCATTAGTCCGATTAAGGTAGTCACTTTCTGGCATAAAGAACTGTTCTGGACCATGGTGTGTAAGAGAGGCGGGGTCGAACTGCTGCTGAAACCGACGGAGAAGATCAGGCAATGAATCATGCTGGCAACATTGACAGTCATCTTCACAGGGTAAATCTGGTAACCTGACTGGATCACTATGGAGACGCTGCGAAACAGGCTTCTTTTGTGGTTCTGGTTCGGCAGAGGCCAGCTCCTTCGAGTGATCAGATACACTAGCTGTTTCATCAGTCTTTTCTGTTTCAATGCTTGGCATTTCATCTCCACGTGCATCAGGACCAAGCATTTGGCTACCAGAATCACCATGGTTGTTGTCACTGTCCTGGGCATGTTTGTCCTGTTCCTCCTCATCTGATAAGGACCGGTTATCACCACTAATCTCACTGTCTGTACCGGCGGGTACACCTGCCTCCTCCGTCTCACTATGGATGTAGGACAGTCGATCACTATCCTCATGGCAGTCATCTGGCTCCTCATTTGAAGCTTCTGCTTCAGCTTCTGCCTCTGGTTCCACCTCCGCTTCTGCTTCTTCCTCCTCCTCTTCTCGGAAGTGTTCTGGCTCGGTGCCCATTCGACTGGCAGTAATTTGCATGTCTTTGCCACGAGAGACCTTTTTGGGGCCTTTGTGGCCAACTGTGGGGTGGATCGGTTGGTAGGGAGTATACTCTGAGCTAATGGAATGATGGTTGGCAAATGGACTAGTAATGCTCCCCCTGGGGCTGGTACTGGTGACGCTGCTGCGTGGACTGGTGCTGTAGGTATGGTGATGGGCGGGTGTGTTAGGTACAGGCATGGGCCATGCTGCATGAGGCATGTTTGATAATGAACCAACTATGCCAGGGAGAGAGAACCGACCAAGACCCCGTCCTCTCCCTCTTCCCCGACCACGACCCCTTCCTCTGCCTCGTCCACGTGCTCTCCCGCGGCCTGTGCCGCGAGCTGCTATATTGATGGGTAAGGCACCTGGTGCTATTGGGGGCAGCGGTAGTGGTGGCCGTGGTCCTTCACCATCTGAGTCCTCGTTATAGGTCTTCATACAATGTGCACGCCGAGGCCTCCTTAGTGGTTCTTTGTGGGTGTCTGATTTCTCGTCCTCCTGTGATGACCCACCTTCATGTGAATATGCATCCGCGCCATGCGAGCCTGCTTGACTCGGAGCATTATCATCTGATGATAGCCGCACATACGGCAGCTTCTGGAACAACCTACCGGTTTCTACGGGGTCTTTCTTTTTCTCATCATCATCTGAATTGAAATCATACACATCTGCATCAAAGCCCTTACTGGACACTGTTGTTGTCAGTGTGGCATCTGAGGTATGCATTGTTGTGGTGTATGTCGTAGACTCCTGCTGCGTCACATCCTCATATATAGGTTCGGGAATCGGATCGGGCAAAGGCTGGGGATGGAAAACATTGTCGCCATCATTGGAGGAGAGATCATCGACAATCATGTTCTTTCTGGGCCTTCCTCTACCCCTGCCTCTACCTCTGCCTCTACCACGGCCCCTTGGTACAGCACTGGGTTCTGTAGTAATCTCAATATCCATATTTGTATCAGAGCTCTTCCATCCTTGTATACCTTTAACAAGGCTCAGCTTCAGCATAGGCTTCTTGAGGTTGGGACCCTCCAAATGTAGGTCAATGCTGGAACGTCTCTTTTTCCCAATCCCATCCTCAGACCCACTTCCTCCATGGTGACCTTCAGGATGAAGGAGTGAGCCCTTTGGATTATAACTCACATCCTCTTCGTCATCAAAATCATCACTGGATTCTGCATAATTTGTCTTTTTGAGTCGGCTTTTGCGGGGTTTGGCAGCATACAGGGCCTTCTCGTCTTCGAGTGAGTAGTGGTGAATGGGAGGGGAGAACTCTTCTTCATCTTCCTCCTCCTCCTCCTCCTCACCATCTGCATCTTCATCGTGGTCCTGTATTTGCAGACTCTGCTTTTCTTTCTGAACCTGTTGTTGCAGGTTTTCTACCGTTCTCTGTAACTCCTGAGGACTAATGTCTTGGCTTTCGTACACATGCTTTCGTGTATATGTGCACTCTTCCCCTTGTTGCACCACCCCCTCCCCCTCTAAGTCTGTTCGTTCGACTACCTTCTCCTCAACTACTTTCCCTATTTTGAGCCTAATTTTCAATGGGTTAGCACCCGGCTGCCTCTCAACATGCATGATAGTTTTAGTTTCTACTGTAACAGTTTCATATGTTGTAGCCTCGTACTGTTCAGACCAGTCCTCAGGCTTGGCAGCTGTCTTTAATGGGTCATTATTGTCTGTGTTACTAGTGTTCAATTCACTCTCAATTCCCTCGGTTTTCTCATCGTCCTGCTCTTCTTTTTGTCCATAAGACAACCGCTCGGGCTTACTGACAGACCTCTTTGGTAACACTCTGACTTTTGACTGTGGCTCTACGCTCTCATCATGTTCATCTGAATGAGCTGGGCTTGCAATTACTTGAGACTTTTTCTTTGTAGGCCGCTTGCGTTTTTTAGGGTGCAACAGGTCCTTGACCTGACTTGCGGAGAGACGTTGTAGAATGACGGTGGGCTCACTGTCTTTGTCTTTACTTTTATTGGAGCCACCTGGGGAGAGTGTCTCCTCTTCCATGTCAGCCTGCCTGCTGCCTGAGGTATCTGCAGTAAAAGCAGAAGCCTCAGAGGAATGGCTGACATCTAAAGGAGGGAACGGCTCCCCATAGTCAGTGTCATCATCTGAACTGTGTTCACGCACAATCTTTCCTGGTTCCACTGGCGGCAGTTCCTCGTGGGAACTGTCCAATACTGGTGGACCTTCATCTGATACTTGCCGTTGGTTCATGTCAATACGGGTCAAAACTGGTGGCTGATCATCGTCATTGATTTTCCAGGGTAACCCTGGGTCATCGTCGTCCTCTCCATCCCCGTCATGGCCACTTGCGTCATCGCGGGAGACGGAAGAAGTGCGTAACCGACCTCGTCCACGGTTTCGCCCTTGACCACGTCCATGACTTTTACCCCGACCACTTTTGCGGCCCCGTTGTGCATGAGCCTCACGGGTCAGGGGCTCGGGCACATGATCAGCTGTGAAGGAATTATTATCAGTACTAGAACTGTTAGCTTGGACATCATGCTGAGAGTCCACTGTAGTGAGATCAGGCGCTGGCACAATGTCTTTATTATCTTGTTTCTCTAGTGTAGGTATGGGGGGATCAGAGGACACCTGGGATGTTAACTGGGGGATATCAATGTCTTTATCATCTACTTCCACCTTGTTCTCACAACTGTCTTTGGCTGCCTTTACATTTCCCTCTGCCTCAAGGACAGGTTCACCCTCGTCTATGGTTGCTTGAGCTTTACTCCTACTCCGATCCCTGTGTTTCTTTTTAGAGTCTTTGCTTCGACTTTTTGTGTCTTTTAACCTTCGCTTCTTTTTACTTTCAGAATGCTTTTGGTCAAGATTACTTTGCAATTCTACAGAGTTCTCAGATCCCCCCTCCTCTGCTATAACAAGTGGCTTTGGGGAGTCTATTTGCTTGGATTTAGGGGCTTTTTGCTTAGTGCTCGAATCCCTGTCACCCTTCCTCTTTGGTTCAGTGTCTAATAATGGCGGTGGGAGCGGGATGGGTGGGAGGGAAGACCTCCTGGGAGAGTACATAGCGGCATGCCTGGGTGACATAGGTGGATGTCTTGGAGACATGCCTGGGTGACATGGGGACATACCCGGGTGACACGGAGACATTCCCGGATGGGGCGACATACCCCCACGTTTCACCCGATTTATAACAATCCTCTGCGTCTTGACGATAGTGAGACACTCAGGATCCCCCGCTGCCACTACATCCCCGCTCCTCCGTGGCAGCAGGGCACCCGTGTCAGTGGTCAAAGGGCGCTTCTTGGGTGTTAAGAACACAGACCGCTCCCTACTTTTTTCTGCAGGAAGGCGTTTCACAGGTTGACTGTCCTCCCTGCTAGGTTCTGTGTCAGTGGTCTGGTGGTCTTTATGTGGGCCAGGCTTACTAGAGTCACTAATTGACTGAGGTGGATGGGCCTGACCGCTGGGATCAGACACCCGGGGTTGGCTTTCCTCATTGTGAGATTTTTTAGTGTCAGTGAGGTCTGGGACTTGTTGGGGCTTAGAGGATTGTAAGGAGGAAACATTAGCCTGTTGTTTTAGTGACACTTTAGCATGCCGCCACATTTCCTGAAGGTCCTTCAATGACACATCCTCGTCTTCGAGGCCATTGATTTGGCCACCAGAGTGTGAGGGACGTACCCCATCGAGAGTCTTATTACTGTGCTTTTGCTTAAGATCATTGAAGTCCTCATCATTACGCTCTACATTGCTTCTCTGATGGTCGGCTTCAGGTGTCGTTTTACAGTTAGTGGGTGACGGGCTCTCCTCCCCCACCTTGAACCCACCAATGGCAGTCTCAGACACACATTTTGTTTGCTGCGCTTTGCATTTACCAATGATCTTATCCCAAATGTTGCTGCGGCCTAGTTTGCCCTTTTGACTGTCACTTTTGGGAGAGAGCCACATTGGGGATGCACCTGAGCCACCCACAGAGCTACTTTGTAATTTGTCACTTGAGCTGCTGTTCTCTGCGTCTGAGTTGATGTCGCCAGACAATGAGCTGCTCTTTCTGACGTGACTGTCATCATTGTTCGTACTCCATGGCCGGTGTGGCGTGTACGTGGGCTCAGAGTCGTCAGCTGATTCAGTAGTGTTTGTAATGCGTAGTTCACCAACGACCGTCCCCCTCTGCATGATCTGATGTGCCACTTGATCAGTCTCTTGTTTCACCACTGACCCAAAGCCCACACAGTCATTCTTACCTTCCCCTAACCCAGTTTTAAGTTTGATATACTTAGTCTGTTTGACCTGAGGTTTGCTGTCTGAACTGTCATGACAGCTATCTGATTTGTTGGCATCATCTTCAAACTCCCCGGTTAGTTCATTCAGAGTCATTGACGGAGCCTCCTCCTCTAGTTCTTGTTTGACGGTCGGGGCTTTGTCCGCTATGTCATCACAGCTCACTTTTCTATGAGGGAACCTGGGGAGTGCACTACTATCAGAACTATTGTTTTCATCCTGCGATAACAAACTGTTGGCAATTAACTTTTTGGGTTTGTACACTTGTTTAGTGGAAAGGTCTGTGGTGAAGTCATTATAGCCAGGGTAGGCTCCATTTGGTAGAGATTTAACAGCGCTATTCTCTTTACTTGTAACCACATCACTCTCATGTTCTGTTGCATGACTACTCTTTTTCCATTCTGCTACAACATTGTCAGTTAGTTTACGCAGAACCACTTTTGGTTGGGCACCTTGGTTATTTAGTTTTGTGAGAGGTATTTTTGGGTCAGCTGACGACGAGTCTGAAGTGTTGCGCATATCATCCTTTATGCGCTCACTGAATTTCTTGGACTCCTCTGTGTAAATGGCCTGATTTGCATTTGATTGTGGTGCAGTGAGAAGTGCCGTGAGATGAGATGGCCGGCGCTTCTTGATACCGCCATGTTCTACGGCAGAGCTTTTCACATTATTATCAGTGGTAGATGATTCAGACTGATTTTTGCTGATAGCTTTAGATAAGAGGTCATCTACTCTGAGACTAGAGGACTTTGCTTTCTGTGGCTGTGCAGTGCCACCCTTCACTGCCTCTGGTTCAGCTTTTTCTATGGATGACGACTTCTCCAGCTTTTCCGTAGTACCAGCCGTGCCATCTGTTTTCGTAGCAGAAGGTTCAGTAGACTCTCCTCCTTCTTCACCTTCGGCTTTCTTTGGCCGACCAACTTTCCGCCTACTTTTTTGGCTCTCTTTACTGGATCTTTTACCTTGTTTGTGACCTTTAGCTCGACTAGACTGAACCTCGTCTACACTAGTTTTACCCTTCTTTCCTTTCTTGGCAACCCGCTTTTCCCCAGGAGTTTTTGGGGCAGACCCTGATGCAGTTGCATCTTTGGTCTTAGCTGCATCACCATCTTTCTTTTCTGATGTTCCCTCCCCATCACCATCCTCTGGATCACTTGCCAGTGGGTCACGCATCTCTGCTGGGTCGTCTTTATTTGCTGACCTCAGCGAATATGTTCTAGTGGGGTACATGTAGCGCCGAGGCATTTTCTTTCTTGAGTTTTTGACTTTGTCATTCAGCTGCATCTTTCTGGGCATCAAGGTGTACTCGGGCGAGTGTGCAGGGCTGCGGCCACTATTGAACCGGTAGTATGGGAAGTCCCGTGGGTACCTGCTACTGAACAATGTTGTAGGCTTTGTCCGCTGCAGCAGGCGAGCTTTCTTTGTGTGCCGCTCTGGACTGGTGGGATCCTCGTATGGTTTTGTCTTTAAGGGCTCAATTTGGCGTGGCCGTTGGTGAAAGCTACCTAAAAGCCGCTCTTTCTTTGTCATTGGCCAGTATGAACTGGTGGCTTTACGGTTATCAAACGTTCTCAGGGGACTACTAACTGACCGATGCTGCAGCGGCACCCGTGGTATGATGGGCACTTCAGTACTTGAGGTCATGACTAAAGGTTCAGAGACAAAGACCTTAGCAGCACTGGTCTCTGTAGTGGGGGCCTGTGAGACCGGTGCGGCTGTCTCCGTCAGGGTGGTTTGACTATTGGAGGTACTCGGGATGTCCAGTGGAGTGGACGATGTCTGCAAACTACCAAAGTCTGTGCTCGTTGTGGGCATACTAACACTCTCACTCACAGCAGGTTGGCTTGTTTGGGAAGGGCCCTGCTGCACTGACTTGTCGACAGGACATGGCGCTGGGCTCATCCTATCCTGATGAGAGTCTGCTGGTAGAAAGGGTTCGCTGTGCTGCGGTGGCACCCTATGTAGGGGTGGGGGTGGCCCGCTAGCAGTGAACGCCCGGCTGAGGTTACTGAAGTTTGCACTATCACTATTCCCTTTGCTTTCATTGCCTGCACCAGACAACATACCAGATGTTGGCACTGACACAGACTCATGTTGATCGTGCACCTTGCTTACAACATGCTCAGGCACATCACAGTTTTTGTCAGTTTCACTCTTGGAGTCCTGCTCAAAGGGTTGTTCCTGACTATGACTGAGGCTGAGCTCTGTGTCATGTTTATGGCTGTGTTCCTTCTGTACGTCCTTATAGCTCCTGCTATGGGACGACGTCCGCTCCCACAATTTTTCAGAGTCGGAGCTATGAGAGGAACACTGTTCAACTTCCTTACTCGTGTCGCATTCCCGCCTGTGTCTACTACTGCTGCTATGTTCATGGTTTCTGCTTCTCTCATGTTTATGCTCCTTCTCTTGTAACCTGTGTTGATCCTGGTTGGGATCAACTCGCTGGTGTCGTTCACGGTCAACATCAACACGTTCCCGTCTCTCCCTGTCTGCGTTGCACCGTTCTCGCCGTTCCCGGTCAGCCTCAGCATGTTCCCGGCGTTCACGTTCTGCATCCAGATGCTCTCTGTGTTCTCGATCAGCTTCAGCTCGATCGCGGCGTTCACGGTGAACTTCGGCCCGACGTTCAGCGTCTACATGCTCCCGCCTCTCCCTGTCAGCATCAGCTCGTTCACGACGCTCCCGCTCAGCCTCACTACGCTCACGGCGTTCACGTTCAGCATCTTCCAAATGTTCGTAGCGTTCTCGGTCATGCCTTTCACGGTCATGCCGTTCCCGCTCACGACGTTCTCGTCGCTCACTGTCTCTTTCCCTTTCCCTCTCCCTATCCCTGTCATGGCTGTGATGCCGTTCGGCCTCCTCCCTGGGATACATATAGGATTTAGAGGAGGACGGTAGACACTCCCTCACCCCAGAGTCCTTACTGTCAGAGGTAGATGTGTGACAGGGAGGGGTCCGTACCACAGGGGGGGAGCGCTGAATGTTACGTTCAGGAGGTGTCCGTGCAGTCTTACGCTCTGAACGTTCAGTCCTTTCGCCATCCTCCTTAGATTCAGAGTATGAGCGATGCCGCTCCTTCTTTTCTTCCTCCCGGCGAGACTCCTCCAGTCTTAGCGCTTCACGCTGCAACCCATGCAGATGGGCAGTAAAGGCTGGGTGGGCAAAGTGTAGGTGTGGATAGTAGCTCATTTCCGGTGGGAACCCACGCTCCTCGCCCCCCTTCATCTGCCTCATAGTCAGTTCACGCAGGGCTGCGGCACTCATGTTGTCCAAGTTGGGAGCTGGCCAGAAGCTCCCTGGGAAGTGTGCAAACAGTTCAGGTCTCATAGCCAGGTGTGCAGGGTGGGACTGTGCAGCTGCGGCTGCGGCCACCGCAGCAGCAGCCATGTTATCACGACCTTGTAGCTGCTCCAGAGCTGCGGCGGCCATGTTACTGGGTGGGATAAGTCCCCCTAGGTGGGGTGGTGGGCGTGCCATGTTGTGCATAGGAAAGACGCTGTTGGCATACAGTGACTGCACAGGGTCCATCCAAGGCTGCGAGACAGATGCGGTTGGCTTGCCACTGTTCCTCAGGTCCAGAGCAGCCGAGGACATGGCCACAGCGGCTGCCAGGTCGGGCCGCGGCACAATGACACTGGAGGCAAGGTGGTTGGAGTTACAGTCAGATGACGAAGAATCCTTAGCCTCGCCATTGCGTTCACTACTGCCCATCTCCCTCCGACGCTGCCGTTCTCTCTCACGCTTCCTTTCCCTGTCTCGGTCTCGATCTCGTTCTCGCTTGGATTCGTTGCTAGCATTATCCCCTGGCTCCGACATCCCGCAGGCGGCAGGCTGGCTGACTCGTCAGTCACATTCAGCCAAGGCCGTGCCGGGCGGAAACCCTCCTCACGCAGCGGGACGGGGCCTCATTCATGCTCCACACGCGGGGCACACGTCATCGTAACATGGTGAAGGTCTGCAACACATGGAACGAGCAGGCCATTAGTTTACACTCTGCACAAAGAGTTTGAATGCATGTACAGGCGATTCAATTACTGTTCTTGATAGACAAAATAAATCTATGTCGGATTCAAATATCAATTCTTCTGTCTCTCTGAAATTTATTCTATAAGCATGAAATCCTGCATAAAACCACGTCTTATACGCGAATCTTGGCCCCTTGTAGCTTATACAATGTTTGCAAAGTTAGGGTGCTACTTAAACAGTTATTAAACTCAATAGAAAAGTAATAGTACAAATGTACATCAATTTCCAGGCGTAGGTGTGCCTTATAGCCTTCTCATAAAGAGGGACGTGACTTATTTGTTGGGGTTTATGGTAGCTCTTCATTTAAACTTTCAGAATTATCATAAACTAGATTATGCAGGACATTATTTCTGTCAGAAATCTCACCTTGATTCGATATAATGGATCCAGCTAGCGCTTACATCACTGATCTTGGTGAGCAATTTGGAGATCTGAAATATATAAGTGGAAAAAAATGTGTTAGATTTGTCGAATAAATATCAAGGTACACATTATGTATAGGAAGTCAATGATTTGGCATGCATATCTATCATCAAATGCCCAAATTATTATGTTTAATTTCAACAATTTGTTGATCAAAATGTGAACGTGGAAACGACCTCTGCATCGTCATGTCAACAAAATTAACTTATATATGGGAAGTGTTATCATCATTAAGGTTCAATGGAGGAATATCGGTAACAGCGGAATATCAGTAACAGCGGAATATCGGTATATAAACTATAAAGCTATAAATACAAGAGTGTATTTAGTATGAAGTCAATGTGTAGAGGATACTTATAATGGCTGTGACCAGCACCTTGTGGTGGTGGTGCTTAGAGTCTGAGTCACTGTACTGAAATATGACCTCACTAACTCAGCTGACCAGACTCACACTTTAACCCTGTGTGTGCAGCAGAGCGCCTTAATACCCAGGTAGCAGATTGTCCAATGGGTGCGGCCATTGCTGAAGCTGGTTACCAGCGGTTATCATTGATAATGGTTATCAGAAGGATACCAGTTGCCCCCTGAGAGGCCCGCAGTGAATACCATAGTTGGGATTATTTCATTGGCTGATAATTCATCCCGCTATGTCAGAATACGCAGTGCTTTTCTGGGGGCATGATGCATGAATGCAGCCCTGGGTTTGAAAAACTGGTGCGAGCGAGCGTTTTTTTGTTTTTTTTTAAAGAATTTTTTGGCATCTAATGTATTCCTTGCTGGAAAACTGAGGCGAGCGAAAAAAGTTATTTAAAAAAAGATTTGCCAAACATCACAAAGAGAAAACTTGTAGAAAGTGAAGCGAGTGAAATCCGTAGACAAGATTTTTTTCAAAGAAAAAAAATATTTGTGTTTCTGAAAATATGGAGAGGGTAATCAGTAGACCAACTTATTTTTTTGGTGTGGCCTTACCAAAGGGAATGTATTCCAAAAATCTAACATGAGAACAAATCGGAGCGTTACAACATCTTGCCTCCTTAAAGGGTTAAAGGCCGCCAGGGTCTGCATGTTCCTTTGTCCCCAATATAAATGTACCCATGCAGTGCTGGTGAAACTACTCGCCAGCACTGCATGGGTACATCATGCCAACTCTATGGACTTGATACTGTGGCATAGGGTCAACATACGGTATACGACATAGTTAGTACAGACTGCGCTTAATAAATATCGGAAATTCATATCTAGTGGTTTAGCGATTAATTCTCACCCCCCCCCCCCCGCCAAAAAAAAAGGGGGGGGGGAGAAAAGAAAAGGAAAGAATTTCTTGGGTCTTTTCCCAGTGGTCATTTCCCGTCTACTTTATATATTATGCTTTGTATCAAAAAGTAAGGGTTATGAACTTCAGCATACCGGGTATGTGCACTCATACATAATGACCAGCGGGCACCATGTAGCACTGAAGGGGCTAAAAATGTGGCATACACGGTGTATTTAGACTGCATTATAGATTAGAGGAGGTGATCGATTTATGAACCTACTGTTCTACCTACCAGACTCTAGACCAACTAAGTCATCACTGGCACTGTGCCAAGTCCTACTGCACCACGTGTACCCATGGAGTCTAGAGTGTACCTAACTCTCCAAATGCAGTATACTATAGGCCCCAGCTAATCCGTATATAACTTCACATAAGTTATCGGGTATAGGAGTCAGCCATTTGAACTTACCGCAGCTGCAACCCATGTGTCTGAACTCATATCAGCTCCAATGCTGGATACCTTCAGTTTTGTGTGTTAACCATTTAAAGAAGCTCTGAATTGGCTACGTCCGCCACTGTGCTAACGGCGGCGGACATAGGTCCTCGACTCAGAGCACCTTTAAGGTCTGCTGATGCATTAATGCATCATGCCCATTGGTCGTCATGATATACCAATGAAGTGCTAACGAGACTGCTCATTGGAGCATCATACCGATCTTACAGGGTCGATACATAAACTCGCGGAGGGTCGGCATGATGCACCAATGAAGTGCTGGCGATCAGTCTCGGCAGTACTCCATTGGTGCATCATGAAGACCATGATGCATTGATGCGTTGATGGGGACTAAGGGAGGCTTCTGATTACAGCAGTGGCGGATACAGGGGGGGCCGAACGGGCCTTGGCCCCCCCCCCAAAAAAAAAAAAAAAAAAGGAGGAAGAGAAGAGAGAGGGAGAGGGGAAAGGAAAGGAGAGGGAGGCAGTTATTTGAATATGGGGTTCCATATACCATTAGAAAGCTTTGATCATATGGAAATGACCTGTTGGGTTCTCTTATATGTGCAATACAAACTGAATCTCTTTCATGATTTTGAAATTATTATTTCTGTCCTCCAATTTTCAAAAAAACACCTTCCAGCCCACCTCCCAGAATGACCCTCAGTTCTAAATTGCACTTAACTCTAATGCCACATCATTGGAACTCATGCTCATTATACACCAAAGAAATTACCCTTTTCCCTCTGCAGGTGACACACTGATATCCTCTCCCCCATTCTCTTTCCCCCAACCTTTTTTTTCAAACTTCAAATGGTTCCAGAGGCCTTAATTTCTTTAGGGGAGTAGGGGTGATACCAATCTATATATAGTGCCAAAATGCCTCAGATTGCACCATTTCAACTCTTAGATTTCAACTTTCTCCCCAAACCCCCATCCTTTCAATTATCAGAAGCTTAATACAAATGCCATATGGTGTTCAATGATGTACCAGAATGGAATATTTCTTGTAGAGATCTTCAAGGCATTCTGTTTGTGTAGGGAAGGAGATATAGCTCACATAGCCATTATCAGCTGGGGGCCGCCATTAGACCCCGACGGCACTATGACTAACACCTTCAGCCCCCGACTCCGCAGTATATGCCAGGGATGCCTCCCATTGGTCAATAATACAATAGCCATGTGCCGTATACAGGCTACCTATTCCTCAAGATTTGTTAACATAAAAACTGATTTCTCACCTTAAATTTTACAAGACCTGCGACTTAATATGTTAAGTTAAAATGCATAAGAATGCACCATTTCAAGTCTAAACTCTCAAAATTTTGACCGCTGCGCTTCGCTTGTGGTGCTCCGAGACATGTAACACCCCTAAGTACACTTTCACCGGGTCTTGCCCCCCCCCCCTCTAGAGAATCCTGGATCCGCCACTGATTACATGCATGCCTGTACCATATGGTCCTTACACTTTTATGGGAAGTTGGATATTACAATATATCACTGACGACAACTAGTGCCGGGATATCTATATTGTATGACACCCCATCTATAGGGGGGGGGGTGACTTTGTAAGAGTGACATTATGACACGTGAAGATGACAACCTGCTGAAACATCCATACCCGTACTGGGACAGACGTCACTTGAGTGCGTCTAGTTCATCTATAGCTATTCATGATGCATTGCAGCAGACCAGTCAAAGTCTGTATTGACTAGATATTACACAGTGAAACTGCCTGGTACAATGTCTCTCTCCCGGGGGGGACACTCACTATATGCCACAGACAGGAGTGTGCGGCTGGCAAGGTCACTTTTTGGCCAAAATCCCTCTCACTAAGGGTCACTTTTAGCCAAAATCCCTCTCACCAAGGGCCACTTTTCTCATATTTTGACCCTGCACATCAAAATAAGTGCCAGTTTTCGGGATTTCCATCAAAAGTTCTGCCAAATATGGTCAGTTTTGATAAAAATTCCGCACATCAAGGGTAAATTTCAAAATAAAAAAACTCAACTGTGCACATTTTTTACCAAAATCCCTCTCACCAAGGGTCACTTTTTGCCCAAAATCCCTCTCACCAAGGGTAAGGGTTGTCAGAGGCCCAGCCGCACACCCCCTTCAAAAGAAATCTGAGTGTCCCCCCCGGGGTCTCTCTTCACACAAACACTCACAGATATATTCATCACCATGTCTACGTGACGCCTGATTCCGGTTTCTACAGCCAAGTACACCTCCCGTAACGCTTTCTTTTCAAGTTAAACTGATGTTTTTTTCTTGTTTGGCTAGCGAACTATGAGTCAACCTGGAATCCCCCTCCATAGTAGATCCTGGGTCTAACCCCCAGCCACCCAGCCATCCATGAGATGGGCCCTGCGTTCATTTAGCACGACGTGCTGACATAGTACCGCCGCCGGCAGACAGGGGGCAGCAGTGCATCAGACGCTGATGAGACGCTCTTCTTGGCGTGGGCATGTTACTACGACGGGGTACTATCGGCGTCTACGTGGTCGGGGGAGGTGGGGGCGACCCCGGGCTGTGGTCTGCTATTGACGGAACCACCCAACCCAACCACTGCTGCTGCTGCTGCCGCCATCTTTGTTGTTGTTATTGTGGAATATGGGGTAGATGCATCTCATGATAACAGTCATGGTGGCCACTGACTCCTGTATCATGACATCTTCTCCCTACCACATCCATTAGTATCACTAATTCACTCAGTATTACTGGTGTCAGCAGTGGGGGGGGGGGGGGCGGGGTCATGCTGTACAGTGTGCAATGTATTAGCATGGGCCATGGTTGGGGTAAGGCAGACAACTGTGACAAGACACAGTCAAGGGTTGTTTGTACACACTGCAGGGGCAGATCCATTAAACTAGAAAGACACGGCATGGGATGATGGGAGACAGTATTATGACATACATCTATCTAGGTTTAATCATGGACGTGAGGGTCTAGACTCTATAGTTCCATGGTTTGATCAAGGAATTGAAGAGATGGTTAGAGGCAACCAAACCAATGATTTGGGCATGGAACTCTGCATTTGATTTGTACAGTCAGAGTGTCAGAATGTATTATAGTGCGATTTATCATTTTAGGTTTATTTCTTCCCAACCCATGGATCAAAGGGACCAAGGGTCAGTCAGTTTAGCACCCCGTGCACAGTGAGACAGAGTGGCCGGTGGGTGGGGATCCAAGTGGCGGCCAGGCCATTTCACAGTCTCAGACTCACCCCCCCCCCCTCCAACACCGAATGCCAACCACGGCAGCAGCAGTCTCCGCTGTACCAAGGGGTGTGGGGGCGGCACGATCAATGCAGCAGTCGGCACGAGGCACGAGGAGGGCCCGGCAGCAGTGTGCACACATTGCCGCTACTACTACCGCACCCGGCCTCAGACAGATACACGGTGACAAACTGGGTCAGCCTGACCTACTTAGGGGGCTCAGGGTGGGGAGGGAGGGAGGCTGGGTGGGGGTTGTCGGCACTGTGTCAGCCTTGGGCTAGAGGCTGCAGAACACTAATTATTTTTCCACTGTTGGCCTATATAGCTTTTGGGCGAAAATAAAATACTTGTGCAAGTATCTGGGCTTAGCCACTATTATTTTCTTGTAGATATACATTTTTCCCAATAATTTAGGGCCATTGCATGTGGTACAATGTGATTAACTTTTTTGCTATAGGCCTTAGAGTGCGGACATACCCAGATTTGGGGGTTTTGCAGTGAATGATTTAAATACATTCTCTAATTAAATAGAGTGCACGGCCATATACTGCTTTAAGCCACCAAGTCAGTTGAAAGTAAAACACGGAACCCTGAATTGAGTTGCAGGAAAGGAAATAAACGTATGGTTAAGTATAGGAAATTCGTTTGTACTTCAGAGTATAGTGGACTTTTAAGCCTCCACACTATGGTGGCTTATAACCATATATAATACTAGCTTTTAAGCCACCATGTGAGAAGTATATACTAGGTTAGAATGACAATACAGTATAGGCCCCTTTTACCCCTCCATCTCATGGTGGCTTAAAACCATATATAATACTAGCTTTTAAGCCTCCAAAGATTGGTGGCTTAAAACAGTAGTAGTATAACATATCCACCATAAAATAGAAGCCTGCCCCGCAGGGCTACTAGTAAGGAATAGAATTGAAGCTTGCCCCGCAGGGCTACTAATAAGGAATCGAATAGAAGCTTGCCCCGCAGGGCTATGGATTTTGAATGAATTTCCTTATTAGTAGCCCTGTGGGGCAAACTTCTTCATATCCTTCATTGTTACCTTCTATTTAACAATTGACAATGAGGGATATGAAGCCCTTTATTCCATTATCAAACATCATAACTCTGATGAGAATTTCATAACTGAATAAAGGGAATTACATGGTGGCTTAAAACCCTATAATACTAGTTTTTAAGCCTCCACAGAATGGTGGCTTAAAACAGTAGTAGTATAACATAGCAACCATAGAAAAGAAGCTTGCCCCGCAGGGCTACTAATAAGGAATAGAATAGAAGCTTGCCCGGTAGGGCTACTAATAAGGAATAGAATAGAAGCTTGCCCCGCAGGGCTACTAATAAGGAATAGAATAGAAGCTTGCCCCGCAGGGCTACTTATAAGGAATAGAATAGAAGCTTGCCCCGCAGGGCTATGGATTTTGAATGAATTTCTTTTCCTTATTAGTAGCCCTGCGGGGCAAACTTCTTTTCTATTCATTATTAGGAGCCCTGCGGGGCAAGCTTCTATCCTATTCCTTATTAGTAGCCCTGCGGGGCAAGCTTCTATTCTATGGTTGATATGTTATACTACTACTGTTTTAAGCCACCAATCTGTGGAGGCTTAAAAGCTAGTATTATATATGGTTTTAAGCCACCATGTAATTCGCTTTATTCAGTAATGAAATTCTCATCAGAGTTACGGTGTTTGATAATGGAATAAAGGGCTTCATATCCTTCATTGTTACCTTCTATTTAAAAATTGACAATGAGGGATATGAAGCCCTTTATTCCATTATCAAACACCATAACTCTGATGAGAATTTCATAACTGAATAAAGGGAATTACATGGTGGCTTAAAACCATATATAATACTAGTTTTTAAGCCTCCAGATTGGTGGCTTAAAACAGTAGTAGTATAACATATCAACCATAGAAAAGAAGCTTGGCCCGCAGGGCTACTAATAAGGAATAGAATAGAAGCTTGCCCCGCAGGGCTACTAATAAGGAATAAAATAGAAGCTTGCCCCGCAGGGCTACTGATAATGAATAGAAAAGAAGTTTGCCCCGCAGGGCTACTAATAATGAAAAGAAATTCATTAAAAATCCATAGCCCTGCGGGGCAAGCTTCTATTCTATTGGTAAAAGGGGCCTATACTGTATTGTCATTCTAACCTAGCATATACTACTCACATGGTGGCTTAAAAGCTATTATTATATATGGTTTTAAGCCACCATGGTATGGAGGCTTAAAAGTCCACCATAGCTCAGATAAAAATTTGATAACTGAATAAAGGGAATTACTATGTTAATAACAAGAGATCCATGCAAATAGTCATTTGATTCGAACAGGTTCCGCTTTTTACATGTTACCCTACTTTTATACTAGAAATCAGGCATATGGTGGGGTATCAAATTTCCATGGTGGCTTAAAACAGGAGAGTGCCGAGTGCACCCCCCTCAACTTACCATCAAATATCAGCCTAAATAACACTCAAATCTATTAATATACACCCTAAGGATTAATTTGATACCTGGTTTGCCTACCCACTGTTAGATTTTAGACCAATAATCATTGTACAACACCCTTCAGTGCGGAGCTACAAAGTGTCTCCTGCTGCCACCTCCCGTCAATTAGTGTTCTGCAACCCCCATAGGGCGTGTAAGTCCCACACGGGGGGGGACACTTGCTCATGATTTGGATATCGACTGCAGCACATTGCTTGAGAGCGGTGGCAGTCGACCCCCACTAGATCCCAAATGGGGGGGGGGGGGTGGATTTCTATTAGATCCCTATTATCAGGGCGGTAAATTAACATCAAATCCCCAAAAGAGTATTATTTATGCACCATACATATGAGGATATAATATATCCTCATATAAAAAAAAGTGCCGGACAATAAAAAAAAATTTGGTTCATACAAAAGCATGAACACAAAAGAGTGCTTGTGGAGGGGGGGGGGCTTTGCAGGTGGGGGGCGGTCCAGGCAATATTTGGGATTGTGAGAAAAGGGGGGCAGTCAATGTCCAGCTGATCCACTCAGTAGTGCGGTCAGATTTCAAGATCACTGAGAGATAGGGCGGTAGTTATGGGTGACCTACAAAGAGTCAGTGCCCCCCCCCCCGGGAAGTCCCATCATTCCATGCGCGAAAAATAGCCTAATTTTTTAATAGATACCCTTCATATGCTTGTGTGTTAAACATAATATGCAACTGGTTATGATGGTCATTTATTCTAGAGATTTCTCTATTTAGAGAAATTCCCCATCATTCAAACCGGCCATACGTAAAGCATAGCGCCCCATGACTTCCTGTCCAATTTCAAGGCTATTTTTGGCCGCCTTTTTGCCTCGCATGCATGCGACTTACGCACTGGGTGAACCCAAGGGTTAAATTAACCCTTCTAAGCCGCACAGTGTACATGCAGGCAGGTGTAGGAGTGAGTGACTAACAGATGGTTAACACCATTTCAACAGCTAATGCCATATTACTATACTTCACGATTTCAGTCTCAGAGATGAATGTGTCGGTGCCCGTGCATATATGTGCACCACACACATTCAAGGGGATCTTTTTAGGCTTACTATAACAGTATATAAGTCCTGTCCAAGTTATTCTCTGGAGAGCCCATCAGGTAAATAATGGGGGTCAAACTAGCCTGACCCCTCCCCCCCCCCTGCTCTTGACCTGTTTGGGGTATTGTCACCGTTGTCGACCTCACATCCACTCACTCACGTTATCAAACAAATTGATTTGAGTTGGGCCCGATCAACTTTGAAAGTAGGGGTAATCTACCACATCCCTCTAACGATGATCGACTTAAAGGTTTACTGAATAATTCAGGATTTGCGGGATTTAAATACATTGTGACACAAGGTAAATTTGGAGGCCCCTCACCAATTTTGTCAGTGTGATTAAACACATAGCTGAGTTTTAGGTGAATTTACCCCTTCTGATATCCGATATTACCCAAAGTAAGGCAAGGTGGTTAAACCCCTTAACCAATGCTTGAGAGGCACTTCTTTGGAGCATCATGCGGACCCTCCATGGTTGACACATGTATACTCCCAGAGGGTTGGCATCATGCACCAATGGCGAAGTCTTACCAGCACTTCATTGGTGCATCATGCTGACCACAGGGCATGATGCACTCCTGCATCAGCGGCCCTAAAAGGGTTAAGGCTACATTCACTTGTTATCAAATATCATTCTATATTGCAGAGGTTTGTTGTTTTGTTTTTTATACAGGAAGAAATGACCAAAAGGGAGTGTCTGAAGTTTGGCAATTGGTACCTATTGAAACAAACCTAACATCCAAGAGCAAGTGCCCCCAGGCCACCCTTAAAAATATGTTCGTTTCCTGTCCAGAGGCCTGGTGGATGGGAAGATTTTTTTCTTGACTTCTAAACAATTTTTTTTTTGTCTTATTAGCACAAGAATCTAGGTTTCCAATAGCTGAATCCTAGAAGGCGATGACAAATTCATGCCATCCCCACTTACAATGTTCATGACAAATAAAAATCTTTTCCTAAAAAAAAATTTTCCCCTCCCTCATGGGTCTGAAAAATCCCACCCTCTGGACAGGAAACAAACATATTTTTAAGGGTGGCCCCACTGGGTTCTTAGGGAACGGGAGGGGGGGGGGGGGTTCGCGCGTCTGCATGGAAATTATTTACGCCCCCCTCCCCCACCTTGATGACAGTCAAAATTTATTGTCCACCCCCGCGCCGGAGGTATGGAGAATTTTGGCGACCCTCTTTGATCTATTCCGAGGTAGCAGGTTGTCCCATGGGCGCAGCCATTGCTGGAGCTTGTTACCAGCAAGTTCTACTGAAAACACCTATCAGATGGGTACCAGAGAGGACCGCAGTGAAGAGTTGGTGTCATTTCATTGGCTGATAATCAATCCAGCTAAGTCTCTATAGTCGAGCGCAGGATTTTTTTTGGCTAAAGAGAGGGTAAATTAGGTCCCCCTCCCCCTCAAACCATCCCCCTGTTGATAACTAATGACCACTCACTTAAGTCTTAGATACACCTGTGCTAATAAAGATGGTGGATACGTTTTGTAATACATGTAGCAGTAGAATGCTCAGGTATGAGAGTACAGGTGCACCCAGGTAGTATGACCTGTATATTACACCTGTATATTCCACCTGTATATTCCACCTGTATATTACACCTGTATATTACACCTGTATATTACACCTGTAATCTCAGCTCTCTACTCTCACACACACACTATCATGAACTACTGTGTAAGTAGGGTAGAGGCACCCATTTCGGACGCTCCTGACCACACAGGAGATGGCAATATTTGGTGCTCAAATCTTGTACCTTTAAAAGTGTTGAATTCTTTCCATTTCACCAGTTGAAACATGATACTTTGCCCTCAAAATCCCTGAAGAAGTTTTGATGAAACTCTACAATACATATGAATAGATGAGCTGTAGATATTTAGTCTTCAAAACATCAAATTGCACCTCAAGTCAGACAGCTCATGCGAGAGGTGACCCTAGAGTCAGACACTATGTTATCTAATTGATACAGACACAATGGGTCACTGTATCTGAAATATCATATAAAGGCACATAGCATATGACACTAAGAAATTCAAGCTAATACAATACTCCTCTCCAGGATACTCTTAGATATTTCATTTTGCATACTTATAACAGGTCAGTCTACAGGCCCAGATGAACATGACTTCTATGGGCAGACTAAGTGATGATTAGGTTTAGGTGTTAGATAGTAGGTAAACCAAACACAGATTAATTAATCAGATCTGGGAGTACAGGTATATTATAAAGAATTCTGTTTGTAATGAAATTTCCATTATATAAGTATTGAAATCATGATATAATTGTGTATCAGGTGGGGTGTAATTGGTGTCCGACTGTAGGTGTAGTCTGAAGGTCATAGAAGAGCATCTCCCATACTGTAACATGAGGGATGTATTCAGGTTTGTCAAGTCAAATTATTAGCAAAAATGTGTATATTGCCATTGACATATATAGAAATCCTATAAACATGGAGGTTAAGAAAGACAAATTGACATAGCAAACCAGGATCTCCATTCACTCACCATTCTTCATCCTCAGAATATAACAAAAACACCCTGGGTTTGTACAGTTGTAAAACCATGTACGACAGGGGTTTTACATGTTATTCCTCATTTGTTAGAAAGTATGATACCTGAGCTTTCAAGTCTAATTCAAATGATAGCTGAATTTTTCATGTCTATTATGTAATTCAATGCAAAAGGTGTCCGACTTTAGGTGTCTGTCCGACTCAGGCTGCCTCTACCCTCCAACTTAACAAAGCTGTACATGGACCATAAAGAGAATGAATGGTGTCAGTACTCATTCATTATGGTAATATAACTAAGATGCCACCTTGGAAGTATTCAAGTCGCTTTAATCTGTGCATGCATGAGTGGGTGTGGATGTGGGCGTGGCCTTTGTGCACCTTGTGTGGAGAAAACAACATGTTATTCAGTGTTGAGGAGTCTGGACCTAGAATGTAAAAGAAGAGAACAATATTCAAACTCACTGCAAAATGTAATGAGAAGGAAATCTGAAGAGTAGATGAATTGTGCTTGGGCAGACCAGAGAAACGCTGCCTTTACAAGAATGCTGTAATGATGTACCATAATCTCTCGCGCATTAGGCGCATCCTGCATATAAGGCGCACCCTAAGTTGAAAGACATGCTATAACGCGCAGCAGGCGATTGATTTTTGAAGGTATAGCATTGTTATTATTTTTCTACCTGGGGTGGTCTTTTTTGGAAAAACATACAACATAGAATCCTCATGAAGGGTTAAATTGAATAGGAAATGTACTAGAAAAAGGTGTTAAAACCCTTATCAGAAAAGATCTAGACATTGGACAGCAAAATGAGTTACAAATTCTGAAAGTTATTAAAAATTTGCATCACATACTTGGTCCACTATTTTCCAATCCCAATATTAGAAAAGAAAACAGCAAAAAGGTTCCTTTTTCTAATACATTGCCTATATAATTTGACCCTTTGCCAGGTCCCTTGCAACCAGGGTTCTGCTCCCGAAAATGGTCAAACACTGATCTCGCCCTGCGTGTTCGGGTTGAGCTGTAGCCCTGTGGGACCACTGCTCAGCTCCTCGAAAGGGGGTATTGTGATCACTTAGATCCTGAACGAAACAAGAAAGTCGTTGGACCCCTGGGTTGGACCAACCCCATAATATTGGTCGTGTGAGAGCTATGGTTAGGGAGTGGTAATTATTTATCAACAGGGGGGTGGTGGTGGGTTTTTGCACGGACGTCCAAAAATATTTTACGCCCCCCCTCGATGGCAGTAAAAGTTTTTTGCACCCCCCGCGCCTCGTGCGGAGAATTTTCGTGCCCCTCTTTGATCTATAGTAGTGCGCTGGCTTTTTTGCTAAAAAAAAAAGGGTGAATTTTTTTAGCCCCCCCCTCAAGAGGGGTCAAAATTTTTTACGCCCCCCCCTCAAAACCACCCCCCCCCCTTGTTGATAAATAATGACCACTCCCTTAGCGCGTGTAGCAAGGGTTACTGGTGGTAGATTCCCGGGTGGTAGATTAGACTGAGCTGGATCTATATCTAGGTCACCCCCCCACCCCCCCCCCCCCACACACACACACCCAGCTGGTGCACGTGCCGGTCTGTGGGGGCTATCAGCTTTGGCCCACTGTGGGAGCTGCAGTCATCAAATACCGTATTAAATCCCGCGTTTAAGCCGCACCCTGACATTAGGAGGATGCCATAAGCCACAGGAAGGGTCCCCATTCCTTACTAAAGTTTTTATTGCACTACTTATCCAAAACGGCTACCCCGGAAGTTGTCCGCTTTCACGTGGAATGTTCCTGTAGTTTGCCACTCACACTCTATCTGATAGCAACCAGCGAAAGTGACCCAGTGAATAAGAAAACAGTAGAAGTTGTGTGTCAAGTACAGAGTTGCAACGGTAGAAGTTGCAATGCTTTTGGCACGTGGTGGCGCCACTTCTTTGCGTGCGAGCACGTGAACCCTTTCGGGGAGAAACGGTATGATCGGAAGTGTGTCCCTGGTACCGGTGAATATGCGAAAGTTTACTGCTCATATTTTACAAGCGAAAATGGCGCCACGTTAGCGCTTCTCCTCGAAAGACGTAACCGTGCGAGCAGCGCCGCAGGCGCTGGTATGTATAACATATTTTCCGAGTTAGCAGGTTGTCCCATGGGCGCCGCCATTGCTGGAGCTTGTTACCAGCGAGTTCTACTGATAACACCTATCAGATGGTTACCACTACCAGTTGGCCCCCGAGAGGACTGGGGTGAATAGTTGGTGTTATTTCATTGGTTGATAATCAAACCAGCTAAGTCCCTATAAGACGCATCCCGCATTAATGCCAGGGCGACTGATACCATGTCCACCGGAAGGTCAGCTTTAGTGGTGTTACTCCAGTGGCAGATTTTTGCCAGTAGTTAAAGAGTTAATTTGCGTTTTTACCCCCAAATATAGCTAAAAGTTTGGTCTTAGACAAGGGGCTCGCCCATCCTTTTTAAAATCCCGTATCGACCACCACTGGTGAGTGTTCTTCTCCGACCTAGCGGGATACGTTATTGACCAATGACAAAATTCCTTTCATTCAGTGCAGACTTTTAAGGGTGCATTACGTAACACCTGGTACCCATCATGCTGGCTGTTATCAGTCCTTATATCGCAAGGTATCAGCTTCAGCAAGGGTCGGCCCACTAAGGAATCCGCAGAGTTCCACACAGGCCGCTGTCTACTTACCATATGTTACAGGTTTATTTTAGGTCACATTTTACACCTTTACATGCACCACATGTGTGTCTATATCATACAGAGGCGTAGGAAGCAAACCTTCATTAGGGGGGCCCAGGTGGGGCCCCACTGTAACCGCCCCTGTCATAGCATATGTTCCTATCACTAATCTATATACTAGACTATATCTATATAGGGGTATAACAGGATAACTTACTGATTACATGGTGTGTCGGAATGACCCCTGGATGGATGTGATACGCCAATCAGTACAGTTATTCAATTGCACAAATCTTGTAGTATTTATGAGGGAACCATGCCATTATGAAGTCTGCTGCACCATATGGCAGCTTCTTCAAGGTAACTGATGAGTTCCCTATAGGACTCTGTATGGAGGCCTAGTGGAGCCACCATTTTGAATTTCGCTGGTTGAGGTAAAACCCAATGATAAGACATACCATTATGGGTACCTTATCCATGGGTAGCACCCACTTCCAGGGACAAGCTTGTGCCATCTTATCAGTGTGTGTCGCCAGAACCAGCTCCAGACCAGCTAGTGGCCAATATAGAAGTCAAAGAGAAAGGTAGCCTGATTATACAAATAACTGCAGCGGCTCTTGTATATCCCCTGACATAGGGGCCTATGTACCAAGGACCTTCTGATGTCACATGCCTTTTTTACCGTAGTAATTGCAAATCATAATCAATTGCCATTTACATTTGGAAAGTAAGAAGAAAGACGTCCACATATGGCAGCTTATACATGTTGTCAAAAATACCATAGTAAAACCCCGTGTATACGCCTCACCTTGAGTCTGTAAAGAAGTTATATGCCGAGTCTGGAATGGTCCCAATTCCTTCCTTAAGTCTATTTTATATGTAGACTTGCTCCAGTTTTGTTTTTAATTTTAATATAAGAGAATTGAAATCATAGTCTATATAATATACAAAACCCCGATCAAAGTTCAGGAAAATGCTATGGGCTGCGGTACCAAGGATCTGAAATGGTCTTTAAGTCGTGCCTTATCCCTTTAAGGACCGCTGATACAGGAGCGCATCATACCCACTGGTCGTCATGATGCACCAATCAGGTGCTGGCCAGCGAGCAGTCTCGCCAGCACTTCATTGGAGCACCATGACGACCTTAGGGGATCAATACATAAACTCCCGGAGGGTCGGCATGATGCACCAATGAAGTGCTGGCGAGCAGTCTCGCCAGCACCAATGAAGTGCTGGCGAGCAGTCTCGCCAGCACTTCATTGGTGCATCATGACGACCAATGGGCATGATGCATTAATGATTCAGCGGCCCTTAAAGCCGTATACGCAGGGTTTTACAGTCCATAGATATAGAGCTATAAATAGATACAGATGTGGGACATGACACACCTCGATCTATCCAGGCCACCACCCGGGGACATGACACACCTGGATCTATTCCTGTAACCGACCCTGACAGTGTCTTCAACTGTTTAACCCTGTATGTGCCGCTGATGCATTAATGCATCATGTTCATTGGTCGTTATGATGCATGAATGCAGCCCTGGCGAGTAACACACCAGGCCACCCCCGGGGCCACCCCACACTGTCAAAGGGCCTGGCACTATTTGCACTGATGGGCAATGTTCAGCGAATTATTTTATTTTACCTGCAATACATTAGGGCAACATGTAGCTGGAGACACCCTGGGTATCTTGTAGGCTCTAGATTGTCTTCGTGTACTGATTATACCCAGGTTCTACTTAAAGATAACGTTGGGTCAGGTGCACGTTAGGTCACTTTTTATCTCCAATGTTGTAGGCCAAAGGCTGCCCCCTGATGTCCTAGATATAAACTATCGTAACCACGGGTCAACTTTTATATCTCCCAGAACTTGAAGATCTGATTGCCATCTTTGGTTTGGTTTGGTTGATTTTACGTCCATTAATAGTACTTACAAGTTAGCAGACAAGTCCCTTTTTCCTGCCCTCCCTGTCACACATCTACCTCTGCATCCCTCAGCAGTTGGCAACTGGTCACTATACTATACTGCATCCCTAAGCAGTTGGCAACTGGTCACTATACTATACTGCATCCCTAAGCAGTTGGCAACTGGTCACTATACTATACTGCGCCCATCAGTAGTTGGCAACTGGTTGCCATACTATACTGTGCCCCTCAGCAGTTGGCACTCACTGATGCCCAAAAATTCGGAAATCCTCCTAATTTTCTCAAAGAACAATAGGAAATACCTACAGGAATGAAAGCCAAACATTCAGAATTCCTAAAAAGTAAGGAAAAGTGGCATCTCTGCCTTTTATTTGACTGGTCCCATAGGCAGGGCCAGACAAACCATGACCAACTGCTGATAAATAGAGTACAAATGTAAAGTACCGGTATGAGGCTATGGATCAGCTGCCAACAGCTGGGGGATGTATCATAGTGCACAGGGTCATTGGCCAATTACTGAGGGATGGATTATAGTTTACTGACCAGTTGCCAACTGCTGAGGGATGCAGTATAGTATAGTGACCAGTTGCCAACTGCTGAGGGGCACAGTATAGTATAGTGACCAGTTGCCAACTGCTGAGGGATGCAGTATAGTATAGTGACCAGTTGCCAACTGCTGAGGGACACAGTATAGTATAGCGACCAGTTGCCAACTGCTGAGGGATGCAGTATAGTATAGTGACCAGTTGCCAACTGCTGAGGGACACAGTATATTATAGCGACCAGTTGCCAACTGCTGAGGGGCACAGTATAGTATAGCAACCAGTTGCCAACTGCTGAGGGGCACAGTATAGTGTAGCAACCAGTTGCCAATTACTGACGGGCGCAGTATAGTATAGTGACCAGTTGCCAACTGCTGAGGGATGCAGTATAGTATAGTGACCAGTTGCCAACTGCTTAGGGTCGCAGTATATTATAGCGACCAGTTGCCAACTGCTGAGGGGCACAGTATAGTATGGCAACCAGTTGCCAACTACTGACGGGCACAGTATAGTATAGTGACCAGTTGCCAACTGCTGAGGAACGCAGTATAGTATAGTGACCAGTTGCTAACTACTGAGGGGCACAGTATAGTATAGCAACCAGTTGCCAACTGCTGAGGGGCGCAGTATAGTATAGCAACCAGTTGCCAACTGCTGAGGGGCGCAGTATAGTATAGCAACCAGTTGCCAACTGCTGAGGGGCGCAGTATAGTATAGCAACGAGTTGCCAACTACTGAGGGGCACAGTATAGTATAGCAACCAGTTGCCAACTGCTGAGGGGCGCAGTATAGTATAGCAACCAGTTGCCAACTGCTGAGGGGCGCAGTATAGTATAGTGACCAGTTGCCAACTGCTGAGGGGCGCAGCATAGTGTACTGGCCAGTTGCAAATAATTCTTTGGGGCAGAACCCTGGTTGCTAGGGACCTGGCAAAGGGTCAAATTATATAGACAATGTACTAGAAAAAGTAACCTTTTTGCTGTTTTCTTTTCTAATATTGGGATTAGAAAATAGTGGATCAAGCATGTGATACAAATTTTTAATATATTTCAGAGTTTGTAACTCATATTGCTGTCTGATGTCTAGATCTTTTCTGATAAGGGTTTTTACACCTTTTTCTAGTACATTTCCTATTTAATTTAACAATTCATGAGGATTCTTATCAGTAGGCAGATAAGGCTGATAAGGGCCGCGCTGGTTGCTATGACGTCACTGCTGCTCCCAAGAATCCAGTGATCAGTATATTACATTTCCAGTTGCCAGCTCTTGAGGGATAAAGTATAATGTATTGACTGGTTACTGGCCACGACCTGCCTGTAGTGCTGACCCCTGGTGTGGAGGACAGCTGTCTGTGACGTAATAATGGCTAGACTTGCTACCAGTCACTGTGGTATAATATACACTTGTCCATAATGTGGGCTGTCAGTAGCAGATCCCCCCCCCCCCGTACTGTCAGAGGCGTAGGAAGCAAATCTTCATTCGGGGGGCCAGCTGGGGGTCCACCACAACCACCTTAAATTGTCTGCTCAATCGTCACGACGCCTATACATACATATATAGAATTTGTATAGAAAGATAATTTTTGGTGAATTTCAGATCACATTAATCAATTTTGAGATGAAAGTTTTAGCTTTTTATGCAATCTGTAATGAATTCTTGGCAAATTTTGGGGGGCCCAAACATACTCAGGCCACACCTTTTTCATGATTGGGGAGGCCCAGGCCCCCCTGCCCCCCACCCCTTTCCTACGCCCCTGACTGAGAGGGGATGAAAGTCACAGAGAGGCCGAAAATCCCTGAAATGGTCAATAAAAACCTATCTAGATATCGATTTTCTATATGAAGTTATAGGGCTTTAGGACTTCAAAATCCTTGAAATCAGGGAAATAAATCGCTGAAGACTTCCATCCCCGGGGTTGGGTCATGACAAAATATGTACCCGGTAGGTGGTGGTACAGGTATTTCTATCAGTGAAATGTCCAGGGCTGCCTTTACTAAAACTGGTGGCTCAAAGGGTATGTTTCATTACATTTCCTTCAGGCCAAGTTCTGCACTACTGACTGTCCACTGTAGGCTGAGGAGGGAGGGACGGAGAGGACGGGGGCTCTTTTAGGTTGAAATTGATCCTTGTGTTGTGAGCGTCTTTGTTGTGTATTGTGTCTATGGTTTGTAACCTTCCAGCACACCACCTGAGAGGGAATATTACCCCCCCCCCCGGGAGCACGACTCTTACCGTACACTCCTACATGTACCGTATTGGCCTGTCAAGGCGCCGGGTTTTGAAGAAGTGCAGGTCTTGAAAGAGCGCCGGCGGTACAGAGGTATTGCCATTTCAAAATACACTACAATCCTAATTTTTCTTTCCATTTTTCCTCCACAGTTGCTAAAAACAAAATTCCAAGAAGCTCACAAATAGGGTAGTGTATGGCTAGGGCTACTCAGTGGTGGAACTGCTCGGTACAACTCTGCGGAATACTCCTGAAGTCACTGTACGTGGATTGTTTGGGGTCGGTCAAGCACTTCATTGGAGCATCATGTCGACCCTTCGGGAGTTTGTCTATCTACCCCATAGGATCGGCATGATGCTTGGATACAGCCCTGGCAAGTTACTCGCCAGGGCTGCATTCATGCATCATGACGACCAATGGGCATGATGCATTCATGCATCATGATGACCAATGGGCATGATGCATCAATGCATCATGACGACCAATGGGCATGATGCATCAATGCATCATGACGACCAATGGGCATGATGCATCAATGCATCATGATGACCAATGGGCATGATGCATAAATGCATCAGCAGCCCTTAAATGGTTAGACCTTTAAGGCTGCATGATGCCTCCAGGTCTATCTTGATGCATCATGATGCACCAATGCAGTGCTGGTGAGTTACCCGCCAGTGCTGCACTGACTCAGTATGATGCAGAGGTTGTGTTATTTTCTAGCTGCTCACGTTAATGGGAGAAAATGTTATTTTGTTTGTTGAGACTCCAAATGCAGTGCCTGGGAAAAGAGGCATTTCATCATTTTCTCCAGAACCAAGTCATCAAATTTCACTCGGGTTCACCAAAGGAAAATTTACTTGTCCTTCATTGATTTCCGAAACTGATTCGAGAAAACTAGTCTAGTTCTTTTACATCCCCTATTGGGTAGTTCCAGGTAATTTGTATTCTAAAACCTAGTGGTATTGGAGACGTGTCACCAAGCATACACAAAAATGGGCGTCACAAAATGTTGTTTTTACGAAGCCCCTTCAGTTATACTGGAAAAGAAAATGGTGAGGTGATCTGGGCGTAGTACTACTAGACGAGAAGACTGAGGGTGGGGGTGAGGAGGGGAGGGGAGTGGTGACGCTGGTGGTGGTGGTGGTGGAGGCTGGGTAGTAGTAGGGGTGGTGATGTTTAGTGGTGTATATTGATTGTTGGCTGGTGCTCGGTATCTGTGGGTCATTAGGCCGATCTACTGTGTACAACCCACACTGGGTACCAGCGACACTCAGTCTGACATTACTGCATTACCCAGCGTATGAGCCCTAAAAAAAATTGTGTTCAGGTGTACCGACCGACCCTAATTATTTGGCCCGAGAAAAAGTAGCCATTTTTCACGTTCAAGCTGCACCTTACAAACAACAAATCAGCACCATGCCATTTTCAGTGTTGCCGAAAACTTTTTCTCTATTTTTTTTGGCCTGCATCTAGGCAGACCATTTCCTTCTCACACAGGCCATATCAGTATTGGTATTCTATGGTACCTTTATAACTGGTTTTAAACTATACAGGAACTGGAAAATATTTGAACATAAAACAATTTTACTATATTGGCCCTATCTCCGGTTCTAATGGGCGGATTTTAAAAATTCTTTCACCATTAGAAAGCTGAGATCATGGCATGTCAACATGGCCTGCAGGGCCTACACCGGCCATTTAGATTGTACCCCGGCAAAAGCCGGCGTCATTTCAGCATCACTGCATTTTATGAATGTTAGTGATACAGGTCGAATCATGAAGATATGGTGATGTAACAATCCATGAGATGCTAAAATATAATGTCTTGATAATATCTGTCAGATCAAGTCTAAATATCCCAAACAAAGTTATAGCCTTGGCCCACTTTGTGGTCGTGATACTCAGTGTTCACTTTAGACTTCATCTGGGAGGCTGGAGCGGCCTATGGGATTGGCCTGAACTGATGACGCGGCTTATAACAGCTATATACTACAGCAATTCACTTTATTTCACGCCTATAGTAAAAATTTACTGTCTGCACATCTAAACCCAACCATCTAAAGTAGCGGTAATGCTGAATAAATTAGGAATATTTCAGGAATACATATCACTTTACTTCCTAGAATTATCTGAAATAGAAACATCATTGAACATTTCCTAGAACTAAAACAACAAGTGTCAACGTGTCACAGAATCAGATACTGCATTTTTAGAGTAGGCACCAACGAGTGGAGAATTATGCCTCTCAGAGGTTCATGTCTGATCTCCAAGCACAAGTTTGGAACAGACTTTGTTTAATTTCCTTTATATACCAACTCAGAAAAGACAGGTCCGCGTAGAAGGCGCACCTACTGCTTCTGAATTGACATTTTGTAAACCCCGCGTATAAGGTGCAGCCCTAACTGGGGACAAGCGGTCCACATAGAAGGTGCACCTTACACATGAAGTTTGGTAAAACTGGCCATGATGCTGGTCATATAATTTTCAGGATGTCATAAGTGAGGTGTGAACAGAAGTCTATCATTGTGTCATGAGTCGTTGTTTTCTGCATTTCAGCATTTAACCAATGTTGTGGCATGTTAAGGAATGAACTTAGATTATCACATTATTTAAGAATATTTTGATTCATCTAATCACTTTAATTATATTGAAATCGTAGGGTGCTGCCACCTGGTGTAAAACCTTGGAATCATTTTAGGGCAAAAGGGACATAATACCAGATGGCAGCACACATACTATGACATACTAGGAGAATTGTAATGCTTGATCTATGATTCTCTTGATTAAAAGACCAATACTATAATTAATAAAACTGTCAGTAAGTGGGCTGTAGATATGTTTTCAAACACTTTTAAGGTGAGCAGAATGGTATGCTTCACTCAGTCAGATATGGGTTACACTGATCAATCTGTGGGTGTTCCGTCCCTCCACAATACTGTGGAGGGACGGAACACCCACAGATTGATCAGTGTAGATATGGGTACATAGCCAGCATGGTATCAACAACATCTTTTCTTTGGTTAAATCAAACACATGACCCTGTGTCCATAGCTTGCCAATTCTGGATTGGAAACTGAAGGTACCCCGCATACAAGGCGCACCCCCAACTTAGGGAAATGCTATAAGGCGCACACCTGATCTCACGTATAAGACGCGCCTTATCGAGAGATTACGATAGGGGGCACCATTGCTTGATCTGTTACCCTGAGAAATAAGCACAGGTAACAGCCAGCATTACGGGTACCTGTGTGCACTGAGTGAAGGGAATCATCTCATTGATCAATAATGTATCCCGCTAGATCGTTTGTACTAACAAGCTGGTCCCATCTTATCATCTCTTATCAGTGCATGTTGCCAGAAACCAGCCCCAGTCCCACTTACAACCAATAATGACATAAAGGTGTTTTAGCCATCGATGGCAGCAGACAGAGAAATGTCCTTAGCCCTTTAAAGGCAGGAGTGCATCATCATGCTAAATTGGTCGTCATGATGCACCAATGAAGTGCTGGCGAGACGACCCTACTGGGTCGGAATATTAACTCCTAGAGGGTCAGCATGATGCACCAATGAAGTGCTGGTGAGCAGTCTCGCCAGCACTTCATTGGTGCATAATGCCGACCAATGTGCATGATGCACTCCTGCATCAGCGGCCCTTAAACGGTCAGAGAAAAGTCACCACCACCGTGTCTCGTCTAAGAGTGTAGCTATTGCTGATTGGATGCTGTCCGCTTCCATCCTTCAATCACACCTACCGTAATCTCTCCCATAGAAGGCGCGTCTTATACGCGAATCAGATTGGCAGTGCGCCTTATACGCAGGACTAAACTTGCCTTTGAGTTGGGGGTGCGCCTTATACGCACTTTTTTTTTTATTATTGAAAATTACTAATCTTACAAAATTCAGCCTTTATGGGTGTGCCTTCTACGCAAACCAGTCTTCTCTGAGTTGGGGGTGCGCCTTCTACTCGACCTGCGCCTTCTATGCGGGAGATTACGGTAGTCTCTTATTATCCATGTAGGGTAGCATCCTCCTGTAACCATTTCAGGGTAGGCGCTTCAATGTCCACATGATGCACCAATGCAGTGCTGGTGCATTTAGGCGGTGCTGTACCGTAGTGGCCCGTTTTAGCGCACCTGCGGTAATATATATTTCATTCTATGACTACCCCCGCGTTTATATTTTAAAACCTCGCTCTACCCTGCACGAAAACGAGACCTGCGCCAATTTGAGAACCTGTGCTTAACCGGGCCACTACGATATCATGCTGACCCTTTGGTTGTGTATTATAAATCCTGCAGAGTCGTAGCGCGACACATGAATATAGCCCTGGGGTGTTACTTGTCAATGTTGCATTTAAATGCATCTAACGGTCACATACCTTAAAGGCCAATGCTTTAATCTTAATAACATGAGAGAAAACATCGATCAGGTTTGATCAATACTTTGTAAAATTCTTTCATTCCCTTTTAATTTTGGTCTGTATAAGCGCCAGGTATTTGAAGCGCTGGTATTGACTACCGTAATCTCCCGCGTATAAGACGCGTCCTCTACGCCAAACAAAATGCTGGGGGGTCTTTCTGAAGTTGGGGGTGCGTCTTATACGAGGGGTAATTTTACTATAGAACAGTACTGGATTTACAAAATTGAGCATTAAAATGTGCGTCTTATACGCGAAAATGCATGTGCTGAGTTGGGGGTGCGTCTTATACGCGCAGCGCGTCTTCTACGCGGGAGATTACGGTAAGCACCAATCTCGAATAAGGGCCGCGGGTAGAGCCAGGTTGAAATCAATGAGGGCCCCGGCGCTTATAACGTCCAATATGGTACGTCAGAGCACAGGGTATTACAACTAACCGGTATGTTCAATCGGTGAGAATCTAGATATATAGTTCTTACTTTTTTTCTTTTCCTTTCTGTTTTATAGTAAAATAGCAGATTTGACATCATCCTAGCCATCACTTTAGCCCAATTGTTGGAATTTTAACGCTGGTTACCTGATTCTTACCATCAGCCAGTCACATGCATGCAACCTATTGTGAATTCTCTCGTATATAAACCGCAGTTTATACGAGAACCATATCAAAGGTCATTGCGACTTATAAGATTAGTCCAAGGGGTGCGGCTTATAGGAGGGTATTTGGCACTATAGAACAGAACCAAACCTACAATGCTCAAGCCACAGATGCGGTTTATGGATCCCTCTTAACTCTGAGGTGCTGCTGATACCAGGGTGAGGCATATACGAGAGAATTTGTGGTACCGTAATCTCCCGCGTATAAGGCGCATCTTATACACGAGGTTTTAGTTCTCACTGGATCCGCAAGGGGGGGATCAAGACCTTCATTTTGATATATTACACTCCCCCTAAGTAATAATATTACAGGAGGTTCCATGTAGCTGTAGCTACACATAGCTTTTTGAATTTTGAAAATCCATTTAGTACAACAAACGTTATGAATTTTTTATTTTTTTGAGTATATTCTTAAACTCTAGGTGCGTCTTATACGCGAGGTGCGCCTTATACGCGAGAGATTACGGTGCCTGGTCCAGCCTAGAGAGTAGTGTATGGAGTAACATAACCAGCCTAAAAAACGGGCTAAAAAATCATATGAATCGTCACCAAGATATGATCTGTTCTACTTAGCTAACCATGTGTGCATTTACATGTATATCATTCCCAATGACCTGGGTACTGTACCATTTCCCCAGTCTGTTAGTTAAAACTTACGGAAATCCTCACGTATAATCATGGGTGTGGAAAACAGGGGGGGGGGGGACAGGGGGGACATGCCCCCCCCCAACCCACTTTTGGCCAACTCCTCAAAAGGTCAAAACTAAAAGGTCAAGCAAAGGGAGGTCAAAAATTGCAGAAACCCCCCCTGGTCCCATTCTGAAACTGCTTCCCACGCCGCTGAATGAGACACGGCTTATACACGGCTTATACACCAGAATTACAGTTCTATGGTGTAAAATCCTCTCATGTAAGACACACCCCAAGTTGGACTAAATACTACTGAACACAGATGTCGAATTCTGGTGTATGAGCCGCGTCTTATACGCGAAGATTTACAGTGCCGTAGTTAGACTTATAGTGACTACATGAGTCAGATGGAGGCAGTGATAACAGGGTCAGGTTGTGTTGTGGGTGTTTTATTATGGTGCAAGTTATGCTGTACTTTGTACCCCCACAATGTTACAGGAAGGACTATAGTACGTCCAGAGCTAACTGACACATAGTACTTTGTACCCCCATAATGTTACAGGAGGGACTATAGTACGTCCACAGCTAACTGGCACATAGTACTTTGTACCCCCACAATGTTAAAGGAGGGACTATAGTATGTCCACAGCTAACTGACACATAGTAATTTGTACCCCCACAATATTACAGGATGGACTATAGTACTATAGCACGTCCACAGCTAACTGACACATAGTACTTTGTACCCCCATAATGTTACAGGAGGGACTATAGTACGTCCACAGCTAACTGACACATAGTACTTTGTACCCTAACATGTTACAGGAGGGACTATAGTACGTCCACAGCTAAATGACACATAGTAATTTGTACCCCCACAATGTTACAGGAGGGACTATAGTATGTCCACAGCTAACTGGCACATAGTACTTTGTACCCCCACAATGTTACAGGAGGGACTATAGTATGTCCACAGCTAACTGACACATAGTAATTTGTACCCCCACAATGTTACAGGATGGACTATAGTACGTCCACAGCTAACTGACACATAGTAATTTGTACCCCCACAATGTTACAGGAGGGACTATAGTACGTCCACAGCTAACTGGCACATAGTACTTTGTACCCCCACAATGTTACAGGAGGGACTATAGTACGTCCACAGCTAACTGACACATAGTACTTTGTACCCTAACATGTTACAGGAGGGACTATAGTACGTCCACAGCTAACTGGCACATAGTACTTTGTACCCCCACAATGTTACAGGAGGGACTATAGTACGTCCACAGCTAACTGACACATAGTAATTACAGGAGGGACTATAGTACGTCCACAGCTAACTGACACATAGTACTTTGTACCCCCACAATGTTACAGGAGGGACTATAGTACATCCACAGCTAACTGACACATAGTACTTTGTACCCCCACAATGTTATGGGAGGGACTATAGTACATCCACAGCTAACTGACACATAGTACTTTGTACCCTAACATGTTACAGGAGGGACTATAGTACGTCCACAACTAACTGACACATAGTACTTTGTACCCTCACAATGTTACAGGAGGGACTATAGTACGTCCACAGCTAACTGGCACATAGTACTTTGTACCCCCACAATGTTACAGGAGGGACTATAGTATGTCCACAGCTAACTGACACATAGTACTTTGTACCCCCACAATGTTATAGGTGGGACTATAGTACCTCCACAGCTGACACATAGTACTTTGTACCCCACAATGTTACAGGAGAAACTATAGTATGCCACTATGTCCACAGCAAATGGAAAATAAAATAGCCTCTTATATTAAGCAACAGCTTATAGTTTTACACAAATCAAATGCCTCCTGGAGCTTCTACAATGTTCCCAATATTGTGGCACATACATCAGTTTCCGAAGTATATTGTAGCTCGGAGGGTGCATCTTATACAACAGACACGCCTTATATGTGAGGTACTATGCTAATCTAGAGCTATATAGAAAAGAACCCCAGTACATTCTCCCAAAGTCAAAGTGTGGCTTTGAGCTATAGTTGTACATGGGTGAGGCGATAGGATATCAATAGCTACCTGAATGCCAGACCAGAAGATAAACAAAACCGCTTATGGAGATTCTTCTCTCTAACATTTTACAACTGTGCACCAAAAACATCTTGGGGTGAAACTTGGTCACCAGGTTGTGGATGGTAAATAGACCACTGTTATAGAGTCACCAGCAGCATAAAGAGGTCAGTGATTTACAACCCAGGCCTTTTACTACCCTGCCTCTAAGTCCATGTGGTGGGGCTGTCTCAGTGCTGCTACAGTGCATTCTCTGTACGGACACACACCCTGTCACATGATCAGCTGATGCTGGGTGCAGGCCGGCAGGAAGGGGGCTGACAATAATGTCATTGTACTACTGGGTATATCTAGGCACTGGCCTAGTGTAGTGTGCTCAAAAAGTGTACTACTGGGTATAACTAGGCACTAGCCCAGTGTGCTAAGTGTACTACTCGGTATATCTAGGCACCAACCTAGTGTGTTAAGGGTACTACTGGGTATATCTAGGCACCAATCAAGTGTGATAATGGGTATATCTAGGCACCAACCTAGTGTGCTGAGTGTACTACTGGGTATATCTAGGCACCAACCTAGTGTGCTACGTGTACTACTGGGTATATCTAGGCACCAACCCAGTGTGCTGAGTGTACTACTGGGTAAATCTAGGCACCAACCCAGTGTGCTGAGTGTACAACTGGGTATATCTAGGCACCAACCCAGTGTGCTGAGTGTACTACTGGGTATATCTAGGCACCAACCTAGTGTGCTACGTGTACTACTGGGTATATCTAGGCACCAACCCAGTGTGCTGAGTGTACTACTGGGTAAATCTAGGCACCAACCCAGTGTGCTGAGTGTACAACTGGGTATATCTAGGCACTAACCCAGTGTGCTGAGTGTACAACTGGGTATATCTAGGCACCAACCCAGTGTGCTGAGTGTACTACTGGGTATATCTAGGCACCAACCCAGTGTGCTAATGGGTATATCTAGGCACCAACCCAGTGTGCTGAGTGTACTACTGGGTATATCTAGGCACCAACCTAGTGTGCTACGTGTACTACTGGGTATATCTAGGCACCATCCCAGTGTGCTGAGTGTACTACTGGGTATATCTAGGCACCAACCCAGTGTGCTGAGTGTACTACTGGGTAAATCTAGGCACCAACCCAGTGTGCTGAGTGTACAACTGGGTATATCTAGGCACCAACCCAGTGTGCTGAGTGTACTACTGGGTATATCTAGGCACCAACCCAGTGTGCTGAGTGTACTAATGGGTATATCTAGGCACCAGCCTAGTGTGCTAAGTGTACTACTGGGTATATCTAGGCACCAACCCAGTGTGCTAATGGGTATATCTAGGCACCAACCTAGTGTGCTACGTGTACTACTGGGTATATCTAGGCACCAACCTAGTGTGCTAAGTGTACCCTGAGTATTACATATATGGGCACCAGCCTAGTGTGCTAAGTGTACTACTGGGTATATCTAGGCACCAACCCAGTGTGATAATGGGTATATCTAGGCACCAACCTAGTGTGCTACGTGTACTACTGGGTATATCTAGGCACCAACCCAGTGTGCTAATGGGTATATCTAGGCACCAACCTAGTGTGCTACATGTACTACCGTAATCTCCCGCGTAGAAGACGCACCCCAAACTTAGCACATGCATTTTCGCGTATAAGACGCACATTTTAATTCTGAAATTTGTAAGATTAGTACATTTCTATAGAAAAATTACCCCTCGTATAAGACGCCCCCCCAACTTGAAAAAATCCTATAAGACTCCCCAGCATTTTGTTTGGCGTAGAGGACGCATCTTATACGCGGGAGTTTACGGTACTGGGTATATCTAGGCACCAACCTAGTGCGCTAAGTGTACTACTGGGTATATCTAGGCACCAACCCAGTGTGATAATGGGTATATCTAGGCACCAACCTAGTGTGCTACGTGTACCACTGGGTATATCTAGACCGGTAGTCTCCTAAGTGCAACAGTGGCAGATTTAGAGAGGGAGCGCATACAGTTTATTTAAATATTTTGTACCCAAAAATATGCTAAAATCTAGGGGGTGCGCCCCTTCCTTTTGGACCGTGCCCCCTCCTTTTCCAAATCCTGGATCTGCCACTGGACTGCACACTGGTATATGTAGGCATTAACCTAGTGTGCTAAGTTACTTTGTGTATAATGGGTATATCTAGGCACGAGCCTAGTGTGCTAAGTTACTTTGTGTATAATGGGTATATCTAGGCACGAGCCTAGTGTGCTAGGTGTAGATATGTAGCTCATGGATGATGACTCCCCTGTAAGGCACACACACTACCAATCTGGGTCACAACACAGAGAGTATGCTCCGCTCTAGTCAATTTATAACGCCTGTACCTCGTGTGTATGGTACAGTCGATAGCAGTGTCCCATACAATCACTGAGGGCTAGGGAAGTCACTTAGTTTGAGGAATAAACATCCTAGTTTTGACCAATAAGGGGGGGTTGATATGTAAAGTAATGCCTTATTAATGGTTGTGTGTACCTCTCATAGTTTCATATACTTAACTATAATTGTTGTAGCCTCAAAGGTGTCCCAGTCATCATAATCCTGGATCCAAGTTGGCCATCTTTGGACTGTGTGGTGTGCTGTGGTGCAGATTCGTTTGCATTTCTCACCACTTTGGGCAGATGGAGACACCTGATTCAAACTAGTAGTGGGGGCTGAACTTGTTTTCCCACTGCTAACCACCCTATCGCATGGTCAGTGAAGTGTGAGGGTAGTACTAGACCAGTCTGAGGTAGTACTACCTCCCTCTTTAGGGAAAGGGCTAAGGAAGGCTAGCTGGATCTCAGCTCCACAGAGTAAAACCACAACAAAGTGACAGAGGATAGGTTGTGACCAGGGAACATTTTACAAATGAATATGTAGCAGAGTTTCATTCAACTGACAGGCAAAACTGTAAGTGAATTTACAAAGTGAAGTGTCTATACTTGAACATGTGACATTACTTAAACCTCCCAGTTCCTCATACAGCCTGAAACGATGACTTGTTTTTTATCCCAACTGGATTGAGTGGGATCTGTTACTAGCCAAGTCATACCGAATAGACTTGGTTGGCCTGCTAGCTAGCTCCGCTCTTGAATTCATTGGGGGCTGGTAGTGTGAGTAGCTCATAGTGTGTCCTAGTCACTTCAATGGACTGGGTAGGACTTACTATAAAATCCTGTGTATAAGCCATGGCATATAGACGATTTCAGACCCCTGGTGCGGCTTATAGGATCACAATGAAGTCAGGGCACGGCTTATAGGGTCACAATGAAGTCAGGGCGTGGCTTATAGGATCACAATGAAGTCAGGGTGTGGCTTATAGGATCACAATGAAGTCAGGGTGCGGCTTATAGGATCACAATGAAGTCAGGGTGCGGCTTATAGGATCACAATGAAGTTAGGGCGCGGCTTATAGGATCACAATGAAGTCAGGGTGCGGCTTATAGGATCACAATGAAGTCAGGGCATGGCTTATAGGATCACAATGAAGTCAGGGCGTGGCTTATAGGATCACAATGAAGTCAGGGCGCGGCTTATAGGATCACAATGAAGTCAGGGCATGGCTTATAGGATCACAATGAAGTCAGGGTGCCGCTTATAAGATCACAATGAAGTCAGGGCGCGACTTATAGGATCACAATGAAGTCAGGGCGTGGCTTATAGGATCACAATGAAGTCAGGGCGCGGCTTATAGGATCACAATGAAGTCAGGGCGCGGGAGAGGTTTTACAGGCAGTGAGGCAGTCAGAGAGTGGTAGGCCTCAGTGGGAGTGGAATAGGGTACATGCTGGCAGTGGGAGGTTTTACAGGCAGTGAGGCAGTCAGAGAGTGGTAGGCCTCAGTGGAAGTGGAATAGGGTAGATGCAGTCAGAGAGTGGTAGGCCTCAGTGGAAGTGGAATAGGGTAGATGCAGTCAGAGAGTGGTAGGCCTCAGTGGGAGTGGAATAGGGTAGATGCAGTCAGAGAGTGGTAGGCCTCAGTGGGAGTGGAATAGGGTAGATGCAGTCAGAGAGTGGTAGGCCTCAGTGGGAGTGGAATAGGGTAGATGCATTCAGAGAGTGGTAGGCCTCAGTGGGAGTAGAATAGGGTAGATGCAGTCAGAGAGTGGTAGGCCTCAGTGGGAGTGGAATAGGGTACATGCTGGCAGTGGGAGGTTTTACAGGCAGTGAGGCAGTCAGAGAGTGGTAGGCCTCAGTGGAAGTGGAATAGGGTAGATGCAGTCAGAGAGTGGTAGGCCTCAGTGGAAGTGGAATAGGGTAGATGCAGTCAGAGAGTGGTAGGCCTCAGTGGGAGTAGAATAGGGTAGATGCAGTCAGAGAGTGGTAGGCCTCAGTGGGAGTGGAATAGGGTAGATGCATTCAGAGAGTGGTAGGCCTCAGTGGGAGTAGAATAGGGTAGATGCAGTCAGAGAGTGGTAGGCCTCAGTGGGAGTGGAATAGGGTACATGCTGGCAGTGGGAGGTTTTACAGGCAGTGAGGCAGTCAGAGAGTGGTAGGCCTCAGTGGAAGTGGAATAGGGTAGATGCAGTCAGAGAGTGGTAGGCCTCAGTGGGAGTGGAATAGGGTAGATGCAGTCAGAGAGTGGTAGGCCTCAGTGGGAGTGGAATAGGGTAGATGCAGTCAGAGAGTGGTAGGCCTCAGTGGAAGTGGAATAGGGTAGATGCAGTCAGAGAGTGGTAGGCCTCAGTGGAAGTGGAATAGGGTAGATGCAGTCAGAGAGTGGTAGGCCTCAGTGGGAGTGGAATAGGGTAGATGCTGGCAGTGGGAGGTTTTACAGGCAGTGAGATAGTCAGAGAGTGGTAGGCCTAAAAAAAAGCATGACGTCATTTGTACACAGCCCCCAGTGAGAGGCTTTACAGTAACAGGCCCAGGCAGGCAGAGAGTGGTAGGCCTCAGTGGGAGTGAAATAGGGTAGATGCAGTCAGAGTGGTAGGCCTCAGTGGAAGTGGAATAGGGTAGATTCGGTCAGAGAGTGGTAGGCCTCACTGGGAGTGGAATAGGGTAGATGCAGTCAGAGTGGTAGGCCTCAGTGGAAGTGGAATAGGGTAGATTCGGTCAGAGTGGTAGGCCTCACTGGGAGTGGAATAGGGTAGATGCAGTCAGAGAGTGGTAGGCCTCAGTGGGAGTGGAATAGGGTAGATGCAGTCAGAGAGTGGTAGGCCTCAGTGGAAGTGGAATAGGGTAGATGCAGTTAGAGAGTGGTAGGCCTCAGTGGGAGTGGAATAGGGTAGATGCAGTCAGAGAGTGGTAGGCCTCAGTGGAAGTGGAATAGGGTAGATTCGGTCAGAGAGTGGTAGGCCTCACTGGGAGTGGAATAGGGTAGATGCAGTCAGAGAGTGGTAGGCCTCAGTGGGAGTAGAATAGGGTAGATGCAGTCAGAGAGTGGTAGGCCTCAGTGGGAGTGGAATAGGGTAGATGCATTCAGAGAGTGGTAGGCCTCAGTGGAAGTGGAATAGGGTAGATGCAGTCAGAGAGTGGTAGGCCTCAGTGGGAGTGGAATAGGGTAGATGCATTCAGAGAGTGGTAGGCCTCAGTGGAAGTGGAATAGGGTAGATGCAGTCAGAGAGTGGTAGGCCTCAGTGGGAGTGGAATAGGGTAGATGCATTCAGAGAGTGGTAGGCCTCAGTGGGAGTAGAATAGGGTAGATGCAGTCAGAGAGTGGTAGGCCTCAGTGGGAGTGGAATAGGGTAGATGCTGGCAGTGGGACGTTTTACAGAACCAGGCAGTCAGAGAGTGATAGGTCTCAGTGGAAGTGGAATAGGGTAGATGCTGGCAGTGGGAGGAGACGAGCGTTGTAAACATGGCGGCAATGATCACATGGCAAGACGATCCCCCAACCCCCCACCACAAACACCCCCCAGCACTTACGCACCCCTCCCTCACACTGGGCTGCTGGTGAAGCAGTAGTGGTTATAGTATTGTGTCCGGGCCAGGAGCCATATCATTAGGAAGCATGTGTAAATCCATGTACATGTACCGTAATCCGCGTAGAAGGCACAGCTCACATAGAAGGTGCAACCCCCAACTCAGATATGGCTGGTTCACGTAGAAGGCGCACCCATAAAGGCTGAATTTTGTAAGATTAGTACTTTTCTATAATAATAAAAAAAAAAAAAACGCTTATAAGGCGCACCCCCAACTCAAGGCAATGTCCCTCCCACGTATAAGACCCAGCAGCATTTTGTTTGACGTATAAGACGCGCCTTCTACGCGAGCGATTATGGTACTTTAGTTAAACAGTAATATAACAATAATTAAAAATATTGCTCAAATGCAAGGGTAATGCATGATGCATCTTTGTTGGCATTGTCGTGTTTAAACGCAGGGCTTTAAATGAGTGCTTATCTAAAATAAGTCCCAGGGGTGAGGCATGTTATAATAACTCTTAAGCTGAAGTTGATTACCAGCGGTTATTACTGATAACCTGACCCCCAACAGGCCGCAGTGAATAGTTGGTGTCATTTCATTGGCTGAAAATTAAACCAGCTAAGTCGATATAGACTGCACGGGGGGTACTCTAGGTCTTATACGCGGGCTGCGTCTTATAGGCGGGAGATTACGGTAGTATAAGTTCTGTGGCAAATGGGAAGGAATTCCTGTAATGGCAGTAAATCTGTCTCTGAATATCACCCTTTGCAGCTGCATTATAGCCATACAGCTATTGAATCCCCCCTGACCCCAGAAGCTCCCTAACCCTACCACTGAGGGCGGACACACACAGTGCATGTATTGTATGGGGTGGTGTAAGTGGTGGTGTATGGAGCACATCGTCAGCTGCTGACAGACGCCACACAGACGCTACCCATACTACACTGGCGGATCAACAACACTTCCGGGTCAAACGAGGTCATCCCTACTTCCTAGTACTTCTACACTGAAGCAACAAAACATAAGATTGGTGATCATTATGATTGATATAAACTACCTCTCCACGCCCTCCTATGTCTATGATAATATACACCACCTAGATATATTGACAGGTACACACACTTTTACATATACCACGGCGGCCATGTGCAGTGAGACAGTAGTGAGGCAGGAGGAGTAGTAGTCATAGTAGTGTGATTGAATTATAATTTATTGATTTTCCCCTCTCTCTTTCTGCAGCCGGAGGGAGGAGGAAGCAGCGTGTGGGCATCGTCAGCGTCTCAGCCGCGTCCCCAACAGACGCAGCAGCAGCAGACGACATTCGACAGGAAGCTGCTGGTTCCCGCAGACGACAACCAATGGACGGTAGATGGGCAGACGTATGCCGACTACCAGCGTAAGACGAGCAGTAGGCAGTGCCTTAACCCCTTGCTACCTCCAACTAAGGAGAACTCCAATATAGAGATGCAACAGGTCGCATGTAGAGTCACGATGGCAGTGGAGAACAAATCTGAATCGTTTGATTGTTGGAACGAACTCAAAAGAGGGGACAAGATGGCATCTTGTCAAGAGCCACTCCCTTGGTGTCAGGCCACACTTAAAAAAAAAAAATATCCGTTTCCTGTCCCGATGCTTCAGAGCTATGAGGGAAGGAAAACGATTTTTTTATGACAATGCCTTTTGGTCATGAATATGTTACATGGTATGCATGGACAGCAAATTCATCTTCTTTATTCTAACCGAATACCGGCAGTAAGCAAAAAAGGCCTATCCATTCCAATAGCACTAGCTGGGACAGGTGAATATCCTAGTCCCATTTATATTATATAGGACCCAATATGGCTACTGACAACACGTTCGAATACAAACCTGACTTTGTAATAGGCCACACCAAAAAAAATAAGTTGGTCTACATACTACAGATCACCCTCTCCATATTCTCGGTTATACTTATTTTTCTTTGAAAAAAATCTAGAATTTTGTGCTAAGAGACTAAAAATAAATAAAAATGTCCACCCTTAACAAATGTAAATCCACCAGGCCTCTGGACAAGGAACAAACATTTTTAAAGGGTGGTCTCCTCCGTCTAGGCTAGCGCTAGTACATATTTTCGGTTAGCCAATCTGGCGAATTTGTATCATATTTGATTTGCCAGATTTAAAATCAATTAGCCAGATATTCAAATGGTCAAATGCAGATATGAATTCTTCTCAAAGTTGAGTTTGGTTTTATCATACAAGGGAAGATTCAATTCCACTTCTTAACCCTTGCAGTTGTTGGTAGGTCTCCAATTGCCTGGAAGTAGCTATGTGAATTGAAACCCTTAGGTTCCTACAGCATTTTGATGGAGATCCGCAGAGTGCAACACTTTTTGAATTAACTTGTGACATGATTAGCAAAAAATACTTCATTTTTTTGGGTGGATTCCGGGAGTTGTAAAATTAAAAGTCCATGATTTTGAAAATGGTGTTTGAAAAGACATAATCAGAAGAGCAAAGTGTTTGGTCCTAAAGAGATATGAGCAATACTATGTAAAGAAAATGTTGAAATTTTATTTTTTTTTATGAAAAAAATTCAAAAATATATCAGATACATTCTCTATGAAGAGTGATGCATACGGCTGTTTTGGGCATGTTATGGGCTTTCCAATGGTATGCTACACTCCATACATCATATTCCCAGTTGTCATTCTGGAAGGAGGATTAGCCAGTCTGGCGAATCCAATTGGAAAAGGGTAAGCCAGATTGCTATTTGATTCGCCACTGGCGATCTGGCAAGTGGCTAGCACGAGCCTAGCCTCCATATATGTATATATGGATCCATTACAGATTTCTGTGTTGGTTACCGAACTGGTGTGAATTGCATTTGTTCTTTATTGTATTTCTTTCTGCACCTGCTAAATATTACTTAGAACCAGTTGTGACGTACCTCAAAGAAAAAAAAAAGAAAGGGGAAAAGATTTTCTTTGGTTCGAGGTTTAATATGATAATGTTTTACTACTAGATAGTAAACTACCGTAATGTCCCGCGTATAAGACGCGTCTTATACGCGAGGTTTTAGTTCTCCCTGGATCCGCAAGGGGGACACCAAGAGCTTTATTTTGATATATTACACTCCCCCTAAGTCATATTATGACATAGATGGCTCCAGTGGTGTCTGGGAGCCAGAGCTACACATAGCTTTTTAAATTTTGAAAATTCATTCAGTAGAAGCAAAGTTATGAATATTTCATTCTTTTGGGCATAATCCAAAACTCTAGGTGCGTCTTATACGCGCACTGCGTCTTATACGCGGGAGATTACGGTAGGTACTAGAGCTATGGCAGCTAGATACAGCTCTCTGTCTCTCTCCTGCCTTGGGTAAATGTACAGGATATAAGACTGTTAAAGTGCTGCACAGGTAGCATCTTACACACCTGTATCAGTTCCGAGGCTGTTTCCCAGAAACTACCAAAGCAGTTACCTTCAAGGCAGTTTATACATTGGGAGAATATCCTAGGGCAGAGTTGAGGTGTTCTTTATGTTTAAGCTACAACTTATAGATGCGGTTCAGATTTTTCTCCTTTCTCAAATCCTATAAAAACCAATGTATAGCTGGCAGTCCCTGCCATAAAACCAATGCGTATAAGTTGCAGGTTATAGACATTTTCAGGAACTACGTCTTCAGCTTACTATGTGTCATTGGCTACATTTTTTCAGGCCAGGCCCTTACCCTCCCTTCTGTAGGTTACTAGGTACACCCAACTCTAATCCCCCCCCCCCTGTATTTTACAACCATGTCCCAAAACTTCTGCCCCAATCAATAATCCTGTGTCCCAATGGCTCAATGGAAAGCTTTGGACCCAGCCCATGGCTGGGTTACCTCTTAGACTAAACAGGTCATTTTGGCAGCTATAAATGAAGGACAAAATTGTCTTTTAATTCTATAAGCTTTGGAGACGCGATGATAAGTCTCTGCTCTTCGAGCATCATAGCATCCTGGCCCTAGAACACTACTAAGTCACAAGATATTACCTGTATTCATTGGTAGTGCGCGCGACATTTCAATGAGCACTCAACCACCCTGGCTTCTTTAGTTCCTTCATTTATTTCACGTGAATAGCAATAGTCCATAGAGATAGCATTGAAGGGTCATACGCCACACCCCCAGAGGCATGACATGTCTAGATCCACACTGCTGGTCAAATTTTCGCTGCACACGCGCAGAATTTCACCAGCCCCCCCCCCCCCCCCCCCCTGTAAAATGACCACTCCCTAAGAACAGATTGGAGATGTCTACCCAGGACATGGTAGGTCATCTCCAGGTCCCAGGTATCCTCCAGGTGGATCGGAGATGACTCTAGAAAGTCATCTCCAGTGTACAGGTAACCATAGAACAGACTGGAGATGACAATCCAGGAAATGGAAAGTCATCTCCAGGTCCCAGGTTTCCTCCAGGTGGATCGGAGATGACTCAAGAAAGTCATCTCCGGTCACAGGTGTATACTACAGGTAACCAGGGACAGGTAACCAATAAAGCATGCCCAACCCCAACTACCCCAAGTGAACTACTGCCCCCTGCCCCTCAACCCATCCCCCCCCTCCCCTCCCCTCCCCTCCCTCATACTATACAGCGACTACACAACGGTAGGGCGAGGACTCTCGGCGATCTTCGACTGAAATCCGGTCATATTCCTACCTGTGGTGGTAGATGGTAGAGGAAACGCCGCGTACATGTACTATGTCAGGCCTAAAAATAGGTTTGATTGACCTTTTTTTTGGGGGGGGGGGCGGGGCTTATGGAGACAAATAGTTAAGGATCCCAAGCATCTGACTCGCATCCAAGGGTACAGAAATTTCTTGGCAATGAAAAATGTTCCTACCTAGCCTAATTCTCTTCGAGAACTATTGCCTTTGGGTCTTCTGCCTGAATTTTACCCTTGGTATGGCTGACTGCTATTAAAGATCTTGTTGCCATTCTCGTTTCTACTTGGGACTTTTTATATCCAGCAGTGATTTAGCATTTAAAGTCAAATCTAGGGCATGAGCTCTATACGAGTATGTCAACCTGTTGAAATGCTCGAGAGCAAATCGCCAGCACTGTCTTAGAGAATAAATACATCAGCCTTGTAGAGTTTACATGCTGCATGGCTGGGGGCATGGTAAGTAGACTCACTGAGGCATCTGCTGCATGACTGGGGGCATGGTAAGTAGACTCACTGAGGCATCTGCTGCATGGCTGGGGACATGGTAAGTAGACTCACTGAGGCATCTGCTGCATGACTGGGGGCATGGTAAGTAGACTCACTGAGACATCGTACCACAGTTACATGCTGCATGACTGGGGGCATGGTAAGTAGACTCATTGAGGCACCTGCTGCATGACTGGGGGCATGGTAAGTAGACTCACTGAGGCATCTGCTGCATGACTGGGGGCATGGTAAGTAGACTCACTGAGACATCGTACCACAGTTTACTTGCTGCATGACTGGGGGCATGGTAAGTAGACTCACTGAGACATCGTACCACAGTTTACTTGCTGCATGACTGGGGGCATGGTAAGTAGACTCACTGAGGCATCTGCTGCATGACTGGGGGCATGGTAAGTAGACTCACTGAGACATCTGACCACAGTTTACTTGCTGCATGACTGGGGGCATGGTAAGTAGACTCATTGAGACACCTGCTGCATGGCTGGGGGCATGTTAAGTAGACTCACTGAGGCATCTGCTGCATGACTGGGGGCATGGTAAGTAGACTCACTGAGGCATCTGCTGCATGACTGGGGGCATGGTAAGTAGACTCACTGAGGCATCTGCTGCATGGCTGGGGGCATGTTAAGTAGACTCACTGAGGCATCTGCTGCATGGCTGGGGGCATGGTAAGTAGACTCACTGAGACATCTGCTGCATGACTGGGGGCATGGTAAGTAGACTCACTGAGGCATCTGCTGCATAACTGGGGGCATGGTAAGTAGACTCACTGAGGCATCTGCTGCATGGCTGGGGGCATGGTAAGTAGACTCACTGAGGCATCTGCTGCATGACTGGGGGCATGGTAAGTAGACTCATTGAGGCATCTGACCACAGTTTACATGCTGCATGACTGGGGGCATGGTAAGTAGACTCACTGAGGCATCTGCTGCATAACTGGGGGCATGGTAAGTAGACTCACTGAGGCATCTGCTGCATGGCTGGGGGCATGGTAAGTAGACTCACTGAGGCATCTGCTGCATGGCTGGGGGCATGGTAAGTAGACTCATTGAGGCATCTGACCACAGTTTACATGCTGCATGACTGGGGGCATGGTAAGTAGACTCACTGAGGCATCTGCTGCATGGCTGGGGGCATGTTAAGTAGACTCATTGAGACATCTGCTGCATAACTCGGGGCATGGTAAGTAAACTCACTGAGGCATCTGCTACATGGCTGGGGGCATGGTAAGTAGACTCACTGAGACATCGTACCACAGTTTACTTGCTGCATGACTTGGGGCGTAGTAAGTAGACTCACTGAGACATCTGACCACAGTTTACATGCTGCATGACTGGGGGCATGGTAAGTAGACTCACTGAGACATCTGACCACAGTTTACATGCTGCATGACTGGGGGCATGGTAAGTAGACTCACTGAGACATCTGACCACAGTTTACATGCTGCATGACTGGGGGCATGGTAAGTAGACTCACTGAGACATCGTACCACAGTTTACTTGCTGCATGACTTGGGGCATAGTAAGTAGACTCACTGAGACATCTGACCACAGTTTACATGCTGCATGACTGGGGGCATGGTAAGTAGACTCACTGAGACATCTGACCACAGTTTACATGCTGCATGACTGGGGGCATGGTAAGTAGACTCACTGAGACATCTGACCACAGTTTACATGCTGCATGACTGGGGGCATGGTAAGTAGACTCACTGAGACATCTGACCACAGTTTACTTGCTGCATGACTGGGGGCATGGTAAGTAGACTCACTGAGGCATCTGACCACAGTTTACATGCTGCATGGCTGGGGGCATGGTAAGAAGACTCTCTGAGGCATCTGATCAGAAAACAAATGGTCGTAAAAACCCTGGCGTAAAAACCCAAAGTTGAGCCACAGAATCCATACATGCATATTGTACCACTTTCACTTCACCCCTTTCTACAAGCCTGACCCAGTTAGGACGTGAGGTGACCCAGATACAGGGTCCTGGGTGAGAGAAGCAGGGGATAGACCAGGAAGTCACCAGACCAAAACCAAAAAGGTCTCCACAAATCGACATAATACATGTATATATTGCACATATTCCCATTTAAATTGTATATCTGCGGTTAACAACGATATACTGTTCATAAACACCCTATACTGCATAGAAGGAAAGTGCTTATTATATCAGCAGGCTACCCTAGACCAGGTTAAAAGGGTACTTATCACATCTTTCCTGCCATCTTTTTCATATGCCCCTTTACATACATATGCATGTATTGTTATACAGAACCATCTACATGAATCATACAGATGCCGCTTCTTGCTATGGTTATGACCTTAGCTGTAGAAATGGTGTAAATTTATAATAAGTACTCACTCACCTCCTATCAGCAAAAACAGTCTGAACCAAGGCAATTATTACAAGACATGGAAATGTCAATACAATGTGTGTACGGGGAGGCGTGTTATTTAGTTATAAAGGTAGCCTTGGGTGGCAACAGAGTGGATCGGATATACCTTTTTAATATCCATAGTTAACCCTTTAAATGCCGCTGATGCATGAGTGCATCATGCCCATTGGTCGTCATGATGCACCAATGAAGTGCTGGAACACCATGTTGACCCTCCGGGGTTGACACATATACTCCTGGATGGTCGGCATGATGCTCCAATGAAGTGCTGGCGAGCAGTATTGTCAGCACTTCATTGGTGCATCATAACAACCAATGGGCATGATGCACTCCTGCATCAGCGGCCCTTAAAGAGTTAATGGAGACAAGGTGTGTCTTATAATACGGTCTTGGCTAAAAACGCTGAACTATATGTTATAGCAAAAATGGGGAAACCCATGATACCAGTACATGTACTTATTGTTATTCGCCATCCTGTTACTGTAATCTCCCGCCTTTAAGATGTTTCTTCTACTCCAAACAAAAGCCAGGTGCGTCTTAAAGGTTTTCCTAAGAATGGGGTGCGTCTTATAGGCGGGGTACTTTTACGGTAGAATAGTACTAAACTTGCAAACATTTGTCCAGAGAGGTGTGTCTGTTATACACAAGCCAGCCTTCCCTGAGTAAGGGGCGCAACTTCTATGCGCACCGCATTTTATACGCGAGAGATTACGGTACTTTGTGTCTGGAGTACTGGAGTAAGTACAGGCAGAAAGCATGACGGTGTGTGCAGGTGTTCAGGTTGAGTACAGATGGGCAGGAGGCCAACCTGTGATACCTACACACAATATTCCCCCACCCCTCCCACCCACCCAGCACTGACTGACGTACAACACACTGCCTTACTTCCACACAAACTGGGCCAAATCCACATCTTTAGCTGTCTGCCTTTCTATTTCTAGCCGTTACAGGGCAACTGGTAAACGTGCATGATATACATGTATACCAGAATGCCCTACGTATATGCTGCACATTGAAGAAGCAAGTAGCTGAAGATTTTCTGGAGCTTTCATTGGAGGGTCCATTTGATTGATGATTTTAAAGTGTATTCTTTTCGACATATATTAAAGGTATACATAGGCATATAAGCCACACGTGGATTTTTGAACATTTTGATTGTACTTCTTTTAGAGGAAAATTTGTGGAAATTTTGCTAAATCAAAATTATAACCACTTCTTAAAAAGAATATATATTCATTGCTAATCCTTGTGCCCTGAATTCAACGAGATCATAATAGGGGTAGCATTTGCCACACATTGAGGACTTTATATGTGCACCACACTGGTCACTTAAAGTAAGGGCTGACCCCGCTCCCCACATCCATACATAAACAAGTTACACCTCTTCCATAGGTCATGCGGCCAGCAGGGGACGGCCAGGTATTAAGATTACCATAAATTTCCATGGGACCATAAAGCTTATGGTTGATAGGATCAGCCTAAACAAGGGGTATGGCTTATAGGCGGGTATTTGAAGCTATATAACACAATGTTGCCGAAAACCTTTTCACTACACAGGCCAAGGTGGCCTGCGTCTTGGCATCTCATGCAGGCCATTTCCCTCTGACGCAGGCCATATGATATAGATATTTTAAGCTATCTTTATAAATTTCATTATAACTTGTTTTATACTGTGCAAAAACTTGAAAGAAATTGAAAAATAGTTAATATTATTTTTTTTTTTTCAAATGTGTCCCTTTCTTTGCTTCTAATTGGCCGATTTGAAAAATTCTTTCACCATTAGAAATCTGAGATCATGGCAGCCATTAGGATTCTACGCCGGCAAAACCCGGCGTCATTTCGGCAACACTGATAACAGTATTAAAACATAAATTTTCAAGCTGCACCTGCGGCTTATAATTTCTACTAAAGTTGGGGTGTGGCTTAAACAAGGGTGTGGTTTATATGCAGGAAACTATGGTATATTTGAATAGTGCCAAGTTACGGTTCGTCTGTCCCAGTACTCAGTATGCAGACACTACTTAGGCTCTCAACGCCCTGTTAAATCTTTATAAAGCTAGCCAAGTTAAGTAACAGGGCTCGACAAATCCCTGTGCCCAATGCCCGAGACCCAAAAAAAAATTCACTGGGCACAGAAAAAAATTCAAGTTGTGCCCAATGGGCACAGCTGTCCAAATGGTATTATCCTTTGTTAATTGACTTGGTTTATGCTTATTCCACTGTACTGCAACACAATTCCCGAGTGCCCTGAGTAAGCAGATAACAGATACTGATACCATGTGACGTCAATACGCGTATTACACTTAGTAGAACAATTATGGTAAAAGCTAACCTAAGGTGTGTGCATGTGTTCAGGTTGAGTACAGATTGGCAGGAGGCCAACCTGTGATACCTACACACAATACAAACAAACAAGGGGTGACGACATTTCATGTACTGTATGTATTTTTCAGCCTGTTACCTGAACCACATCATTTTTTTCTTCTAATAGGGAACTTTCCCAGAAACTGAAATTCTTTTCACTTGGAGTTTAATGGCGATATATTCTTTCAATCTGAACTACCCCGGTAACTGATATTGGATGATTTGAATGGCAGATCAGCTGCGTGGATGTGTCACCAGCCCTAGACACCCTACCAATCGAGTCACGGTGAACATACCATGTTTTAAAATGACCAGTCAGTCGATCGAGTCACCCGTTTGCGGTACGTTTCTGTCGTCATAATGTTTGAATGGAGCCCTGAGGCCACCCTTAAAAATATGTTTGTTTCCTGTCCAGAGGCCTGGTGGATTTTTTTTGTGAGAATGGGAAAAAATTTGTCCGGAGTTCTGAAAAGAGTTTTTTTTACGTCCATCAGCATAAGAATCTAGGCTTCCAATCACTAAATCTTACAATGTGATGGCAAATGCATGCCGTCCTGCTTACGATGTTCATGACAAATAAAAAAATTTCCCTCCCTCATGGGTCTGAAAAATTCCACCCTCTGGAGATGAAACGTACATATTTTTGAGGGTGGCCTGACTCAACAGAGCTGCCAATGCAGTGCCTGAGGTACTCTCCCGCTCTGTGTTATTGAATGCGGCAAACCATTTATTAAAGGACTGCTGGCGCTAATGCTAGAGTGCATTATACCCAATGGTGCATTATGTCGACCCTGGGATTCACTTCATAAGGTTGGCATGATACACGAATGCATCCCTGGCGAGTTAAGCACTAGAATTGCATTCATGCATCATGACAACCGATAGGCCTGATGTTTTAATGCACTATCGGCCTTTAAAGGAATAATGGGTACCATAATCTCCCGTGTATAAGGCGTGTCTTATATACCAAACAAAATGCTGCTGGGTCCTATATGCGGGAAGTAAATTCCCTTGAGTTTGGGGTGCGTCTTATCCATGGGGTATTTTTACTATAGAAATGTACTAATCTTTCAAAATTCAGCCTGAAGAGGTGCATCTTATACGCGAAACAGCCATTGGCAAGTTAGGGGTGCGTCTTATACGTGCACTGCGTCTTATACACACATGGTTATTACGGTAATAACCATGTGCTCTCTATTTGTGTGCATGCACTGTTGGGTATGACATAGCGGAAGTTCTAGAAGTGAGTGATACATGTATATCTGTACAACTGTCAGGTGATGTGTGAGGGACCCTGTACACTACCCCTACCAGAGAATGTCAGTTGGGTGTTGGTCTATTGGGTGTTGGTCTAACCTCTTAAAATTTTAGGGCTCTTGAACACTTCACAGGTGGAAGGATTTCTCAACACACAAAATCTGTACTAAAATCTAAATTTGAGAGGCCTATGAACCTCTGAATATATGAACCTCTGAGGGTCTGACATCTCTACCCTTCACACAACTTGGTACATTAATGTATGGGGGTCAGCTCTCAGAGATGCAAGTTCGATATTTTGCAAAACTGACAATTATTTTGGGCCACTCAGGGTTCTCCACAGAATGTAAAATCACAGCTGGTGTAAAATTTCATTTGTTAACGTCCTAAGCCTTATGGTAGGCTAAATTTGGTTGTTTAGTCTCATTCATGACAGTGTGGGGATTACAGATGGGAATTTAACAAAGGAATTGAAAGTATTTTCATAAATATGGCCATAACTTCTGTTCTAATTGGCTGATTTGCAAAATTAAAAAACCTATAGTAAGCTAAAATGACACCGGCGGTGATTCTGAGATGAAATCACACCAGCGGAGGTAAAAATCCCACCGGCGTCATTATAGTTTTAGGAGAACCCTGCCACTTCAAAAGGGGGGTTATATGCTAATCAGAGTGACAAATACCCTCAAACTAATCACTTCGGGGTTGGGTGTATCTTTAAGAAATATCAGAATTATGAAATATTCATTTAATTTTTTGTTATTATTTCTGTAGTAAAATATAACATTTGAACCTCTGATAAAATCTAAAACTCTGTCATCTCTGCGGTCAGCTGTAATGATGCTGCATATTAATGATTTTTTTTTATCATATTGCTACCCAACTACTTATCGTTAATCATATGATAGTAATTATTGTTTTCATAAATAAAAATTCTGACTCTAAAGAGGAAGGCAACATTTTTTAACATAACCCTGCAAAACCCACAAGATAAAGTACTCACCACCTGCACCGTCTTGTTCCAGACCTTGGGCAGGTGAAAATGGTAGCATATCTATATATTATAGGGTAGCCCTAAAACCTTACGTAAGCGGTGGCTTATAAACAATTACATAGCTAATAGGATCATTCTGAACTCTGGGTGTGGATTATATTATTTATATGAGGGGTTTTACTACACTATAGTATCCAGAGTATATATGGCGTATATATCAGTGAAAGTTCCAATTTTGTCTGTGCATATTATTGTACATGTGCTACATTATTGTTCAACAGGATGACATTTCGTGGTAGAAACCGTGAAACTAGTTGCAATAAAAAAAAACCTCAAAACCCAAAATCAAAAACAATATGTATTTTTTTTTTTAATGAAATGCAATCATTTCAGTCTCCAGCTGCGGCTTATAGCATTTCGCTAAAGTCTTATAGATGTATGTGGCTTATACACGGGATTTCACAGTGACATATGTACACATATCGGAAATTACTACCAGTGTAGCCTTTTATAGTATAATTAATATATAGGGTGAATACTCCATTCTGACAATAGCCTTAGACTTTAAGGTAGGTACTTACCTAGTTTTTCAAAACTATATACTATGTATTCTATTTGTATACCATTGGATAGATCACAAGAAAACAAGTGGATTTGCTTTTTGAATGAAGTCTCTATCTTAATTTAAAGTGACATTATGCCCGTCCAAAGACCACAAAATGACCCTAATATTCTGCCAAAATAACCCATACTTAAGAGTTTAATTAGGATTCAAATTTTGTGATCATGCTGACTTTGGTCAGAAATGCCTGGAACACTTAAATCACTGTTTCTCAGAAGGTATTGACACTAGGAACTTGAAATAAAAAGTAGAGGAAAGTCCCTTAAGGGGTGGTTCTGATGACCTATGGCCTGACCTTGATCAAGGTCACGTTCAATTTAAGGTCAAAGGTCAAATTTATTAATTTTTTTGTAAATAGGTTAACATTTGTTGAGATTTAGCAAGATGAATGATTTAATCAATGATTAGTTGACCTTTTTCAATATTTGACCCAGAAGGTCAAGTTGACCTATTGAAGGTCAAGGTCAAAGGGACATTTTGTGTCCTTCCTTCCATATTTAAAGGAGCTCTGAATCGGCTACGTCCGCCACAGTGCTAACGTCGGCGGACGTAGTTCCTCGATTCAGAGCGCCTTTAAGGGAGTCTACTGATGTCCTCTCAGTCAGATAGGTCTTGGCCTAGGCCCGGGCTAGGGAAATGTCCACCTGACTAGAATGATCTCACCCAGTCCCAAGGAGGAATCCTCTGACTGGACCCCTCCCCCACTCTGTCACTGATGTTCAAACATCAAAGGAAAGCCCTCCTAGTCAGTCAGAGAGAAGTCCTGGTAGTCAGTCCTACAGTAGAGGCCACCTCCAGGTGGTCCCTCCAGTGGTGGGCCTACAGGTGTGGTGCAGTTGGGGAGGTGTTAGAGCTAATCTCTCACTCCCCCTCACAGAGCTAATAGGTCATGATTTTGTAGTTGCTTAGAAAACATAGTGCTGCCTATTAGAAAAAAAGAAAACTAGACATTTTCTAAATCTTATTTAACCAGGGAATATGTGAGTACCATTTTTAAATATGTGAGATGCATATTTCACACAATAAAAAGCTTCTGAAGTTAAGTTTCAACTTCACCTGGGGGAAACATATTTTTTTACTTCCCAAACTATTGAACAAGTACATGCATATTAAAGCCCTCTTCAAGGCCGTTAAAATGATACCCTAATTGTCCAGATCCACCAGTAAACAGCTTCAGAATCAATAAGTTAAGATGGGTCACCCTGAAGATCCCCCACTTTTGCTTTATCACACTGTGGGCGTCCGCGCACGGCAGAGCCGCCCACGGGAGTTATGTCAGTGCCTATTTAAGGGGAACCTCACGCAGCCTACTGACTTGACTTGTTCAATCTCCTTCATTCAGTGTCACCTTAGAGTTATGTGTGGACTCTTGGACTAGGGCCTAAATTTGATTCAATGTTAAACATAATAATATTTCTTTTCAAATTCAATGCATATCATATATTATAATTTATACTTGGACACAACTTCTATTGAAATTGGTCAACTGACCTTATATTGTGACGACCTCGTAAATCCCCGAATGGTAATCAAGCTAGACAGGGTGGACAACCATGTGTTGACAATGCAGTGTCAGTGACATCGTGACAGTGAGAATCTTTGACCCTGTCAAGTAGGTAAGACACCGATCAGCTGAGTGTGGACTGTAGACTGTAGTACCACAGCTGTCACTGTGGCTGACAGGCGTCTGTGACCTAGATACAACAGTGGTCTTCGGAGGGTGCACTGACACCTCACTGACCTTATAGTAAGGGCTAGCCCCCTATCGCAGTGGCGGCCTGTCCATCCCTTCCACCCGGTGCAATAACAGCACCATGATGATAAGTGTGGACTCTCTTTGTGTGTATTGACACTGGTATTGACAGTGGCTTCCCCGGCTATTATAATGAGACCACCATTCCCTCAGCAGGGGCCTTGGATTTATTTTTGAATAAGCTTCATATTAAATACCAATTTGAAAAGCTATACAATAGGCATAGGCTAATAATAATACCCTGCTCTTCCTGTCATTTCCCAATCATGTGAAGCAAAGAGGACCCGAGGGTCCGAGAACTCAGTGGAATGCGTCTTCGTTGCGACACAGCAGGCCTTCTGACGGCCATATTTCTTACGGAATTGAAATATTACAATCATCTACAGGGCAATAAGGCGTGTGTAAATGTATGTTTATGGATAATCTCAGGCTTCCGGGTCGATTTGTCATCGCATTCATCGGGGAAAGTTCACGGAATCAGTGTACATTTTGGCGTATAGAAGCGACCTTGACCTTGTCAAAAGTTGGCAGCTAAACTACTGTTGCGATTGACAAAAACATTTATTGGGCCTTTGTCCTAGCCTGTTAGAAAGCCATGGGCGTTGAAACCGTACGGAATCAACTATTAAGGATGTAAATGATAAACACTGCAAATAAAAAGGCCGTAACCTCTCGTTAAGTACCCTAAAAACCGACGCAAAATGCAGTCGTCATTTCTTGGTCGGGACCAAATAACCCATAGAAGAAGAGTGAGCGATAATACAACGAAAATGCCGATTCGCAGCAAAATAGAAACGGTCATATCTCGATAATGAACTGCCTACCGAGGCAAAACGGCATTGAATAATGAAAGTGCATTACCTTAGATTCCTCTACATCGAATATCCAGCGTATAATGTTCCCAAATCATTGGAATAAGGGTCATTCAAGTAGCCCTGTTCCGATATTCAGCGCGCTGCAAGCTTAATCCAATTACTAACTGGCCCGACCTCTCGCGGGCAGCCGTGACACTAAAGTTTGGCCTGATTTCGGGCATGCGCGCTCTCCTAGCAGAGACGCCGGACAGACGCCCAGCGTTATGGTAAATGTGCTGGGAGAAGGGCGCCATGCGCGCACTGAAAGTAAACATTGGGCGGATAATGCCAATGGCAATGGTGGGAGGGAGGAGGCTTGATCCCTCTCCCTCCTCCCACACCTCGCCTGCCCGCCCCCAGCAGCAGGCTGCCTAAGGCTGCCGGGCAGGAGGCAGAAGCGTAGGCGGCAGTGCCTGTGGAGGTGCTGTGTCATCGAACAAAGAACAGGATAGGGACGTAGGCAGGTATAGGCTGGCCTAGTAATACAAGGGCTAGGCCTAGGGGCAAATGTTATATTTGAGATGTGTGATGGATGTTCTCCCCGTATATTATCCCTTGATTTTATCACTACCAGAACAAATCAGAACAGGATTTGTTTCAATTTTTATCACTTTCTCATCCCCAGTCCCCCTACACTCAGTATGTGGTCAATTCTCTCGAAAATGGAGCACAAAGCCACAATATCGTTATGCCACACACACTTAATGAGGGGGCAAATGCATACTTTTGCATTACTACTAGCATTGCCTTGCCTCGGGTATATACTTTTACATGTGTACCATCGGTATCTATGCCAATATAGGGCCCAGGGTGAAATATGTGTATTTTGAATGTTTTAATGCACGGAAAAAAAAAATGATAAAAATTCTTGTGATTTCATGTGTAAGGTGAATTTAAAGGGGCCCTGGCACAGCGAATGCATGCCCGCATTAAAAGGTCACGTGACAGATCATCGCAAAAATTTCCGCTGGGTCCCGCGGATTTGTGCACGATGATTTGGTAGGTACCCATGTTAAAATTCGCCATGCCAGGGCCCCTTTAAAGAAGAGAGTAAAAAATATTGTATGGATGATTGTAGAATCATGAAAGGAAAATTTTGATGACTTCAAAATTATTTTTCAATATATTTATGGGGGGTTTGAAAGGAAATATTTAGTTGTGTAACTTTTGCATCACCGTACGTAGGTACATTGTATTAGATATGACAGCAGGGAGAATACTCATTTGGGATAGATAAATATCTCAATTTGTAAGGTCTAGTAGGAGGAACATAGGGTCAAAGAGAGAATCTTCCAGCATATGCATGTGAATGATTTGGGGCTTTGTACAAATGACGTCATGCATTTTTAGACCATTTTTGACCCCCCTCCCACCCTTGTCATGTTTCGTCATACAACACTTGACGCCCCCCCCCCCTCAGCATGACATATCATGCAGAGAGATACCCCCCCCCCCTCAAAGTGCATGAGTAGTGAAGGCCTATAGGCTATAAACAAATTAAAATGGTCCAAAGGGACATATAGTGGGTGTGAATTGGCAATAAAGGATAAGATACATGCAAAGTGAAAAAAGAACTAGCACTGATCAACAAATGAACAGAGAAACATGCCAAACACTGTCAGCTTATATAATGTATGGGTCCCTATATGCAGGATGTACCATTTCCATGCCTTATAGTTATACACGGAGTACTATGGTAGTGATCATACACAAGTATTTCCTGTCACAAAAGGGCTTAAAAACTGTCTAGATCAATAGTCCAATACAGTTAATAATCTGCCTTCTTTGCAGCGAAAGTTGTACACTTGTCAGCGAAGAGAAAATCGAGAACAGTTATTATTAAGGATCATATGGTTCAAGAGCTTGAATGTATTGATATATTGAATGTATTGATTTAATCTGTAACTTGAACCATATACAAGTTTAGGCCTACTAGAAATAGGTTTCAGGCAGAAGACTCTGAATTTAGTGAGTGGCCTAATAGAAAAAAAAAAAATTTAGAAAGCATCACAAATTCTCAGGAGACCATCGATTGCAATCATAGTTCCAATTTATGATCTTACAAAGCAATCAAGTCACCTCAGCATTTTACTGTAGAATCTGCAAATAAGGTCAGTCCGTTAGAGTTCCATTCAGACAAAGATGTGGAGAGTAAGTCTGGGGGGAGGTCCCCTTTACATCTCCCCAAGCATCCCCTCAGTTAAAATAGCAACAGGGTGGTGGAGAGCTTCAGGGGAGTGTTTGTTATTAAGGGAGTGGTCATCATTTATCAACAGGGGGGGGGTGGTGGGTTTTCGCGCGGACGCGCGAAAATTTTTTACGCCCCCCCCTCAACAGCAGTAAAAAAATTTTGTGCCCCCCCCGCGCCTCCGGCGCGGAGAGTTTTCGCGCCCCCTCTTTGATCTATAGTAGCGCGCGGGCTTTTTTGCTAAAAAGAGGGTAAATTTTTTTAGCCCCCCCCTCAAGAGGGGTCAAAATTTTTTTAGCCCCCCCCTCGAGAGGGGTCAGAATTTTTTACGCCCCCCCCTCAAACCCACCACCCCCCCCTGTTGATAATAAATGACCACTCCCTTATCAACAGTGGGACTCCAGGAGGGGGTGGATTGGGGGAGGAGCAAAATAATTTTGACACCTCAAGGGCAGGGGGGGGGGATATCACATCTTTTCAAAAAGAAGCCTGTGGATTACTATATATGCTGCCCTGAGGCAACAGCAGCAGTTCAGGGGTATTTTAGATGCATCATTTGAGATCCTGAGGGCAGCAGTGGCCCTTTTCAAAAAGGGTTAATTAAATTGGTATAGGGGAGTGATCATTTTTTAACAACAGGGGGGCTGGTGGGTTTGAGGGGGGGTCAGAATTTTTTCAACCCCTTGAACAGGGGGGTCAAATACCTCTGATTGGGGGGTCAAAATAATTTCACCTGTTTTCAGTGAAAAACCCCGCGCGTTACTATAGGCTTAAAGGGGACATTCGCGCGCAATTTTTGTCCCATATGAGGGGGGGGTCGAAAATTTTTTCACGCGTCCACGTGCACACCCACCAGCCCCCCCTATTGTTAAAAAATGATCACTCCCTAGGTAGGATAGAATAGTAGTGCCCCCTTATAGTGGCCTGGACATCACCTTTATTATACACTGACATTGATGGCAGTGACACACATTGAGTGAGATGTCTGAGGAATGCATGCATGTAGGGCCTATAGGTAATGAATTTATGTCAGATGAATGCATTAAACTTCCCTACCTTTACAAATCTTTTTACAAAAGTTTTTGTTCTTGCCAAAACCAAAGCATATTGTGATTTCTTGATGATATGATGTCATACAGCCCATGACCCCCCCTCCCTCCCTTGTCATGCTTGGTCATGGCAAGTGGGACCCCCCCTCCCCCCTCCTGCATGACGTCAATTGTACACAGCCCCTTTTTTAGCACTGATAAGCATGTAGCACAGGTGGCGTGGACAGCGTGTAACATGTAAACAGGGTGTAAAACTGCTAATTTGAACATGATGATATGGGAGCTTAACGGTGTGGTGGGATAATGTCAGTAATAAGTGAGCCGGGAAGCAGGTGGTTAAACCCATCAAAAGTAAAAAGTAAAAGTAAAAAAAGTAAAACAAATTACATAGTTTAAGGTTGTATACTGTGTGGAAAATTACTAAAAGATGTCAAGGTTGTATTCTATTATGTATCCTGTGTAAAATTCTGTCATGTGTATACATACTGTGTGAAAAAAAAAAAAACTAGGTGCAAAAACAAAAAGAAAAGTGATTGTGTTAAACAGTTCAGATTTTTTTCTTTTGCATCAACTTCACCAGACAAAGGGCTTTTTCGCTTATCTGGTCTTTGGTAGTAATTTAGCTAAGCAGACACCATAATGTCTAACCCTCCTGTTGAATTTTATATGCGACCTCATTTACAGTCGAGCACAGCATACGGTAAACCTTTCGCAATTACTCCAGGCGATAATATAAGTAGTGTGTTATGCGGATGTGAAGAAAACTTTTTCTGGGAAGCAATTCCTGTAGACAACATTCAATATTTTAGAGGAGCTGAACCAGACACTGTTGACCACTGTTTATCTAGTGTTAATATGTACACGTTCTTTAATGAGGCTTTTTGGGATGATTTTACCGTTTAAATTGACTACTGTAAACGTAACAACATTACATTACAGACAAAGGATTGGTGTATTGGAGTATATCAATTACACACTAAAGAGGCATGTCCATGACATTATACTAGGTACACACTAAGCAGCGTGCAAAATTTTGCAGCATACCTTCAGAAACTAGAAATTTACCCCAAAGTGGGTGTATTATGTCATTGTAAAAGTGCTCTAAACATTGGCAAAATATGTGAAACCATATGTTTAACCTGTCTATAAAGCACCTTGGAACTTTCAGCTTTAAACTTGGTTGAGGTAAAAAGTCATTTTTCATTCAAGCTAAATTTCAAGGAAGGCTACCTTTCAGGACTTTTAGCTTCGGTGAAAAACAACTCCGACTACTTTCTGGCTCAGGCATTGTTTGAACCTGCTAATGCAAACATAGAAAGAATCGGTAGCATGTGTTATTTTAATACCTGGAAAGAAAGCTTAAAGTCAATGCATTGGACAAGAGCTAAATCACTAACCACAAACAGCTCTTTTTTTCACATATGTACAAAACCTTCTAATGGTAAAAGTTCATTGGTATGTCAAGGTTGTCTGTAAATAAAAAAAAGTGAAAAAAAACTGTGTTGTATTGTGTTATTTACACATTTCATTTCTTGTGGTAACAGTTAAATTGCATCAATATGCATCAATATGGGATAAATAAGTTTATGTCATGTCCTAACCACAAGGAGACTCCACTAAACCCAGCTATAAGTAGTTCCAATAATATCCACTAGGTGTCAGGCGTAAAACATCACTAATTTTTTTTATCCACAAGGGAGCTCCACTAAACCCAGCTATGAGCAGTTCCAATAATATCCATCCCAGTCTGCACAGAACATTGCATCAACATTGACAGCCGGTTGATATTGTGTTGATCAACCTGGCTTCAACACTTTTTCAATGATTCTATTTTTAATGTTGTCAACCAGCACCATTTCAACATCCAATCAACAGTTGACACATCAATGTTGAAATATTGTTCTGAATTCAACTTTGATTCAACATTGATTTGTGAATGTTGAATCAACAATATCGATTTCAATGTTGATTCAACATTGACATGTCAACAAAGAATCCCCTAACAACTATCAACATTGTTTCAATGTTGACACAATGTTGAATCAACATAGAGATACAAATGTTGAATCAACGCTGATGGTTAGATGATGAATCACAGTTGAATTTGATTATGTTGTTTCAACTTTCAAATTCAACTTTATTTCAACTCTGAATCAACTGTTGATATGCAAATATTGTTTTAACATTGAATCAACGTTGATGTGCCTAGTGGGGCACTAGGTGTCGCCACTAGTTTTTAACCACAAGGGGTCTCCACTAAACCCAGCTATAAACTGTTCCAATAATATCCGTTAGGTGTTGTCATAACAACATAGTTTGTTTATTTTTAACGGTTGCCATGGCAACCACCTCTTAGCCAATCAGAGATCAAGAAACAAGGTCACATGTCCATATATGGACATGGGCGTGGTTTCCGGTCAAATTGGCTAAGGTCGAGGTCAAAAGGTCACTGCCAGTTCGTAAGTAGGTCAAACGGATTTCAGTAGCTGTAGTTATGTGCTGAGTTTACCCCTATATACTACTCATAGGATGCATCACCGTACATAGGTCCACTTCAAAACACATAGGAAATGTCATAGAATCTTCAATTTACGTGATTAGTGTTCCTATTCAGAAATCTGTATTGCCCAATAGCTTTTGGCAATAAGAATATTGGAATGATACAAGAAGTTCACGATTTTTCCCTTCCCAAGCAGTGTGCTCCATTTTCATTTCCATGTATCTTAAAAAGGGGTACCTTTTTCCAAAAGATGTCCATGTTTTCTTGAAAAAGGGATTGTTAATTTTGAATATACAAGCTGGATTGAAATAGCAAATTATGTTATGAAAATACAAATGTGACTGAGATGGCAAAAAATTATGTAATGAAAATCATGAAGCAATAAATGGTTATGATTTACATAACAAAAATAAAACAAAACAAAAAACCCTCACAAATGGAAGGATTTCCAACATATGAAACTGCACTAAAATCTACATGTGAGGAGCCTCTGAAAATAGATGAACCTCTGAAGGTCTGACATCTCTGTATAATTTAATACATACTTTCATCATATTCTGATAGCCTGTTGTAACAACCCACTTGGAAAAAAGTGTAGAGGTACACTTTACTAAACCATAGGAGTTGGGTACCGTCTGACGTGGCGGGTGAGTCGAGTCGTCGGACGTTCCTCAGGTTCCGGATAGGTGGCAGCACCGATCCGGGTCTGTGGGGACATCTGACGACGAACACCTGGGTCCGTATATAAAGCCCAGGGCTCAGCCGCTACGTCAGAGGCCCTTCTGGCCTCCACACTATGTAAACCACTGTCTTTTAATATTAGCTGCCTCTTTGATATCATTCGGCAGCCGTGAGTGTGCATTAAGTAATAAACCTAACCGTTGGCATACACTTGGAATACTGTCTTACTCTTTCTTTCCGAATCGTAAGACCCGAACCCCCCAGGTCCGTAAGGCCACAAACCCTTACACTGGTGCCGTGACCAGTTAATTCTGGTGTATAGCCCGGACGTTATAACGTCCGAACGGCTAGTACATGGGTTAGACACCCTTAGGGAAGCTAACCCAGCAGGGCAATCACTTGCCCAAGAGAATGGAAATGGAACGCTAATGCTCCAAGCCCATTCGGACTCACAAGATGCAGAATCAGCATCTTGGAGAGATCCCGGACCCCACTATAATGATAGTGAAGAGAATCTGCCAGACTCTGTACGACGCGAACAGTCCATACAGAGACATAGTAACTTAATAGGCCAGCATTCAATTGTTGACGAATTATGTGATTCGATGTTCGAAGTCGGTGGTAGTACTAACCCAGAACATCCGGCACCAATGCGAAAAAGGGTAACATTCGGGGAACTACCTTATAGGTTACCCAGGCCCGAATTACCAATATTAGATTATAGCGCTATAGATGGCGACTTAACCTATGCGGTACCGGAAGGTGAAGAATTAAAACGACCGGATGTCCTGTTGTTGAATGAAACTTATGTAACTTTGAACGAGAATTTAAATACCTTGGTCAAAGCTAAGGATGAAGTATTGCATGAAAAACTTCAAATGGAAGAGGACCTAACTGGCATGCGAAAGGAATTCGAAGCCAGAAGGAGCGAGTACATGAAAGAACTCGAGACTGAAGAACTAAAACTTCAATCTATGAGAGAATCATTCAATAAAGAATATGATAATAGGCACATTCGTATCCAAACATACATAGATACGAACGACCAACTAAACCTTGATAAGACAAAATTCGAATCCGAAATTCGCCATTATCAGGATGAGTTGGATAAATTGAAACTTCAGTGCAGTAAACAAGCTGAAGACAATGAAACCATCCGGGTAGGCATCATAGCTTACAACAAACAACTGGAGGAGGATAGACAGAAACTCACGAATGAGCTTCAGGAATTGCAGGCCACTGCAATAACTCTAGATAAATATGTAGAAGCAGCCCAGTTAACTATAGGTAATATAGACCCAGCTGTGGTATCTACAATGTTGGGAAAGACATCTAAAGATGCAACCCCAATTAGATACAGCCCATTCGTTGATGATGGGGCTGACAAGAATGTGGTATCCGGAATCTATAAGAAACCGGATAATGCTGCAGTAAATGGAACCGCATCTAAACCAGTAGTTTCAATGCTGGATACGATAGGACCAGCACCACCCATACCAGATTTGAGTCACAAAATCAAAGCGACTCACGATGGTGCTACAGGGAATAATAATAATTCACCCGTGGCACAACCAAGAGCACCCGGACCAATGAGACATATGTTGACACCACCTTCATATTTCCCCCAACCCGGCCACAGTACACTAGCAGTACCAAGATTACCGAATCCACCCCCAGGTTCTGGTAATGGTCCTACTGATGGACGTTTTCCGAGACCAAATCCGCCACAAAACAATATCAACGGCGGTACGTACCAACCGAGAACATCTTCCTATGGATATAGAAATAATTATAATCCATCGGGAAGTGGCAATTATCAGAATGGTAATAGCTATAACCAGGGATGGAACCAAAATGATTCTTACCCTAGACACGCTTCTTCTGGAAACACCGGTCACAATAGTGGATGGCCTGGTGGTTCATCTGGAGGCTATAATAATAATGGTCCACCAGGAGGAAACCCTCCAGGCGGCCCAGGAGGATCCGGATTCGGAGGATCAGGATCAGGAGGAGATGGCAGGAAACCTAACAGGAGAACTTCTATGCCTGCAGGGATGCAAACCATATTTGATAGAAGCCAATGTATACAAAACCTTGGCATCGACTGCTACCGAAAGGGAGCAGACGGCATGGAAGTCATGAACTGGAGCATGCGAGAAGCAGATAGACTACGCGGATGTAATAATCCGGCACGTAGGCAGGCATGGATACCCCCTCCATATGATTCTAATGATCCATGGAAGGACAGGTATCAAGCTTTTGTTGACGAAGTCAATTGCAGTGGCTGGACAAAAGAAGAAGCTCTGCCATATTTGATTTGTTGGTTAAATAAAGGCGGAAAAGTAGCTCTCAACCAATGGAGAGCAGCTTACGGAATATATGGTACCTATGATCAATTGGTCGAATGTGCCGCATACCTTTTCGGATCAATCGTTAGGGAAGATCCGTGGGTAAGCTTTAAGAAGAGGACACAAAAACCTAAAGAATCACACAAAGTCTTTGGTTTGGAGCTACAGGACTTGCTTTCGAAAGCACGTCCAAATTGGGCTCATGATGATGATTGTTATCTACAAGAATTGTTTATACAATTCTACAGTGGATTGCGTGATCCGGATCACAAGCAAGTGGTCTGGGACTCTTGGAAAGATGACACTTCCTTCAGTGATCTGTTCATAGCAATCGATGGACATGACATGAAGAAACGTCTGGTAGGTCTCGGACCTAATCCAATAAGAGCAGCTCCATTCCAATACGGAGGTACACCCTCTCCGGTATACGATACTTCCCAATTAGCTCCGGTTGAATCGAATGAAGTTGATGAGCAAGATGAATATGTCTCCGATGAAAACGGAGATTATATTGGTTCAGTGCATGTAGCTGGAAAGTATTACCGACAAAAGCGGTATAGGAAAGTACATTCGAGAGGGAGAGGAGGATCAGTTGCTGGTAAAACAGCTTCCGGATCAACTCAACCTGGCAGTGTAGCCTCTACGGCGAACCCAACTGTAGCAGCCACTGTTGCTCCGACTAACATGATGGAAACATTATTAGCCGGATTAACAGAAGCTCTAAAGAGACCGAGAGTTGACAAATCTCAGAGGAGATGTTTCAGATGCCAGAAACTGGGGCATTATGCTCCAGAATGTATGGCTGAAAAACCTGTCCCTCGTAGACAGGAGAGTGTCTCTGGAGTAAGTACAGAGGAAAACTAAGGAGGGGTCTCCCGAGGGGCAAAGAAGGGGATCCCAGTGACAAATCTTGCCATGATATCACCATCCGTGATGATAGTTCACATGAAGTAACAAGATCGCCTAACACCGAGGTGGTTGTAGACACCCGGAAGGTTAGGGAAGCTGATATAACAGGTGCTATGGGAGCACAGGGGAAACCCAATATCAGTAACGAGGCAGGCGGCTATTCGTTAGCCAAGGTCTGTGGTGCCCACCTGCCCCCGGGTCATCCTTGTCTGGAATTCTTAAAAGGATGTGGATTGACTCCTGGTGTGAAAAATGACGTTCCGATTGTCACGGACATGCCCTCTGTTCTAAACGGAAGGCGGTGGTATGTTTGCCTTACTGTTAACGGAAGGTCTGCCGAATTCCTTGTGGATACGGGAGCTAGCCACTCTTGTATCTCCAGGGGGTTCTACGACCTTATACCGGATGAACATGATACTCTCAAATCGGGAGGAAGTGCTCAGACGGCCGACGGCAGTACCTTGCAAACGTATGGTAGAACTTGTGTGAGACTACAGTTAGATGGTATACATGACTATGTCATGAGCGCCACCGTTGCGGATATAGCAGATGAGGGGATACTCGGGTTGGATTTCGCATCCCTGTATGGTGCTGTATTGGAACCCCAAACAGGAGTGTTGAGTGTGAGATACCCGTATCCCGTGAAGGTTAGATGTGCACTGAGACAAGTGAGCAGTATGGCTAGTGTGGCACACACTGTGCGAATCCCTCCGGGAGTAGCCTGTGATGTGCTTGTAAGAAGTGATCCTGCAATGCGTAACAAACCTGCAGTGATAGAACCGGATGTAGTTACTTTGTCAGGTATTGGATTAAATTCTGTAGACACGATAGTAGCGAATGCATCCTGGTCGGTAGTACCTGTCTCCAATACTGGAAACACTACTATCTACTTGAAAAAGGGACAAGTTTTTGGAAACGTGACCCTTTCGGAAACTGTAACGGATAGTAAGCTAAGCTTACAGAAGGTAACAGGAGATGATGAAATTTCGGAAGACTTACTTAAGTTGTATGAAGAAACTTCATTAGAAGATCCGGAACACCGGAAAGAGTTCTATGATATGCTCTGTCAGTATCATACTGCCTTTGCCAAACCTGGTGAAAAACTAGGTACGACAAATAAGGTATTACATAAAATAGATACTGGGGATGCCGAACCCTTTAAGATACCGTATAGACGGTTACCCTTAGCAAAAAAGAGAGTAGCTGAGGATGAAATAAACAAGATGTTGGAACAGGATGTAATAGTCCCTTCCAATAGTCCATGGAGTAGTCCTGTGTGTATGGTAACAAAAAAAGACGGTACTATCCGTTTCTGCATAGACTACAGGAAGTTGAATGGAATAACGAAAAAGAATTCGTATCCATTACCGAGAATAGATGAAACCATTGACTCCTTAGGAGGAAACAGTTGGTTTTGTACCCTAGACTTGCAATCAGGCTATTGGCAAGTGGGAATGAACCCTTCAGATATGGAGAAAACTGCATTTTCAAGTCATATTGGATTATTCCAATATAATGTAATGCCGTTTGGATTGTGCAATGCACCTGCAACATTTGAAGCAATGATGGAAACAATTCTAAGTGATTTATTGTGGAAAAGATGTCTTGTATATCTAGACGATGTCATTGTCTTCGGAAAAACATTCGAAGAATGTTCTAATAACCTAAAAATGGTACTAGAACGTATTATTTCAAATGGTCTCAAATTGAAACCTAAGAAATGCCACATGTTTAGAAAGTCCATAAATTATTTGGGCCGCATCATCAGTGATGAAGGAATAAAGGCTGATCCGGAAAAAATCGAATCAGTTACGAATTGGAATAGACCTAAAACACCCAAAGAAGTGAGGTCCTTTTTAGGATTCTGTTCCTATTACAGGGAATTTATTCCGAATTATTCTAGAGTCAGTTACCCATTACAAGCAATAGCTAACTGGACTCCAGGAAGTACCAAGGAAAAATTTCCTTGGACGCATGAACAGGAAACCGCTTTCCAAAAGCTAAAAGACCTGTTCACGAGTACTCCCGTATTGCAATATCCGAATGAGACGGATCATTTCATACTGGATACTGATGCTAGTAATGATAGCATTGGTGCAGCTCTCTCGCAAGTCCAAAATGGGAGAGAAGTGCCAATTGCCTTTGCCAGCAATACACTGAGCAAGACCCAGCGCAATTACTGCACAACCAAAAGAGAGTTGTTAGCAGTAGTCGTATATACCAAGAAGTTCAAACATTTTCTATGGGGAACGAACTTTACTTTGCGTACGGATCATTCCTCTTTAAGGTGGCTACTGAACTTCCGAGATGCTGAAGGCATGTTAGGCCGATGGCTAGCCCATTTATCCGAATATGGGCTTGAACATCAACAGATTCAGCATAGACCCGGAGTTAAGCATTTAAATGCTGATGCTTTGTCTCGAATACCAATCCGGAAATGTGATAATCCGGATTGTACTGATTGTGGAGCTCATAAGGCAGTGTTAGCAGGGATTCGAAGACCATTCGTACCCCTAGTTGCCAGTATACTGGATTGGTCTATGGATCACATACGACATTTCCAGGAAGCTGACTCGATAACTGCACAGCTACTGCAATTAGTACCAAAGGGTATACGTCCAGTTAGACCAGAGGTCTCTCTGGAAAATCGAGAAATGAGAAGGTTTCTTGCTCAATGGACCGAGCTTGAAGTCCGGAAAGGCGTGTTATACCGTTGGAAGCCATGTAATAATGGTGATAGAATCATGCAAGTGGTGATACCACATGCCATGAGACATGACATTATGTACTTCTGTCATGGACATCGGACCAGTGGTCATTTCGGAAGGAAACGCTCGCTAGCACGACTTTCCAAGAAATACTATTGGCCTGGCATGACACGGGACTTGCAAAGATGGGTAACCACCTGTCCGGATTGTTGTAAAAACAAACCCGGACCCGGGATGGGCAAACTTCCCCTATCCCAAGAACTTTTCGGAGTTAGATTCGCAAGAATCGGGGTAGATATTATTAGTGGATTTAATACAACCGCTAATGATAATACCTGTATGATGGTAGTGTGTGATTATTATACGAAATACACTAAAGTATTTCCACTACCGGACCACAAAGCAATTACTTGTGCCGAAGCTTTTGTAAAAGGTTGGGTACTAAGCTTCGGTGTACCATTAATGTTACACAGTGACCAAGGCAGAGAATTCGAATCAAATCTCTGGCAGGGTATGTGCGAGTACTTGGCTATTTGCAAGACTAGAACCAATCCGTATAGACCACAAAGCGACGGATTGGTGGAAAGGTTCAATAGAACCCTCATCCAAGTCCTAAAGTCACTCGTTAATGAACATATGGATGACTGGGATGAGCAATGTCATTTTGTGACACATGCTTATAATAGTACAGTACATTCAAGTACAAATTGTTCTCCGAACCTTTTAGTATTCGGAGAGGATTTGATAATGCCTGCTGACCTAGTTTTTGGAGTCGTAGGAATGGACCCTGAACTACCTTGCCATGTAGTTTTTGTGGAATGTTTAAGAGACAGATTTAGAAAAGCATATGAGTCTGTCCGAATTGATTTGGAGAAAAGTGCCAAATGGCAGAAAGTAGGATACGATACCGATCTAAAACATCGGAAATTCCAATCCGGAGACAGAGTCCTTAGATTACATGAACCACTTAGACACATAAAATTAGCGTCTAATTGGGACGGTCCCTTTACTATAACACAAATTATCAGTGATTGTACCGTAATTATTAAATCTGACCTTGGTCGACTCTATAAGTCAAATGTGGCTAGATTAAGGAGATGGTCTGGGAGGGAGACCACCACAGAAATGTATGGTGAAGGTTCCGAAAGGATCCTGAATCAGAATCGCATAATAGACCAGGTAAAGAACACTACAGTGAAGCGTGGTCAAGGTAGACCCAAAAAGTGTTCCGAATCAGTGACACCCACGCCAACACCGATTAAGCGTGGGGGAGTTAAAAAAGTCTCGGCAGGTGAAGACAAAAAGAAGAGGAAAGGTGTTTCTAAGGCTAAGAAGCACCTAGAGAAAGCTCTTCAGACTGTCAGGTCCGATAAAGAACTATCCGAGAAGGGGAGATACGTTCGCCGCAGCCCCCGAATTGCCCAGAGGACTGCAGTGACCTAACCTGTATACACAACGAGTGTAATGTTTACATTTAGAGGAACGGATGACAACTGACCCTAAAAGGCTTATTTGTCGCCCCCGCATGATGTACCAATGGGTAGTGGACGGATAATCCGGTGGATTTGCTTAAGCTTTCCATAATCTCCACTTAAATCCCCAGTCGAGTCATCGGGGTGAGCGATAATTACCTAAAAACAATCAGTTTGTTGATGTACCGCCTGTAGCACGTGCGTTTCCGCATGACGTCACCGTGTCCAGTCTCGGCTGACCTCTCGTGACCTCGCGGACCGCGGGGAAATGACGTCACGAAAGCTGGCCTGTCGCCATATTTGTTTTCGGTAACGTCCAAGACGGTCGAGCTCGCTCCCTTCTTGGATTTTACCGGCTAAGCAAACCCCCCGCTGCTCCTCCAGAGTCTGTCTCCTGGTAGACAGACTCCGTTTGTGCCGGCCCCGGCGCCGTAAAAGCCGGAAAAAGGAGTAGTTTACTCCCGTGGTCGATTCCCCAGTCATGGCTGAGGAATCCGTAGCTGCAGCCAAGCTATCCGGTGACCCGGATAAGCTGACTCCGTCCGCAGAAGCTTTTCCGGAAGCTTTGTCGCCTGTTACACAGGAAGAGAGCGAGATGATGGACGTGGAGGAACCCACGGATCGCTCGTTCGAGGAGAAGCTGGCTTCATTTTCACTCAATGAGCCAGAGAAACTGCTATCTCCACTCCCAGCAGAGGGATCCGGAGCGACTGCGAGTGCTGAACCCGCAGCGACAGAGTCCGAAACTACCCAAGTTGACGGACAGAAGGATGAGTGGAAGCCAGCAGTGGCGGAGCCTTTTCCAGCTAGTTATGATGGTCGCTACCTGTATGTCCACCCGGAACTGCAGGCACAAGTGACCTACGCGGACGGGACACCAGTCAGGATGGACCCGAAAGTCAGGATAGCTATCGAGGGCGTCATGGCTCCCGAACAGCTGACCAGGATGCCTCCCGAGTGGCTTCGAGACTGGCCGTGGTTCCAACGGGGACTTATGGTGGACGCCGGTTTCCGTGAAACCGTGTACGCAGCTAACCGAGCCTTCGAGCTCGGAGCGTATCCGAAGCCTGACAAGTCCCTGTGGAACGTCAAGGCTACGAACATTAACTGGGTAGGCTGTGTCTGGGATACCGATGGCCAGACCTACCCACGCCCTAGTGCTATCCGGACGCCATGCCGGACCACTAAGGAATTCCGGGAGGCCGCTGCTAACTTCGAGCAGTGGGACGACGGTTACTACATAACCGAACAGGAATTGGTGGATGTCCAGAACAATTCACTAATCGGATTGGACCGAGCTGCAGCCCTTCGGACGGTTATTGTCCGCCGCATGACTGCCGAACAGGAGGCACAGGAAGAGGCTAAGAGGGCCGCGGAAGCACCCGCACCTCCTATCCCCGACCTGAAGCTTGCCACCAGAAGCTCCGCCAGTGCTACATCAGCTACCGGCAGCACTACTACTCCAGTAGAAGCCACGACCTCCAGCACATCCGGAACCCAGGAACCGGAGGAAGACTGGAAGGTCAGTAAGAACCGACGATCCGCTGCTCGGAAGCTCAAGAATCTCCCGGATTCTGCGAGAGCCGAGCCGAAACCCAGCACCTCAACCACTGGTAGTACTGCCATGGAGGTTGAGTCGTCTGACGAGGAGTCGGTGCACGAATCCTCTGTTGAGTATGATGAGAAGGCCACTCCATCAACTCAAACCGAGGCCGAACGTTGGGCTAACGCCAAATCCGGATTCAAAAGCCGGATCCCGACGTGTTTCTCCGACTGTGCGTACGGAGTTAAGAAGGACGGCTCTACCCTCTATGCCTGTCCAGACTCAATCAATAAGAACGATGAGTCGGATGATGAAGATTGGATGCGCCTTTCGGACGAGGACCCCAATCCGAGCAAAGCCTATCGAAAGATGTGGCTTATGCTAAACCACACCGAAGGGTATTATACTTATACCCAGAGGAGGAAGCTGCGTTGGGCTTTAGAGAAGTGGTACGGTGACGATCAAAAGTCCTGTCCCTTCTCTATCTGCCAGGATGCGAGTGATGTCTCGATCCGGACCTGGAGTACTCCAGCCCGGTTCCAAAGGCATCTGGTAGAGGCCCACTTCCACCATCACCCGGTTTACATTTGTGATCCGAGTTATGGTAAGAAGGGCAAGAAGTGTACTACGAAGGTGCAATACAACCGACGTAGTGATCTGGCTAGACACCAGAAGAAATGCCACGCAGAAGGTTTGGACGGGGCCCGGAAGCGCATCATGGAGCTTCATCAGGAACTCATGAAGGAGTTCGATAGCCTGAGCGAGGATGCTTGGTCTAAGATCCGACCAGGGGACCAAGTCCTCTGCGAAGTTCCGAAGACCAAGGATTCGAAACTCCGAGCAAAGATAGTCCTGACTCCTGGAAAGGGTAAACTGGACATGCACGAGTCTCTCTGGCAGAAATGCGAGGAATCCGGAAAGGATGCAAAGAGAGCTCGTGAAAGGAGCAGGAGAGACCAGAACCGTGGCGGCAATGGTAATGGTCAGAGCACAACAAAACCGAAGGTCAGAGCAGAGGACCGTTCCAGGTCCCCTCTGACAAGGCACCCCGCAGAACAGGCTCAGGGCACTCCGGTGTTCAAGAAGCCTGAACCTGCCGGATACGCTGGAGCCGTATCTAAACCTGGGAAAGTGAGTCCTCGAAACTTTCCGTCCTTAAACCAGGGACCTGGACCTGAGAGCCAGACCTTGGTGGTAGGAAAGGATGGTCGCCTTATGCCAAAGAAGACCACCGCATCTGCTGCCGCCGGATCTGCATCCGCTCCAGCCGCCCCACCAGTTACCTTTACCCAGGAGCAGTTAAACATGTACCTGCAAATGGGACTGAAACAGAATGTACCACCTGCCTTCTGTGTACCAACGACAGGTGTGTCCGGGAGTCCTAAACCCGGAAGTGGTCCACAGGCCGCCTCGACTCCTCCCAAGGCTGTCGCGGCACCTGAGAAACCAAAGGACGCCATTACCATTAAAACTGGTAATGCGGAAGTTTGGTTTGAGAAGTCTCGCCAAGGGGAGGCAGATGTCCAGAAGGCCATCTACACCCATTGGGAGAAGACCGTTCGTGAGAAAGCGATCGAGTTTCATCAGGGTCTCCTAAACGAAACTCTGTTGTGTATGAAACAGGTGGGCGACGCTGAAAAGCAACGTCTCGAGACTCTCATCCGGGACGATGTAAAGGCCCAGGAGGAGGCTGCCTCAGCTGCTCAAGAAAAAGCAGCTATGGATGTACACGTGTTGGAAAAGCGTGTAAAGGAGGAGATCACTCGGAACACCAACCTGAACACTAAGTTCATGAGGGTGTTCGGAGTCGACTTGGACGAGTGGGATGGCACTCCCGAGTCGGCTTTAGCTCTTCTGAAGAAGAAGCATGCTAAGAAATCCGTTTAAAGCATGCTAGGGTTATTTCTTCCATAATTTTTTTTTTTTTCCAACACCAAATGACCAGATATAGTCTTTGCGGAACCCTAAAGGTCTGCGAATGCTTTTACTAGTGCATGAACACCTATGCTATGTGTTCCGGGTTCCTTTGACCAGTCTATTATTCAGGTTGTATAACATTTATTACACCCTGAATAGCCTATTCGGATTTATAATTTCATCCATGAACAATCCGATAGTAGACTTGCTGCTGTGAGACGTATCCGGATGCCAGTTCCAGACTCCTGCTGTTACCTGTGCTAACCAATTACTAGGATGGACTTTACGATTTACCTCTACAACTCATCTGTACTCCCGAATGGACTTATATCTCTACTACTATTACTTCCGGATCAACCTATATCGGACTATTATTTTACTTATGTCAACTAAAACTTAAAAAGGATTACGTTCTACACAGTTGACACATCCGGACTAATATTCTACAAATCTACACCATTCGGATATACTATAAACTTTAGCACTACTAGAGGATTGTGGGTAGCTGCCCCAAATCAACTACCGTGTTCACTCAATATAAGGAAACTATAAACTTTAGCACGTCCATCCCGTGGTTAGCTGACCACACCTACCTACTAGTACCCGGAGGATACAGCAGAAGACTCCAGCAGCATTTATAATTCCTGTATATTGTATATAATGTCATATTTCTATTTTTCTATAATATTATATGTATGTACATATCCACTAGATACATATTATAATACGGGTACATAGACATTTCCTGATACGGATCTCTAATCACTATTAGTATTTATATTATAAGATCCGTTAAACTTCACCAGATAACACATATTATTGTCCTGCGAGACAAAATATATAATAAGTATAATGATCTGGTGCTATAAAGGTTATTAGGTACACGGTGATAATATATTATTATATTCATTACCACACCGTGATGTTTTTTCTTTTTTTTTTTTTCAAGTGTATGTTATAAATAATCATATTCGTACTACTCACGGAATCCTTAACGGATTCGTATAATATTAATATGTCATTAGATAGTGATGTTACTATAACAGTCTTCTTTAAGACTACATATTCAAATGTGTTGTCAATGACTACAAACACACATACGGATGTTATTTTGTGATATGTTTTATTATCGACAGTTCCGTTACATATAGCTGTCATCATCACATGTATACGATTCAGATTACTTGTCTTATTAATTATACCTGAAATATAATACAATATTATGTGGTATAATAATTAAATAGACAGTTCCGTTTCACATAACTGTCTCTTCTTCAAGTAATTCGTATAATATTTCAACATCCTAATCGTTATATGTAACTAAATTTCACTATCGAATATATATATATGACATCTGGTTCACAATTTATTTAGTGTTAATGTTATACCTATGGTTGTACCTCTATTACTAAAGGTTTAGACATGTAGAAATGTTATCCTAGTAATATTATATGTATAACACCCTCCTAAATGTCTGGGGGAGTGGTGTAGAGGTACACTTTACTAAACCATAGGAGTTGGGTACCGTCTGACGTGGCGGGTGAGTCGAGTCGTCGGACGTTCCTCAGGTTCCGGATAGGTGGCAGCACCGATCCGGGTCTGTGGGGACATCTGACGACGAACACCTGGGTCCGTATATAAAGCCCAGGGCTCAGCCGCTACGTCAGAGGCCCTTCTGGCCTCCACACTATGTAAACCACTGTCTTTTAATATTAGCTGCCTCTTTGATATCATTCGGCAGCCGTGAGTGTGCATTAAGTAATAAACCTAACCGTTGGCATACACTTGGAATACTGTCTTACTCTTTCTTTCCGAATCGTAAGACCCGAACCCCCCAGGTCCGTAAGGCCACAAACCCTTACAAAAGTATTTGAAACGTTTTGAAAAGGTTTGGTTGAAAAAAAAATTGTAAAAGGCATTTTTTTACGTCAATCACGGGCGTGGACTGGTTACCAGATTTAGTCTGTGTAGGTGTTATCCATATGCTATAGAAGGGTAAGAAACTAAAGGGAACAGTGCTGCCCTCTGGTGCCTATATTTGCTATGCACAGACCTTGATTACGGAGGTGAGGGGTTACTTTGGCAAAGTCACCACTCACCTCCGTAATCAAGGTCTGTGCATAGCAAATATAGGCACCAGAGGGCAGCACTGTTCCCTTTAGTTTCTTACCCTTCTATGGCATATGGATAACACCTACACAGACTAAATCTGGTAACCAGTCCACGCCCATGACGTCAATAGTATGTTTTTCAACACATTCTGAAACGTGCAGAAAGGATATTATTCACGGAAGGTTGTCTAAATAACGTTTTTAAACCCCAAAATTGTGCTTTTTAAAGAAAGGATGAAAACCCTTTCTTTTTTTAGCAAATGCAAAGAGTGTACAGGAAACGTTTTTGACGTTTAAAACAAAGAGTAGTGGAACAAAAAGCAGAAAATAGGAACCCAAAAATAGAGGGGTTTTTTTTAACATAAAAAAACACACACAAGAGGTTTTTTTTTAACATAAAAAACACACACAAGTTTTTCTGCTTAGTGAGAAGGCTGGTCCCTCCCCAAAATATAGTCAAAAATGTCCACAGTATCCCGCCTCAACACCAATTAGTCTGCTGATACTAGAGAGTTTAAGATTCTGGAACGTGTACCTGTATGGGTACGGCAAGACCTAGGAGTACAGGTTGCAGTACAGGTAGAGGTAATGTGGTTAAGATATCATTCTTTATGTGGGCCCTGTCTGTATTGAAGTAGAGGGTCAGTGCCTAGTGCATGTTAGGGTGAATTGATTGAGTAATTACAGCGTGATATATTTGCCCTACCACCAATTAACACCTCCCAATGCTGCATTTAAACCTGACAATTACGTCTATGCACTCATTTCATTTAAGGTCATATATAAGTAATACATAATTACAATTTTCCTACAAGTACTTGTAGACAGGGGTCTACAAGTCAAAAACGTCAAGCCTAGAAGTTATATACTTGTAGATGGGAATACCCCACAAGTCACCCATGACGTTACACGTAGCAGTAGCCGTACACGTCCATATCCTAACTACTGATGTAGATACTACTTGAATAAACAGTTACATGTATATCAAACTTTGTCTTTGATATAATAAAGGAGCAATTAGGAAACACTTTGGCAACATTGGGTAACACTTTGGCAACATTTGGTTTAATACTTGGCAACATTGGGTAACACTTTGGCAACATTTGGTTTAATACTTGGCAACATTGGGTAACACTTTGGCAACATTTGGTTTAATACTTGACAACACTTAGGCAACACTTTGACCACATTGGATGAAACTCGGCATTGGACAACACTTGGGTAACATCAGCTAAAACTTAGGCAACATCAATAGATATACGATCAGGATATCTTCCCAAGTCCATATTTTTATGTTGCTGTCCTATCCAAGTCAGATCAGAATGTCAGAATACATATCTCCCGATTGATCATATGTCACATGAATACTTAATGTAAGAAAGGTATTATTATACTCTGTGACATTTAGTATCAAGATGTAGTTAACATTAATCAGATTTTGTTTTTTCTCTCTTGGGTTGTGATCTGTGTCTTTTACCCCCTGTGTTGTCTCGTAAATTCAGCTTATTCATTTCTTTATAACTCATGTTCACTGTTATTGTCCTGTTATAGATATTCTACTGTTGTCGTGGATTGGTTGCGAAATTTGGTGACATTATGAACAATTATTAAAGCTAGCCCTATTGACGAGAGAATGGGGTGGGGGGGGGGGGTCCTTAGTCATGTCCTCCCTCCCATGGGTGCGCTAGTGAAAAGAGGGAGGGCAACCTGATACCAGGTGTCACTACCTCACTCGTAGTAACCCCTGGTCTTCTGCCACATGCATTGTGGGATATAGCCTGTGGTGGCTAATTAGATGCACATACCACAAGAAGTAGACCCTATGTTTAGTACAGCCCAATACATGTATTGTGGCAATATAGGTGCAGTGGTACAGGTGTGCCAGGAGTATTGAGGTTTCATCTAGTATACTTACCTGACAATATATCCTAAACACAATCACCCTGTGACTATGCATTCAGCTAAATATAACTTGAGCTGATGACCTATGCAGGAATATTCGGTGATTGTCTACCACAAAGCAACAACAGCCCCACTAGCTCAGGCAGTAGAAAGTTGGACTCCCAATGTTGGGGTAATGGGTTCAAGTCACCATAGCTGGCATAGGCCCACCAGGTCAATTCTATTTTTTTTGTAAGAAATGTATAGGGCCTAGATCTATTGAAACAACCAAAAACATCACTTCTGCTATGAATATCATAGTTTCTTTGAACAGTTGTTTATTACAATTATTGTAGCAATATTGATAGCAATTCATTAACACAAACATAATCTAATAAAAGAAAAAAACCAAATGAATTTTATAAAACGTTTTTTTAATTCATTGTGGTGATTAGAACCCCAGGATCTCTGAATAAGAGTCCCAGATGATAACCACTATACCAACAGACTTACTATACATAAAGCTGGCTTATACATAGGCAAATGCAGTACCAGAAGGTAATACTTTGGCAGCATACAGCAAGAGGAGGGGAAACCGTCCCTGCGAAGCGACGGCATCCCGTTCCCGTTTGCTGATGTAAACATGCCGCCCATGCGGTAACAGACATCGCCGTGTCCTAAATAAATTGCAATGATATTGAGAAAGGCAAAAACCATCCAAAGTTTATATATTTGCAGTCATATTAGCAACCATTCCCATTATATATCTAAGACCTTTTATGTTGCTGACAATGCCTAGATAATATGAATGCAGTGTTTTGTCAGTCACAGAAATGGCTTCTCTAAATTCCCATAATTAGCCATTCCAAAGTCAACTTTACACAAAGATATGGCAAACTAGAATTATTTGACTTTATTCAAAGCAGTTTCTAATTGCGTTTGTAGATGGTCTATGTCTTTGCCTGAAACATATAAAACTGAATCGTCTGCATACAACATGGTTTTATGATTATCATTCACTGAGATACAGTCATTAATATATAATAGAAAAAACAAAGGACCTAAAATTGACCCTTGTAGTACACCACATGTTAAATTTTTACACACTGATCTTACATGATTAGCAATTGAACACTGTTGTCTTCTGGATAGGTAATTTTCTATCAGCGTCAAGTTTCTATTTCTTATGCCATACTGTTCTAATTTGGCTAGAAGGATATTATGATTTACCGAGTCAAAAGCTTTTTTGATATCTATAAAAACAGATAGAGTAATATTATTTTGATTTCTATTTCTTAATATATCATCCACAAGTACTGATATAGTATCAAGAGTTGATTTGTTTTTTTTTATATCCTCCTTGAAATTTCGATAAAATATTATAATTCTCTAGGTGGGAACTGATTTTTGTATGGATAAGATGTTCAAGTATCTTGCCAGGTACAGGTAGTACATTAATCGGTCTCAGGTTTGATACATCTGAAGGATCGCCACCTTTGGGAAGGGGGGTGACTGTAGCAATTTTCCAACTATCAGGTATAACTCCAGTAAGTGTAATGAGGTTTATAATTTTGATAAATTTATCTGGATACTTTGTAATAGCCATTTTAAATATATTAGTGGGTAGGTATTCAATAGAGGATGATTTTGATACATCGATATCATTTAAACACTTAATAATTTCTTCATTGGTAAATGTCATATCAGGCATATCAGTGTGACATCTTAGCCCTGCAAACTGAAACTCAACATCATGAAGTCTAGCAAGTCGAGGTCCTATATCAGCAAAGAAGTCATTAATATACGTGGATGTGTTCTCTAGTGAGATGGTTTGTCCCATATCATTTACTAAATCAATTGTCTTAGTTTCCCCTTTTTTGTAGGTAATACTTCTTTCATAGTAGTCCAAAATGTTTTAGAATCTTTTTTATAGACTTCTGACAAATTACTATAATAATCCTCCTTGGCTTGCTCAACCTCTCGATTTACATTGTTTCGATATACCCTGGCACAGTGCCATGAAATTATATCCATATTACGTCTCGCTAGGTGTAACAGTGCATTTTTATCATTAATACATTCAATAAGTTCATTAGTCATCCATGGATTCGATTTGTTCATTACATTGAATTTCTTTACTGGACATTGTACATCAAGCATATATTTCAGTTGATTTACCAGAATATTCCAGCATTCTGTAGGGTCATTACAGTTTTCGAAATATGTCCAATCACAGTTTGACAAGTCAAGTAGATATTTTTCTTTATTACGATAGGATCTTCCTAGAAAACTTCTAAATCCATGTTTAACATATTGGTTGTCTTTTAATACATATACAGGTAGGTGGTCTGATAAATGAATGTTCAGGGGACCAGACGCTATAATACTGGTACAGTTTGTGAAAATTAAATCGATACACGTATTGGCTCCAGAAGTTGTAGTTACTTGGTTTACTAGTTGAGTTAAGTGAAAATTATCAAATGCTTCATACAATTGAATTTTCTTCCTCGAGTTTCCAATTATATTGACATTAAAATCACCTAAGACGTATATTTCATAAGAATCAAGATTATCAATTTGTAGGAACAAAGCTTGTATTGTATTACAAAAATTTGTCAGATCTCCTGAGGGTGGTCTGTATACATTACATATAATTGCTTTTTTACTTGAGCCTTTTATAGAATATAACCATTGGATTTCAATATCATTGTTAGTTCGGTTTAAAAAGCTTAATTTATCATTGGTACACAATATAGTTTCATCCACATGTGCACAGAGGCCACCTCCTCTAAAAATACTAATTCTGTCTAGTCTGAAAAAATTATACCTGGGGAACGTGTACATTTCCGAGCAGTCAGTTGAATTTAACCAAGTGCCTCTATATCATATCTAGATAATAAAGAAACAGATGTACCGGTACATTTTCGATTATATACACACTTTTTTAACCAAGTAGGCTTATAAACCTCTGTAATCAAGTTTTGAGTGTACCACCCCATTACATTCCCATTTAGATACCAAAATTTGCTTATCCCCCTCCCATCATAGGTTTACAGCTCTTCTGGCTACCTATGGAACAATTTAATACAGATTATAGCAGGAAACACTCTCTAGGCATTCCATCATCTCCCAATTTTTAGATATTAATATACAATAATAATTAAAAATAAAAAAAAGTGTTGGGAAATTAATAGACTGAGAAGGCATATAGTGTCCATTTGTCAAGTCTTGGTTGGTTACTCTATTCTCCTTCTACCTGGTCAGTTGGTTCTACCGGTGTGGCTGGCTCGTCGTTCTTGTTTGTATTTTCGTTGATGATCTTGTCACATACTCTGGTTAGTATAAACCCCAGCAGATTTTCTCCTTTTAAGTTGTCTCTTTTACATAGGTTTGCCTGTCCAAAATGGTACTTGACACCCCAGATAGGATGAAAACTAGCTTCATATAGGGTTAGACCTTTTGTGGTGGTTATGTAGTCTCTCATATAGCCCTCAGAGAATTTTGATGTGATAATTTCCTCCATGATAGACTCTGCTTCTTTGTTCCATTCAGGCGTAGGTTTGACTTTCTTACCTTCGTACATAATTTCTGTGGGATAGTCCATTTGCAAGATTTTCACGGCTGCATCAGGTTGTCGACAGGTATGAGCTTTAGTAGTGCAGTCGTATAGGTTAGAGAGTATGTGGTGTTTGGACTTGAACATTAAGCCATCCGGGGTAGCTGCTTCCATAGCCTTAAGCATGGTTAAGTCCTGGTAGGGCATTTGACATAGCTGAGAGGGATATATTGTTTTCTTTTCGCTGTCTGAGTTGTACATTGTAACCCTGTTTCTTCGCCAGATAGTACATCGCGCGGAGGTCATTGAAGTCTTTCTGTTCATTTTCATTCAATTCATCGCCCACAGATACGTATTTATAAAGCATTTTACCTTTCAGGTGCTTTAGATTCTTCATTACCTTTGATTTGGTGTAGATGTTCCGAAAAATGACACGGATTTGTCTGTGTCTGGGTTTGTTTACTCCTTGGTGGTCGCCATCTTGAATCGTGGTTACCGGTCCCTCACGACTGCAAGTTTCTACACATTCGATCCCTTGATTAAATTTGATATCTCTCAGAAATTTTACCGAGACATCTTCATCATGGCTCTCTTCAAGTCCTTTTATTATTAAAATTTTTTTCTTAATTTCCTGGTCCATTTTCTCAAATTTCTTTGTATGTTGAAGAAGTAGGTTTGTCTGCGACTTGACACTGTCATTTTGGATTTTAATGGCGTCTCCGGTCTCAGTGAATGTTTTTGACATGGCCTCCATGGTTCCTTCAGATGAAGTAAGTCTTCCTTTGATACTATCTTGAGTCTCATTTATGCTAGCTGTCGTTTGGTTTAAACCATCTATCGATTCTTTAATTTCTTTGATGTTGGATCGCATTTGGGTCTGAGAGTCTTCCACTGACAGTATCCTTTTGTCCATAGAGTTGACAGCGACTATGACTTCTTTTAAAGAAGCTTCTTGAGATATTAAATTCATTGTCTTCTTCTTTTGCCTGGATCTGGGTCCTTGGTTTGCCATGATTTTTGTAGTAAATCAGGATGGTATTGGAACGTTATATAAGGATAGAAGAAGGTGTCAGAAGGGCACGGGAAAGTGTCAGGAGGACAGTGGGGATGTCACAGACATCTGTGAAAGTGTCACAAGTTAGTTGAAAGGTATCATAAAGGCAAGACAAAGTGTCACATGTGCGAGATATTCTGTCACAACATTAAGGTGAAGTGCCAGAGGATGTTGGAAGATGACAGAAGGGTATCACAATGGTATGGGGAAGTATGGGAAGGTGTCACAATGGTGAAGAAAGGTGCCCGATGACTGTGTAAAGACATCAGAAGGGTATAGGATGGTGAATGAGGAGGTGTCACAAGGATATGGGGATGTGTCACAAGGGTCTGACAAGGTGTCAGAAAGGTATGGGAAGGTATCACAAGGGTATGGGGAGGTGTCACAAGGGTACGGAGAAGTATCACAAGGATGTAGAAAGGTATGGCAAGGATGTTTGGTGACAGGGGCATGGATACATGTTGTAAAGGTATACTGAAGTGTCACACAGGTGTGACAGGCCATCAGGATTGTATGGTCAGAAGTATGAGGGAAGGTGTCAGAATAATATGGGAAGGTGTGTAAAAAGTGGCAGAAGGTGTCAGAAAGCTGTCTGAGACATCAGAATGATAGAGTAAGGTGTCAACTGTCATAATGCTGTGGGATATCTTTATAAGGGTATGGCAAGCTGTCACACGGGTATAAAAATATATCAGAAGGATGTGTTGAGGTGTCTATATGGTATTGGATAGTGTCATGCAGGTGTTGTAAAGTGTTGTGGGGGTTTGGAGACATGTCACAACTACACAGTCAGCTGTCATGGGGATAAGAGAAGGTGTCAGAAGAAAGTGGAGATGTCACAAATGGGTGAAAAGGTATGGAGGGGTATGGTAAGGAGTCAGACAGATGTCAGAAGGTGTTAGAACAGTAGAAGAGGGTGTAAAAATAATGTGGGAAGGTGTCATAAGGGAGGAAAAAGGTGCCAAAGACTGCCTGATGACATCAGAAGTGTAGGTAAGGTGTATAACCTAGGGTGACGGTGTCAGAAGTGTATAGAAAGGGGTCATAGGAATATGGAAAGTGTCACAAGGGATGGCAGTGTGTTAGAATGTTGTGTAAAGGAATCAGAATTATAGAAGAGTGTAATGAGGTGTCACAAATGTGTGTGTAGCTGTCAGAGCAATGTGAAAAAATATCAAAAGGGTAGTACAAGATTTCACAAGGATGTGGGAGGGTGTCAAAAGGATTTGACAAAGGGTCTGAATGATATGGGGAGTTATCACAAAGGTATGCAAAGGTGCTACAAGGGTGTCTAAAGGTGTCAAGTGGATATGAAAGTCTTTGGATGGTAAGGGGAGATGTCAGAAGTATGGCAGTAGGTGTTAAAAGAATATAGATATAAGTGAAGTATTAAAGTGAAGTAGAGTTGAATGGTGTGGAATACTGGTAAGTGGAGTTGAATGAAGTGGAGTTCAGAGGAGAGTCAAATTGACCTGGGTTGGGTAAATTGGGTAAAATGATTAAAAATCAGGTCAAGATGGGTCAACTAGCCATAGATTGGGCCAAATTGAATTAGACTGACCCAGCCTGGGTGAATTGGGTCAAAAACAGGTCAAGATTGGCTCAATTTTAGCCAATTCAATCAATATTGGCTTGCTTTGACCCAGTTTACCTAACTTGGGTCAATCTGACTGTTTGACCAATATTGCGATTTTCTCATAAGAACTAATTTAAACACTTGCACTATGAATGAAATTGCATTTAAAATCATTCAAATTGTGCTATTTCTCATGAAAAAAGGCCAAAAACAAGAGCCCCCAACTTCGAGTTATTTTGGACACCTGGGTAGCCATATTTGACCATACGCTATTTGCACTTTTTTTTAATTATGGCTTATTGGTTAGGAAAATGACATTATAGGGATATTTAAGCACACTTAAGACCATTTAAAAATGATTTTGAGCTTCCCAGAGGCTATGCCATGCTTTGTACCATTCCCATATTTTGAGGTGGGATATGCAGAGAATTCATCAATATGAGGCATATTTGGCAATTTGTTCCACAAAACTAAACCATATGTAATGCCATCACCTTTTGGTCACCTGTTATTTCACTTTTTCTTTCACAAATCTTCACAAAACATCTTATTTCTTATGTGAAATTAGCTGAAGAAATTGATTAAGGTAGTTATTCCAAGGTAAAATAAATTTTTAACTCCTCTTATAAAGGAAATCATGTGACCAATATTTGTAAGGGGCTACCGGCCAAAATAGCCCCGTATCACCTAAAATTGAGCATTTTTTTTTCTCAGTAAATATCCAATATTTTCAGCAAAATTCAAATATTGTGTATTTTTTCATTACTAAATCTTAAATTATGACTTTATATGGAATTTATACTTATTTAAGTCAGTTCCACCCATTATTTTATGACTATGTGTGATAAAGTTCGAGGTACGATGAATTTTTTCATAAATCTTGAGGTCTTTAACTGAAATGTGAACACTTTTTTGGAGGGTGGCCAAAAGAGCCCCATTTTAAGGTACTCATTTTGGACAAACTTTGGCCCTCTTCACCCATTTCAAACCATATAAATTGTCCACTTTTGGCCCAATTTTCCCATTGTAGGTCCTCAATTTGGCCAAATCTCTGGTTATTTGACCCATCTTAAGCTGTTTTGACCCATATCTGCCTGTTTTGACCCAATTTACCATTTTGGTCAGTCTAATTCAATTTGGCCGAATTGACCCATCTTGGGTTGATTTGACCTATTTTGACCCGATTCTTCTCAATTTTTCCAACTTGGGTCAATCTGACTCTTCACTCAACTCCACTCCATTCAACTCCACTCCTGTAGTGATTGACTTACCTGTCTTTATCAATAACCCTCACACATAATTTATCAAACATCTATGCAGCTAATCAGCAAAGTCAAGGACTGCTATGGGGCAGTCCAAAAATTATGTCACACATGAGGGGGTTGGGGGGGGGGGCGTATTTTCCAATTGTGACAAACTGTAACAGGGGGGTAGGGGGGTGTCAAGGATTGTGTGACGTCACATTTTGAAAACTTAATTTTAAGGTCCATATGAAACAAGGTAAATATGTTAGCTAGAAGGGAACTACAGAAGGTCAGCACTGTAATGGTATGCAAAATTCGGGGGGCTATGCCCCTAACCCCCCGCCTATAGTCAAGTAAAGCTTTTATTTTACCCCCAAATCCCTGTTACTCAGGTAAAAATCCAATAAGATTAAGATAAGGTAAGTTGAGATGAGTCAACAGTATGGCAGAAGGGGGGGGGGGTTAGCCGAGGGTGACGTAATTTACAAGGGGGGTGTTGGCTGATGTGTGACTAAGTGTGACAGGGGGTGGGGGTGAAAATGGCCAAAGAAGGTGTGACGTAATATATGAACGGCCCCTATGGCTGAAATTCCCACTAGAAGCCACACCTTCTTTCCATTTAGGTGGGTCACACAGGGTGGAGACAAAAAAACTCAAATGATGAACTCAAAGTGTCAGGGCTTATTTTGAACCAAAGAGAAAACTTCGACCAAACCACCATTTCACTTTATCTTATCCCTCACTATACTCATTCATCAATTGAAGTAATTTTGATGCATTTGGGAGATATTAAATGAACATTTACAGTTTGAGGTTACCGTTCTGTTAAACTCAAAATTAGGCTGTTTGAGTTCAAAAACTGCCTTGAGTTCACTCCCCCAATATTGAACTCAAAACTTTCAGGAACTGCTGTGAGTGAACTCAAACTATTCTGGAACAGAAAGATGAACTCAAATGCGAACTCAAACTTTGAGGAAAGGCCTCCTGGTGTGTACATCTATCAATAGGCACTACTTTAGGACCCCTTCCCACCCCAGTTTGGAGGGAGGGGTCAGTTAGATTTGAGACAATACATCCGAGAGGTGCTGCCACCTGGTATTCCACTTTTAAATGCCATCAGGTATATTACCAACTAATCCCAATCAAAGTTGTGGTACTACTGTAGCACACAGTGGCACCATCTGGTGCCTAGAATGTTACCTACAGAGATGCCACAGCACACAAGGCAAAAGCCAGGTAAATAAAAAAATCTTTTTTTTTCTGGATAAGGCAGAAAGTAAAGCACGGGGTGACAAGAAATGCCGTTGTGACCGCGTAAAAAAACGCCTCCCGCCATTAATGTTGGTATACCAGTGTTTTGATGACATGTCTCATAAAAGCAGACATAAAGAAGATTTCACAATTATCAATTTCTCTATTCAGTAATTTTGTATTGTGAGACCTCATCACATGGGGCAAATGCAATCATCATAGCGCACTCCTGTACTGCTTCGCGGCGTGAGAGGCGCTAAAAAATGTGTTAAGAGACATATAATTGAAAGTGTCATTTTAACACTTTAAAGTTATTCTTTATTGCATATTTGACAAACCAGGATCTCTTTAACAATGTTAGACAGGTTCACTGCTTCAGATAATCTACTAGCCCGTACCTAATCTGGATGCCCGGGCAATCTGAGACAAGGCTATATACGTATCCATGGTTAGAAAACTTTCCCAATCATTCTCTTGGGAAAATAAATGATTCCACACAATGATAATAGACAACTTCATGTACTTTATTTCATTGAACCCATAGACTCCTCTAGTATAGAGGTATTGGTAACAATATAATTATATTCCTCACATTCATTAAATATGGCAAGGCAAAAATGGGCGGCAGGGCATTAACACAATGAGGAGATTTAGTGATAAATATACAATTAAAACTGACCACATTGGCCATAGTTCTACATTATGATCATGTAATGACTTATCTTCATTTCATTCATACCCACTGACTTTATCACCCCTATAGATATTCACAAATTAAATTAAACCTATCAAGCGCTCATATGTACATCTCAATGGGAACCATTGATCAAATATCAACTTACAGATAAGATAGACACATTCTGGTGTTTTAGACATTCCAGTGCCCTAATCTCCCACGTATAAGGCGCACCCTGAGTTGAAGTTATACCTATTGCGAGGAAACGGGTCACTGAGCACGCGAAAGTCGGTGCTGGTCTGGCGTTGAAATGTACATGCCAATCACCGTTCCCAGCCAAAGCAGTGCCAAAGTCTCGCTCAGATCATGGCCACCACTAGTTCCAGCATTGTCAACAAGGAGTGTGTCAGGTCTGTAACATTCGCACGGGAATATACAAGATCACTGGCGTCATGTCTGCGCCCACACCTCCTCCAGATTCCTCGCTATAAGGCGCATCTGGTCACTAGTTTTGAAGGTTTAGTACTGTTCTTTATGTCATGGCAGATACGAGCGTTACTTTATAACAGTAATGGACATTCCGTATTCAATGGGGGGGGGGGGGGGGGGTTGGAATACAATGTGGCCATATTCAATGGGTGTCCACCATCTTTGATTTTGAACAGATCTGAGCAGTTTTTCTTTATTTAAAAGCAAAATAATCCCATAGGCCATGACATAAATGCAAATGTCCACGACCATGGAATATTTTTGCATCATATTCACCGAGGTGAGGCTGTCCGTATTCAACGACACCTTGTGGACATTTGCTTATACCGTAAACTCCCGCGTATAAGACGCGTCCTCTACGCCAAACAAAATGCTGGGGAGTCTTATAGGATTTTTTCAAGTTGGGTGTGCGTCTTATACGAGGGGTAATTTTACTATAGAAATGTACTAATCTTACAAATTTCAGCCTTAAAATGTGCGTCTTATACGCAAAAATGCATGTGCTAAGTTTGGGGTGCGTCTTATACGCGCAGCGCGTCTTCTACGCTTGGACTGAATCTAAAAGATGCAGGGGGCCTCTAATTCACGTTTAAGATGCGCCTTATATGTGGGAGATTATGGTAGTTCAGCTTATTGAAGTTGCCAATTTGATTATGACAGGTTCTGATTCAGTTCAGGTATGATTTGACTTATACAGTTTAATCGATAGTTCCAGCATACACTATGTACAATGTATCGCATACTCAGACCTACGTTAAGCAAAACAATATCTATTACAGCCATTCCTATATTAAGCACGCTTCTTATCAGCTACATGGTGATGCAATGAGATTGGTCGACTACCGAACCGAAAGTCGATAATAAAAATTGCTATTAATTTCTTATTCTATATCTCGTCCCTTTTGACAGTTCTGTATTCTCTGTTCATACATCCTCGGTTTTTTTTTTTCCAAATTCATATTTGATACATGTAGACATAAACTTGAGATCTAGCGCAACATACATACATATATTTACACTTCCTTCCACTGATATTCAATATTTATAGTGCCCAATAACCCCTTTTTACCTGGGATTAGGGTGGGTTGAATTCTTTTTACCAATGAAAATAAAACCTTGAATAAGCACAGGTGTCATATAAAGGGCAGGTGTGTTCAGCAACGGTTTTCCAACTTATTTAATTTCTTACAGAATTTTTTTCCAAGTTCACTACTAGAACCAATATCAATTTATCACCCGGTAATCTCAAATACGTATGAATAGTACTTTCTAACAAGGTAAATAGATTATGGAATAAATCCCCAAAACTCTCACTGCTTTCATATCACAAAAAAAAATGTCTCAAAACTAAATTCTTTCTATCAGAGCTCTTTCCCACAACCCCCAAACTTCCATTTCATACAATCAAAACTGTACATTTTAAACACTTGGTGAGTTAATTACAGAATCATACTATACTTTCTATGAATTAATTGATCAGATTTCCCTTCCTAAGTGGCAAAGAGCTTGGATTTATCTATTGCTATTTTATCCTCGCCGTCATCTATGTGGAGATCCTTAACGCCCCCCGACCCCAACATCAGCATCGGGTTTTCCATCGTCTGTTGGAACACCTGCAGAAACTGGGCAGCCAGGAGGTCGTCCACGACACGAGCGTCAGACGACAGAGTCACGGTCATGTGGGTCTCGGGTTGGGCATCCTCTGTGGGACCGGGGAGGACACGCGATGTGCCGATCGCCATGATGCATGCTTGGGGTGGGTTAATGACCGCCGAGAACTCTGATATACCAAACATACCCAGATTCGAAATACTGAAAGATAGAAAAGGAGAAAATTACAGCTGGAAGTGCATAGGAAATAGGGGTTTAATACCAACATTTTTTTTTCAAAGCCAGCATACGGAGATACTAATTTGCGCCACATTCATGGCCACCAGTGTGCGTCTCAGCCTATGTATCCATAATGACAAATGGGTATATGCATCAATGTGGCACACAGCCCTCACAGGGGATGAAGACAGTCTTACTTATGAAATACTTACGTAAAAGATCCGCCCTGGAATTCATTCAGTTTTAGTTTCCCCTCCCGAGCACGAGCTGCAAGGTCCTATAAAGTGCAAATATTAATAACCAGATTAGCAAATATAATATGATGTTGGGGCATAAATCAATTGATTGGAATGGACTGCTAGGTTAACACAGTTTTATATTATCTGTTTAGAGCTTCATGAACCAGAAACAATAATCCAATTACTTAACCTCGGCTTAGTTCTGGTGATTTCTTAGAATTGGTCCATTTCTTATGAAAATCATTTCTTTATTGCAATAAAAATACAAAATAGAATTTTAGGAAAAACTATAAGACATATCTGGATTCTGATTTCGGTCAGTTTAGTGCTGTACTTTAGTAGAAAAACCTCGCTTATAGGACGCACCCCAAACTTCTGACAATCATATAGGACGCACCTGGGGTCATTTTAGTGCATAAGACGCATCCTATACGCGAGGATTTACGGTATCTTCACACTAACCTTCATGGTTGTAGATATTTCCTGAACCCCGAGGCTAACAGCGTCCTTAATGATAGGCGTAATAAGGCCGTTCTCGGTGGCTACGGCTACCGAGATGTCGATACTCTCCAACAACTTGGCGCCCTCCGTGCTCACGTTACAGTTGACTGCTGGCACTCGCTGAAATAGGAAAAGTTATGTGGAGGACTTACAATTTGTAAAAAATCTCCCGTATATAAGGCACATCCCGCATATAAGGCACACCCCGAGTTGAAAGAAATACTATAAGGTGCAGGAGGGGCTTGATTTTTGAAAGTGTAAAAATGTTGTATAGTGAGTACCCCACCTATAAGACGCACCCTGAGTTTGGGATGATTCATGACTCATGAAGAAATTTACCCCCCTCCTCCCTTATGGGTCTGAAAAATCCCACTCCAGACAGGAAACGGATGTTTTTAAGCGTGGCTCATTAGCCTACCTAATATTCTTCAGCATGTTATCTGAAACACACAACTTTTCAGCCTGAGGACACATATTACAGATCTTGATAATATCTGAACTACAAAGAGGGATTAAAATCCCTCAAGTGTTATGAGAGTGAGTGAGTAATGGTTGTTTAACGCCAAGGCGACAGCTAAGGTCATATTTATGGCGGAAAAAGTACATTAGACATCACGTCACAAAGGAATACATGTGCCTGTGCCCGTGCATATGGACACCAGACACATGTAAGAAAGAGGGGACAGGAAAGAGGAGATTCAAGGAACGAATATGTGCCAGTGCCCGCGCATATGGACACCACCCACACTCAGAGAGGATAGAAAAGCAAGACATAGACCCCTTTTAAAGATGGCCTGGGGCTGGGGAGGCCCGCTCAAGTGTTATCAATGTTTTTGTTCTTAATGATGAAACTAATATAGAACCCTACCTGAAGCGCAACGGCAGCTGCCTTGACGATGAAGTCATTTACAGACACCTTGATTCCTTCAGCTATCGAAAAAAGATTTGTATACCATAAACACTTTATTCAAAATGATCTACGAAAGAGTAAGAATTCCGCAAAGAAAATTTTAACAACAGGGATGGTTATGGTAGAAAAAAAGACGCATGAAAATGCTTTATACACTTTTTTTAAAACAAGTATTCAGATAGGGCATGTAAAAGCTTGCACAAAAAGTAAACGGGGAAGTAGATCAAACCTACCCATCAGGTCCTTCCTTAGGGCCACTATGTTGTCAATTCTACATGTGGCTGTTGAATACGAGTGTGGTATCGTGGTCTGAAAGGAAATAAGAGATATTCTAAGGTTATTCAAGGGTCACCCTGAACACATTTCAGGAGGATACAAGAAACATCAACGAGATATCTCCTACCACTACATTCATGTATCAATATTCCAATAAAATTCAACTGACTACATGTTTGGTTGGAAAAGCTTCCACCTAGATCAAATATCTATATTTGATTTTTTTTTCAATAGATCATGAAGATATAAATCACCTTGGATTCTGTCAGTCGTTTTGCTATAGTTTTCCTCATGCTCGTAATATCATGGTCCGTGTATCCGTCAGACTCAAACGCAGCAGGCGGAGGGGTGGCTATCCTGGTGGCAGCTGTAGGTACGGATGTTACCGCTGATGGCGTAGGTGCCGCAGTCAGTTGTTTCTGCATTCCTCCTGTAGGAGGAGCCACTTTGGGGACAGGGGCCGGCTTCAAACCCTTGTCTTTTATGTACTGGAGTAAGTCACTGAAAGGTACAATAAATATATGGCATAAATATTCTGTGGTTAGTTCAGATTCCACTCCCTAGCCGAAAAAAAACCAAAAAAAAACTGAAAAACTTTTACACCTTTTAACGTTAATTTATCAGAATTCAACACAAAAAGTCTCTATAGAAAACAAAAACATGGTGGAATTTCTCTAAGATATAACCAATGGTATTCCAAGTGCCTCCTTTGTACCAATATCAATGTAATCCAAATGGAATACCTATCATACACCACGATCAATCTAATCAAGACATATCTATTAAGGCAATGTCATTCCTCCCTGATAAATAACGAAACAACAATAATCTTTTTTGTTATTACTAGTCACAACAGAATCTATTGTCTTTGCAACAAATACATAAAAATACATGATGAGGTTGTCTCACCCCTTCAGTAGCCTGCCGTGTGGTCCTGTGCCCTGGACATCGTTTGCTGATAGTTGGTAAATATCCAGGATGGACCGAACAGCTGGACCATAACCCATCCTGAGACAACACATGAACAATATTAACAAACTCAACAACAGATGATGAAGACTTATTGCACACTGCTTATACAAGACTGGTGTTTTTCAAAATCCGGTCGCTAAAACACAATACGGTATGATAGCTCCAGGATTTTTTTTTTTGGCACTTTGCCGAACGGACGCCTTTTGGTTCTAGTCTCATAGAGATCTAGCACTAAGAATCATTACATGCATGAGACGTAAATGAAAATAAAAAAAACACTTCTTGGGATTTCCGTTATTGAATACAATACATGGGAGTTTTCTTGAGTTTGTGTTCGACTATTTCTGCCAGGCCAGTCATTTTTATCAATACATGTAATATGAAGTATTTCATAATCTGTCAAATATATCATATCCCAGCAGGCATGATAGTACATACATTAGTAACATAAGCCATAGTGGGGCATAAGAAAATAAATTTTAGCTTTAGTTATTGAGGGCTCTCACTGGAAACAGGGTATTTCCCCACTTATGTTTTTAAGGCAGGACTTACTGTTTTAAGGCAGGTTTAGGTGGGGCGTCACTAGCGGGTGCAGGAGCAGCAGCGGCAGGTGACGGTGTCTCCGAGTCAGCAGGAACCTTCACATTCTGCCATTCCTCCCCCTCCTCTACTAACAACGCGATAAGGGAACCTACTCGCACATTCTTAGAGTCATCCGGCATCTGTAAATCAAGTACCGTAGTATATGTTACCCAAATACTATCAGTGAGATCCAAACTACCGTAAACTCCCGCGTAGAAGACGCGCTGCACGTATAAGACGCACCCCAAACTCAGCACATGCATTTTTGCGTATAAGACGCACATTTTAATGGTGATATTTGTAAGATAAGTACATTTCTATAGTAAAAGTACCCCTCGTATAAGACGCCCCCCCCCAACTTGAAGAAATCCTATAAGACGCCCCAGCATTTTGTTTGGCCTAGAGGACGCGTCTTATACGCGGGAGTTTACGGTACTTATATATGTTTAATATAAATTAAGGACTAAACTCTGAAAGAGTCGAATCCATCAATTATGTTTTATCATCACCATACGGTCCTTACCATCTGACATTACTGTATAGTCCTTAAAAGGTTAATGTGGGTACTGGTATACCAGGGAAAGTGGCATCTCTGTACTTGAATTAGCAGTAGCCAGGCTCAATTGTTGGCATGGTTTAATCGCACAGAAAACTTGTACCTTGCATATTAATTGCACTCAGACTTTAGAACCGAGCAATGAGGTGGACCTGAGGTTTGAATATATTCCATTCATTACCGAATCAAGTAACATTGAGACATTGAGAGGCTTTGTAATTTAGCTAAATTATTATTTTATGGTTTACAACCTGTGCAAAATTATTTCAGTATTTACCAGAATCTTGGCGAGGATTCCCTCCTCTTCTATGTCCAGCGTCAACACGGCTTTGTCCGTCTGAATCTCACACAGACTATCACCAGGATTAATCACGTCACCTGAGATGAACAGAGAAATTTACCACACAGAAAACATGATACTAGAGTTATGATTGAAATAGCAGAAACAAAAATAATACTGGAATACCCTGTTTAAAAGGTGCGGTTTATATGCGAGGATAAAGTTCCCTAGGTTCAAGAGGGGACATCAAGCCCATTCATTTAATACCGTATTTTACACTTTTCCCTATTAAACCACTATACAGAGATAGCGTAATGTCCTATGGGCACGAAAAGGTTGAGCTGATTACCAGCAGTTATCACTGATAACATGACCACATAGCTTTTTGAAATGAAAGTAATATGACATTTCAATGTTTTGGGCCATATCTCCAAACGCGTATTCAACAATTACCAGGCCCTTAAAACTGCAATTTTCCAACAGCTTACCTTCCTTTTTGAGCCACTTGATGATGGTGCCCTCCTCCATGGTCGGGGATAGGGCGGGCATCTTCAGTTTCGTCACATCTGATTGATGCAAAACACAAAGTTTATTCATATTATAAGAGATGTTGTTTAATTTTTAGCGTACATGTATTTTCTGGGTATAGAAAGGGTATATTAACTGATGCTGTTACACCATTTTTTCATGACTTTAGTCTTCAGAAAGTACCGTCATCTCCCGCATATAAGACGTGTCTTATACGCGAATCAGATCGTGGATGCACGTTATAGAATTTTCCCAAGTTGGGGGTGCGCCTTATACGTGGGGTACCTCTGATCTCCAATTGGGAATTATTTTCACAAAGTCATATATTTTCTTTAACCAAAGAAAAGGTGTAGGTGACACCATGCTGCTGTATATATCCACAAATGACTGACTGAAGCATGCCATTCTACTATCCATGAAAGTGGAAACTTTATAATTGATTATATTATTGACCTTTAATTCAGGAGATTTATATGCAGCATTATACCAATATCCTGTCATAGTACCATACAGTACTGCCATCTGGTGTAATGTTCTGTCTATGCTTAAATGATTCCTAAAGTTCACACCAGACTCCACCACTATACCATTACTATCTTATTGGGAACATATGTGAACTTAGGTATCCTCCAAAAAAGATATCAAAAGTATGTGTGGAATATGTGATGATTTATATTCATTCCCTAACATGCCACAACATTAATAGACTGCTCAAATATTGAAAAAAAACTGAATATACAATGTTGGAGTTAAGTTCTACTTAAGCTCACACCTCATTTTTGACATTCTAAAATTTATATGATCAACATTATATGACTTCTTAATGTGTTGCCGGGAGGCGTGGCGCAGTCGGTAGCGCGTCCGCTCACGGGCCGTAAGGTCGTGGGTTCGGTTCCCGGCCCAGCCGGAGCACAGTGGTGGTTCTAAACGTCGCCGTAAGGTGTCGTTTGAGTTCCTCCCTGCTCTGGCTAGGCTGTGCTGGAAAGTCTCTCGGCGGTCATGGCAGACAAATGACTTAAAACAGGCCTGTCCATCTCTCACTATGCCTATGTAGTGACAGATGTTAAAGAACCATTGCCTCGGTAAATGTGTAGGGGCATGCTTTCTATCTTTCCATAGATTCGGTCGCCATCATCCCCCCTCCCCATTAGACTAGGGTCCGGGCAACAACGCCACAAGGGTAATCTCACTTTGGTGTGGATACAACCCGCGGGACCTCTCGCCCTTGAGTGTCGGCCGTAAGGAAGGCACAAGGTGAGATAAAAATTCAATCAAATCAATCAACTTCTTTAGAGGTATCACACGAACAAGGTGCGCCTTGTAGGGGAACCATCCCTGCTGAATTAGGGGTGCTCCTTATACGCAGGGTTTTCAAAATACCCATTCAAAGGCAGTAAGTGTGCCTACTACGTAAAACTGACTGCCTGAGTTCGGGGTGCGCCTTATACGCACACTGTGCCTTATACGCGGGAGATTACGGTATCTTTAAAAAACCTACTGCCAAAGACTGGCAAACCTAAAGTTTGAAGCCTAAACACAGTAACTGTAACATAACACAAATGGCTGAACTTTTCCCCTTTTCTTGCCCACAGTGGCTTCGTTTTATTGTGAGATATATGAACTAGCATGGATGACATAATGTGTAGCTATTAATGATCTAAGACCTTGCCAAGGTCTTGGACCTGTGGGCTTCTCAATGTGGGTACCGGTAGTTGGATTATAAAATCTTATATAATAGTGGTTGTCATTTCATTTTAGAGAGCCGTCAGTTGTAAACAGGAGGGGCTGGTTGATTTTCTTGGTTCAAAAGTTTCTTCCTAGCTCAAAAAAATAAATAAAACATTCAGATTGCTCTTAGTCTTAGATTTAGGGCACAGAAAAGCCCCCCCTATTTTTATTTTTTTTTTTTTGCAAAAAGAAAGACCCATCCTGGCAACTAATTGTTGTGCTTTGTTGTGGCCATGTGGTCACTGAATGATCTTCACACTAAATGGCAGGGCATTTCATGGGGAGAGTTTCCCTACAGGTTCTGTCCTTAAACTAGTGAAAGGTTGGCTACAAATGGTCAAATGTAATTTATCTTAATGTATACAAAAGACAATAGCATCAGCACTCTTAACTCCAGTGGAATTATAAAAACAATATGGCTACTAACAAATACAGTAATATGTAAGGTGTTGCAGGATGTAGTTCCACTGACTATTACACCTCTTTTGTGTTCACAGGAAATATATTTATACCCTAGCTCTGCTTGGGTCAGTTGCAACAGCGGATTTGCCTGTACCGTAATCTCCCGCGTATAAGGCGCAGCTCACGTATAAGGCGCACCCCCAACTCAGAGAATGCAAGTCCACATATAAGGCGCCCCCCTGAGGGGAGATTTTTGTTAATTTAGTACTGTTCTATAGTAAAAATACCCCCCCCCTATAAGGCGCACCCCAAACTCAAGGCAATTTACCTCCCACGTATAAGACCCAGCAGCCTTTTGTTTGGCCTATAAGACGCGCCTTATACGCGGGAGATTAGGGTAGGTGGTCTATACCGGTAGGCCCAAAGGCTTGTCTGTCAGGGATATAAGTCACGAATAGGCAAAAATCAGGATCCATAAATTTACTTTATATAAAAGCCTTCTATTTTTCACAAACAGCCCTCCTTACCACTCATGTAAGGAGAATAAATGTCATTCAAAAATTTCAGAAATCAGGAAATCCTGATAAATCCTGAAGACTTACATCCCTGGTCTGTGATTAGGCTTACAGGGCACAGAATCATATGACCTGCCCAGGATACTGGCCTTATAGATCACAGAAGCCTATTAAAATTTTTAGGGGGGAGAGTATAGATCTACAGGTGTTAAAAATTATTGACCCCTCCCAGTCATGGGTTAAAAATTATTGCCCCCCCCCACCCCCCACTGCTATCATTTATGAACAGCTGGGGAGGTGGTGCATAAATTTAAGCTATTGAAAACCTTATGCCCCAACAGTACCAGTAGACTCCTGCCCGCGACGGTCCAAATATTTGCGCCCCCCCCATACCTGGTACTGGAGGCACATTCAAATTTGACAAGGATGTGCGACAGATTTTTACGCCCCCCCCCCCCCCCGCAATGATGGTCAAATGTTTTGTGCCCCCTCAGCACACAGAATTTCCACGCCCCTCTTTGACCTGTAGTAGCGCACAGTTTTTGTTGCTAAAAAAGAGTCAGGTTTTTAGGGAGTGGTCATTATTTATCAACAGGGGTACTGGTGGTTATTTTCGCGGATGCGCGAAAATGTTTTACATCCCCCCTGAACGCAGTCAAAATTTATTGCGCCCCCCTGTACCAGAGGCGCTGAGTATTTCGCGCCCCTCTTTGATCTATAGTAGGTTGCTGCCATTTTTGCTAAAAAGAGAATAAACGTTGTTAGCCCCCCCTCAAGAGGGGTCAAAATCTTTTTAGCCCCCGCCCCTCCGGAGAGGTCTGAAATTTTGACGCCCCCCATCAAACCCACCAGCAACCCCCCCCCCGGTTGTTAAATAATGACCACTCCCTTTAAATAACACTCCCTATTAAATGACCGCTCCCTACTGGTGTGGGGTAGATGGTGTCATTCTGTAGCCCTCAGTCTTGCCCCAAAACCTTTTTGTTAGGTGCATCGTTTCTAGACAATGTCACCCAAAATCATTTACACATACCATGCAAAATATCTCATGGGAAAGAATCAAATTCATTATTCTCAAAGGGAATCATCCATTCATACCTTATTTGGCTTAATCACAAAGCATATGTCAACAAGGTCTACATTCAGGTAAAGGGGAGGAGCTTGGCCACTGAGCATGTACACCAGGTCTACAGTCACACACTTCCTGGATTCCAGGTGAGGGGTAACTGGTGTCATTGGTGTTGGCTGGAATGAACACCTGATTCTCCCTGATAAATGCATGTCAGTAGGGACCCCAGAATTCACTAGGGGCGCCACTTAGGGTAGTTGCAGTGGGAGCTGTGCAGGGGGCCCAGGCAGACTCTGCAGACACTGCACTAAAACCCTTCTCTGAGGGAGTGCTCTTTAACATATGTTTACAGGTTAATAGTTGAATGTATAGACCAAAGAAAGGCCTATCCAACCATATACAACAAAAGTGCTTCCATGTGAGAAAACATAGGATTCTGCTATTGTCTAAGACATGGTATTTTCAGAATCTGCCCAGACCATGAAGTTGTCAATGCTACTGGTTGCTACTCAGTATTTAGGTCGGACTTTATCTCAAGATGCACTGTAAGAAATTTCAGAACAATCGGACGATGCTCTCACATGCTCCCAAAGGATTTTGTTGATTGAATGTGAAGCTCGGTGACCTCCGAGAGTAAGATCTAGGTCAAAGGTCAAGGTCAAAAGGTCATTCGACTACTCGATTAATTAGGTCATATATCTATCTATCTAGGATTTTTGGAATTTTTTAAAAACTCCTACTAGAAGTGAAATTAGGTTTGACAGGGTGTTTTAGAAAAACCCTAGATTTTGGATGTCTTTGGCCACAACTTCTTAGCTCTAATAGCCTCTATTATAATAGAAATGTATGGGTAGCAAATCCTGGGATTTACCGACATAGATTTCATCATATCTCGGGTTCTATGATAGATAGAAACAAAATTCCAAAAGATTTAGATTTCCTTGCTCAGGCTCTATCCAAAAGCATTGGTCAACTGTGGTATCCATTTTTTTCTGGGGTCCCTAATGTCAGCATAATCAGACCACTGCAATATCTTTAATATATTAGACTTTATTGAATACTCAGCTTCAGGCCATAGCTAGGCACTTTAATAAAGCCACTGTGGGGGGTGAGAAAAGCTGGCACACTGGGTTGACACTTTCTGCCAGGTGGGAGTGCAGCCTATAATCGCGACCTTGCCGATATCGCCGATTTAGGGTTCTATTAAGGTATTTTTCTTGCATTTTAATAGTTATCCTTAAAGTCTAGATTTCAAGGTACCCACCAGCGAAATCTGGGAGAAAAAATTCCAATTATTAAGCATTTTACAATGACTTTAGTATGAAGGTAATATTGAAGCTTTGAAAAACATATTAACCACTGGAGACACCAAAAAGCTAATATCAGACACAGTTAAAGTGCATAATAAACTAGCAGCATGTATAATTTCATGCATTTATGACTTTGCCCAATGATACTTTTGAGAGGACCAAAATATGAAACAATAGAAAAGAAATGGCTGTGTGTAGAGCCACCATGTTACAATTTTTTATTAGCATGTTACTACTACTTAGAATCAATTTGGAAATGGATTAAAGATATCAACTGAAAGCTACGATTCTAAATATCATAGAAAACTAAATTTTATTTATATCTGATCACTAGAACATAACTTTCCAGGCCCTTAGATATCAAGTGAAAACACAGAAAATGACCCACAGTACATGCTGCCACACACTGGGCCCACTGTGCAGCTGAACTCACATCACAGATATTATAACACCTTTTCTACCATTACTATAGTGGTACTTGCCTCAATATTTTTGGTACTATTTGCCCTGTATCTCTGTTTCTATACAAGATATAAACAAAATTCCAAAAGATTTAAAAACATCTTAATGGCCTCGATCAAATACGGTCACAGGGGTCTTTCTGTATTCAACTTAATTTTTTTGTTGAAGTGCCTACCATAGCTTATTCCCCATCAAATTCTCATGATAACTATGTGTAAATCATCAATCTGCTTGGGTGAGGGGTAACTGGTGTCAGGTTTACCCCGGTTACGTCTTTCGAGGAGAAGCGCTAACGTGGCGCCAATTTCGCTTGTAAAATATGAGCAGTAAACTTTCGCATATTCACCGGTACCAGGGACACACTTCCGATCATACCGTTTCTCCCCGAAAGGGTTCACGGTTTACCCCTGAGCCTGCTCACCCTCCTATTAGCCAATGCATTAGTGATTATCAGACCGTGGCGCCATCTAGGTAGAGCCCATGCATGGAAGTGAATGTTGAATGAAGGGCTGTCCACCCTACTGTCAGAGGAGACGTTGCAAGGAAAGTGGGATGTTTGTGGTTTTGATTTGGTGTTAGTCGACGTGGTTTTCATTGAATTTGTTAAATTCATACATACCATACAGCGGAGAACATGTCTTCAGTCCCCTCCATTGTTGAAAACTAATTTGGACAGCTCTTTCTCGGTGAAAACGGAGAAAGTTTTGCCCTAACCGGCCCAAAGTTGACAACCTCGCTGCCATGTTTTCGTCCGACAAGGTCAGTCTCGTGCGAAATATCGTAGGTTGCGGCATCGCTGGTCTCAGCGTGCATAGCCTTCAAACCCCTTTGTGCGCTTCGTACCAGCGAAGAATGTTTTTTCGGCGTTTTTTCGCCTCTTTTCGCGCCATGCGCCATCTTGTGCCAGGCGAGCAAAACATCAGCGCTCCTCTCAGCCTCCCAGAACTACTTCTCGAAAGTCATTTGATGCAGGAGTCATTATCAACTATTTGATTAGCAACAAACAGAAGAGTCAGGAACACTGAATGGTAAAGACATCAGAGGAGGTCTGCGTGTGTGACAGAAGTTAAATTGACTGAGACTATTGTAACTGTTTTGATTGCCATCTTGAATCATGACATGAATCTTGATTGCTACTGCTAAGTGCTAGCACTAGCAGCTCACACTTGTCCCCAGCGCCCCTACCCAGCAAATTGGTGTCAGTCTGAACCAGCATGTGCCACCAAGTGTGAGTAGATTTTGCGTGATAACATGGAGTGTCAGCTCGAGCCACCATATGTCAATAGTCATGATGTGTGACATATTGTGACACATAGTGACTCATCTCCAAAAGTCATAGGATTATGCAGGGTGAGCATGCGCCAGTCTGTGTCAGTAGTCACATTGACTGACTCATGGTGATGCATTTCATGATTCGTGTGAGGTGAACCTGTGTGAGCATGCGCCAGACTGTGTCAGTAGTCACACAGAGTGACATTTGCTCACACATTTTGCTATCCGTGTGAGGTGACACTGCATGAGCAGGCACCAGTCCCGGGACCAGTCCATACCAGTAGTCACACAGAGTGACTCATAGTGACACATACAGATATTTGTGTGAGGTGACAAAATGTGAGCATGTGTCAGTCTGTGTCAGCAGGTGTCAGTATTCACTCAATGCCACACATATTGACACATTTTTGAAGGCACGAAGTGACACATGTGAGAGAATGTGTAGGTCTGTGTCAGTAGTCACACTGGTTATCACATGACAACATAGGTGTCAGGTCTGAGAGAACTTGTATGGATTCACCCCATGTGTGTACTTTGGGGCAGGGGGAAATCAGATAAATGCTGATTCAACTAATATTGCCTAATGAATCAATGTGTTTATAGGTGATATGCATTAATATGTATGTAGGGAATCTAATGTTATCTGAAAAGATGACTTTAAATTTTGCTTTGGTATATTAAAAGGTAGTTTCATTTGTCTATGGGACTTAACACTGAATTAGAATCATCAACATCTCATGTAGTATCGAGGCACAGATTTATCTTGGTTTCATAAATGATCAATAGTTTGATGCACAGTGATCAAGAAGGTGGCATGTATTCAAGAAACATGTAAGAAGTCTTGATATAAGGACAATTAAGATTGTGCATTGGGTGATAATAGGGGCAGTATGCTGCATTTGATCCAAACATGATAGGTTCTGACACATGTGTGAATATTTGTCACTCTGTGTCAGTACTCACACATTATGACGCAAACTGACTTACAGTGACACAACCTGGTTTTTCCTTTATGGTGTGCGTGACCATGCGTCACTCAATGTCAGTTCTCACACATTGTGACGCACACTCCCTCACAGTGACACATCCTACAAGTTCCATGAATTCTGATTGGTCAATTTCAAATTCTTAGCGCCTGATTGGTCCATTTCAGATTTCCCTCCTTTTTCTAGTTCCTTTGTTCTCAGCATTTGTAACTTGGGTTTCACAACACACAGGCACAGGAGGCAAGGATATCACATACAAGGTGAGTAGTCTTACAGTCCTAGTACAGATTCTTATTGGAATTCCAGAAGACCTGCAGTTCTACAAAAGCACATGAGCACATGTTGTCTTTTTCTTAATCTATAAATTCCTGGTTGATAGCACATTTCAAGTTGGTAATTTCCAGGCTGGATGAGTTGAGTATGCAGTACATTTTACTCCATTTCTATCTCATGGCACATAAGGGAGTGATATTTTTATAACAACAGGGGGGGCTGGTGGGTTTGACAGGGGGGGGTAAATTTTTTTCAGCCTCTTGTCCGTGCATTACTATAGGCTAAATGGGCATGTTCGCGCATGGTTTTTCAAAAAGAATTCAACCCTTCTAGGGAGGGCAAAGTTATTTTACTTCTTCTCAGTGAAAAGGCCTGTGTGTCTCTATAGGTTAAAAGGGCGCAATTTCACACAATATTCAGGTCCTGGGGGGGGGGGCAAAAAATGTTGACCCTCTCAAGGGGTGGGGAATTTTTTTCAACCCTTTGAGGGGGAGGCAAAATAATTTACTTCTTTTCAGGGAATAAGCTTGCGCATTACTACTGAGGTTGAAAGGGCGTGTTCGTGCATGATTTTCCAGATGTGGGGGGGGGGGGGGAGGGGGAATTTGACCCTCCTTGCATCCACATGAAAATCAACCACCCTCTGTTGTAGAAAAAGGATCACTCTCTTCTGTGGGAGATTCAGGTGTGTAGAAATATGTGGTACTGAAAATGTGTTTATGCTATGCTTTATTGAGTGTTCATGTCTGTTGTCTGTTTTATATCTTGACAGGTATATGAAGAGCACCTCAAAGAATCAACCATAGACACAGGTCATGCAAGATACCCATACAAATCAAAAGGACATGGAAACAGGATGAATTGATGATATTTGATTTTGAATAAAAGAACCCCCTCCCCCATTCTAAAGGGATATTGAAATGTCAGTATGTGTAAGTGTGAGTGAGTGTGTGTTATGGCATGTGTGTCATTATGTGTGAGAATGTGTCATAACTCATGTGTCAGCTCTGGTGAGGTTGGGTTATAACACATGGGTCAACATGTGTGAGGCCGCGTCATAACAAATGCGTCAGTATGGGTGAGGCAGTGAGTCATAACACATGTGTCAGTATGGGTTAGTGTGCGTTATGACACATGTGTCAGCATGGGTGGGGCTGCGTCATGACACATGTGTCAGTATGTGCCAGTCGGTGTCATCAATGACACAAGGTGGCTCAATTTTTTTCTGTAGAGCGCACAAGTTAGCACTCACACACATTGACTCAGAGCGACACCAATTTGCTGGGTAGCTTTATATCAGGCTCTGTCGACTGTGGGAGTTAGGCCGAAATACCTGCCTGCTTACAGGCAGGATCCAAAGGTGTCTGTTGATAGTCTATCTACTCTGCCAGATTGGCAGAGTGCCCAGTTCTCACAGAAGTACTTACTGTCAGGTCCAATGCTTCTTGTTGAACTTTCCAACTCAACATTCGCTACTGGGACTGATGGGGCGCGATCCTCACTCAGCTTATCAAAGGATAGAGTTACGATTGGAACTAAATGCTTCCACCAACACTTCCCTCAATGTATATCCAAAGATTCACAATACACAAAGCACTTGAAATACTTGTGATAATTAATAATCCAGTCTCGCATGCACACACACGCGCAAATTAAGTTTGAGAAAAGAATGGACTAAATGTCTGATAACCAATGAGGCAGTCCCATGAGGCCTACGGCCTTAGGACGTTAAACAAATCAATCAATCAATCAATCAACCAGATTCCAGGTGATTTTCAAATCTCCCTCCCCTTACTCCAAAACATTGTCGGCCATCTTGAAGCCAGGTGTAGCCACCTAGTGCCAAAGAGACTACACTATTCTTGGGGCACTTTCGCGTGCCCCGATCCGGTTAACCCGGTCGACCGTCTGTAGCCATCGGGGATACACCACAGCTTCACCCCGGATGTACCAGATCAAGTCACTCGTTTAACCAGGTTGGGTCGCGCAAAAGTGCCCCATGTTGGTTAGCCCTAGGGGCATTCAAAAGGCCGCACGCCCAGCAGTCGGCGTGCACCTGGACCTGAACGCGCTCGCACTCCAGCTGCCAGAGGAGGTGCGCCTGTGGCGCCCGCCACGCGGCTGGCATGCGGCTAATGAATACCCCTCCTATGTTTCAAAAGGAAGCTAACACCAGGTAGCACCCCTAACATGTTGACAATGGAGGCCATTGAGGTAGTGATATCTAAGCTCAAGATAAACATGTTAGATTTATTGGATATATCTCATGCTTCAGTCATTATAAGCTGATGTACATGAAAACTAAATGTTTGTGAATAGGAGGGACAATTTCCAGGAACTGACAGTGAGCACTTAGTTCAGACTATAGCTCGATGCAGCAAGTTGGGAACCTAAAACTTAGTTTTTCCTGAATTTTCGCTAAGAAATGCTGTAGTTTAGCCAAAAATTATCCGATTTACATAATAATTGCAGCAAATGAAAGATGAAACTCATTGCTTTCAGGCCAGGGTAGATGGTATTACAATAATATAGTGCACAGTTTACCACTGAAGTACAAATTATAAATTTAAAAATCATTAGTTTAAAAAAATCGCTGTTTTTCAAAGTTTGGCCCTATATATTTTGTGAAAAAATATTCTAACCATCAGTTTTTGATAGATAGTGCATAATACTGACCCATCAAGTTTATAAATGAGTATGGTTTTTTCCCCTACCTCTATGGTGGCTTATTACACTATGGGAGACATGTGATTTTTGTTAGTTTGCAAAAACTGTGATTTTCAGCAAAATTTCTGCTTGGTTTTTGATGAGGGACCACATAGATCACCATATATGGACGCGTGATCACCCACTGATACCAGAATTATCCATTTTTATGTTCTACTCGATCATCTTTAAAGGCATATTAAATATCTAAGTGATACAATAAGTGTGAGAAGAATTAGCCACATCTTATGATTCTAGTCTTTGGTGCCGACAACCCTTTTGTTGTTATTTACAGCTAAATAGCTCAATAGTGCATTATAATAGGGCTCACATGCCTTATATGGGGTTCTAATAACATTTCAATATGGTTTTCAATGGGTCATCAGGTCAAAACAACAATGGATGATGGAATTTAATAGAAACAAAAGGGTTTTGCACCATGGACCTGTTCACATTGTTCAGGTCTTCAGATATTCTTCTTGAAAATGATGAAGACATTTATGAGCATGGTGCTTTTCCAGCCCATATGGGACATACAGAGGTCATTTTGTCTAGTCTGACATGTATTATGAGGGAATAATGCATAGCAAATGATTCTATTTTCATATTTTGTTATGATTTTTGAGATAGAATCATACACAAGACTTGTCTTGTGCATCATATACAAAAATGTCCCTTGAATGAATTCATTTTACATGCACAGCTGCCTCCAAAACTGGAAAACACTCAGGTTCCCAACTTGCTGCATCGAGCTATAGCCATGTGTTTGTGCCACTATAGACTTGTATACATCTTGGATCCTGCCTGTAAGCAGGCAGGTATTTCGGCCTAGTGGGAGTGTGCTAGTAGCTATGTCCGTAGTGTAGCATGTACCTTTTCAAGGGCAAGGCTGTAGGTTTAAAAAGGGGCGAGTCATTTAATTTTGCCAGCTGGGCCTGGCTGGGGGGGGGGGGCTTGGAGTTGAGGGATTTTGGCGGATCAGCAGCTTTTACCCCCCCCCCACCATTATGACAAAAATGACCCCCCAACTAAGAACTGATTTTGCAAATTGACCCCCCCCCCAAAAAAAAAATCAAAAAAAAAAAATCAGATATTTAGTTTTGACCCCCCAGTCTTGGTTCCCCCCCATAGGGGCTCTTTTTCAAAATGAATCCCCCCCCCCCTATATCTAACAAGCCCTCCCCCCACTACCTGGCAATAAATGACTTGTCCCTTTTAATAGCCCTGCAGACTCGGACCAGTGGCGGACTCGTTTATTAGCAAGCTATGTTACCTGTAGGTGTGTGATGATCATGATGTACGAATCATGGTTATTAGCGAGTGGTCATTATTTATCAACAGGGGGTGCGAGGTGGGGGTGTAAAAATATGAACCCTCCTGGTAGGGCCTAAAATTTTTATGTCATATTTAAAAAAATCACTAAAAACTTTTTAACCAAGGGAGGGGTCATTTTTAAGAATGGAGAGGGGGGGGGTTAGCAGATTTTCATGCATGCCCTGAAATTTTATTGCCTGATCCCCTCCCCCTCTTCTATTCTTGGGCGCAGCAGTGACGTCATAACCACCTCCTTCACTCTCGTACCCGGGCCCCCGCTCATATCAGGCTTAATAGTTGGACTAGCCAAATATACCCAAATTACTTCGTGTTTTGACATATTTGGTTATTATACCGTAATCTCCCGCGTATAAGGCGCAGCCTGCGTATAAGGCGCACCTAGAGTTTTGGAAAATTCTCAAAAAAATGAAAAATTCATAACTTTGGTTCTACTGAATGAATTTTCAAAATTCAAAAACCAATGGGTAGCTTGGGCCACCTTGGGCCCTCCTGGGCCACATTTTGTCCTATTTTGACCAAGGGGGCATGTAAGATATCAAAAGAAAGGTCTTGGTGTCCCCCTTGTGGATCCAATGAGAACTAACCCCCCCCCCGCGCCTTATACGCGGGAGATTACGGTAGTACTTTTCTTTTATGTAGAATCCTCGTCTATAGGACGCACCCTGAGTTGGGATGAATCCCATGGGACACAGGTGGTGTAATTCTGGTGTACGAGCCGCGTCTTATACATGAGGATTTACGATATGTTGATGCTTCCTTTCAGACGCGTCATGGGAAGACGAAAAGCCACCAAGAAGACACAAATAGAAGCACCCAGTAAACGCAAACTGTCTCAAGTTGACGAAAGTCCTCCAACCAAAAGACGAAAAATAAAAGAGGAAAAGGTAGAAGATACTCCGTCAAAAAGAAAAACCACAGCTAGACAGAGGAACACGAAATCTGCCAGATCAAACAAAAAGACAAAATCAGTGCAGAAAATAAAAACTGAACCAGGTACAAAAATCAAAGTGAAAACTGAAGCTGCTGGATATGAAGCAGGGACATCCAGGAGCCCTGTGAAGGTTAAAACAGAAAGGAAGTCCTCCAAATACTCTGCTAGGGGCAGTAAATTTATAGGAGCCCATGTATCTATAGCAGGTAATCGTCTTTGTGTTGGTGATATATCTCTAGAGAAATAGGGATTTTATACATTTTTACAATGACTGCCTACGCCAAAACAAAATTAAATTGTTTGTTTCAGGTAACACAACCCTACCTAGCAAAACAGGGCCGACCCTAACTTTTTTTTCTCCATCTTTGAAGAAAATATAGGTTTTTACAAAATAAAATAAATTTAAATTTTGTTGATCATCACCTCAGTGCAACAAGGCTGTAACTGCATCTGGGTCAACACGGTAAAAGGCGCCGTTGTCGTTGCCTTAGTGCAAGAAGGTTGTAACTGATATTTTGGCAAAAATGAGATGTCTTGTGTTAACATGTATTGACCCTTATCTAGCTATTATGAAAGTGTTGGAGCTATGTCTATGATATGTGTGCCTAAGTCCCCAGTGCAATGTTTGTATTTCCACTTTGTTCTATAGTAAGTGGAACACCTCTTTTGCCTCTCCTGCAAAACTTGAAAAATGCAGATACAACCTTCTTGCACTAAGGCAACGATGTATGGGTGATGATTTTCTCCCCCTCACCCGGGCTTCCCTAGCCCACTTAAAAGGGTCTACTTCGCATCTTTTCCTATCCCCTCAGGATGTGTGTGGTGCACATATGCGCAGGCACTGACACATTCCTCTGTGAAATTGTGTAATGTCGTTCTCGCCATGAATATGACCTTAGCTGTCGAAATGGCGTTAAACATCTATTACTCACTCACTCTCCCCCTCACCATCAACAAAAGGAGTTCAAATCCCCCCCCCGCCCCTTTTGCTCTTCAATCTATTCTCTGGTTTTGTTCAAACTTCTCAAGCAAAGCTAATTGTTATGAAATGTTTATTTCAATTCGTATCAACTATGTATTTTTTTTTCAAATGGCATTTTCTTCATTCTCTCAGGGCATTTATCCAATGCAGTGACTGAGGCAGTAGAGATCGGGGCTTGTGCCTTTGGAATGTTTCTCAAAAGTCAGCGGCAATGGAACTCGAAACCCTTGGAGGACAAAGTGGCCCAGGAATTTAAGGCGGCATGTAAGGTAAGATTTATGTAGACATGATGGGGTACCTTGTGTAGAGGTTGCCGAAAACATCTTTTGAGACACCGAGATTCAAACCGGGTTCTGCCAACTTGCAAGTGACCGCTCAACCGCTGAGCTTCATCCCCTGGCCTGATGTTTCCTACCTTCCGTCCCCCCCTGGATCAGTATGGTATACATAGGGTGAGTGATATCCTAGCGAACCGCCTCCTGAGGGTTGATACACCTGGGGAGCGAACAAACTCCTACACTTGCATGATTGAGCAATACTCCTCTCTGCATATCAATTTCCTTATCCTTTGAAGTTCTTCAGTATATCATCTACAGGCCATACCAAAAAAATATATTTTTGGAAATACAATTTTTTTTTTCTTTGAAAAAAATCTCGTCTACGGATTTCGCTCGCTTCACTTTCTACAAGTTTTCTCTATGTGATGTTTGGCAAAAAAAATGTTTAAATACAATTTTTTCACTCGCCTCACTTTTCCAGCAAGGAATCCATTGGACGCCAAAAAATTCTTAAAAAACAAAAATAAAAATTTCGCTTGCTCGCACCATTTTTTCAAAACCAAAATCCGTAGACCAACTTATTTTTTTGGTGTGGCCACATAAAGGTATTTTCTGTCGCACAAGCTGTGCTTAATAGTTCAGGAAGTCGTTATGAGCCAGTGATTCTGTGATTTCTCCATTTTTTTTTATTAGGACACTCACTGAATTCAGAGTGTTCTACCTGGCCTATTTCCGATACACTTGCATATGTTGCTACATTAGTTGATGATACAATCAGTGAAGTCCATATAATATCAGTTGATCCTACATCATTAAAGATTGGAGATAATTTTCAATTTCCTTGATCAAGACAAGTGTATATCTTTTCGCTGCAAGAAAGGCAGTCTGTTAACATCAAATCTTAACATGTTACATGATAAGTTTTTTAAAGTTGTTTATTGGGATGAATTACATTTACAAAGTAAGTGCAATTGTAACCTGGTGCCCACGCATTGTGGTAGTTATACCAGGCCCCCATACATTTCAATATTTAATAATGTCAATATGGATATATAATCAATCTGTAACGGCCTCACGCTTGCTAATTCACATCAACAGTATATTATTAATACCGTATCAAAATATGTCAATAACAAAGTCAGCGATCAGTTAAATGATGAGATGAGATGAGGATGAAATCTAAATATTCAATAATAGCCACTCAGAGTTTTTACATATAACAATTCGGGTAGTCTTTCTTAATAGCTTTTTTAAATTCAGATAGGGTCTCTATGATTGTGTATTTTGCCTTTAATTGATTCCACCTTACGCAAGCTCTATATAAGGAGCTTCTGATTACAATAGGTCTGAGGCTATGTGGTATTAACAATCTTTTTCCTTGATGAAAACGAGTAGGAATATCTCTATTATCCACAAGGTCTTCACGTTTTGACAGGTAAAATGCATAAAATAAAAGATGTTGATCTCTTCTATCAGCAAGCTCCATACATTTGCTGGCATTTTTAATTTGTTCTGTTGTCATGGTTGGATTTTCTTCCAATTTAACTTTATAAACCACTCTTAGTGCCCAATTTTGTAACAATTGTAATTCTTTGGTTTCCCCTCGATAATCTCTGTCCCATACAAAATCACAATAATCAAAAGTTGGTAGTACCATAGTCTTGAAGATATCTAGAGCTGTAGAATTGTCAACAAATTTTCTGATTTTAGCAAGTTGGAAGATCTTATGTCTTATATTCTGTGTACACTTTGCTCTATGATTTATGAATTTAAATTCAGGATCAAGGTCAATACCTAGGTACGTGAAATTATAGACTCTCTCTAAGACAGAATTATTCAGTACAAATACACTATTTTCATTTTGGGCTCCATTAAACAACATCCATTTTGTTTTCTTTTCATTTACAGTAAGAGAATTATGTAGACACCAATTATACACAGATTTTATGGCATTTTCCATATCTTGTGGGGTGTTAACAGTTATAACCGCATCATCAGCATATAAAGTGGTTTTAAACGTACCAACTGTGGGAAGGGAGTTAATATACACAGAGAAAAGTACAGGGCCAAGTACTGAGCCCTGTGGGACTCCATATTTTAATTTCTTAGAGGTGGACACTACATCATTGGCAATGGTATTTTGTGTTCTATTATTAAGGTAATTTTCAAAAAATTTACAAGTCGAATGGTCTAATCCTAAAATGGACAATTTTTCCAATAATTTAGAGTGTGATACTGTATCAAAAGCTTTCTTGTAGTCTAAATATAGACAATATGAAGGTTTGTTCAAAAGGATATTAGTGATTATCGTGGATAGATGTTCAGTTATGGCAGTTAGGGTGGAGTGTCCAGCTCTATATCCATGTTGCATTGGGCATAATAAATTACAGTTTTCCATATAGGTTTGGAGTCTTTTACATACAATTTTTTCCAATATTTTCCCTGGTATCTGTAAGAGACTTATAGGTCTGAGATCATTTACATCAAGAGAGTTTGCCTTTTTGTGTAGGGGGATTACTGTCCCAGCTTTCCAAACAGTTGGGAATACTGAGGTGCGTAGACATTGATTGTATAATACAAGTATAACATCCGCAATGGCAAAGAAGGCATCTTTAATTATATATGATTTACAATTTTTTATGGCGGATGGTTTCTTAATATTAATTCCTTTTATAAGCTTAATCAATTCAATGTAAGAAATATCATACATTAGATTAGTATTCAGAACCGGTTGACCATATGGTACATTGTTCATTGGGTCTCCTTCTCCAGGTGGTAGTGCTTTTGCCAAGTCTTCCCCTATATTTACAAAAAAACTATTTATATACTCTGCGCATTCCTCAGGAGGGATAATCAAATTGTTTGTCCTATTCCTCAATTTAATGAGAGTACTGCTGGTTTTATGTGGTAGTAGTTTATGTATAGCATCCCAAAATTTGGCTGGATCTGTTTTCCTGAAACGTAATAATAATTCAATTTCATGTTTTTGACTGTGGAAAAGTTCTCTCTTAACTATAAGCTTATAATGCTTGGCTGCAGCCCAGTCACCATCGGATTTGGTAGACCTGGCTTTTCTATAAAGTTTGTCTCGTACTCTCATTAATTCCAATATTGGTTGTGTTAGCCATGGTGGGGTATAATCTGGTATAGTAATTTTTTGAATCGGGCACATAATGTCCAATTTAGACAAAATAACATTTATAATCATATTCCACATTTTGTTGACATCATTCAGTGTTACAATATTATTCCAGTCGTGTTGTGTCAGCATGTTTTTAAAGGTTAGGAAATCATATCGTCTGTAAGATCGTGCGTATACAGTTTTCTTCATTAATTTCAATTTTTCACACTTTAGAGTCATGTATATGGGCGTGTGATCAGAAATATGTACATCGACTAAGCCAGACATAGCAATATTATGTACATTTGTATAAATATGGTCTAAGATGGTCCCTGACGCAGGCCTGGTAATATCTTTGATAACTTGGAACAATTTATTGCTTGTACAAAATTCATTTACATTGGCTTCCTCTACATCTTTTTTACACAGTAGATTAATATTGAAGTCTCCCATTATTATGAGTTTTCTATTTCTTGTTACATTTTTCAAGAGGGAGGTTAATTTATTATATATAGCACCTTTTTCTTTACTATCAGGTGGTCTATAGCATACAAAGATCTTATATTTTATTACATTTATTTGAACATCAACACATAGTATTTCAAAGTCGTTTTCTATGAAGGAGCAAGTAAGATCGGGTGTAGCAACGTAGTGATCTCTTAGATATAACATAAGACCTCCAGCGTTTTTGTCCCTGCTGGGATACCTATCTAGTCTGACAAATTGATAGCCCGGGATGTGTAAATTAGTATCTTGTATCGAGGGTTTTAACCATGATTCAACAATGCCAGTGATATCAGAAAAGGAAATTAACCTGAAAGTATCAGTCCTTTTTCCAAATATTGAACGAGTGTTTGTGCAAAATACTTTTAGACCCTTTTGTATTTTAATATTATCTAATACTACCATTTTGATAGCATCTTACAATATTATTTATGCAGTATGGATGATATGAATGATAGATATGAAAAGTGACCACAGTAGAGGCATATTCAGACTGTCTGACTGTCATTGAAGAGAGGGGGGGGGGTCTGGAGCGTGGACAGGTACCAAAACATATTTACATTGTTAAGTGCATTGCTTTACTAGTTATGAGAACGTAAAAGACAGATTGATAATAACGAGAATATAATTTTATATCATTGTATAGTTAGGCTAGTACAATAGAAAGAGCTGGGCGTTGTATGCTCTAGGTTAGGGTTCAGTGGGTCAGCTTGACCTGGTATATTTTCATGTTAAGTCAAGCGCGTCCGATGGCCTTGGGACGCCGTAGGCATAGCATAGAAAACAGTTATTTTTGGACGCGACAGTCAGGTAGGAGTTCAGGTGAATGTGTTTATAGCACTAGATAGATAGATCATGTGTGACCATTGACATAAATTCCAGGTAGATTTATACTTATAATATATAAATATGTTACAATCAGCTATGTACCCTTTAGGAAAGATAAGAGACAAGGAAAACTGTTCCCTCTACAATATATCATAGGATTATCATATAATCAATCAGAGGTACATACACTTCGTCCGGTATCAGCATCGAGCTTTTAGGAACGATTGGTATGTCATGTCTAACTGAAATAATTATTACTGTTTTTTATTAGGGCTGAACGCGGTGAGCATTTTTTGTAGTTTGCTCGACCCTTGACTTTTTTCAATTTTCTCTTTTTCAGAGTGTTTTTTGTGTTTATCCTGTTGTCTGGTACTTGACCTTCTGTTAGTTGACATTATAGGATTCTGTACAGTAGCAGAATATGTGACTGTAGTGTTTTCTTTTGGAGGGGGGGATCCATGAGCAGCCTGTAGTTCCTCCATGGTTATAGTTTGCTTGGTGTTGGTTGGAGTTGCTCTCTCACTCGTACTCGCTGTGGAATCTTCAGATAAGGGGGTGCCCATTGTAACTTGTACTGGAGGTGGAATGTTTGCACTAGTAGTCAGGGCAGCCGTTTCGTGGGCAGCTGTAGTATGGGCAGCAGTCGTAGTATAATCCGTCATCTGTGTACCTTGTGCTGGGGGAGTTGAAGTATTGGTTGATGTGGGAGTTGGCTTGGCAGGAGCTGGAGCCATGGTCACTGGTGCTGTGGCAGCCTGTTGTATGTCAACTGCAGTGGGGTTAGTTTCATCCATTACTTCTTTTGCAAGGCCTGGGTATTTCTCACGTAGGATTCGTCTAACCTCCATCAGGATTATTCCACCTCTGTTTTTACCAGGGTACGATCCATTTTTCAATAATTTCGAATTTATCGAAGTGTCAGTACCCCAATGGGGGGATCCAACACATTCCAGTAGCTTCCTGTGACCTGTACCTAGCAATATTTTGAGGAGATTTTTGTCCTGTTCATATTTTAAGATGTTCAAAGCCTGAAGCTCATCTTCATCAATATTGCGCCACCCCTCGCATTCGAATTTTGCAATTTTCTTGGCATCTAGAGGTGATTCACAGTCCATGATTTTTTGAGCCTTTGAATGTTTTCCTGCAAATTTAGCTTTAGCATATGCAAAGCCTTGCTCCACACTACGGAATATAAGCCCATTTGTCTCAATTTTACATTCATAGAAGTTTGACAGTGGGGCTAACTCTCCTTGATATGCAACGTAATTGTCAGTGACTACTGTCTTTGCATTTGCAAGTTGTAGCTCAGGGGGGAGGTCTTTCAGCGCCTTATGTGAGTAGTACTTTCCATTGACCAGTAGGCCTCTTCCTCTTGGTTTAACATCTATTCCTACCTCCTGACCCAGGAATGCTATGGATCTAACATCGGATTTTTGCTTTTTTATGGCTGGGTTCGAGTCGTCAGATAGGAAAACCTGTGGTTTCTTGTGTTTCAATTCTCCTTTTCTAGACAATATATAGTCTCTTACACTTGCTTTTGTCATAACAATGACCAAGTATTAACAGTATGAGATGATGAAGTGTCTATAAGCTGCTGTTTATAAACAATTACCCTGGGCCCAGTGATGTTGATTTAAAATTAAAAGAAAAGACCACCCTATTTTCATGTTGACTTCTTTCGATGGACTCAACGGAGCACCTTCTGCATTTGGTCAATTGTGACGTCATACAATGCAGCAGAGAGCCTTCTTCTCTCCCTTAGAGTACTGCTCATTTCACTAGGTGAGCAAGAATCTTTTTAACTAGCACAAATACTACTGAAAAAGGGGTGTTCTTTTCCTTTAAGTGTAGATCCTAGCCTAGATTTAAGGCTTCAAGATTTATAATTCTATGTGCAGCACCCTCTATTTTTTTCCTCAAGGAGCACGGCTACAAACCCAAGTACATTGTCCCCCATGGCTCATACTTAATGAATCTGGCGTCTCCAAACGCTGAATCGCTCGCTAAGAGTCGTGCCATGCTGATTGACGAGTTACAGCGCTGTGAGAAGCTCGGGCTGACCTACTTTAATTTCCATCCAGGTAACAGTTTATACTTGCTTAAAACAATTTTTGAACAGTTGAAAAAAATACCACCCTAAGAAATCAATAAGGGAAACATCATGTTTTAAAGGGAGTCTGTATCAACAGCCTGTAAAGGTTCACACGCACCTCTCTCCACCCTTAATAAATGTCAAATTCCCCTCCAATGTTTCAACTTTGTCCCTCAAACAGTCAACCCCAACCCCATACACTTAGATAAAAATACTCCACCACTCCAGAATGCTTGCATCATCTATAAATATTATAGGACCTAATCCATTGTTGTATGTGTATTATCTTTGATTCCCTTCTGCAAAATGGTACTTGTTGATAATTCTAGCTATTTTGTTTTAGTAAATTGAACAATATCAGATGTGTTTTCATTATTTTGTACATACTTGTTCATCTATTTAAGGTTCTACATGTGGAGAGATCTCAGTGGAACAAGGCATCGAGAAAATAGCTGCGAGTATCAACCAGGCGCACAAGAAGACGAGTCATGTTACCGCAGGTCAGGGCTTAACCCATCAAGGGCTGCTGATGGATTAAGGCATCACGCGCATTTGTCGTGAGACTGCACGCCAGCACTGCACAGAGATGCCACTCACTGGCCAACAAAAACTAGGAAAACTGGACTTTGGACCCAGGAATTTAACACAATTCAACACGGAAATCTAGCAATCAAAACCAGGAATTCCTGGTAAACCAGGAAAAGTGGCATCTCTGCTTCATTGGAGCATCATGCCGACCCTACAGGGTCAATATACAAGCTCCCAGAGGATCGCATGATGCTCCAATGAAGTGCTGGCAAGACTGCTCGCCAGCGCTTCATTGGAGCATCATGCCGATACTACAGGGGTTAATATACGAACCCCGTAGGGTCGGCATGATGGACAGCGGCCTTTAAAGGGATAATCGCCATAATATCTCTAATATACGGCACATCCCACATATCAGGTGCACCCCAAGGTGAAAATAAAATCTAGAATAAGGCACTCCCTGGGCTTGACTTTTTAAGGTCTAATACTGTTCTATACGGGAGTTTTGTCACTCAGATACACTAGATGGCGCCCTAGTAGGCCTGCAGGCTACAGGGGCTACTCACTCACCCAGCCCCTGTGGCTCCATTCATTTAACAAGGGGGGCACATACACCTCTCACATTTATGCATTTTTTGAATAAAAGAACAATGCCAAATACTCAGAAATTGCAGATTCACTGAGGGGAATAGTACAGCTATGAATCCTAAAAAATTTGGAATAGATATTAAGTCAAATGCATTGTAAACCATCAGATTAGTTGGGTCACCCTGTGTGGACTACAGCTCTAACCGGTCAGTGGTAGGGCCAGCATCTGGTGAGTAACAGAGGAACTACCCATGCCCCTGTAGCAGGAGCAATTTGACCTGCTCAACACTAACGCCATCTACTGTATATGGCTATTTTAAGGGTTGTATAGTGAAAGTACCCCGTCTATATGACGCACCCTGACTTAAGGATGATTCTATAAGGCGCAGGAGGACGACCAATAGCTACGCTTCACCAAACCATTTATACATGTACATCCCTTGAAGGGATAAAGCAATTTTCTAGTTTTATTGATCATGTATAAAATTATTTCAGTCCTTGAGAACATGTGCCAGCAGGGTAACACTATCGGAGGTCGCTTTGAGGAGCTGGCGGGTATCATAGCCCATGTCACCGATAAGAAGCGGGTCGGCGTCTGTCTCGACACATGCCACGCCTTTGCTGCTGGCTTCGATTTGTCAACAGAGGACGGTTACGAGAACATGATGGCAGACTTTAAGAGGATTGTCGGAATGAAATACCTGAAGGCCGTCCATGTGAACGACTCAAAAGGTGAGGTTAAAGCTGGTATAAAACCTGATATAGCTTTGTCTGATATGTGTTTCAAAGAATTATATACCCCTTCTCCAGTCATAGGGTGCCGTTTATTCTGGTGAGATGTGGCTCATTATGTGCACATCATTGGACTCTAGTTTCAGCTGGTCTCTCTTATTTGGTGGGAAGGAAAACCACTTGGTTAATTAGTTCTGGTCACAGCCAGCTAGGGGCAGCACTGAGTGGTCTGCTCTGCTGTCAGGCATCCAAATCAAAGTGACCACCACTATAGAGGAGAACTCTGCTTTGTGGCTCCATCTGGAGCCACAGTGCTGGTGCAATTAAGACTGCTTGTTGACATGAATAAAATGCTGGAAGCATTTTATTTTTACACATGTATATGCTTGAATTTAGCATGGTTAGAATGTAATGACTGATTTTGACAGGACACTTTCACAACTGCGGTAATGATAGATATACAGAAAAGGGAATATCTTTGTATTTCAGCTCTTGTTCCAGCTTTAAGGAAGTCTACCCTATTTTCATGATTAGAAGAAAACAATAAATATAAAAACCATGCCAAACAGTCACCCTCTATATGTGTCACACCCACGTATAAGCCACACGCCTTTGACAAATTCTATAATATACACGGGGGCTCTCGGGATTGAGATTTTAGTACTACCATATTCATTCTAATAAGCGCACATGTGCTGAAAATTATCTTTAAGGTGCTAAAAACCCTAAATAAAAAAATAATAAGCGAACCCCCCTAAAGCCTAAAAATCGTTGTTTTGTCCCAGAAATTAAATTTTTACACTTCTTTTACGTAATTTCACACCAGGGAGGATATGCTTTTGGCCCCAAAAAGAGGGGGGCTTGCCTATTAGAGCAGGTGCGCTTATTAGAATGAATACGGTATGTTAAACTGATGAAAATCTGTGGCTAAGTGACTGCGGCTTACATGAGGGTTTATGGTACAGGGATGCCACTCATTGCTCCCCAAAAATAAAGAAATCCTCCTAATTTTCTTTATTTACAATAGGAAATGCCCATAGGAATGAAAATAAAAAATTCGGAATTCCTAAAAAGTTAGGGAAAGGGGCATCTCTGATTGTAGCAGTATTACAAATATATTAGTGACAATTTCATAGAAAGACCTTTTGAAGACTTTTTTTTTGTATTTTCCAAATACTTTCCAGGCGAGGTTGGTTGTCATCTTGATCGTCATGAAAACATTGGGAAGGGGAAGATCGGAATAGCAGGATTCAAGCGCATCATGAACGACCCACGATTTGACGACATCCCCTTCGTGTTGGAGACGCCGCAAACAGACTACGGCAAGGAAATAAAGAAACTGTACAAACTTTGTGACTCTTAAAGTGTTAGTACAATGTGATACTATAGACTATTGTCACAATTTGTGTTCACTGGTAACTTGTGGTTGTGTTAAAGTTAACATTTAAGTCTTTAAAGGGTCTCTGATGCATGCATGCATCATGCCAACCTTACAGGGTTTATACACAAACTCCCAGAGGGTCGGCATGATGCTCCAATGAAGTGCTGGTGTACAGTCTCGCCAGCACTTCATTGGTGCATCATGACGACCACTGGGCATGATGCATTAATGCATTAGCGGCTCTTAAAGGGTTCACAGAGTATTAAGACGTTACTTGTGTATTACCGGGTATCATGGAATGGGACAGGAGGATGCCGATGATGTACATATTTCTGTTTTTTTTTCCCCACATTTCTGCAGTGTTGTTATAGCTATGGCTACACCACCAGTAAAGTGGATTTTCCTTAATTATACCTGACCCTCTCTCTTGATTCCAATCACTGCTATAGCATATAGATATAGTGTGTTAAAAGCATTTATATCTAAAGCAGCTACACAGATATTGCATTAAAAAAATATTTGGGGAATTTTTGCTCTTCATTTACTTTCTTTCCTTACCAAGCAGAATATTGTATAAGGAACAGCTAGTACCATAACGTAAGTGTTTCATTTGAACAAAGAGACTTATATACCAGTATATTCAAATACATTTTTATTGGTATGTGAAATTCCAAGTTGTATTACAGCTCTTGATTTAAAGGATCACAATAACATTTGTATAAAATCAATGTGCGTAGGTTTTTTGATTTCATACATATTGATATCAATGCCTCATTCTGATTATCGGATACACATGTCAGGGGCAGACACTAACACTGGCCCGGGAGCCATTGGACCGTAGTTTTGGCTGTTGGCCCATAGTTTTCTCAAGAATTACCTTCCTGTGGGCCCGGGATGTCACAGAAGAGACAATTCATAGGAGTATAGGCATGTAATATATCATTGCAAAGTGGAAATCAGCAGGAATCTGGCCGTCCCTGCTAAGTTATGGTGTGAATTAATGAGAAATACCTTTATTTCTTAAAAAAAAAAAAAAATAACTGGCTATTCTGGGCCCGCAGTTTTAACTCTGGGCTATAGATTTCTAAAGCTATGGGTCCGGGTGGCCAGTGCCTGGAGAAGTTAGTGTCTACCCCTGCATGCATATAAAAGTGAGGGCTTTACTGAAGCTTGTGGCACTTACCTGCAAACTCCATACGAGAAAAAGGAAAAAAATGAGCCCATGAAACTCAAATCGTGTTTGAAAAGGAGATACAGGGGTCTGGGGGGTGCCCCCCCCCGGGCCCCAAGAATTCCTGTAAATCTAGAGGTCAAATGTATGCATTCTGAGGTGTTTTTTTTTCTCCTCTGTTTATGAGTTTGACAAGTTTTTATTTGCTCTTCCATTTTCTTGGTCTACCTACTTGCAAATATGGAGTGACCAACGAGATCTCATTGGATCTGCTGGATGACTCATATGATGGGCCCAGGTGGACTTTAAAAAAGAAACACCTGAGAAAACTGAAAAATATCTGAGGAGTTTGCAGGTATACACTTAGGATATTCGCAGCCCCAATAGCACAACTCATTTGTATCATATTTTATAAACAGGGGTGTGAAATACCAAAACCCATTTAGGCGGAAGTGCACTGAGAAGCATTGTAAAGATTTGTAAATAGCATCTTTACATTACAAAATAGTGATTCAAATGGTCTAATAGTAACAGTATCACACTTTCTGATCTATAGGGAGGCCAAAAACCACCTTTGGGATACTAGAATTTGTCAATTTTGGATGAAGTTATATTTCTGGTGAGCTTAAAAAAAGGCTGAAATCCGCCTTTAGGCTGAGATTTCACACCCCTGATAAACTGAAGTGAAATTGCTGTTCGTTTTCACTTAAAAGTGATGTAAATCACATGAGTAGTGCTACAGCAAATAGCTTTTTGCTGTTGGCTAATACCAATCTAACCTTAGCTCATATTCTCCGGCGAATCCTTCTCTGACATGGTGGGATACTGGGATAGCTGGCGAGGACTACTTTCAGCATTCCCCCAGCACTGCAGCGTAGGAATAAAAATCTTGTCAGATATAGGTCATGCCTTACCCACAATCCCACCACACTAGTGAAGGATTTCAGCCAATCCAAGCTGGCCGCTAGTATGGGCTAATACATGTATATCTCTTCAATTGTATATAATTTAGAACTCGATGTGGATAGAGTATACTCAGTTTTGGTAAATATTACATTGTATAATCATTGTTAGGATGGGTCTGGTGCAATAGCATAGAAATACCTATAAAATCTGAAGGGGAGTCATTCAATAGACCAACCGCTACCCATATTGGGTAGGACCAGCACCTCTCAATGTGTATATTTACACATTAGTGATATATGTTTATGCACAAAACATGTACTAAAATTGCCACCCTCTGACATCAAAATATGGAACAGACAAGGTGTTTTCCCTAAAATCATGGTTAGAAAAAAAAAATACAAATATCACTGACCAGAATAACAATGTTAAAGTTTTATCTAAAAATGCGATAAAATCTATACAACCAAACCATTAACTGTTGATAAATATTTTACAAAACCTGAAAAGAGTTACCACTTACACAAAATCAAATTAATACTTTGCGTCCAATCCGTTTTTCAGTGATAGAAATTAACGAAAAGAAAAGTATGTACACAAATATGACAAATGCTGGCCAGATGAGTGCGTAAAATCAAGCTAAATATCATCCAAAGAATGGCTGGCTGAGATAAACAATGTTACGTACACATAGACTGAAAATTAACATTAAAAAACGCACCAAAGAAAAAGGTTCCCCTTCTTATAATAAGGAGAACACCAACAAATCTTAACAGCAACCGTTACCAACCGGTAAATACAAGCCAAATTTAACTACTGTAATCTCACATGTATAAGGCGCGCCCTGTTTACCCTGAGTCGAAAGACATTTTATATGGCGCAGATGGGGCATTTTTTTTATATGATTAACAATGTTCTATTGTAAAAGTACCCTGCATATAAGGCGCACCCCCAACTCAAGCCGAGTCCTATAAGGCGCATCCAGGGTCTAATTCACCTATAAGATGTGTCTCATATGTGGGAGACAACAGTACTGCGTGGAAACAGCTCATTGGTATGAAAAAATTAAATCTAAGGCCACACCAAAAAATAAGTTGGTCTACAGATTTCCCTCTCCATATTTTCGGAAATTCAAATTTTTTTTTTTTGTTTTGAAAAAATCTCATCTACGGATTTCGCTCACTTCACTTTCTACAAGTTTTCTCTTTGTGATGTTTCGCAAAAAAAAGTTTAAAATAAAATTTTTTCGATTGTCTTACTTTGCCAGCAAGGAATCCATTGAACACCAAAAAATTCTTAAAAAAAAATAAAAAAAAATTCTGCTTGCTCGCACCATTTTTTCAAAACAAAAATCCGTAGACCAACTTATTTTTTTGGTGTGGTCTAAATATACATTGTATATAATATTGTATAAGCACCATTTTCTACTGCATCTAACAATCAACATGAGTGCTACAAAACTTTCTGTAATATCTTTGTTTTTTTTCACTTTTACTAGTGTTGAAATGCATTCACCTTCAGTGAAAACCTTTAAACGTTCACTAACCTTCAAAAAAAAAAAAAAAATCAAAAAAATTTAAACCTTCAATAACACTTTAGATTTAATATCAATTCAATAAAGTGTTGAGGCACGGATGGGCTCTATCTTTTGTCCCATTTAGTTTATCAATTCAATAAAGTTTCTCCAAATACCATCCTCAGTTTGTTGCCATGATGCACCCTTTCAGTGCATATTGTTTTTTTTTAGTGATTAACTCGAGAGCATTGATTTGGTGCATCATGCCGTGCCCAGTCATGTCAGGCACTTTCAAACAGCAGATTTTTTTTACTTGTATATCCAATTTGACGATGGAAATAGGGTATCTGGGAGAGCCTCTCACCGGACAGTTTTAAAAAATCTAGAAGCAAAATGGCACAATTTTGTACTTTTTGAGAATGACTGGTACTCTCAAATAAAAATTTTACCAAGCACCCTACTCCCATATAAATGGTAAAATAATAATTCATTGGATCTAGAGTGAGACGAATCACAAGATTAACCACGGGAGATAGAAAACTGAGAAAGCAGAAAAAAAGAAGTTTGCATGTATACTCAAGGCACGAAGGTATTGGATGCATAAAGGCTGGGGACCCCTATAAGGGTTTAGGGAGTGATCATTTTTTAACAACAGGGGGGGGGGGGGCTGGTGGGTTTGCGCGTGGACGCACGAAAAAAATTTCGACCCCCCCCCCTCTCGAGGGGGTAAAATCTTTTTCGACCCCCCCATAAGGGACAAAAATTGCACGCGAACGTCCCCTTTTAGCCTATAGTAACGTGCGGGGTTTTCCACTGAAAACAGGTAAAATTATTTTGACCCCCCCCATCAGAGGTATTGAAAAAATTCTGACCCCCCCTCAAACCCACCGGCCCCCCCTGTTGTTAAAAAATGATCACTCCCTTAGTATGGACGCTTAGTGTGCCGTCCATTGCTTGATCTCGCACCTGGCGAGACAAGCACTGATAACAACCAGCATGATGGGTACCAGGCGTTATATAATGTACCCAAAAAATTCTGCAGTGAATACAGGGAATTATCTGATTGGTTGATAATGCATCCTGGGTCAACCATATAGCTGTGTGTCATCTATACTAATATCATACAGCAGCCTACACAACCATGAATTTCTCCCTCCCAGCCGCGCGGCATTCCCTAACCCTCTTTAACAGTAATCTAAGCAGTCTTGGAAGTAGGATGGTGAAAAGGCTTTGAAACCGACCAGGATAGTTCCGTCAGGTCGGAGTCTGACGGGGTAGACGGTGGCACTGCGCCGGTCCTTCCCTACAGGGTGCACTACTTTGCCTGTTTGTAGACAAAACTTCCAGCTGTGCCACGGACAACGCACACATAGTCCCCGGTCACCGAGGTCCTCTATGTCACCAATATGTAAAGGGCCGCCTGGAACAAGTTATACACATGTTGAAACAACACAGAATTCTAAGTTGCTAGTAGCCTACATGATGTATATTATATGAAGGCAAGACACTCTGGTCTGGCTCAATTTGTATCACAGTAGGTGGCCCTACTCTCTATGCTTTTCCCCATAGATAGTGGTGCCACCTAGTACTGCGAAGATGAGAGTGGATATCCACTATTATATCATCTTTGTATATGATTAAAGAAGGAGTTAAAAAAGGATGAAAGAGCACCAATAAACTTAATGAAAAAAAAACAACAAAACTGGTGCATCAAACTCTTCAGAAAATCTTGGTTTATCCAAATGATCAGCTTACCAGCGTGAGGGCATCTTTCATTTATCGCGTATACGGACAACTCGTATCTAAACAGAGCGACTTTGGTTTCGTTGAGCTCAGTAAGCGTTCCAGTCTTACTCTTCTGTCTTTGGTAGCGTAACTTGTCTGGCTTAATGATTGTGCCCATGCTGACTTGGTTCTGCTCAGACTCCACTGACCAGTCATGTAAGTCTGGAAGTAAGCAATGTAAACGTGTAGAGTAACATCTCTGGTCGATATATGGACACACAGAACTACCCGGTAAGAGTGACACCAGGGGCGGGTCCAGGGAGGGTGCTGGAGGGCATGCCCCCCCCCCCCCCTAGATCCACTAAAAATGGGCCTGGCTATCACTTAACTATAGGAAATCGGGTCCAGGGACCCGGCTGTGCCCCCCTAGACCCAATTCTCCTTTATTAAACTGCTGACTTGACCCACTTGGCAAAAAACGTTTTTAAACGTTTTTTTTTCAACCAATTTTCAACCAAATAACTCAATGAGGAAACCAATAAAAACGTTTTTTAACTGAAAAAAAACACGTTTTTATACCAAGCGGGGAGTCATCAGTTTACCATAGGACAAAATGGTAGCGAAGGTGACCTGGGCTCCAATGTGCTGGGAATCAACTACAGTTGGTGACTGGTAGATCCCACCACTGCCACCCTTGTACCTGACACAGACAGCTATAGTTAATGTCTGACCACAAAATCAGAGGGGATTATTATTGTGTTACAAACAGTGCCCTGTGGTCCACCTTGGCCAAACCTGTCTAAATTGGTCCATTTAAACAGGATCCCTATCAAAAGGTATTTCAGTGCAAATAATTTCCCCCCCCCCCCAGTTAATGATATTGTAGCGGAATGTGACTACCCACTTGGCAGAAAAACGTTTTTTTGACGTAAAAAAATCCATTTTATTTTGGTTCCTAAGTTTGCAAAAAGTTTTTTTTTTCAATGTCAAAATGACGTTTTTACATGTACCGTAATCTCCCGCGTAGAAGACGCGCTGCGCGTATAAGACGCACCCCCAACTCAGCACATGCATTTTCGCGTATAAGACGCACATTTTAATGCTCAATTTTGTAAATCCAGTACTGTTCTATAGTCAAATTACCCCTCGTATAAGACGCACCCCCAACTTCAGAAAATCCTATAAGACCCCCCAGCATTTTGTTTGGCGTAGAGGACGCGTCTTATACGCGGGAGATTACGGTACTCAAAAAAACGTTATTTTGACGTTTTTATTTTATATCAGGTTGAAAAAACATTTTTTTAACGTAAAGAAACGTAAATAAAAAACGTTTTTATTTGGTTGAAAATTAGTTGAAAAAGCAAACATTTTTATTCGGTTGAAAATTGGTTGAAAAACGTTTAAAAACGTTTTTTCTATGTCATAAGGCTTTTAAAAACATTTTTTACCCAAACCAAATAAAAACGCTTGCAAAAGTTTTTTGCCAAGTGGGTTCTCGTACCCGGTTGGCCGACCCACAGGGCCGGTCGCTGGGCAATTACTGGTTTCCCTGTCAGTATCATACCGCTCCAGGCGCAGGTGGAATGTGGATACTTCAGGTCTGGGGATGTAGCTCAGTGGTAGAGCACTCTCTTGCAAGTTGAGAGAGCCAGGTTTGACTCCCGGTGTTTCAAAAATTTTCGCCAACCCCTATAATATCAAGATTTTTTTCATTGTCGTTCATCTCAAAACAACATGATCTGCCTGACAAAAATTTCCAGAGCGAAATTCCGTACAAATGCAAATTACACACTAGTTTCCTGAGATGAGCTTAATGTACATAATAAACATTTTGGCTGCAACAGTGCAGACTAGAACAGGTAACAGGAAAATGGGTAAAGTTTTAGATCAGATAGACTAAAGTAGCAGCATGGGTTTTAACCCTTTAAGGGGCAATAATGCAGGAATGCATCATGCCGATTGGACGTCATGATGCACCAATGAAGTACTGGCGAGACAGTGCTGGTGAGACTGCTCACCAGCACTTCATTGGAACATCATGCCAACCCTTCGGGGTTGATGCATCATGCCAACCCTCCGCGAGGTATATGCATCAACCCCGAAGGGTCAGCATGATGCACCAATGAAGTGATGGTGAGACTTGATTGGTGCATCATGACAACCAATGGGCATGATGCACTCCTGTACCAGCAGCCCTTAAAGGGTTAATGCACTGTGTATATAGATCGGTGGTAACAGTGTGCAGGCTGGATGACATATACAACAACATACATGATACTGGTACCTCTACCTGCCAAACTTAATGTCACCCCCACACACACACATACACGCCTCCCCTTTCTTACATGTCTACCCTTATCACTGTCACACCCTGTCTCCTTTCTCACAAGTCTACCCTTATATTAAACTGTCACACCTGTCTTCCTCCACTGACACATTTTATATCAGACCTTAACCCTTCCGGGCTCATGTCCCTATGCTGTCATGATGCGGGACTGGTGAGAAACTCAAGCATTAGGCCTACATCGGTGCACCGTGTTGTTCATAATTGCCGTATGATGCATCAATGCAAACTTAATAGGGTCGATATGATGCATCAATGCAAACTTCATAGGGTCGGTATGATACATCAATGCAAACTTCATAGGGTCGATATGATGCATCAATGCAAACTTCATAGGGTCGATATGATGCATCAATGCAAACTTCATAGGGTCGGTATGATACATCAATGCAAACTTTATAGGGTCGGTACGATACATCAATGCAAACTTCATAGGGTCGGTATGATACATCAATGCAAACTTTATAGGGTCGGTATGATACATCAATGCAAACTTCATAGGGTCGGTATGATGCATCAATGCAAACTTCATAGGGTCGGTATGATACATCAATGCAAACTTTATAGGGTCGGTATGATACATCAATGCAAACTTCATAGGGTCGGTATGATGCATCAATGCAAACTTCATAGGGTCGGTATGATGCATCAATGCAAACTTCATAGGGTCGGTATGATACATCAATGCAAACTTTATAGGGTCGGTATGATACATCAATGCAAACTTCATAGGGTCGGTATGATGCATCAATGCAAACTTTATAGGGTCGGTATGATGCATCAATGCAAACTTTATAGGGTCGGTATGATGCATCAATGCAAACTTCATAGGGTCGGTATGATGCATCAATGCAAACTTCAAAGGGTCGGTATGATGCATCAATGCAAACTTTATAAGGTCGGTATGATGCATCAATGCAAACTTCATAGGGTCGGTATGATGCATCAATGCAAACTTCAAAGGGTCGGTATGATACATTAATGCAAATTTATAGGGTCGGTATGATGCATCAATGCAAACTTCAAAGGGTCGGTATGATGCATCAATGCAGACTTCAAAGGGTCGGTATGATGCATCAATGCAGCACTAGGTTGAATTGATGTACTAGCCTCAGGACAACAAATGCACAACCTCTTATGTTTGTTAATTTACACATTTACAGATGTAGATGAAGGAACACACATTCTAACTCTAAACAAGAGGTGTGTGATAAGAAATACACAGCACTGTGTGTGTGTGTGTGTGTGTGTGTATATATATATATATATATATATATATATATACATACCATATATATATATACACACATATATTATATATATATATATACATATATATATATATATATATATATATACACACATATATATATACATACATACACACACATGTATATACATGTATATGGAATCCCCCTGGGGGAATCCACACCCCAGTCTGAACAGCCTCCTTTAAAATACATTAAAATAAAGGTGCCAAGTGTTATGAATTTTTCGTAATTGTTAGGCCACACCAAAAAAATAAGTTGGTCTACGGATTTTGGTTTTGAAAAGATGGTGCGGTCGAGCGAATTTTTTATTTTTTTTTAAAGAATCTTTTGGCGTCCAATGGATTCCTTGGTGAGGCGAGCGAACAAAAATTTTTTTTTTTTAATTTTGCCAAACATCACAAAGAGAAAACTTGTAGAAACTGAAGTGAGCGAAATCCGTAGACCAGATTTTTTCCAAAGAAAAAAAAAATTGTATTTCCGAAAATATGGAGAGGGCGATCCGTAGACCAACTTAATTTTTTGGTGTGGCCTTACCATTTTTCACCCCCATTATGACCATTACGATTTTAGGTGCTAAAATGATGATTTTTGGGTACTCCAGCTATGACATTTATTGTATGGGAAAGAGTATTATAATCAGTTGAAAGGTCAGTAGAAGAGTAGTTGGAAAGACTACTTGACAACTTGTATATGTAAGGGCATCTAAATATGTTTAACAATATGTTATACAATGTATTTTGTGCATTAAAAGTAGATTTTCTATTCTAAGATGAATTACGATTTATGGTACAGAGAATTGCGAATTTCGACCCCAAATTACGATTTTTTTTTACCTCAAAATTACTATTTTTGGGAAGGTCAACTTGGCAACTATGTTTAAACCTGTGGTACAGATATTAACTAGCCCTCCGATAAAGATGTGTTTGAGCACAAATTGGTCACAGTTCAGGGATGTGATTAGAAAATTGTTAAGTGTAGAAATATTTACACATTCTCAATATACGGCACAGTATTTAATGGCACAAAGTGGACTACAGAGGGGGTCTGGGGCCCGGGTCTGGGGGACATCCCCCCAGGGGCCCAAAAAATTGTTGAAGCCATATGGCACAAACTTATGCTTTTTTAAAGGAGCTGTTTGCAGGTATGGGATGTGGTCTATCTGTTTCAGCCCCTTAGACGGGGAAGGCCTAAAAATTTGGGGCGCTCTCATCATGCAATATGCAAATCCACTCTCCCCCCTTGTTGAAAAATGACCACTCCCTTACTCAGTTACTGTATCAGAAGGATGGGCTACACATTCAATGAAGAAAGGAAGTCTTAAACTTACTACTGATAGTTATTGATATTAGTCCAAGAGCCCAGACACTTTTACTTTTGTTTTTGTGACCAAAAGGTTTGAAGGTTGATTCCTATGTAGAATTTTCTGCTGATTTCAGAAATGCAAGTCTTACAAAAATCCGTTGGGGCGTTCTCCGGCAAAATTAGGTCAAAGTCGGTAACCTCATGTTCTTTCAGGAACTGATTTCATTTCTTTTGTGAGTTGGAATCATGTGTATATTCATATAATAGAGGTCTCTATACCCATCTATTCTAGGGTCAGGCATCTGTTATTGCTACTCATATATTCAGTGCGCACATTTTCTCGAAATTTCCAAGATGGCCGCCATAAAACCATTGAATTTGTACTATTTCAACCTAAGATATTATAAAAATCTTTTTACCTGTCTGTTTTCTTGGATCAAACTGTTGTCAAATCATCTATCAAAGCTTTAGAGATGTGTCAGGATTGAAGATAATCAATATCAGATGGTCTGGTGTAAAAATAAAGTTAGTCCACCAGTACTGTTTGTCAATATGTAGATGTTCGTAATTCCTTTGTCCGAATGCTTATGAATATCAACCATTGTGCACTTTTGTTTACTACCATATATATATATGCAAATGACTTTGTACTTCATATAAACAGAGCTCTTCTACCTCTAGTTTAGGTCCTTATGGCAAGAGGTTTCATAACAGGTGTTTCATATGAGAGAAATGTTAATAGATGAATAAATTACTAGTCTTCATCACTCTCTTCTCCCTCCGATTCATCTCTTCCGTAGCGGTTTTCTCCAAATGACATCTCCTCTTCATCGACATCATCAACCTCAAGTGAACCTTCTACCAGGATGTCCTGCACTGACCTGGGAATCTGAGTACAGTCATACCAGTGTATTTCATAGTGTCCATTGACCATCTTCCACCCATAGTCCACAGGGTCTAATCTCATGGGGTTCGGACTCCATGCCCATTTCCACATGGATGTTACTAGATGTGCTCTTTGTACCTGTTTTGCCAAAACAGCTTGGCTTGGTGGAAAATTACTGGGATTTGCCCCTTTCACTAGCTGTAGCAATTCACCCTTATCTTTTGGCTTATATTTTTCCTCAAATACTGCAAACCTGGCTTTATTAACAGATTTTAACTTTGGCTTTCCATACAGAGCACACACCCAGGGTTGTATTTCCTTTGTGAGACTGTCAAGGTTCACATCATCCTCACCAAGCTTTGCTAAGGTTGCAGTGTAATCTTTGCTTTTGAGCATGAGAGAAAGTGGCCTGACCTTGCCCTTGTGATTAAATGCAGGTGTATAATCACTGCCTGTGATTGCATGTAGTCCTAGTATGGCATTCACCATGCTACATTTGAGATCTCTAACCATGGTGGAGATGCTTATCATTCTCCTGGTATTGTTACTGGACAATCCAGCATCTAACCAGACTGTTGGAATGACATCTTGAGTCATGTAGTACTGAATTTGAAACATTCCTCCTGGGTGGTGAGATACAGCACATGATCGTTAATGGTTAATGAAAGGTTAATGAATCAAATATTATGTGAATGCATAAACCCTTTTGATATACAACCAGAGAAAGCCCTATATTGCTTATGTACGGGTAAAGCTGCCCCAGATAATATCAGGACTGAACTTCTGGAATATCAAAGGGAAGCAGCAGCTGGAGGAGTTTAAAGAAGCCTGCTTTGCCAATGCCAATAGATTTGAGAAACCAATAAAGCATCAAAAGATCAAGAATTTTGCAAGTGCAGCCATGAAGGTAAGACTCCAATTGAAAGATGCAAAAATCACAGAACTGGAAGGTACCAGGGATCTCTTCGGAAACCTCTTGTTCCTTAGCACTAAGAAGGACCTTGATCTCCAAAAGATCTTTGAGTTTCCATTAACACCTGTACCATTGTCGCTAGGTTCAGTAGATGGCTGTATGAAATCGACCAATAAAGCCATTCTACAACACAAACTTGAGGAAATGGCCAAAACTGAGATCGAACCAGGCAGCACTGACATTACCCTTGTTGATGAATCATTTCTTCTGTACCAAATTGTTGATCCAGGTGTCACGTATGGTGAAGTAGCTAAGGCCATACTTATCAGGTTGTGTCATATGTCTGCTACTGTGCATTTGATTTCAGATCAGTATGAAACACCAACAATTAAAGACCATACACGGTCAAAGAGGAGAGAGACAGAAAGGCAAGGTAAAGTGACTGTGCAAATAACTGGTCCCAAACAACACCGATTCAAAGACTGGAAATCTGCTATCAAGTCTGGCTCTTTCAAAACTTCTTATCACAAGAATGGGTGAGAGATGAATACCAGGGAATCCTTAACGATCATGTGCTGTATCCCACCACCCAGGAGGAATGTTTCAAATTCAGTGTGAAAGAGGGGAAAATCACCAGAGGGAGAATTGATGAACTTGAATGCTGCTATCAAGATTTTTTGTTTGTTTGTTTGTTTAGTTTTACGTCCGGGGGCCATCGAGGAACTCAGACATTCAAGGTTTCTCGGACATTAAGTCCTTTCTTTTCTTTTTGGACAGGTATTTATATGCTGCTTGCCCGACACAACAGTGACCGAATCTATGAATGACCGAATCTATGAGATGAATGACCGAATCTATGAGGAGGGGTGAGGGGGAAAACCGCTACCGGGGATTCATTCCCCTACTCTTTTCGAAGGATAGCAAGTGTTCTTTTATTTGCCTGGTCCCATAGGCAGGGCCAGACAAACCACGGCCTTTGATCACTCAGACGTGGTTCACTGAGGGGAATCCCATGGCAAAAGACAAGCATGTAAGCCCAGGCCCGCGCATATGGACACCAGCTGCCCACATGCTCACCCCAAGACACAAGAAACCCCAAGTTTGTCGCCTTTTACGAATCTGGTATGCCCACTGTTAGTATGGAAGGAGATTTCTCCTTCGTGGACTCCCAATGAAGTTATTCTGCTCCTTCATGCCCTCACATGAAGGTCCCCACTCCACAGGGGGATGCTATCAAGAGGCTGATACTAGGATAGTATTCCATTTGACACATTCACTTGCTGACACTCCTTTTGCCACAGTTACAGTGAGAGCCAATGATACATACTGTTATTGTATCATGTGAATTAGTACTACATGACTCAAGATGTCATTCCAAAAGTCTGGTTAGACTATGGGTGGAAGATGGACACTATGAAATACACTGGTATGACTGTACTCAGATTCCCAGGTCAGTGCAGGACATCCTGGTAGAAGGTTCACTTGAGGTTGATGATGTCGATGAAGAGGAGATGTCATTTGGAGAAAACCGCTACGGAAGAGATGAATCGGAGGGAGAAGAGAGTGATGAAGACTAGTAATTTATTCATCTATTAACATTTCTCTCATATGAAACACCTGTCATGAAACCTCTTGCCATAAGGACCTAAACTAGAGGTAGAAGAGCTCTGTTTATATGAAGTACAAAGCCATTTGCATATATATATATATATATATGGTAGTAAACAAAAGTGCACAATGGTTGATATTCATAAGCATTCGGACAAAGGAATTACGAACATCTACATATTGACAAACAGTACTGGTGGACTAACTTTATTTTTACACCAGACCATCTGATATTGATTATCTTCAATCCTGACACATCTCTAAAGCTTTGATAGATGATTTGACAACAGTTTGATCCAAGAAAACAGACAGGTAAGAAGATTTTTATAATATCTTAGGTTGAAATAGTACAAATTCAATGGTTTTATGGCGGCCATCTTGGAAATTTCGAGAAAATGTGTGCACTGAATATATGAGTAGCAAAAACAGATGCCTGACCCTAGAATAGATGGGTATAGAAACCTCTATTATATGAATATACACATGATTCCAACTCACAAAAGAAATGAAATCAGTTCCTGAAAGAACATGAGGTTACCGACTTTGACCTAATTTTGCCGGAGAACGCCCCAACAGATTTTTGTAAGACTTGCATTTCTGAAATCAGCAGAAAATTCTACATAGGAATCAACCTTCAAACCTTTTGGTCACAAAAACAAAAGTAAAAGTGTCTGGGCTCTTGGACTATATCCATCAGGATATCCTGGGGCTGGGGAAGACTTGGGGCATTTGACTTGGGGGTGGGGGCGGTCACTTGATGTTCTACTGACACGTGTGTGCGTCTGGACCCATGTCAACCTTACCCTTGGTGAGACTGAGAGGGATTTTTGCCAAAATGACCCTTGGTGAGACGGATTTTCATAAAAAAACAGACCATTAATCATGTTTTCTTGGGATGAAAATCTTAAAGGAGCTCTGAATCGGCTACGTCCATCACAGTGCTAAAGTCGGTGGAGGTAGGTCCTCAATGCAGAGCGCCTTTAAGAATCGACACCTATTTTGCTGCAGTGCATGCAAATTTCAGAAAAGTGACCCATGTTAGTGCGACTGAGCGATTTTTGCAAGAAGTGACCCTTGGTGAGAGGGATTTTTGCAAAAATCAGACCAGGTTGACCCAGGTGAGAGGGATTTCGGTGAAAAAGTGGCCTTGCGCCCCGTACCGGTACATAGATACACCCTTGTCTCCAACATAAAGTGAGTGCCCCCCAGGGAAGGGGGTGCTTTTGGGGCCTACTGTAGGCCTAGCCCTAGTAGTTGGATCGGCGCACAACTCACATACATGTATAGTGTCATTACCCACTTGGCAGAAAAACGTTTTTTTACGTGAAAAAAAAAAGTTTTATTTTTGCATTATAATCTATGTGTGCATTTATTATAATCATATATATGACAAAGGTTACTAGTACATGTAACTCCCACCTGGGACCTCACTGGTCACTGTGTGTGGGGAGGTGTCCCACCTCCTGACCCCTTGGGGTCAACCTCTCTCTCACAGTACCACACAGTTGTCACACAACCCACAGGTAGCCATATTGGGTCCCAGGAGGAAATATCTGGTTTTTTGTTGTTGTTTATTTAGTGATAAATAAGGGGGTCTGTTTAGACAGACCCGACCTGTCCCGACGACGTCCTACTGTCCTGTCGCCAAAGGAGGTCGTCATTCTACGACTAGGTCTGTTCTACCCCAATTCAATTGTCCTCAAATATATATTCTTGTCTCATTACTTGTTTATCGCATCATATATTGGTTCCTAAGTTTGAAAAACGTTTTTTCAACGTCAAAATAACGTTTTTACATGTACTCAAAGAAACGTTATTTTGACTCAAGTTAAAAAAAACGTGGGTTTTTTTTTTTACGTAAAAGAAACTTAAATAAAAAACGTTTATAGACTATTTGGTTGAAAAAAAAAGACGTTTTTTTTTGCCAAGTGGGTAGGGTCTCAGATCTAGACTACAGCCCTAGCCTAGGTGACCCGGTGACAGGATATCTTACAGTGCCATGTCAATACAGAGAAAATAAGAATTATTTACAGGGTAGTATATCGCCACCGCAGCCACTGGCAATGGTCTACATAGCCCCAGTGCCGATCTTGTGCAGCAAAATTTCCACTTTCACATTAATTTTCTATCACTTATTCTTGGCCAATATAGTCTCTATTGATGCGCCTGGTCTAAATCTATTTATGGTTGAGAGGATTTTTCATTTGGGGCATCAGATTTAGAGAAAATGATGATTTAATTAAGGCTAGTGACTCGCCACAGTGCATTCTCTATGGCAGCGTGGGTAGGATTTCCAGTGCAGTACTTCCAACAGACTCTATCCTGCAGCAAGGGATGATGTCATGTGTAGGCACTTTGATAAAGCCACTGTGGAGGGTGAGAAAAGCTGGCACACTGGGTTGACACTTTCTGCCTGGTGGGAGTGCGGCCGATAATCGTGACCTGGCCGATATCGCCGATTTAGGGTTCAATTAGGGTATTTTTCTTGTATTTAAATAGTTATCCTTATAGTTTAGATATCAAGGTACCCACCAGCGAAATCAGGGAGGAAAAATTCCAATTATTAAACATTTTACAGTAAGTTGAATATGAAGGTTATATTGGAGCTTTAAAAAACATATCAACCACTAGAGACACCAGAAAACTAACACCAGACACAGATTTAGGGCCTAATACTCTGCCAGAATATGAATTTTCATGTTTCTATCACTTTGCCCACTGATACTTTTGAGAGGACCAAAAAATGAAACATTTGGGAAGTGTTGGCTATACATATCACTGCTATAGTGACAGCCAAGCAGGTGGCCACTGGCAGTGGACCACTGAGTGGTCAGTGCATGGCTGCACTCAGTGACTCACATCACAAAAACTGACACCTATTTCTACCACTTCTATAGTGCTACTTGCTGCAATATTTCGGACACTATTTGTCTTGTATCTCTGGTTCTACACAAGATAGAAAGATAATTCCAAAAGAATTGAAAAATTCACAATGAGCTCAATCGAATGTGACCAATATTTTTTTTTTGCAAACAGTTTAAATTTTTTGTTAAAGTGCCTATCATGTGGGCGCGGACTAATGAATTTTGGAGTGATGGCGGTGCTGACCGTTATATTGACGCACGTTTAGACTGTGTTTATAGACAATCCATTTGGAACTACGTAACCTAGAAACATTACCCGTGTACGTACCATCAAACTTCACATTTGAGACGGGGAAATAAAGCCTATCATCTTCTGGATCCATCGTGAGAACCAGTTTTCCATAGTTTGATCACACTGCCCGCCGAAACAACTGTTTACATTCAGATTTAGGTCGAAGGTCAACCTATGTAGCCTTTTGTAGGTCAAAATAGTTCTAGATTACTTCGCAGTGTTATATAATCTCTACCAAGCAGAAAACAATGATAAAATACCTACAGTTAATCCTAATGATAATGAGATTACAGAGGATCTTGTTTTTCATTCAAACTAAATGATTACCTTCATATGGACGTCAAACTTTAGAACTATTTCTCTGTCACTCAGCGGAGTGCTTTTTGAGAAAGGTGATCAATGCGGTCGCGCTTCCCTTTCCCGCCCTAGTTGTATTTTATCTACTCAAGGCTAGGCTCTCATGCATCAGAGTAGGTTGGCATGTGCCTACAATCCTAGGTCACACGTGGGGGGGGGGGGGGGTCTCTAAACTTTTTTTCCTTTTTTTTCATTGTATAGATCTAACTCATAACAGGTACAATGGCATAATTTTCAGTAACTTGTAGATTTCAATATTTCAAGATGGCTTTATTGACTATAACTGTAGAGGTGTACAGCTGATAAATGTCGTCGTTTTAAAAACTGTAATTTTGATTGTGTTTACCTGAGTGCCAATATCAAGTTACCTTTCAGTCCACTTCATCTTCAGGTTTGATGTTCACTCCAACTGGCTCCTCTATGCATAATTGCTGATCACCAGCATACCATATAATATTGAAGATCCTTCTAGTCCCCATATTATGCAGTCCAGGTGAAGTCCATAGGGCAGCCCTAGGGCAGTACTTCTACAAATTAGGTCCTTAACCAAAGGCTTACTAGCAATGCCAAATTACCAGGCCTAATTAGGACCATTATCACATTATCAAAGTTACTCTGAATTTCAGAGCAATATTAATTTGGAATACCCATTAAGAGGATTGCAGTCCTGAGGTCCTCTAGTGAGCCCAGTCACAATTAAACCAAACACATTATGCAGGTTGAGCTTTTATAACTGGAAAGTCATAGCATATTAAAGGGCCATGTGGCCTAGCTTGCAGATGCTGAAAGACAGAGTCCTTTTCTGCAGTACATTTCTGCTTATTTCAAAATAATTAGACATTTTCTATAAGGTTCTTCAAAAGGTTCACAAAATTTTACTCTAGAATTAAGTCTCAGTGTTAATGTTACAAGGTGATGAAATATAATTGGACTCTGGCCTCCAGGCTTCCAGTGTTTCAAAATATTGGCAACACATGACAAAGGGAGAGCTCTGCATGCAAATAAGGTAGAGCTGTATTAGTGATCACTGAGGCTGTACCGCCTCCAGCACCACCGAATGCTTGGCAGTATAGTGAAGAGACGAAAACAGTGAATTAGAAACCCATAGAATGTTTAATCGATAATAACAAAAAGGTCAAACAGACCCATCATGATAAAAGGTATAGTTCCCATCCTAAATGCAATACACAATAGGTATACAATCCAGACATATATTCAATCAAATGGAATCATACCTGTGTGTCTGGCCCTTGATCCTCACAGTGGGCCTCCTAGGTGTCCACAGGAGACCGCTGAAAACCCCCGTGTCTAGGCCAAAGCTAAAGCCCAGTGGTGATGGACCCTCACTCTTGCTGGCCCACAGCATTTCTAAAATGCTGGAAATCTTGTTCTACCATATAGTCTGGGTTCGCGCTAGGATACCTTTTCTATTAGCCATTTTGGCGAATTTTCATTAATTTTGATTAGCCAAAATCACTCTCAATTAGCCAATCATTCTCATTTGATTTAGGCATAGCTTTTATTGCCTGTGCTTTCACAAGACAATGACCACTGGCAGTAGGGACCTATACCTTCTAGCTATACATGTTTTTTCATCCTCAGCAATAAGGGGCCCCCCAACCCTTACTCTCAGCATGGCATATGTATATGTTCCCCTTCGGTCTCTCTATTTCCTACACTTTTGGCCTAAAAGGTTTTCAAGATCAATTGAGGAAATCTTTTAGGATTTATAGGGGGCATGTCTTTAGTATTTTGAGGTCGATCAAGGATGGAAGGAGTCATAGTGACCTGGTCTGATCGAGTTTCCTACAGGATTAAAATAAAAACTCATTCCTGTTAGGAAGCTATCAGTTACTTCTCTACTGTTTTAAAATGTGGCAAGCAAGCCCTAATCTCTTCTTTTTCGATCATAGGGTAAGTCATGGGGGGAGGGGAAAGAAGGTGCTTGAGAAACATTCAGCTGAGCATCTCTCAAATATCACATTCCTCAAAAATAGAGTAGAAATTATCTGTAATAAAACTTAATTTTAACAGACAATAAACTTGGTTTTGACTTAAATAGGGCTGGATTCGCCAATGAATTCCCTTTCCAATGATATATAGTATGCCTATATGGCACCAGAATGACAATACTTTTCACAGCTCACCAATTTGGCTAATTTCTATGAGCCATGGTTAGCCAAAATGCAATTTGATTCGCCATTGGCGATTTGGCGAGCGGCTAGCGTGAACCCTGATAGTAGAACAAATTGCAGGGAAGAGAGGACTGGTTCTCACCCTCTGCAATGCCCGTCTGTCCCACTACATTCTTTACCAGTGGGGAATCTTCCCAGCGAGAGGCTCTAGCCACTCCTCCCGCTCTTCCTATTGGTCAGGAATCACTTTGCAGTCAATCGAGGCGTTTGGAGTATGGCCGAGGGATCAATGGTGGTTTGTAAGGCCACCCCATTTGGGTCAATGTTGATCCCTGAGTCAACTTACTACCCTCCCAAGCATAGTTAGGGACTGGTACCTACCCAGACATGGCTGGGGTGGAGAGGGGTAGAGGGAACAAGCTAAGGTTGTGTTAGCGTTCGAGGTCACCCCTACCCATAATGCACTGGATCTAGTCAGAAAACTGTACACCGAACACCTCGACTCTTTCAGACCGGAACTTCTCGTCTGGAAACGTGACCATAATTAATTGATTGTTCTAGAACACTCGGCCATTTCCAGTTCCAGTGGTGAGCAGTGCCAGGAGACAAATTACAAATGGTATTTCTGGGTGCTGCCACATCCACTTCCGGTTGGGAGGAGTGACAGGTGACAAATGTCATTCCCAGACTTCCGGTTGTGAGCAGCTCACTGATAAATAGTATTTCCGGTTTCCCTACTTGTCTTTTATTTCAGGTTAGAATGAGCCATTCAATGGCCATTAATCACCCACTATGTTTCCTTCCATGGATACTATAATGTTAAAGACTATGAGTCTGGCTACCATCTTGTGGGGCCATTTGACTCTGCTCCAAACTCTGCCACCAACCACACAGCACACCACCTACCAGCACAGTGGATGTTGCTGTTATTTTAGATAGTTTGTAATGTGTTACTCTTAAGCCTCATGGGGGTCTCCAGCATGCCAAACACCCCTACCTCTGTAAGGTCTACTTCCTACCATAGATACACATTCACACAAAAAAATATTCTGAATATCTTAGGCCTTTCACCTAACATTTGTTGGACTTGCTAACCCAAATTCGGAGTTTGCATGTCCCCAAACCACCGAAGTTATCGTGGGAGTTTACGCCTAACCCTTAGGAAAAATGCACAACTTGCCTGATTTCTCCTAACTTGCCTTAGACTTTTCCACTAACTACATAGTCTTTCAAGCAACATAGCAATTCTCTTAATTCTGAAATGGTAAGTGTAAACTCGACATAGGTTAAGACATCCAGAACAGAGCCTCTCCATTTAAGAAGCAAGTTCAATATCTCACATCATTTTCTTTGCAACACATGAACTTAGTTGCTCTGGGTTTATCATAATGTCAAAGATGTAGATATATGAGTAAATTAAATTTCCACAGAAAAGGTGTTTCCATTCTTCTTCATTTCTCCTTCAATAACAAATATATATTTATTAAGTGTATTCTGTTAAATCACATGCCAGGTTGAATTGTAGAGGCTTTATTATGTCGATAGTCATTGAAAGCCACCTGGTGTGAAAAAATCTACTAGATCTACCCCTTAGAAAAAAAACTGCTACCCCTTAGACAAAACTACTACCCCTTAGACATTGCTAAGTCAAGTCAGCTTGCCTTAATACGTTAGTTAATAATACTAACACAATAGTAAGATGTTACTAACATGTTGGGTATTTTGCCTAATGGGTGATTTTGTCTAAGTTAGATTAGTATTTACTAACTTTGATTATTTTCTGTGTTCATGTTATACCAATAGAACATTATAATTTTTGTCACTTTACATTACCGACAGTGTTAACCACTTTGAAATACCACAACCACACTAAAGCATGTACTTCTCATAGAGTACACAGGTACACTTATGTCAGCATCAGGTTTTCATTTACAATGTTGTAGACAGATTTTATATACGAATATATATACAGTTCACAGCTCCTGGCCTTTTTGATGATTTACAATATGGGGCCACTGCTAGTATTTGAGAGTTTTCTAGTGTCATCATGTCTTTTATAGTAATCAACAAACTTGAGGTATTCTCTTTCAAAGACTGACCGCACATTTCCCATCTGGGGAATGTTACAATGTAAGAAGACATGGTTGACATCTTGCACAGCATTACAATATACACACATAGAGTTGACAGGTTTCTTTCCTTTATATCTTCTTAACAGGCTGTCAAGTGAACAGTTATTGTCAATTCAGAGTTTAGTAATAATGCTTTTAACTTTTGGTGATTCTGTTTGCGTTAGATATTCACGCTCTTCATAAATGTCATTTAGATCATCTTTACACATCTTAACAATCCTACACTTGCCAATGTTCTCTGGGTTATCAATGTACTGATTGTATTTCTAAATATGTGCATCATTTAGTCTCCTCTTTATATTGTTTTTAAGTGAGGACCGAGCCAGACATTCTTACAACCAATTTCAAACAAGAGGTATTGGACATCTTTGAGCCATTGGTGATGTTCATTCTTCATGGTAGAGAAGGCCTCATTTAGAATAGGGTTTTTCGATCCATGCTCAAGCCTCAGCCAATATAGAATGTTCAATATGATTATTTTGGATTCAATGGGAAATCTCACCAAGTGCGAGACTAGTAAAACACTTCTACTGGACAGGCCTTTCTGACACCTTCAGAGGTTAATGAAAAGAAAAAACCCAGAAAGCCCTCTAAAAATAACAAAACTTTTGAAAGATAAGGATGGGAATTATTGAAAATCTCCTTTCTAATAGAAAAAGAGTCAATATAGAGATGTGGTCAGTATTTATTGACAGGAGGGTGGTGGGTTTGAGGGGGTTGCAAAAGCTTTTGACACCTCCTGAGGGGGGGGGTGACATTTTTTGACCCCTTTAGATGGGGGGGGGCTAAAACTTTACCCTCTTTTTAGCCAGCACGCTAGGGGCTATCCACAAATAATGCACAAATGACGTCATGCAGGAGGGGAAGGGGGTACCAGTCTTCATGACCAAGCATGACAAGGGGGGGTCTTGTAAAGCTTTTATATTAATAGAGACAGGTAGATTCAACTCATTTTAAGCCTTGTATTGAAGAAGACCGACCTCGCGCCATACGGCAATTTCTGGAAGTGGTGAAATCTCTAGTTACATGAATACACACAAGAGGGTGTGGCAGGGCCATAGGCGTTTCCCGCGATGGTTACACCACATCTCCCTTTTTAAGAGAGTTATCTTTTAGATAATACTTTTTCTCAAAGTGTTCATATGTGAGATAACTTGTCCATGGATGAGATAACTGTTATGATATACCAATAACTCCAGAGTAACTCTATAAGTCTCTTATATGTGAGTATGCATATGACAGTCTCTGAAAGTAAACGCACTTGGCAAAAAATGTGGTTTTAACGTTTGCAAACATTTTTATTTGGTTTGGGTAAAAAACGTTTTTAAAAAACGTTATTTTGAATTTTCACCCAAATAAAAACGTTTGCTTTTTCAACTAAATAAAAACGTTTTTTATTTACGTTTCTTTACATTAAAAAAATGTTTTTTTAATCTGATATAAAAACATTTTTATAAAACGTCAAAATAACGTTTTTTTGAGTACATGTACAAAGGTTTTTTTGACGTAAAAAAAGTTTTTCTGCCAACTGGGAATGAACTGTTCATTGTCTTTGATAATGAAATCATATGTTCAAACGTTCTTTGGTAACTTTAAATGCTTTCTAACTTATAAAGTCATATGATAGATAATCTGAAAGAGAAGAGTCATTAGTATTCTTCAATCAGTCTTTTAGGGGCGATTCTCTGTCGCTTAGATCTTCTCGGTTCCGGATCAGGCACACTAGGGGTGGCACCTGGATCAGGAATTGGTGGAGGGATCACTGGATGGGCATCACTGATCTCCACAGGTTGTGGATGAGTGATGGTTGGTGTGACCACTTTTGTAGGTGTGGCCAGATTACTCTGCTGGTCTGTTGGTATATTAGGACCAGGGCCTAGGTTTCTGGTCATACATCGATCTCGTCTCACTAGTCCATTTGGTGTTGATATGATATATGACCTAGGGCTCAGTGCTCTTTCAACAACTCTTCCTTTGACCTTTAGGTCTGGAAGCTATGCTCTGTCTCCAGGCGATAGTTCGTTAGCTCTGTGGCGACAATCGTAATTAATATGCATTTGTTTCCTATAGTCTCTCTCTCCCCTCCTGACAAGACCGGCGTCAGCAGTACAGGGTTTCAGTTCATACGGATGAACAGGAAGTCTGGTTTTCAGCTTACACCTGATGTTGAGCTGAGCTGGTGAGAATCCATTCTGTAGTGGAGTATTCCTGTATGAGAGAAGTCAAATGTATTAGTTGTCTGCCTTGTTTAGGATTGACTTCATTGTCTGAACAGTTCTCTCTACCTCACCGTTTGACTGGGGGTATCTTGGAGATGATGTAAGATGTTCAAAATGGAATTGATCTGCAAAGCGTTTAAACTTCGCTGATGGGAACTGTGGTCAGTTGTCACTAAACAGAACATCAGGGATGCCCTGATGGAATATCATCCTTTTCATTTTGGCGACTGTCTCAGATGTATCAACATTTTTGGTCACTTGACACACCTCAATGTCTCTTGTCTGATAATAGTCAATGATGAGTAGGTATGTCAGCCCTTTGTGATAGAAAAAAATTGGCTGCCACTCTTGACCAGGGACGTTCAGGGAATTCGGTTCTTTCATAGGTTCAACCCTTTCTCTCCTCTGTTTTTCACAAGCAACACAATTTTTCACCGTCTTCTCAATGTCTTTGGATATACCAGGCCACCATACTGATGAGCTTGCATTGGCTCTAGTTTTAGTCAGTCCTTGGTGTTCATCATGTAGTTTTCATCAACTCTAAGACTAGATGATACAATGATTTGTTTATCACATAGTAGCAATCCTTCATGTAGGGATAGGTTTCCTCTTTCGGATCAGTATTTCACTAGTGGACCGGATATCTCGCATCTAGTGTCTGGCCATCCATGTTCTACATGGTGCATGACAACGCTCAAAGTCTCATCTTGTTTAGGGGCCATCCACAAATGATGTCATGTTGAAGTGGGGAGGGGGGTTAGACCTGGCATGACGAAATAAATTTTCCATATATCTTCAGCATTGCAAAATTGGCAAAAACATGACAAGGGGGGAGGAGGGTCAAAAATGGTCAAATTTTGCATGACGTCATTTATGGATGGCCCCTTAAGTGCTTGGCAGATTTCATCTAGACGTTTATCTGATGCCGGAAGGCACACTATAATTGCATTTACATATGCCTCAACTTCATGTTGAAGATCCACTACTTGTTTATACTTTCTTGACTCTTCATGTGGTGCTTGTGAGAGAGTATCTGCCATGGTTAGAAGTTGACCAGGCACCTGGCTGATTGTGAAGTCGAACCTCATCAGTCTGAGTCTGAGTGGCTGGATCCTGATTGGCAGTTCATCAATCAATTTGGTTGAGAATAATGGCACTAATGGTTTATGGTCCGTTTCCACATGGAACTCCATGCTGATTAGATCGCTCCAGTGTTCAAGTGCCCATGTGCTTGCCAACCCGTTTTTTTAATGTTTGCAAACGTTTTTATTTGGTTTGGATAAAAACGTTTTTAAAAAACCGTTTTTTTCAACCAATTTTCAACCAGATGCAAACGTTCGCTTTTTCAACCAATTTTCAACCAAATAAAAACGTTTTTTACTTGCGTTTCTTGTGTGTAAAGTGATGTTGCCATTCTTCTCTATTTTATTTCAGATCCCAACATCCTGGGATTTGCCAGGAATTGCCTCTCCTTTATTCTCAACAGCATATCAGGTGTGAACTCCACATCTGCACCCACTACATTACAAATTCTTCTCTAATGTTTTTCATCTTTTGTGGAAGGACCATTGTCAAAGCCACCATAGAGTTTGTAGAGACTAGTATATGATGTAGACTTCAGCCATGGTGGCTTCTGCAGCAGTGCTCCACCAGCAATGACATGAATCACACCTTCCAGCTCTTCAGTGATTATACACTATGGTACCTTCTTGAGTAGTGCATTCTGATGATCTGCCTTTTTGGCAAATCTCATTAAAAGACTTGTATCAACGAGTGAAGGAGGGTAGGAGCAGAGCTCACACCGAAGGAGTGTTTTTGTGTCAAACATGCGAATGCCAGCAACAAGGAGGTGCTGATACAATTGCTGTGGGTTCATTTCAATTTTCTCACCATCAATTGCTATGTATTCAACTAAAGCCAGAGTTACATCTTGAGCTTTACTTGAGAGCTTGTCAGCAATGCATAGTCCCTCCATAGAGGCTGTTATAGAAGGTCTAATAGTCAGAGAAGAGTCAGCATTCACAAATCCTTCAGCAATCATTTGAGATGATAGACTTTGTAGTTCAGTTGTCTTTTGCAAAGGGCTTTCTCTCTTCAAGGTAATCTAGGATTTACTGTCATATTTTGAATCACAATCCATATTTGCTTGGGTGAGGTCCTTGTGTGCTGTGTTAACAATGTTGGATGCAAATCCAGTGACTCCCTGTATGGCCATAACCACCTCACCAATTGTTGGCATTGAGAGAAGCCATGTCAGTCTGGTTGATTTTAAAAATTTCCTCCCTCTTGTGAGACCACCTAATGATTTAATGCTGCCCATGAACACTTGCTCCATGTAGAGATCACTGACTATTTCTGTCCAATTTCCTGCATTTATAGATAGATATATTTTCACTTTTCCAATACCAATATACACAAGAGCATATTGTTCAATGTGTAGAGAGTCAATGCATGATTCATGCTTGTCTCCAAGCACACTTTTGTCTCTTGAGTCTGATTTGATTCTTGGTATCATCTCCTTTTTATGCTGGATTGGGAAGGTTTTTTTTTTCTTTGATCCACATCATTCTTATCTAGGTTTCAGAGAGACACCAATTATCCCACCTCATCATAATCAAAATCTCAGGTCTAATTGGTCATGAGATACATCTAAAATTATGCTAATTTATGCTAATTAGCTGAATTAGCATAATTCTTTTTTCCTTTTGCCCATAACATCTGATCTAGAAATTGTACTTTCATTCATTTTTTACCATATTAAACCTTGTGAGACGTTCCTTCAAATGGGATCATTGATTATCTCATTTAGAATGAAAATCATATTTCCATGGCAACAGAAATCACCAAAAATGATTATTTAGGCCCCAAAACATTCTTTTTACATGCCAAGTTTGGAACCTTTCCACCCAAAATAGAACGTACTATCAAAAATCATTGAATTCTCAATAAAAAAGAACCCTCTAGCAGTTCTAGGCACATTTTTCTTATTCTAGCCCATAGTGGTGCTCCCTGGTGGCTAAATCAGGTAATAAATCCCATGAGAACCCCCATTTCTGCTTGCTGGCTCACATATACATGGTTCTAGATGACTCCTGACCCTCAGAAATGTACTTTAATTACCTTACTTTGTGTTTCTATGTTGATTAGAAATGCAGATATCACATTTTCAAAATCTGTATATAGCATTACATGAGGTAGAACTCATTAGTAATTTAAAATGGCTGCCATATGCATGATCCTGAATGACATGAATAGATCCTAGTGCTCAGAGATGTAATAAGTAGTTTATTTTGTGTTTCTATGTGGATTTGAAGCACAGATATTCATTTTTTAACATTTCTACAGCATTACGTAGGGTAGAACTCACTAATAATTCAAAATGGCTGCCACATATATGGTTCTAAATGGCATGAATGGATTGTTGACCAGTCCTCAGAAATGTACTCCTAGTACTTTATTTTAATTACTGGACTATACTTGATATACTCCCGAGAGTCGCCTCTACCTTTTTCATCACATAGATTTTACGTCGGACTCCTCCATTGAACTTGTCAAGTCCCCAAATAATCATACTTTCCCCGTTAGGCTTTGGTACGACTATGTGTGCATGGTGTCAAGGCGCATCCCGCATACAAACCATACACAGAATTCATAAAATTTAAAGTAACGTTGGGCAGTTTAGTTTTGTTCTATAAAATAATCTTACAGGTCGATACACCTAATTTTCGGGCCATCTATAAATTATTTCATGCAAAATTTGACCACTTTTGACCCCCCTCCCCCCTTGTTATGTTTCCTCTTTTTTCTTTTTACCAATTTTGCAATGCTGAAGGTATGTGGCAAATTATTTCCGTCATGCCAGGCCTGACCATGCTCCCCCTTCCAGCATGATGTCCTTTGTAGATGGCCCCTTTTGCTCATTCATTGCATTATGTGAAACGTGTACGGGAAATGGGAGAGTCCATTAAAGCTGAGCACATTGTGAAGTATCAATTTTATTAAGACAGTCCAAGGGATTCATGAGTGCTTTTCAGGCTTTTGATTCTTGGGAATCAGGTATTTACAGACAAAACACAAGACAGGTCTGGGATCTGGTCTGGGCAGCCATAATGCATTCAGTGTGTAAGTTCAATGACAAACAAACCTCTGCAGCTTACAGATGGTGCTGGCTTCTGATTGGTCAATATCAACATGAATAGAAATAATCATTTTAGATAACCAAAGACTTAAGAAATATTATATAGACAATATTTAGACATATCATAACACCACCAATCCCCCCCCCCTTGTTAAATGAGGAGCACTCCCCAAATAGACTTCCAGCACTGAAATGGATACCAATGTAATAATTGTAGTTTCAATCCATGTAGACACAACCAAAACACCCACTTGGCAAAAAAAACAAACACGTTTTTCAACGTTTGCAAACGTTGTTTCTTTTTGGTTCGGATAAAAAATGTTTTAAAAAACGTTTTTATTACTTTGAAAAAACATTTTAAAATGTTTTATCAACCAATTGTCAACCAAATAAAAACGCTTGCTTTTCCAACCAAATAAATCTTTTTCTTTCCTTACTCCCTCCCTGGGGGGCTCAAGGTTAAACAGAAAAAATAGATACCTGTGTCACTAGGTGGGCCTGTGATTAGGTATTTTGTTCTGATTGTTTCTTCACTCGAGTGAGTGTGGGGAAAAACATCTAGTAAATCACTGGGGTATATAAAAATTTAAAAGCAATAATCCCCGAGATCACACCTGATGAGTCCCCGTGAGGGCTGAAACACTCTGAGTACACCAATGTGATAAGGAGAGAACTCAACCGCTTTTACTCTATTAATATATTGTACATTATACCATTCATACGACATCCATTATCTCTCATTATTACACGACTTCTGTGATTTTGGATGCTTTTTCTGGATATTCCCATGCACATACCTGTTGATATTGCACACCCTGATGCATGCATCATGACTTTTGTAAGGTGTGCGGTTATCCAAGGATAACAGGCACCCGGTGCTGTTATCCATGGATAACATGCCTCCTTACATGTCCTTAAAACCTATGAAATTTTCATTGCCAGGGTAGGGGTCTCCTTATCCCAAATCCAACTCCCTATGCAGTGCGCCACAGGGACTGACGAGAAATGCTTGGTTAGAACCAAGTCTCTATAAGTCATTGATATGGTAGTGACCCCCCACAACAACTCTCACATGTGCAAGGTTAGAATAGCATTATAATCATAGAGGACTGCTGGACGCGTTCAACCAAGCCGGGCGCTGAGGTGTGTGTACCAACGGTCTAGTGGGTAGCGCATTGCTCAGCTTATATTTCTTTTTGCTGTAGCTGTCCACGACGACTGCGGGACGCATTCAGACCAAACCAACGGCTGCCTGTTTTCAAATTATATTTATTGACTTTCTCTTGATTATCTATTGATTAATCATGTAATAAAATAAGTAGTTAATGGATATGTCATGACTTGTGACTGGTATCCAACAATAACATGCAACTCGGGGGGCTTCGCCCCCTTGTTGCATGTTATTGTTGGATACCAGTCACGCATCATGACATATCCATTAATTACTTGTTCACTATGCTATACACAGGTTTCATCATAATACAGTAGGTGGCACTAGTGTTGACCTGACAATTTTGGCCCAGTTACAGGGGCACCACTGGAGGGGTGATTCTGAAGGAAAAGGGGGTGGTCAGAGTAGGGTTGCCACCTGTCATTACTGTGGTGGCACTGGAGGAGAGATAATAAGCATCAAAGACAGTGCCCCCTACCCAGGCCTGAGATAACTATTAACACACTCCTCCATGGTGAGATAATCTACATTTAATTGGCTTAATGACCCCAAGGGACAGGTCTTGTGGTTTGTTATGACCACCAACACCACCCCCATGCACCCCCTTCTGCCCCCTTTTCTGAGCTCTCAAAATTGGAAGGTCACTCATATTTATCTAAGTCTAGATAGAATTTGGCTAAAGATAATGCCCTTCTATCGCAGGGATGGGTAGATGAACATTTTCTCTCTATGTAGCTGTAATTTTTAAGGTGAGGGGATATTTCTTCTACCAGATTAAAGCTCATCTCTGAGAGGTGTCTCTTTCTCCATATTGATTGCATAAAGTTATGAGGCTAGATGAGTGTCTAGCCCTCCTAGCTGGCTAACCTACAGGGGCTCCCCCTTGTGATTGTGACTAGTGAAACTGATGTATACTTGCCTATAATGTATGCAGTAGTACCACACCCTGCCACTAGGGGTGGTACACCTGATGGTCATTATGTATATACCGCCAGGTGCTAGTACACCTGCCAGCAATACCAACTAGCTATTCGCTGAGTTCGATGATGGCTTTATTGTACTTTGTACAATAAAGCTATCATCATTTATCCACTAATTGCCAGCTTCTTGTTATCACTATGTTCATATAATAGCTATAATTACCCATAGCTAGATATGACATGTGGTGGAGAACAAATGGTTTTTGAGTGCTTTCTCATGGACCAAGCGAATTTTTGGCCAAATTATTTGGTGATAGTGCTCGGTGCAGTGTTGTGCGCGACAGGCAGAGTGCTTTGTTCCTGATGGAGGCGTGCCTAGATGACAGGCCGATGACAAGGGCATAAGGATTGATGAGCTACACATAATCCTGAGTTTCAGAGGAATCTGAGATCCGTGGAAGGAAGACTTCCCCCGAAGGTATTTCAGGGTGTGGAGAATATTGGATTTCTCACCTCAATGCCACAGCGTGACTCATCTCCAGCAGCAGCTAGAGTGCATGATCGCACAGATACATATGATCAACAGTTAAGTGATTCTAAGAAGTTTATTGGTGTTTTCCTACAATCTAACATTACTGAATCCTCCACTATTGACTTCGGTGCTGGGGATACTGACATTACTAATGTGGTTGGGGCGCATGCTTCTGATTTGAATGTCAGTATTAACTCCATCTGGTCAGTCAGTGACTCTATTACCAACATGGGTGACGAGAATCCTAAAACGTTAGGGGAAGCCGTGGATATTATTCGTGAGTTGCAGGAAAAAATCAGCTGCACAAACTAGGGTTTTACTAGACAGGTTCAATTTCTGCAGAGTCAGGCAGCAGAGAATGCGGGGCATATGAAAGGTTTGGAGGATACAATTGCAAATTTGAACGCTAAGATTAGAGATCTTACCATTAAAATAGAACCTGAATAGCAAGCTGTAGTGAACCCTTTTGCCAGCAGATTGGTGGATATACAAATGCAAATTGATGGTTTAAGTAGAATTATGGAGAATCACTCTATAGATTATAATGAGACCTTCCAGCATATGGAAAAGAAACAAGACAATCTGCAATATTCCAAACACAGAGACGCCATTGGATCATTAAGTGATAAACCAAAGCCCTTTGAGATACCCACAATTTTGAGATCTGCAAAGGAGTTTATTAATGAGTATCAGTCCTATGCAAAGGACATTCATGAAGACCCTAAGTATTGGTTCAAGGGTTTATCATTATTTCTAAAGGGAGATGCGTTATCTTTCTATGAGGTCTATAAATCTGTGTACATGGGGAATACTGAGAGAGAAATTTACAGCCAGATTTAAGAAGATATCTAAGGATGAGCTTCAGAAGGGTGCTACTAATAGGAAACAGCAACCAGGAGAGACAGTGCAGAAATATGCATCTGATATGCAATGCTTGTTATGAAAATTGAAAGTGGATGAATATAAACTCTTCATCACAAATCTCAGGGATGAAATCGGTGATGTTGTGTTAGCATAGTATCCTACTTCTGTCATCACTGCAGTTGAGATGGCCGAGATAGAGGAAATTAGGATTAATCACGGTGTTGTAGAAGTAAAACCAGATTTGTCTAATCAGGTCAATATCAACATGGCGACCTTAAATGCTATACAGCACAGCATGAAGAACAGAGTATATTTTGATGAGAGAGGCCTTTCTAAACATAAGAAATCTCATTAAAAGAATGATAAGCACAAGCAAGGAAAATGAGGCTCTAGTAATAGCCATAGAAGTAGCTCTAGAGAGGGCCATAGTAGTGGTGCTTCTAGATCGCCTTCTGGTGGTAGACTCATCTGCATCATCAAATGGAGATGACAGATACAATAGAAATTTCTCCAAAGAGAAATATAAGTCCAAGAAGCATGATAAACATGTTAAACATAAGTCTAAGAATTATGGTGGTAAAAGTCATTCCTCAAATTCAAGCCATAATTCTAGTTCTAAAACTGACTGTAAGAAAAGTCACAACCATTCTGATTTTGAAGAGGGAGACTTCTAGTAAGCATAATTTAAACAACTAGAGTCTAGACAGAGCAGGTCTTCTAGACTTAATCATAGAACTGCTGATTTCAATGAGGCTAATTCATTAGAATGTGTGTTAGAGAATGGTGCGTTAAATGTAAATGTTTGTGGTAATAAGATACCTGCATTAGTTGAAACGGGTGCATCCATCAGTGTTATTTCTCACAAGTTCTATCAGGCGTTAATTGATAAAATGCATATAAAGACTGCGCCTTGCCATGTTAGAGTCTTTTTGGCTGATGGAGCGTCACAGGTGGCACGATTACAAATCAAGATTGCACTTGGAATTAATAATGTTAACGTCATGCATGTGTTCTATGTTGTACCTAAACTTACTAGAAGCTTGATATTAGGTGTTGATTTTCTACGTTGTACTAAGGCTACTATTACCTTTAAAAATCTGGAACATCATGTTCTCACTATTAGAGCTAAGGATAACATTACAATACCGCCAGGCTGTGAATCATATGTCTCTGCTATTGTGTTATCAGATAATTTGTTGCATAAGACAATTGGTGTGACTGAGAATATGCATAGAGACACAAATGTTCCATTTTGTGTCAAACGCAGTGTTGTGAAACCAGTTAAATCTACAAATGAAATTCTTATTGTAGTATTTAATTTGTCAGTTAGAAGCTATCAAATTAAGAAGGGATCTATAATTGGTCTGTACTCACTTTGGTTGGAGGAAGATTTTATGGGTCCAGATGACTTAAGAGAAAAGCCTATTGAAACATCTGATTTTGATTATAAATTGGATGAGAAAAATCTGACTAAGGTCCAGATCACAGAGTTGCGGCAATTGTTAGATAAACATGCCTACACCTTCATCACATCTGATAGTGAGATGGGCCTAACCACTGAATATACTCACAGAATTGATTTAAAATGTGATTATACCCCCATAAATATTATGGCTTATAGAACCTAACCTGGTAGAAGAGACATCATGGAAGAACTTCTAAAGGGGCAAGAGGAAGCTGGTATAATTGAACGTTATAAAGGTCATACTGAGTGGTGTAGTCCTGCATTTCTGGTGGAAAAAGGAAAGGCAGTGAATGGGAAGAGATCATTTAGGATAGTTGTCGATTTTTAGACATTTAAATCGTCAAATTAAAAATCAAGCATATAATTTCCCAAGAATCGACGACACACTCAATACAGTTGGAACATTTGGAGCAAAGTATTTCTCCACCCTTGATGCTTATTCAGAGTTTTTCCAAATAGCTTTACATGAGAGGGATAGAAACCTCACGGCGTTTTGCAGCTCCAGGAGATATAGAACTATGCCGATGGGTTTGTCTACTTCTCCCAAGGCTTTCCATAACGTCATAGAGGGCGTTGTGAGGCATTTACCAGCGTGTTTGCCATATGTGGAGGATATCATAGTGGCATCACCAACATGGGATGATCATTTAAATGATTTGAATGGCATATTTAAAGCCTTCAAACGTGCACATCTCAAGTTTAAGAAACCTAAATGTAGTTTTGGTTTTAGAACTATCCCATTTTTAGGATTTGTAGTGTCAGAAAATGGCATTCATCCTAATCCTAATAAAGTCAAACTGATTAGAGAATTTCCAGTTCCTAAGACACCAAAGCAAGTGGAGTCCTTCAATGGTTTAGCAACTTATTATCAGGCATTCATTCCAAATTTTGCAATGACTATGCAGCCATTATATGGGCTGACAAAGAACATATCAGCAAGTATTTGGTAAAATCAAAAAAATCCATCACCAATGATCCATTCACCATTGCAACAGACAGTTCTAAAATTGCTGTTGGTGCATGTATTTCACAAATTGACTGCGGAAATATTCTCTGCCCAGTGGCATTTGCTGGAAGAAAACTATCCAAGGCAGAAAGAAATTATAGTGTTACAGACCAAGAGTTAGTGGGAATTAAGTTTGCATCAATGAGGTTTGAAAATTATATCATTGGATGAAAAATTCACAGTTTTGACTGATCATGCAGCTCTTGTTGCCTTGAATGGGAAAGTTAAATTAACTGGTAGAATGCAGAAATGGTCAAAATTCTTTTCCCGGTTTGATTTTGAAATCAAGCATTTAACGGGTAAGTTGAATGTTGTACCAGATGCATTATCTAGAATCCCATACGATGATATTGTGGCAAACAGTGACTTGAAACCATTTAAGCAGCCTAGATTCAATTCAGTGCATTCACTCAAGTTCTATAGTCAGGATGATTATCTGGAAAATTATCCAATTAGAGTCTACAAGCCTAAATCTATCTTAAAGAAAGTGGCCACTGTAAATGCATTGACTAGAGCTCAGGCCAGGAAAGAAAGGGAGGAAGGGTTTGAAGTCGCCGGTTTTCCTCTATATGATGATCCATTAGCGCCATTGTCCCTATCGCCAGTTGATAAATCACCGACAGTGAAATCACAGACTTCTAAAATTTTGAAGAGGCCAATTGTGACAAGTAAATGAGCTAAATCTAAAAGAGTATTGGTTATAAGACAGAGCCCACAACAATTTAATAATGCCTTATATAAGAATGTATTGGCTCATTATAAAAACCCATTCAAGACAGAAGATTTTATTAATGATCAGAAAAGTGACCTATTCTGTTCTAGTGTACTAAATTATCTAACAAAAGGTGAGTTGCCACCTAGTAACAGACTTGCCAGGGGCATTCTGTTAACTCATGATCATTATTTCATTGATGAAAAAGTTTTGTATAGGTATTCAGGTAAGCTCAGTAAACACCAAACAATTGAGCCTCAGTTAGTTGTCCCTTTGAAGTGGACGCCGACCCTATTACATAACTTACATGATACATCGCTAGGTGCTCATGTCGGCATCACAAAATTGACAAGTATAAGTAAGCCCAGGTATTACTGGCCTACAATGAATCTCGACATATACAATCATGTAAATACGTGCCACAAATGTCTGTCATCCAAATATAATAAAAAACCATTGACGTTGCCTATGACGTTGCATGAAAAATCACCAGCACCATTTGCTCACATCATGATGGACACAGTCGGGCCTATTCATCCAACAAAGCATGGATATAAATATATATGACGCTGAACAAACGACCTGAGAGTTCTTTGAAAAATTCATTTGTGTTTATGGTTTACCTCAAGTCGTCTATAAAGATAGAGGACCTGCATTTAGGGGTATTTTGCATTCGTGTGCCATAAATTTGGAATTGATCAGAGGTATGGATCACCATATCAATCAAGAAGCCAGGGATTGGTAGAACGTGCAAATCAATCAGTGGTTCAATCATTAAGAACATTCACTGATAAAATGCAGACCAATTGATGTGAATATATTCCAGCGACATCATTTGGTCTAAACATATAGCTTAGGCTATAGTACATATTTATTGATCTATGGGCAAAATGCGCGACTTCCATCAGTGAAATCAATTGCTGATATTGATGCTGATCTAGCGCCTGTTCAGAGTCATTTATTGAAGATCATTAAAACCCAAGATGATTTAATCGAGGAAACATTCCCAAAAGAAAATGAAGTCTAGATGGGATAAACGCAAGAAATTCCATGATTTTTAATGTGGTCAGTTAGTCTATGTAAAAAACAAATTTAGACAGGTTAAAGGTACTAGTGAGAAATAACAACCTTTATATGCTAGAAGATATATGATTGTTGAACTGCCATCACCCTTTACAGTATTGATCAGAAGACTCTCTGATGGATGGTACAACCATTAATCCATCAGTGCATGTAGAAAGATTAAAGAGAGTGTTACCAAATATTTATTAATGCCATAAATTGTAACATATGATTATATTAATGCATATAATATGAAGCATGAATACACATAACTCGATATGAGTGTTCACGGTCCACTGATCACCAGCTATGTATTATATAAACCCTAAGGACTAGGGTGAGTGACCTCATGGTTCACTGACCATAAAATAAATATATAAGTGTTTAAGGCCAATTCAGTGCGACCTCATGGTTCACTGACCATGAACAACAGTGTATATAATTGTTTAAGGACAATTGCGTCCAACCTCATGGTCCACTGACCACCATACACTAACAATAGGCTATAAAGGTGACGCATCATGAACACTATCTACTTCTGAGGAAGAAGGATCTACCTAAGGGGGTGGATCTATACAGTCATCTAGATCTAGACCCAGCACCTGTATCTTCTGATAGCCACTCCTCCAGAGCCACATCTCCCACACCCTCCACCATTGGCGACAATGATGATGGTCCTCAACCCAATCAGGCAGCTGAGAAGATGAAGGCCATCCAAGATGCAGTGACTGCCCTAGAGACCACCAAGACCAGCCATAAAGCTCAAGCCCTTATCTGGAAGGAGAAGGAGAGATTCCTCAACTAGGAGCTGGCAGAAAGGAAGGCGGTGTTAGATGCCCAGCCGAAGGCCATAGATGACTAGCAGAAGGCCCTAGATGAGCAAGACAGCAGATAGCAGACCTCCTGAAACTGGCATCAGCTCAACCTACAGAACCCACCACACCTGCCACACCCGTCATCACACCATCTGCCTCTGGATCCAAGGATGACGTCATGATCTCCATGATGTCCCACATTACCAGGATCCTAGACAGAGAAGAACATGACGACAAGAAGATCAGGCAACATGAGGTAACCAAACCCAAAACTTTCTCTCACCCACTACCACTCATGTCAACAGCTATATTTATTGACCACAAATTCCCAGAGTACTTGAAGGACAAATACAAAGTAACAGACAGTGACACCATGGTAACATATCTACCCATATACCTTGAAGGGCAAGCATTGGCTTGGTTTGAATCCTTCAAGGAAAGTGCCACACCTGATAAGTTGACATGGACCAATGTAGTACATGAACTAAAGGAGTATTTTGCTACCCAAGATAATATCATCTCCAGAACTGCACTCCGTGCACAACCGATAGATGAACCTGTATCTGATTATGCATGCAATTTCAGAAAAGTCTGTAATGCCCAACGCCTCACATTTACCTAAGGCATCAGGCCCTGGATCTCTAAAGCCTTTCAGAATAAGAGAATAGATACCTTTGACCAAGCCCTAGTAGAAACCCTAGAGACAAATCCAGAAAGGTTAGGGATGAGGAGTCCAATCCAAAGACTACAAAAAGGAAGGTCCAGGAAGTCACCACTAGTTCAGAGGAGGAATATGTTAAGCTAATGTCCAGTGCTCATGTAAGGCAGCAGGAAGCTAAGACCCCACCGGCAGGTATAGAGGAAAGAACTATGACCCCAACTACCGCTCTAATTGAGGTAACTCTTCACACAGTGATAGGAGAGACAGAACTCCAAGTATTGACAGATCCTACAACCAAGGATCCAACAGCAGGAGCTATAGTCCTCATAGGAACTACAACAATGGTACCTACAACAACAATGGCTCCTACAGCAACCAGGGTTCCAGCAACTCTGGTCGCTACAGCAACTCTGGTCTGTACAACCAGGGTTCCAACTCAAATCAGGAGGACTACAAACCAAACACAACAGGTTACCAGGGAAACCAGCAAAGTAACCCCCACATACCACCTCATGTGATGGATCAAATCTCCAAACTTCTGGTGGCCAACATCACAGCCACTCCTCAGAACCAGGAAAACTAGGATGTCACAGTGCCGATGGGCCAGCGCACTATGACACCCCAAACACAATCACTCAGGATTAACAAACATTCACTCAGAGACAATTGCTAGTGCCAATCTACCATCTAACAGACAGAGACGTCCATCAGTGAGACACATCACCCCATCAGATTCATCATCAAAGGATACAGGTGAGAGTACCAAGCTTTCTATTCCGACCTAGTGGGCTAGGGGTGGCGCTGTAGTGTCTAGCTGAAGCTGGTCACCAGCAGATACCTTACACTGGTTTCAGAATCCACTCTGTCCCACCCTACACACAGAAGTACTAATAAGACTTATTAATTATCACACAGTGGCTTAATAATGTAAATACAACTTCAAAAGTATGGTCAGTGTGGGTTATCACTCATCACACCTCGAGGTGTGGAGTCTTCACACCTACAGGTGTGGAAACTCACCCACGTATAGAGTGTCTTCTGACCTCTGAAGCTGCAAATCTCGTGAAAATGCATGTTAATATGGTACTAGCATCCACTGTTCCACTTGCAAGTTCGGTATAGTACTTTTTCAAAATGGCTGTATCAATGCAAATCTCTATGATGCTTCACTGTTTGGTTGATACAGGTGCCACTATCACCTGTGTCAGACAAGCCTTCCTCACGAATTTCAGAATCCAAGGTGTCAGATTTCAATACCAATTTGCTGTAATTCCCTACCTCACACAGCCCATTGTTTTCAGCACAGATTTCGTAAGCACTACAAAATCTCAAATAGAATTCAATGTTGATCCTGAACAAATTCTCAAACCCATTAGGGCAGTGAGGTATTTTACTATCCCTCCATTCTCTGAACTTGCAGTATTGGGAAAAGTCACATCTACCCAATCACTGCAGGGCAAAAATGGATTAGTAGATAATCTCCAGAGAAATAACAATGCCCCATATCTAGTTCAGAGAGCAGCAGTAGCCCCCAGGGAAAATAACAAACATCCCGTAGGCGCCCACATAAAATCAAAAAGGGTGCCATCATAGCTCTATTTCAGGAAGTCAAAGAATCTGACCTAGAAAAACCCCAACAGGTGTCAGACACTACCCCACCCACTGAACAATCCATCTCAGCCATACAGCCTCTTCCATTCAGTGACACAGACTCAGACTGTGAGTCTACATATGCTGACCCCGAGCCTAACTCAATCAAACTCTCTGAAGTAGTGAGGCACATGACCTCGACCTAGAGAATCTACCAAAATCTGTGCTCTCATCAGAAGATCAGCATGATAGTTTATAATGATATATTTGTAGGAAAAGATGGAGACATTGGTGCTACACACATATAAAACCTGAAGCAGTACCATGTCATTTCCTACCATGTAGACAAACACCAGAAAAACAGGCCACAATAGGGGAAGAGTGTGAACGGCTAGTGAAACACGGGATTCTCAGAGAATATGCTGAGGGCCCCTGGCCATCCAGATCCTTTCTAGTACAGAAGGCATCAGGAGGCCACAGGCTCGTGACAGATTTTCACCATTTAAACCAGAATACAATCAATCAAGCCTTATCTACACCCCGGGCCGACGACACTCTAGACATGATAGGGTCACTCAGACCAAGAGTATTCAGTAAGCTAGATGCCCAACAGGGATTTTTTTCAAATTCCTATAAGGGAGGAGGACCAGCACAAAACGGCCTTCAAAGCTAATGACAAAAAATATGTCTACCTAAGGATGCCAATGGGACTTGCTACAGCCCCTGCCAGATTTTGCCATCTAGTCACATTGATTCTGGATAAACTCAAATACAAATGTGCCCTACCATACCTAGATGACATCTTATTGTTGTCACCTTCCATCGAACAACACTTCCACGACTTGGAAGATGTTTTCAATAGTTTTAGGGTTGGTAAACTCAAATTGAAGAAATCAAAATGTGAATACTTCATAGACAGAATAGACTTCTTGGGAATGAGAATCACACCCTTGGGACCTCAACCATCTCCCACAAAGGTAGAATCCATCAAAAGCTTCCTAACACCAAAGTCAGTCAAAAATGTCAGATCCTTCACAGGACAATACTTCAAGAAGTTTATCAAAGGTTGTGCCAAGATTACAATACCACACAAAGAGAACTACTGGGAGTGGTGTATGGAATATTACATTTCAAACACTACCTAGAAACTAGACACTTCCAATTATACACAGACCATGCAGCCCTAATTCCACTATTAACCAACACAGGACTCACACACAGTGTTTTGCCACTGTGAGAGAGAATACTCTTTCCAGAGAATGATTTTGAGCCTATTCAATTCTCATCACTCAATCAGATGCTGAAGGCAACTCCCAAAGAGCCACCCTTCACACCACCTGACTCAGATGATGAAATTTCAGATGACACACTACATGCTATTACTCAAGCTACTTCAAAAACAGTCAGATTCTTTTAACCAGTGCAGGGGGAGGAAACAACAAACAACTTGTGTCCTATGACCACACGCTCAAAGACTAGAGAAATGATTCAGGAGGGCACACGAAACCCCCACACAATCACAAACTAGTCAAGTTGAGAAAAAGGTCAAAGGAAACAAACCAACTAAAACCCCACCTGCCAGGAAAAATGTCACAAAAGACACTGCATCTAACAAATCAAAGAACTCTGAGAAACAGAAGAGTGCCAATGAGCAAAATATGCCTTTAAAGAAAAAGGTTGCCACTCCCACCAAGGTGAGAACAGGCCCTCCAAAGGAGCCTACACACCAAAACAAGAGTGACACACCCCAACAGAAGACCCAAAATAGGCCAAAAATCAATGGAAAAGAGAAAGAGAAACAAAGAATAAAACAACATGTGCTAGATATAAATAAATTGTTGGATCAGGTATCAGTCTTAGCTTGGAACAAAGGAACTTGACGAACTATTTCCCCTCAAACAATATCTTGAGGATGGAACCTTGCCTGCACCAAAAGCACAAGCAAATAGAATCATCAACCAAGTCCAGACATACACCTTGGTAAATGGTACACTAGTCCACATATGCCCCATAAATTGGAGAAAACCCAATACTGTACCACTTCAAATCTTTATACCACAGCAATGGGTAACACATAAACTACAGTATTTCCATGACTCACCTACAGGTGGCCATCTCGGCTCAAATAGGATGATGTCAGCACTCCGACCTAGGGTATTATGAAAATCTATGCTAGCAGACACAACCAAATATGTTTCTACCTGTCACTCTTGTCTCACAGCAAAAAGACAAGTTCACTCACACAAAACACCAATGACGGTGAGAGATTACATGGCTTCACCAATGAAGTTCCTAAATCTCGATGCAGTGGGACCACTCCCTACAAAGGCCACAGGAAACAAACATATACAAGTCTGCATAGATTATGCTACCAGATATGCAACAGCTTGGGCTACTACTGACTTAAGAGCTGAAACAACAGCAAGAACACCATTTGCCATCATGGAACACCAGCCACTTTTCAAACAGACAATGGAACATTCTATACAAGTGCAGGGTTCACAAAGCTGACTAAACACCTTAAGATCAAGCATAAATTTTCCTCCCCTTACAGGCCTCAAAGTGATGGCCTAGTGGAGAGATTCAATGCTAGCATTAGCACAGCTCTCAGAGCATTTTGTTCAAAACATCAAAACAATTGGGACTCATTTATTGAACCCATAACCTTTGCCTTGAACAATACTGAATCCCAAACTACAAGATTCACCCCTTTCTTCCTACTCCATGGAAGAAACCCAGCTACCCCAATGGAGCTAGGGTTAGGAATGCAGGATGACATATCCACTGTAGCAGACCATGTAGCCAACATGATACCTCTAGGAGGAAGGATATACAAAGGGTCGCCAAGCTACAGAGGGAGGGGAACAATAGATATGATAAGAAACTTACACCCCAGGAAATCAAGGTCACTGACATGGTGTACCTTAACATACCAAGAATCCTGACCAACACAAAGTGTAAGAAACTTCAACCCCTTTTTATGGGACCATAATTATGTTGTAGTGAATAGACCTAGTTTGACAAGTGCCAAACTCAAGAACATGGACACCAACCTACTGGTGGCCAGACCTGTACACATAGACAGACTAAGGAAGGTTGCAGCTGTCAGGAACAATGAGTTTGTACACAGGCTTATTCCCCATGAAGCCAAATACTACAACAAGATTGTGAGAAATAAGAGTGAAATCACTCTCACAAGAGAAACCACAAGTATGGGTCCAATTAAGGCAAGACCTACACACCACATATTAAGAAAGACATCTAGATGTGGTGTAGTTTCAAGAATTTAGAATCATTTGAGATACCTAAAACATCAAATTTACAATGTTTTTCAACCACACATAAGCATGTGTGACTGAATTTATATTTTATATAAGTCATCCAAATTTGTAAAAATATCAGTAGGGTATTACCACTGAATGGTCAAAGACTGGGACCCTCCAAGTAAAGCAGACATGAAGTCTACAGAAAAGTAAGGGTAATACAATGGAGTGTCTAAAGCCTAATCCCCACATGAAAGAGCACGCTATGCCAACATAAGTACGGGCTTCCCTAGCCCACTTAAAAGGGTCTATATCTCCTCTTTCCTATCCCCTCAGGATGTGTGTGGTGCACATATGCGCAGGCACTGACACATTCTTCTGTTAAATTATCAACCTGTGAAGCACGGGATAGCCACTTAGTGCCGCTTAAGTGCTGTAAAACACAAATCAAGCAATCAATCAACCAACATAAGTAGTCTATAGAGATCAATTGACCTTATAAGCCACCCTCAGACAACTGTCTAGACGGTCAAATGTGACTGTCCTGGATGACAGGAGGGGCTAATTACCAGTTCACAGACATCACAATAGACCCCCACAGTTGCTGACACTGGAGATCAATGCATTGACTCCAGAGAAACAATACCAGGCCCACAATGGATGTGGGTAGGGTAGGCTACATAAGAAGCACCGTGGCCCAAAGCCCATCATCAGTCTTCATCCAGCTGCAGTCTGGAACACAAGTCTACAGGACCCCACTTGGGAACTAGCCAGCCCACTTCTCCACTAGGAGAGACTGGACCAGGATAAAGAACACACCTACTTTACCTATACTCTGACTTACCATTCACTGGTAAATCTCTATAGGACTCACAGGACATATTGCCAAAACCGCTCAATCTTGCAAAGGTACAGTTTGAACCACTTCATTTAAAGTGTTACACCATACACTTAGACTTTATCAGGACCAAACACTACAAATTTAATAGACTTTAGCAGCAAATTTCCTCTTGCTTTACACAGCACCATGGGTAAACTGAGAGTAATGCCCATACTGCTGACCTTGCTGCTAGTATATGCTATACAACCACCCACTTCAGGATATACCCCTGTGGTGAGACAGAACATAGGAGTAGTATTCAAACCTAGCCCTCAACCTTTGGTCAATGGACATACCACCACCACACTGTTGCTAGCTATCTCCTACAAGATACCTCGGGCACCTGTTACCCAAGGATCCATAAGGGATAGAGTACTCCAGTTGACCACTCCTACTCTACAAGATCATACATTTGGTCAGATTGTCCAACAAGCCAAAGAGCTTGATACCTTGCTGGAAATTGCAGACAAGGAGATAAATGAAACTTTAGCCTCTATCAAATTGTTTCTGTCCAACTACATAAACACATTCGACAAAGCCAAAAGAGAGGCCAGTTTGGGCTTCCTAGCACCCCTTTTCCATGGTGTACTAGGCCTAGCCACAGTAGAAGATGTAAATCAAGTTACGGGACAACTTAGAAACATAGATGATATATTAAGGAAATTTGCTAAACAAGATCAGGAAGCAGCTAATCTCACTGAAAAGATCACAGACAGACAAGATAAATTTGTCAAGGCTTATGTCCAAGATAAGAAGGTACTGGACAGTACTATCAACACCATAGGTGATACCATCAACCTATGGACCTCTAACATGTCCAGGTCTCTTGACTCATATTCAAGGCATGAGAAATCTCGAAGGGAGAAAATACAAGTATTAAATGATGCCTTAATCGTCATAGCAGCAAGAATGAACACTGTACAATCACTGCAAAGAACCAATGCAGCCCTGAGAATGCTATCATCAGGAATCCTTACCCCTGATATAGTACCACCCTCAGACCATGCTAAATACTTAATTGACATTAACAGCAAACTTAGGATTACCCACCCTGGAGCACAAGTCACAATCAATGACTTAGATTTCTATTATTCTCAGAAGCTGACCTCATACACCTACTCAGCTCACCACATTTTTATTCATCTGGACATTATAATTCAATCTACCATTTCTACCTTCAAACTGTACCAAATGATTACAGCACCCATGCCTATAGATACCCAGGAGACTCCCACTAGAGGAGTCACCAGATTGCAAACCACAAATGAGTTCCTAGCTGTATCATACGATGAATCATTGTTCATTGAGCTGGACTCAGCCGACATGCAGGCATGTGAAGGTACTACAGTAAAGGTATGCAGAGATGTAAATGGTAGAATCTATAAGCACAGGCCTACATGCCCTGTAGCCATTTTTACTTACCAGGCTCAACAGATTAAGGAACACTACAAGTTCACAGTTTCACCACTGCAAGCACCTAACACCCATGCTATTTCCATTTCTGAAGATGAGTATCTGGTCACTACTAATGAACACCATTACTTTATTAACTGCCCTAGTAAAACGTCTGAAACTCGGAAAGCTCAATCCTACTCAATCCTATGTGTACCCTGTGGGTGCACAATCAGTGTAGGAGAATTTTCTCTTCCAAACATGAGGTTGACCTGTAACTCAACCTTGTCATTTCATTACATACTTAAGACAATTAATTTACCATTCATGGCAGCACTTAACCAAATTTCTGAACCCAAACCAGATGATAGAGAAAATCTTCCAAACTTCCCAGTAGTAAACCTTTTTAGAGCCCTAGACAAAATACAGGAAAATCCAATCATGGATTATATTACTCAAATAAATTTGCACCCCTTTGCCAAAACACTATTAATTGATGCCTCGAACCTTGATCAGGCAATGGAAACACGCTATGTAGAATCACACCTACGTAGAGTTACAGAGCATCCAATCTTCCAAAGCATAGGACCCACCTTAGGGACATAAGCTCACATTTTTATAGTATACATACTCCTCAAACTATACAGACTAGGAGGGACTGTAGCCTACCTACCTACATCCAAAGCATTCAGACTAGTCACTGAGCTGCCCCTACACAAATTGCTCCCAGAAAACAATCCTACTAAAACAATACCAACTGAGGAACCCTACACCCCTTTCCTCACAATTCAGGAAACCCACACCCTAACAATTGCTATACTATTCATCCTGACCATCTACTCAGCCTACAGAATTATGAAGTACCTTAAGAAATTCGCACAGACACATTGTGGTAAAAAGAACCTGGCCAAGCGCACAAACCCCACAGTGTATTTTAAAATACTCCAACTTCTTGCTACCTCTGAGGCCAATACCACATGAATTTGATGAGATTAAATCAGCAGCTGCCCCAGCCTATAAGGATATATAGTGGTTAAAATCTTCCCACTACACTCCATTTCAGGCTATATTTACCTGGAATGGACCAGCAGTTATAACATAATTTTGTTCAGAAATAATAAGGTGAGTCTCGAGATACTTCCAATTCATAAGTTACATAACGTCTTGGATGATTGGAAAATAATTTTGTTCAGAAATTTCACTTTAAAACTGGCTGATGAAAATGCCTACTATTATTATCATTCAGAGATTGTTAGCATCAGAATTAAAGTACCAACGGCTGTAGATAAATTTGGTTTTGACATCTACAGGGTTGTACTCTTTGAAGTGCCTACAATGGCACACAATTTTTATGTTTTGCATTACACTAAATTGCATAATAATGCTAGATTCATGCTATCTAATGACACACATTTCTCAACCACTTTCTCACCTAGATATAGTAAGTTTCCTGCTATTTATAGACATATAAATGCTACGTCATGTTTGTCAGCTATATTCTTTGACGCTGACTATAACGTCATAACAAACTTGTGTAGATTGGATTTTACATCAAAGAGAATGCCAGATTTTGATTATATTCCAATCTCAAAGAACATACATATGCTAGTCATGGCAGAACAAACAGCCTACATGAAGTGTATTGGTAAAAATGACAAGCTAACTACAATGGCTCCATTAAGCATTGTGGATTTGCCTTGTCAATGTCAACTAGTTACCACCACCTTCGTTTTGAACGAAAATATGTTCATGTGTGAGATTGATTCAAATTATACCATAAACACCGGCATTAACATTCCACTGTTTCTCTCCATTAAGCTTGATTTTGACAAATATGGAGGGGGAGACCTGTTTGACTTGAAAATCCCTGAATTGAAGGAATTTAATGTTAATTTTTTGAGATTATGTGGAATTTTTGAATACACAAGAGGGTTATGTGATAGATATTATGAAAAACGCTGAAGAGCTCATTATTAAGGATAGAGGTTACAGCAAGCCTTCCATTGCATGGAATGCTAATATACCGTTATCTCCTGCGTATAAGGCACGTCTTATATGAGAGGTTTTAGTTCTTCCTGGATCCGCAAGGGGGACATCAAGACCTTTCTTGATATGTTACACTACCCCTAAATCCTAATAGGACATAAGGGGCTGCAGGGGAGTCTGGGGGACCCTAGCTTTTCATAGCTTTTTGAATTTTCAAAATCCATTTAGTAGAACAAAAGTTATGAATTTTTTATTTTTCTGATCAAATCTCTAAACTCTAGGTGCGTCTTATAGGTGGGGTGCACGTTATACGTGGGAGATTACGGTAGTAAAAGTTTATGGCCCAATTGTTATTTGTTTTGCTTTCACTATACTATATCCTTATGCATTTCATTCTATCTGCTTTACAGGCTATTTGGGTATTTGGGTTCAGATCTGCTCTAGGAGCAAATCTGACTCTCTTGAATCAGATTGATGTTATGAGTCAGATTGATGTTATGAGCATGTTGCATTTATCGCCTGTTTAACAAAATGCATACGCTTGATCAGATTAAGATTTAGTATTAAGTTACTAATATCTACATAGCATTAAGATGGTACTATTACTTAAGTTGATCACTTTCTATCTGTATGCATGTGCTTATTTCATTTCTGCCAAGATACGATTATAGAACATTTAAGATAATTTGAATATACATATTTAAAGACATGTGGTTATTATGAATGCATGGAGTATTATCAGGTAAAATGATATTTCTTTATTGACGGCGCCCCGGCACATGTAGTGGATTGTGTCGTAAGCACAATCCGCGAAGCAGCGGGGGTACGGTCTTTAAACCCCTCGGCTGCATTCTTCCACATCCATTTCTGATTCTCGTCCTTCGGGACGTCCGTGGTCATTTCTTCCCACGTCGTCATGGACTCCAAATCAGATTTGGCTGATGCGGGCAGCTCCGGGTTGCTTTTGCTCCCGAGTCACTGTCCGTGTAGATGCCCGCTCCCCTAGGCTGGCCTCGGCTGGTGGTGCTAGTACCAGTCGAAGCCGTAACCGAGGTTGTGGCGGCCGACCCGCTGGTGGTAGCAGAGGGTCCTGCAGTAACCGAGGTGGCTACTGTAGCTGGTGTCGCTGTGGAGGCAGCAGGCTTCGGGTCAACCTTGTCCCTCTTCTTGGGAGTAGAGGGTTCGGGCTCCGCCGGAGACGCTTTCGCTCCATTCTTCTTCTTCCGGCGGCTGGCCTTGGGTGGCTGCGCCAGGGCTTCAGGACTAGAATCCGACTTGCCCTTGATCCTTGTCCTTAGCACGAGTGCTTCTCCTGCTACTGACCGGAGAGTCAGAGCCGGAGGCGGCACTTGTCTTGTGTTGAGCCTGCTGCTTGCGGTGGGCCCGACGGGCAGCGACTAGCTCCTTCTGTTGTTCGTCAAGCTCGCGACGCTTGGCTTCAACTGCAGTTTGCTGGCAGGAGATGTCCTCTTCCGAGATTCCACCAGCCGCCTCAGGTATGCTGGCGCCTGGTTCCTTCTCGGATTTGGACCTCTCAGCCTCGAGATCAGACTCGGTGAGCGGGGCCTTCGGCGCTGGGTTACGGCTCAATTTCATGACCCGTCCGGTTTCCACTGACGACTGTGTGACGGTGGAGTCTGTATCCATGTCGGATTCAGACTCTCTTAGCTGGCTCGCCTTCCGGGTTATGCCTTCGGAAAGCAGCACAGCTCGGGCCAAGTTCTCGTCCAAGGCCATAGCCCCCGCCAACCGTCTGTAGTTGCGGAGCCATGACACCGGCATGTTCTCGGCCAACTCGTCCGTACACGAGTCTAGGGACCGCATCCAAACATGGAGGGATGCATGGGGATGTACATCCCCCAGCTGGTGTACACCACACCCTCCTCCTCGTCCACATGGGCCAGGCGCTGGGTGCGGGTTCTGTATCCCGGAGGATACAGCGGAATGTCCAAGACATCAATAGGTTGACCTGCACCCGGTACCGTAGGTGATGGTTCCGGGGGAGGAGGAGGAGGCATCCGCTCCCTGTCTGCGACTTCGGTCGACATGGCAGAGAGAGTCTGGGCGGCCTCTTCCACTTCGGGTTCTCGTCCGAGAACAGCCGTTGAGGAGTCCATGGTTTCCTCAACCCGAGACGAGACCGTCGGGTCCTCGTCTCCCTCCAACTGGACGTTGGCCGTTTGACGCGCAGCGTCAATCGTCCCCTGTGCCATCACAGTAGGACGATCTTCCAATTTAAAAAATTGGCAGCTGTGTTGGACTCCTCCCGAAGGATTCGTCCAACAAGAATGGGGGAGTTAAACACGCAGCTAGAGGGAGTAGAATAACTGGAGCGAAACCAGTGACGTCTTACCGCCACGGGTCTGCTCTATTTATGACCAAAATGGCGTCCAACCTCTCGTCTCGCGAGATCCCGCTATGGGCTATCCAGTGACCTAGTTCCGCGCTTTCCCGCCACGCCCGTGGCCTCACCTAGCGGACTAGATCCGAACTAAAATTCGGCTCGGTATACAAGACGCAGGTTGCCACCCGAGTGCTATCGTCTGGAGCTTGGTGGTATATACAACGCTATAAAGCGAATGTACCGGTTAATCCATCTGCCGCTCACTGGATACAGCTACCCGGGGAACGCGCGTTCGACATCCCCAGCCGTGGAACGTATGTTATTCGCCTACGGCGGACAACACGCAGCAGCTCGTTGTGTACTGAGTTAGGTGACGGCAGACCTCAACCGAGGACTGCGTCTAACGCCTTGGGTTAGCATCTTATTTATCTTATCAGTGAGACGTTTTTCCATTTCTTACGATTAGGCCGTTTCCTGGCCGTCGTCTTCCTTTTAGTTACCACTCTTGCTTCCGGCTCCTTCCTCGGCCGGCCTCTAGGGCGTTTCTCAGGTACCGTCACACTGGGCTTACTTGACATGGGCTCAGGTGGCTGGTATCCGAACTCCCTCTCTGCCTCTTCGCGTCCCTTCCAGGGCCGAAGCTTTCCGACATTCGTCTTCCATTTCCTACCAGTAAGGCAGTCTTCCATCATCACCGTTGATTCGGAGATGATGCGTATAATTTTAAATGGACCCTCCCAAGGCGTTACGAGCTTCAAACGTTCGAGTGGCTCGTAATACCTTAGTACCTTGTCCCCAACATTAAACCGTATTCTTTTTGCATTGGTGTCATAACCCACCTTCTGCCATTTAGCACTTTTCAGCAGTTCTTTACGAACGGCCTCGTATGCCTGCTTGAACCTGTCCCTTAACGACTCCACAAACAACACTGTGCAGGGCGCCTCTGGGTCTATCCCAACCACTCTGTACACCAAGTTGGCGGGCATAATTATGTCCTCGCCGAACACTAGGATGTTTGGAGTGCAATTAGTAGATGAATGAAAGGTGTTGTTGTAGGCGTGTACTGCAAACTCACACTGCTCATCCCAGTCGTCCTGGTGGGTATTAACCAGGGGCTTTAGCACTTGTATCAAAGTCCTATTGAACCTTTCTACCTGACCATCCGACTGTGGTCGGTATGGGTTGGTTCGGGTCTTGCATATTGCTAAGTAGTGGCACATTTCCTGCCATAACTCCGACTCGAACTCTCTTCCTTGGTCACTGTGCATCATAAGGGGGACACCCAGATGTAGCACCCAGCCTTTTACAAGCGCCTCAGCGCATGTAGTGGCTTTGTGGTTAGGAAGAGGAAACACCCGAGTATACTTTGTATAGTAGTCGGTTACGACCATCATACAAGTGTTTTCTCTAGGTGTCATTTTAAATCCACTGATGATGTTGATTGCTACTCGAGCGAATCGGACACCAAACAATTCCTGGGACAAGGGTAGCTTGCCCAGCCCGGGTCCCGGCTTGTTTTTACAACAATCCGGGCAAGTTGCGATCCACTGGAGTAGGTCGCTTCTCATTCCGGGCCAGTAGTAACGTCTTTGTAGATGCTCTATTGACCTTTTCTTTCCGGAATGACCACTCGTTTGGTGGCCATGGCAATAATACATGATATCCCTTCTCATCGAGGTGGGAATCACTATTTGTAGTAGTCTACCGCCAGTGGAAGAGGTTTTCCACCTACACAGTACACCATCTCGGATTTCCAGCTCGGTCCATTGAGCTATCAATCGCCTCGTTTCCCTGTCTTCCAGGGATAACATCGGCCTTGCCGGCTTAATACCTGTTGGAACTTCTTGATGGTCTCCGGGGACCAATCGAGATAGCTGCACACAGCCTCCTCCCAGGGGATTCGGGGGGTGGTATAGTTATATACCAACCCTGCGACCACAGCATTGTGGGCCCCACAGTCTTCACAAGTGGCATTCTGGCACTTTCGGACGGGTCGCCTCGACAAGGCATCCGCATTAATATGTTTAGCACCTGGTCAGTGCTCAATTTGCTTGTGCTCCAATCCGAATTCGGATAGGTGAGCTAACCATCTCCCAATCATCCCTTCAGCATCCTTAAAATTAAGGAGCCATCTTAGAGACGAATGGTCGGTCCGCAAAGTAAAGTCAGTTCCCCACAGGAAGTGCTTAAACTTCTTCGTATACACCACTACTGCGAGGAGTTCTCGTTTAGTGGTACAATAATTACGCTGGGTCTTGCTTAACGTGTTGCTAGCAAAGGCCAATGGGACCTCGACTCCATTCTGGACCTGAGAGAGGGCTGCCCCAATAACGTCGTTGCTCGCATCAGTGTCTAATATGAAATGCCCCTCGGGAGTGGGATATTTCAATACAGGTGTATTCCTAAACAAATCTTTTATTTTATTAAAAGATTCTTCTTGCTTGCTGGTCCATGGGAATGGGTCCCGAGCCCTACCCGGGGTCCAGTGAGCTAAGCATTGCATGGGAAAGCTTACACGGGAGTAATTCAGTATAAAATCACGGTAATAGGAACAAAATCCTAGAAATGATCTAACCTCCTTAGCACTCATGGGCCTTTCCCAATTCCTGACTGCTTCCAATTTATCCGGATCTGCACTCACTCCGCTAGGGGTGATGATCCTTCCCAGATATGTAATAGTTTTCTTGAACAGATTACATTTCTTGGGTTTAAGTTTTAGACCGTTGGATAGAATCCGGTCGAGTACCAGCTGCAGGTTCGCGTGGCATTCCTTAAACGACTTGCCGAATACGACAACGTCGTCTAGGTAGACCAAACACTTCTTCCACAGAAGGTCACTCAGCAGGGATTCCATCATGGCCTCAAATGTAGCCGGGGCATTACACAATCCGAATGGCAAGACATTATACTCGAATAGCCCCATATGGCTAGAGAAAGCTGTTTTCTCTATGTCATCGGGGTGCATCGGTATCTGCCAATACCCGGATTGCAAGTACAAGGTACAGAACCATTGGTTCCCACCCAAGCTATCTAAGGTCTCGTCGATCCTTGGAAGGGGATACGAGTTCTTTTTTGTCATGCCGTTTAATTTTCGGTAATCGACGCAAAAGCAGATTGTACCGTCTTTCTTAGTGGTCATACAAACGGGGCTGGACCAAGGACTCGAGCTGGGCACGATTACCCCTAGGTCCAGCTGCTTTTGTATTTCCTGTTCGCATATCAACTTCTTCTTAAGAGGAAGTCTACGATACGGGATCTTGAAAGGCTTTTCGTCGCCCACATCTATAGTGTGCAACACCTTATCGGATCTGCCTATGGGTCCTCCTTCCCTACTGAAAGCGCTTTCGTACCTTCGAAGGAGGTCCCCTAAGCATTCCTTGTCCTCCGTATTCTGTAAATCTGATTTATCAATCAGTTTCTGGAATTCTTCATCCAATGGATGCTTACTAACAGGGTTTAATGGTTTATTGAACCTGGCCTCGGTGACGTGTTCTACCGAATTCATATCACCTACACTGTCGCCACGCTTCAAGTAAACCACGGAACCAGTTCAGTTAGTCATGGGTAATACAGACCATGCTGCATTTGCCACCAATGTGTCCACTGAGTCAACCCGATGCTCGATAAATATACTGTATCGGGTTCAAAGACTCCTGCTTCACCCGTTTGGGCCATTGATCCGCCACAAAGGACATCACAAGTGGTGCCCGGAGGGATTTTCACCGTGTGTATAACTGAAGCTTCCGAAGACACTTGTCTCAAGACGCACTGGACATGCAAGCCATTCGGATTCCGAATACTCATCATTCCATCCCTTGGGTCCAAGACAGCTCCGTATAAGCTTGCAAAATCCAATCCGAGGATTCCGTCATCACTAACCTCTGCTATAGTTGGCGAAAGAACGAATTCTTTGCCTCCTATATGGATAGGCATAAACGTCCTACCAAAAGTCCTCATACTGCTTCCGTCGGCCGTGCAGGCATTTACCCCCGTTTTGAGGTTCTCATGACTGCTGGCCACTGAGTCGAAGAATCTTTTGGACACACAGGAATGGCTAGCTCCAGTATCCACTAAGAATTCTCCTACCCGGCCTTCCACAGATATGGGTACATACCACTGTCTCCCTCCCAAGGGGGATGGGTTGCTGGTAAACTGTTGAAAGTCTCCTGAATCACCAAGATTCAATCCGAGTCCTCTCAAAAATTCCAGACACGGATAACTTGGGGGAAGGCGTGTACCGCACACTCGAATCAACTCCTTGATCCATCCTTCCTCTCCCCCAGTGCGGCCACTCGCCTCCACATGCTCGCCACCATACATATTAGCACTAGGGTCCCTGATTCGAAATCTTCCACCGGATTACCCCCGGTAGCCTTTTGGCATTCGTTCACTGCTGGGGTTATACCCAATGCCGTGGATACAACCCCCACTAGTTTCCCCCTGTATCAGGAGATTCCATAGCATTCTGGCTTTGCAGAATTCTGGCCTTGCAGCGGTACATTCGAATGAATAGTGTCAATTGCGTTGGCACCTGAAACACTTAACCGTTCGGCTGTCCACCCTGGGTCTCTGCGGGTTGGCTTGGAGGGCGTCAGTAATTTTCTTACACATTTCCTCCATTAATTTGGTCATATCCGGAGATTGACCCCTCGCCTTATCGGCGCTATCAGCGGGCTTATAAGCTTTGTTACTAGCTTTCGAGTCGCCCCTGACTTCGGATGGCGATTTAGCATCCTTTGGTTTATTGAAAGCCTTCCTCGGAATATACTTTCTGCCAGAAGTATTTTTCCTAAGTTGCATCGAGCAGAAGGTGCCGTCCTCCTGCTCGATGTCTATTAATTCGAAGTCGTCCGGGGTACTCTCTACCTCGGTTCGCTGAACTACAGGAGTAGATCCCGTGGTGTTCGGGATGTCTCCAGCTAACATCGTTCGTTTCTTCACGGCCATATCTATACCATTAAATATGCCGTGCAGCGTAATGCCCCCCTTTCAGGCATCTCTAGCAGCTATCTGCTCGTCTCGGTCTCTTAGACCCTTGATGAATTGGGTAATCAAATCGTCCATATACCAGTCTTGGTTCTCCGTTCCAGGTCTGGCTTTACTTAATAGGGCATGCAGTTCCATACCGTATGCTCTGAAAGCTTCATTGGGTTTTTGGGTCTGTTTCTTGAAACGAACCATTGGATCCTCCTTGACCATATTGCATAATAGTCCACTAGCAGATTTGACTAGCTGCTCAAAGCTCCCAGCGAGACCATACCAGGTGCGCCATTTCTCGATGGCCATGCGTCCTGGCCCACCCTTTAGACATCTTACTAGATGTGGCTTGGCCTCGTATGGGGTCCATCCATTACAATTCATCACATCGATGAAATCTTCAAACCATTCTTTCCATGGCCGTGTACTGTCATATTCCTTAGGAATGACGGCAACCCTTCGGGCTGAATTGTGGGCATACATCAATCTAGTACATTGTTGTTTGCTCCATTCAATCGCCTTGGTCTCATTCAAGGTTCGATTGCCTCCCATACCGCCAAAACTGGTATTGTTTGGCGGTGGTGGTGGTGGTGGTTGTTTATACGTCCACTGCGAACCATTGGAGTTTGTATAGCCTCCACCCCCTGCGTTGGGGCTGGTACCCGAGGCACCATCGCCCCCTGCGTTGGGGCCGGTACCCGAGGCACCTTCCCCCCCCTGTCCGTTTGAATAGGTAGATCTGCCATGACTACCGTCATTAGGCGGTGGACCAGCCTGACCAGGTTGGCTGCCACTGCTTGGTGGGTTCTGTTGGTTGCTAGGATTACCCGCACCCAACCCGACATTATCTGTCTGATCCACATGTATGTGGAACCCGCTTGTTTCGGCACTAGTATCGGAACAGTCTCTCGGTATGAAGTCCGGGTCCAAGTTGTGGACTATCGGGACTTCACTGATCCGAACTCTGCTGGTCCAGCCGTTCTTATCTTGGGTTCTAATATAGACTCCCCCTTGATCTACATTCCGTGTCGCTTTATCATTCGCGAATGGATTATACGCCGGATGCTTTGGAGTCGAACAGGAAACTGGGTCTCCTTGTTTGACAAAAGTTGAGTTTGGATTTTGGTCCTTACTCACTGGGGGAACATTCGCATGCTCCTGTTCCTGTAAATAACTTTCCATGGCGGATTTATTTATCGTTAGGGTTGCCACGTCAGTGGTTAAGTTCCTCTGTTCTTCTCTTAGCTGTGCATTTTCTGATAAGATCTCGGATCGGATCTTCTCATTGTCTGCTACAGCTCGATTTCTTTCCTCCTGGGCCGCTAATGCTTCCCTTTTTAAAGTATCTTTTAGTAAACGATACTTCTCACCCTTTTCCTTTTGAGACCTTTGGTACTCGCTGGTCTCTCTTCGGATCTCGGCTTGTTCCGAGACCAACTTGGCTTCTGTCTCCGCTTTACGGAGCTGAAGTCTTTTCAATTTTTCCTCCATGGCATGCAATTCGGATTGTAATTTGCTTACATCCCGGGCCTTAGCAACTTCCTTGGCTCTAGCCTTGTCAATCGCTCTTCGTCTATTGGCTTCCTCTAGTTCTAGGTCAGCCAACTTGCTATCTTTTTCTCTTTCATCCTTCTCTTTTAGTTCCAACCGATGGGCTAGAGAGGACAACCGATACTTGAGGTCGGATTCTTTTAGAATCGCCTCCTGTTCGACAGAACGGAGCATTCCGGTCCGCTCCTTTGTTTCATCTTCGATTTTCTTCTGGGCAGCTATGAATTGTTCATGCTGTCTCTTAGCTTGTTGCTCTACCTGTTCTTTGGCTTTCAAATAGGATTGAACATGGAGTCAGATAAGCCTTCGTCTAAGGATAGGCCTAGAGAGAGCATTTCCGAGCTTCTCGGCAATGTCTCTCGAGGCCTAAGTCTCTTAGTGTTTGAATAACCTTTCGGGTCTTCTTCATCTTTACCATCGTCACTCTCATGATCAGACGATGTCATCAATGGGGCCACTCCGGTTGCCCCATCTACTGCAGTGCCCATAGGGGTCACTGTACGTTGCATCGGGCTTTGAGCTTTTGGGGTATCCAAGATACCAGCAGATCCCGCTGGGATACTAGGTCCAAGCTGGCGCCTGCTAGTTAACACTTGGGACCAATCGCTCAAGTTTAGCCTGGCGGGTTTAATTACCCCGCTGAATAACCCTGTATCCGAAGCAACCTGTCGGGGTGTGTTTGGATACAATTTAACAATCCCATCTCCAATTCTGGTGGGATCGTATGTTAGACCGGGTGTCGAGAAAACTGTCTGGACACCTTCCGGGTTAAACACATTTTGTTGACCCGGTTTCCAGTCTAACAACAAATGCTGGGATGTGTAATCATCCTCTTCGAATCCCTCTAGCCCAGGGCTAGAGGGACCCACATTGGGTTGCCTGAGGCTCTCGGCCATTTGGCCGCGCTCCACCCCGAACCAACTGGTCACAGCACCAGTGTAATGGTTCGTATCGACTTAAATGTTGGGTGGCTCGTTGGCTCGCTTATCACTAAAGATACCAACACAACACGAGTAGTTCGGGTTGGGCAAAGCCCCAGACTCCCCTACCGCTCGGGTAGGACTTTATTTACGTACTCTCTTCTTGGCACATACGTCTAGACTGGACCATGTCCAGTCTCCTTCTGCGGATCGTCCGGCTTTTTAGTAGAAGCTGGACGCGAGGCATGGTGCTGCCCCCTCTTGTTCCAAACGGGTATCGCGAAGCGACACCTGGTTGGCATAGAAGGAACGAGCACCACACGAGCGCGTCTCTCGGATGAAGCGCACTAATATATATACAACGATGCCGGCCCCTACATATGATAAAATCGTGTGGGTTTATTTTTCAATGTTTTCACAATGTATGATTATTGTTATGGTAAAGTGATTCGTGTTGTTCAATTCTTTTTTTCATCAACGAATCCAGTTAATCTCTCAGAGTGTTGGGCCCATTTTACTTTTGTCGAGATTCGGATATATTAGTTTAAAATCATTTAAGGTACAGTATTGACCCATGGCTAAGGTTTGTAGTTCAAGGAAGTTATCAGGACAAGTAGATATATTACCGTAATCTCCCGTGTATAAGGCGCATCCCACATATAAGGCGCACCCAGAGTTTCAGAATATGGTCAAAAAAATAAAAAATTCATAACCTTTGTTATAATGAATAGATTTTCAAAATTCAAAAAGCTATGTGCTGTTTGGACCCTTGTGACCCCCCTGGACCCCATATGCAGCCGATGAGCTTATATGGGAGTGTGACACATCAAAAGAAAGGTCTTACTGCCCCCCTGTGGATCCAGGGAGCACTAAATCCCCTTGTAAACGACGTGCCTTATACGCGAGAGATTACGGTAGCTAAGTTTTCTAGATGTGAAGAGTTTCCACTTAGCAACATTTGATTTCAATCGCTGTTTTAGGAAGGTTTTCAAAATTTTACTATTTATTGACAATTGTCTTAATTGTCGAGTCAGAATATATTCTGTGTAGTAACTTTAGCCTTTGACACCCTTTTGTTTTAGCTTTCGTAAAGTAACGTTGCCAAACAGATTTAAATGGGATTTCAAATATTACAATAAGGTTTATGACATTAATAATAACGTCACTGTTTTGGTTTCAAAGCACAAGATGCAAGTCTTTTTCTGTCGTGGCACTGGTCTAAATGTAAAGTTGCAACTCTCAAATGAGTATTTTTCCAACGTTTACATATTGATAAAGGAGATTTATAGCTGTTGGAGCAACCCGAAATATTTGTATAACTGAGAGGCTTTTGAAGATTCATTGCATAAATTTGGTGAACTGTTTGTCCACTTCACCTTCAAATATGGACATGAAGTGTACAGACATGTTATAAGACCAGAAGATCCTTGATATCCTGATCCATAAATTAATAATTTGTAAGAGTGGATGAGCGCACTGGCTTATTAAGCTGTTAGTTTTTATACATTCGACAAATTTTCCAAATTTCGAGCTGAACTGCTAGTGACCTCATTTTTGATAACTCATTTGTGTATATTGTTAGGATTAAGTGTATTCTATTTCAGTGAACAATATTAGTACTTATATAACATGGTAGGTGACCCTGATCTCCAATTGATGGATTTCTCGGATTTCCAACGGAATATTGCAAATTTTGTCATCAATAGTTCACCGAATGTACAGAGAGTGATCGATTCAGATAACATGATAATCGAATATACAAGACTAAACGATAACTTTAATAGTCATTTCACAGTCACTGTGTCAGAGTCAGAAGTAGTTGTGCTAGAAGAAGAACCAGGACATAAAGGTAGACTTTATAGTATCAGCATGACTGCGTTCGATCAGCTATATAATTACTGGATAGACTTAGTTTCAGTCGACACATTGCCTTATTTTGATTTTGATCAACCTACAGCTGTTAACATGATTGATCATTATGGTTCTGTGTTTCTAGGATTTGCTATTTATCATGGACATGAGATAAGAATGTATTATTCAGACGTTGAAGACTGTGTCGATGACAATGACCACCTTAGGATTTAATAACTTGCATTGTATTGGGTTCTGGGTTTACATTTGTGTCTCAAAATTTTGATTTTGATTTTGAAATCAATCATGGATTATTCAGAATTCTGACTCCATATGGCAAATGCCATTAGCAATATTACAGCTTCTTTCCATCGATTAAATAATACAGACCTGAAGATTGTGTATGATACACACATTTAAATTCTAATTTGTCTTCATATTTTAAAGTTTTGTCCACAGGCACTGAAGTTCATGCAAAATTTAAAGTTCCAGGGTATGATCTAAAAGAATTCACAATTAATATGGTTAGGTTTGAACTCCTTCATAGTTATGTAATTGACCTTGTAGCGATCGATACACTGCCATATCTAGACCTCGATTTACCAACCGCTGCAAGCACCATTGATTACTATGGTTCAGATTTTCTAAATTTTATATTGAACTATGGTCATGAAATTATACAATACGCTTCTGGAACCAATGATTATAGGAATAATATCGCCTATTTTAGGATATGATATTTGTTTGTAATTGGTTATTGACTTAATAACCATTGATGTATATACGTTGTATAAGACTGTTCTATTACTGTAGTAGGTAACATTTTACATGTTTATATATGACTTATTTGGTTACATAACAGCACGGTACTTTTCCTATACCGACCGCTTTTACTCTATTAATATATTGTACATTATACCATTCATACGACATCCATTATCGCTCACTATGCTATACTCGCCTATAATGTATGCAGTAGTACCACACCCTGCCACTAGGGGTGGTACACCTGATGGTCATTATGTATATACCGCCAGGTGCTAGTACACCTGCCAGCAATACCAACTAGCGATTTGCTGAGTTAACCTCTCTTCAGCATGTACTTTGTACAATAAAGCTATCATCAATTATCCACTAATTGCCAGCTTCTTGTTATCCCTATGTTCATATAGTAGCTGTAAATACACATAGCTAGATATGAAACCTACACAATCTGTAAATCACCTTCACACATGGGGGTGGCCATATTGGTACCTGCACCACAGCCAATTGGGTAATCTTGAAAAATTCTCGAACTGTTTCTTTTTATCTGGAGATGGTCTTTTATTCCAACCTTAAATTTCTTTGAGTGCATTAAGGGCCAAAATTGTTGTCTTTTTCTGACCTAAAAACAGCATCAACCAATCAGAATGTGTATATGGTGTCACATGGCCTGTCTCTACCGGTAGATGCGCCAAAAACGACATACCTGGGTCATTCAGAGTGTAGTGTTGGTAACTGCAAGCCACGTCCACCATTCCTACTGTTTTTTACTTACGTTTTTTTTACGTCAAAAAAACTTTTCTTTAACCTAAAAAAAACGTTTTATAAGAATGTCAAAAAAACGTTTTTTGAGTACATGTTTTGGGGTTATCTTAATGTTAAAAAAAGTTTCGCAAATTTAGGAACCAAATAAAAACGATATTTTAACATTAAGAAAACGTTTATTCACCAAGTGGGCATTCACACCCCATTACACTCTGTGATTCACACCCTGCTACAGAACACACATAATTGACCATTCAAATAAGTCATCATTACGATGTATATCTCTGTAAAAAAAAGATAACCTTCACAAAAAGTGATAAGCACCCATCCACTTCCCCACAGGCCCAACTCCCTCTCCGACTGGAAACCAAAAATTTAGTCAACATTTCACAAGGGCTGATTTCTGTGACCCTACAGCGTTGATAGAGGGTTTTACGGCACCTACCCTGAGCCTCCTGTGCTTCAATGCACAATGCCCAATTTTTTTCAGGTTACTTGATCCCATTTAGTGAACGAGTATTTCAGGTCATGTGAACTTTTGGTTATGAGCATTTGAGATCAATGTTTGAAACCTGCTTGTCACAGCTGGCAAACTATGATATCACGCTGTATGCTGATGACGCGGTCATTAGTACAACAGATATAGATAATATGCATAATATCTCAAAACTACTGTCTGTCTGGTGTATTAAAATAGCTTAACAATTAATGTTAAGCTCCGATTTGCAAGCTGTAAAAACCAAAATGTAGCCCAAGATCCTGAGATTACAGTCAGACATTCTGGCCTGGAGCGTGTTTCTCCACATGTGATTAAACAATATAAGATATGGAGCTAAGATAAGGACAGAATATGGACATGATAATAATTATTTAAAAAAGGTGTTTCAGTTGGCCATCCACATACCCTCCATATCTTTAATATAGATAAAATAACATATGGACTTATAACTCCATATGTGCAGACATAATTACCAAATAGGACAGAGACCAGTCTACATTCCGGGGAACCCCTGGGGGATTCCCTCAATGACATCATATTTCCCGTAGTGAGGTCAAACATATGGAGTTATAAATTAACATATGGAGTCATGGTAATAACATATGGAGTTATAATATTCATATACATTTTTTGTGTTCTTATAGGTCCATATGTTGGAATTCAGGAGCAGATCCAAGGGGGGACCTTGGGAGCATGTGCCCCCCTAGACCCCCTGAAAATGGGCCTTGGTATGACTCTTAACTATAGGAAATGTGGAATGAGACCCTGGCTGTGCCCCCCTAGACCAAATTTTCTAGACCATCCCTTCTGGATCTGCCCCTGGAATTACATACTGTAGGCTTAAAAAGGCTCATGACTGAGTAGCTGCTCAATGTTAGATGCTAGAGAGTTTAGCTAAATGGTTAAGGGTCTGGGTTTGGGGGAAGGGGATCTTATATCTGTGTTGCTTTTAGGAGTGGGTCATTCCTCAGCAACAGGGGAGTGGTAGATTGGGGATGGAGCAGGTTGTCGTTTTCTTTTATCAAATCTGATATGTGGCATGCAGCATGATAACAAGGACAAAATGATATATCGTATTGTCTTTTATGCGAATCTGGGGCTTCCTAGGCCTTATAGATTAAGGAATACAGAAATGTTATAGGGTTTTCCTTTCAAGGAAAAGACCAGCCTATTTTCTTAGAACCTTCCATTTCCTATCCTGTCATGTCACTTTTCTCTCATGTCAATAATAGTTACCTCACAGGTCAAATTTGAGAAATGGCCATGTCACATGTCAAATTTATGAAAAGGCCATGTCACATGTCAAATTTAAGAAATGGCCATGTCACCATGTCAAATCTAGTGTTCCACATCCATAAAGCTGTCAGCGGTTTGGATCACCCCCTCACACATATGGAGCTATTTTTAGATTCACATAATTTTAGAAGTCCATATGTTACAAAGTAGCTCCATATGTTGCAAATTAGGTCCATATGTTAGATACCACCTACCTCTTACCCCCTCCACATTTGAGCTATATTTTAGTTCCATATATGGAAGGGATATGGAGAAAAATAAGTCCATATGTTGAACAGAAACAGGTTAAAGTCCTTTGTGAATGTGGAGCTCCATATTTGCATGTGCAGCTCCATATGTTGTTAAAGAAGATATGGAATGATGAACAGAAACAGTTTCTCAATATATGGACCTATAAATGACATATGGAGCTCCATATATATGTGGAGAAACATGCTCATGGCAGTTAGACAATTCCAGTTGGCCCAACAGCAATTTTGTACAACGAGTTTTCATATTGACTGCGAGAGCATGACCTTTGTGGAGCATAGAAAGAATACCATAGGATAAATTCGAAAACGTCTGTTTGATTTATTTAGAGGTAGAAAATATATTGACACTGACATTGCGTTAACAATATATAAAACAATGGTATCACCCACTTTTGATTACATGGACTATGTGTGGGATAGGGGTTATAGAGGGGAAACAAAAGCTTTGCAACTAGTACAAAATAGGGGATTAAGGTCAGTAAAGGTTAACGTATAGCATATAATGTGAAGCTTGAAGAGAATCCATTATACACAACTCAGCAATTACATGTTTTAAGTGGCTGTAAAAAATTGTACATCAGAAGAAACTGTCACCTATTAACATATGCCTACCACTTATATAAATGTGGAGGGTTTGCTGATAGAAGGGATGTAAATATGAGGTTTCATGATGGAAATAGATTATTAGTTCCTCATACTGTTAAAACTATTGTAACTCGAAGTGCTTTCTACAGAGCAATCATGATATGGAACAAGCTCAAACTGGAATTCACCAGAATTGAGGATATCAATATTTTTAAAAGAAGAATTAAGGCAGAATATAATGAAATTTTCATGTAGAGCTTTATTACAAGCTCTGTTATGTCATCTCTGTATCACCCTCATGTCATCTCTGTATCACCCTCATCTCATAATTACATCCCATGTCTTATAATATATGTAAGGTAACACCGAAATAGATGCTAAATATGACTGATAACAGCATTATGGTCAGAAAGTGGTGTCGCCATGCCTGGTTTATCTTAGATATGTTTTAATATTGCATGTAAGGGGGGCTAGCGGAAGGACTGCCACACACAGAAGCTAGCATTAATTAATACATCTACTTGTTATTTGTATTAAGTACCCAATAAAATACTTAAAAAAAAATAATACAAAGTTAGACTTAAGGAAAACCCACTGTTCAATACCAACCAATTAAACCCACTGTACAATACCAACCAATTACATGCCTTAAGTAAATGTGAAGAACTATACATACAAAGGGACATACATTTGCCGTTCTATGCTTTCATGTTAAAGTCAGTAGAAGAATGGATTGATACAAGATACCTCCTCACTCGTAGAAACCAAGGTATTCGGCTAGTCACCCCATGAACCCTATAGCCTATAGTTCTAAAGAGTGCTTACTATAGAGGTATTTACAGAGACGGAACTCCCTAAAAGCTGAATATAATGGTAAAGGTGAACGATGAGCAGTTTGAGCTGACCGTTTGTTCACGAGCGCTTCCTGCCCATTTCGCAGAGCGGGCAGGAAGCGCGAGTGAAGAAACAGGAAGCTCAAACTGATCAGAGTTAATCTTTACATTTATGTCAAGGTGTTTGAGTGGAAAATCAATCGATATTTCATCAATATCCTTCAAAATTAACTGTTATTTACCCATCATCATCACGAAATGCTGACCGCCGCCATCTTGGATGTTTACATTTCAAAAGGGCTGCGCATGACATCATCATGCGGATTTGGCGCTGGTTATTTAACGCAGGGATGCAATACGCGGTCTCAGTGCTTTCTCTATGGAACTTCCATATTCACCTTGACATAAACAACAATTGATACCCTAAACGAATTTAAAGACAAAGTCATAGAACAGTACAATGAGTGTTTCATATAGTCAGCCTTTACTCCACACTGCTCGCTGCATTCTGACCTGATTTCTCGCCCGTTTGAAACTGCTTTACCTTTCATCCCATCTCATCTCATCATTTGTAATATCACAAGTATTGATACTACCTTTCAACAGTGGCAGTTGACATAGTTGTATTCTCACCATATATATTGATGTTAAAGAATGTACAATGAGTTTAGACAGGCTAGGTTTGATACACCACTCTCTTTTGATTGTTATGTATTATCAGACCCAATTAAACACTCTAAAACACTTTAAACACTCTAAAACCGACGGACACTTTGCAACATGAATTGGGGTTTCCTCCTACCTGGCAAAAAACGTATTTTCAATATTTGCAAATGATTTTTTGAGGGTGGGTGGGTAAAAACGTTTAACAAACGTTTTAAAAAAACACCCGAGGAAAATGTTTTAAACCAATTTACAACGTTTCTTCAATGTTTGCAAAAAGGTTTTGGTTTTTATGTTACATCTTTTCTATGTCAAAAAAGGTTTTTAACCTAGAAAAAAACGTGTTTTTTTTTTACAGAACATAAAAACAAAAAGTTTTTTTGAGTACATGTTTTGATGTTTTTTTTTCTTTTTTACATTCTAATGAACATTTGGGAAACTTAGGAACCTGATAAAACGTTAACATTAAAAACTTTCTTATGCCAAGTGGGCTGCTTACACCAATACAACTGTTATCTTCATTTGTTTGCAAAACATCACAGATCTGACACAAGTCCATATGTTACAAAGTAGCTCCATATGTTGCAAATTAGGTCCATATGTTAGATACCACCTACCTCTTACCCCCTCCATATTTGAGCTATATTTTAGTTCCATATTTGGAAGGGATATGGAGAAGAATAAGTCCATATGTTGAACAGAAACAGGTTAAAGTCCATATGTGAATGTGGAGCTCCATATTTGCATGTGCAGCTCCATATGTAGTTAAAGAAGATATGGAATGATGAACAGAAACAGTTTCTCAATATATGGACCTATAAATGACATATGGAGCTCCATATATATGTGGAGAAACACGCTCATGGCAGTTAGACAATTCCTGTTGGCCCGGCAGCAATTTTGTACAACGAGTTTTCATATTGACTGCGAGGGCATGACCTTTGTGGAGCATAGAAAGAATACCATAGGATAAATTCGAAAATGTCTGTTTGATTTATTGAGAGGTAGAAAATATATTGACACTGACATTGCATTAACAATATATAAAACAATGGTATCATCCACTTTTGATTACATGGACTATATGTGGGATAGGGGTTATAGAGGGGAAACAAAAGCTTTGCAACTAGTACAAAATAGGGGATTAAGGTCAGTAAAGGTTAACATATAGCATATAATGTGAAGCTTGTAGAGAATCCATTATACACAACTCAGCAATTACATGTTTAAGTGGCTGTAAAAAATTGTACATCAGAAGAAACTGTCACCTATTAACATATGCCTACCACTTATATAAATGTGGAGGGTTTGCTGATAGAAGGGATGTAAATATGAGGTTTCATGATGGAAATAGATTATTAGTTCCTCATACTGTTAAAACTATTGTAACTCGAAGTGCTTTCTACAGAGCAATCATGATATGGAACAAGCTGAAACTGGAATTCACCAGAATTGAGGATATCAATATTTTTAAAAGAAGAATTAAGGCAGAATATAATGAAATTTTCATGTAGAGCTTAATTACAAGCTCTGTTATGTCATCTCTGTATCACCCTCATCTACATGTCTCATCTCATAATTACATCCCATGTCTTATAATATATGTAAGGTAACACCGAAATAGATGCTAAATATGACTGATAACAGCATTATGGTCAGAAAGTGGTGTCGCCATGCCTGGTTTATCTTAGATATGTTTTAATATTGCATGTAAGGGGGGCTAGCGGAAGGACTGCCACACACAGAAGCTAGCATTAATTAATACATCTCTTGTTATTTGTATTAAGTACCCAATAAAATACTTAAAAAAAATACAAAGTTAGACTTAAGGAAAACCCACTGTTCAATACCAACCAATTAAACCCACTGTACAATACCAACCAATTACATGCCTTAAGTAAATGTGAAGAACTATACATACAAAGGGACATACATTTGCCGTTCTATGCTTTCATGTTAAAGTCAGTAGAAGAATGGATTGATACAAGATACCTCCTCACTCATAGAAACCAAGGTATTCGGCTAGTCACCCCATGAACCCTAAAGCCTATAGTTCTAAAGAGCGCTTACTATAGAGGTATTTACAGAGACGGAACTCCCTAAAAGCTGAATATAATGGTAAAGGTGAACGATGAGCAGTTTGAGCTGACCGTTTGTTCACGAGCGCTTCCTGCCCATTTCGCAGAGCGGGCAGGAAGCGCGAGTGAAGAAACAGGAAGCTCAAACTGATCAGAGTTCATCTTTACATTTATGTCAAGGTGTTTGAGTGGAAAATCAATTGATATTTCATCAATATCCTTCAAAATTAACTGTTATTTACCCATCATCATCATGAAATGCTGACCGCCGCCATCTTGGATGTTTACATTTCAAAAGGGCTGCGCATGACATCATCGTGCGGATTTGGCGCTGGTTATTTAACGCAGGGATGCAATACGTGGTCTCAGTGCTTTCTCTATGGAGCTTCCATATTCACCTTGACATAAACAACAATTGATACCCTAAAAGAATTTAAAGACAAAGTCATAGAACAGTACAATGAGTGTTTCATATAGTCAGCCTTTACTCCACACTGCTCACTGCATTCTGACCTGATTTCTCGCCCGTTTGAAACTGCTTTACCTTTCATCCCATCTCATCTCATCATTTGTAATATCACAAGTATTGATACTACCTTTCAACAGTGGCAGTTGACATATTTTTTTTGAGTACATGTTTTGATGTTTTTTTTTCTTTTTTACATTCTGATGAACATTTGGCAAACTTAGGAACCTGATAAAACGTTAACATTAAAAACTTTCTTATGCCAAGTGGGCTGCTTACACCAATACAACTGTTATCTTCATTTGTTTGCAAAACATCACAGATCTGACACAATATAAAGTGCAAGTACTAGCGAAAAAAAAATCAAAGGTCAGAAGATACCTGCAAACAGCACCCCCGAAGGGGGGGGGGGGGGGTAAGTAAAGCATCAATAACGGCATGGACATTAAATATTCCACTTAATCTACATATTCAGGAAATCAGTCATATTGTACTGTATTCAAAATAAAGTATATCCCAGCCAGCATGCCCACATCCGTCCCAGATAGTATTGTTTTGGGTTTTCTGGGCTAGCCCAGATGGGTTCAAGCTGGGAAATGATTATGCTGTCAAGTGGGGCCCAGGTGTCCTCAACCCAGAACCTTACTTTTCCCTATTACATATATACAACAGACTTGAACCAAACATTCCCATAAATCATTCATTTCAGGATTTACCTCGGTTTAATCTGGACAAATTTGGTGAGAGCAATCACATGATTCACATATGTAGTAGCTGGCCAGTCGGGTAGGCCCCATATGGGCTCAGCCCATAAACCTGAAGATATTCTCAGCAATAGAAATTGATGATAACATGATACTAAATGAATGACAGATGAGGATATTTTGTTGTATTTTCAATGTGAAAGGAGAAAATAATGATAACTTTCCCCAGCACTAACCTGATCAAATGTTTGCTGATAGTGAACAACAAATGATTAGTTTCATAAGTTATCTAGGCATTGGGATAATTCATTGATTACCTTCCCTGGAGGCTGTTTCACCACATTTAATCAATAAACACGGACGTCCATATTTGCAAATACGGACGTCCGTATATCAAATATGGACGTCCGTATATCAAATTTATGTCCATATTTGAATACCTACTGCCCCCTACCCCCTCCGAATTCAGAATACAGATCCTAAAACCGAAACATGGACGTCTGTCTTTGCAAAGACAGAGGTCCATTTTGCAAAGACGGACGTCCGTATTTGATGATTAAATGCGGTGAAATGGCGCACTGATGCTAAATATTGCAGATATAACATTTTTTCAAACTCTTCTTTGAAAACCTGATTTTTTTTAAACATAAGAAAAAAAAAAGATTTTTAACCAAGAGCTTGTTCTGGCGTTTGCAAAAGAAGTCTTTTACCAAGTGGGGATTGTTTGGATACAAAGATCACTGGATCATTGGTTCACTATTTCCCTGCAGCTTTATAAGATAATCCATGGAAGACATTTTTTCCAAACTTGTTTGCACTACAGGCTGACATTTAAGAAGCCTTATACCTTATTTCCTCTATTTCAACTTAGAAGTTTGCGAAGTGGTGGTCAAAACGCCCACACTGTGAAGTCTTGTTAACATTGGCACACGCCTGTTCCACCTGCACTGTCATGGGAGGTGGTCCGCAGCTAAACACGCCAAACACATCCACCTGTATAAAAACATATCGGAAAATGGAAATAAGGTATATGAAAAGTATGACATATACAATAACAATATGTGACTCAATATAGCAGAGTGGAACTTATGTCGCACCTTAGACATTTCTTGTTAGCTATACCATGTTATAGAGCAAATCAATACCTTTCTAGAGAGCCCTTGCATGAGTTGCTACCCAAACTCTAAGTATTTTATTTTATTTTTCTAACTTAAAAAATGTGAGGAGGGCTTTTTTGAGCTACGCGCGATCAAAGTGGGATGAGCAGGTCACCAGGGGCTTGTGAGCAGTTGGTGAGTACATCAGTCACTGCTCTGCTTCCTTGACTTGCTCAGGAAAGCAGCTGAACCAGTGAATATCTATATTTCTTTGACATTCCCAACAGAGGTCAGTCATTGGCCTAGCGCACACTACACACTTGCGCCACAAACTCCTGAAAGTAGACAGGGCAACAGCTCTTTGCTCAACATCCACCATGGCCTTCACATACAGCCTGTATTTGTCAGCTTTGGTGGTAGAAGAGGGGAGAAGTAAGATGTCATCCCTCTTGTGCTATGGTATTCTCCCTGGAAGAGCAATGGCGTGTGTCTCAGCATGGGACTTGATGAAGGCAGCGACACTTTGAACATCACTCAGTTCCAGTGACTTGTCTGTCTTCCATTAACCTCCAGCACGCAGTCGACGCGTTCACGACTACACCATTGGCCACATACCATTTGATGATATGTTTCAGCTTTCCTGTGCTGATACTGAAAATAAAATTTCAAAATTGTAATCATTGACAATTTAAAGTGTAGGGGCTCGTAGATCGTGATATAGTGTGAGCGTCTCCCTCGAGAGGGCGTTTTGAGCGGTGCGCCCATCACCGTTAGTCACTAGAGGTCTCCTCGACCCCTGGTCTCTGCGGGGTGGTGGCAGCACTGTTCGCCTCGTCCCAGCTCCTACCTGGGGCTGGGGAAGGTGTTAGTCTGGCTCTAGCTGCCAACAGAGTCGGACCATTTTCACCTGAGCTTACACTACAGTTAAGCAGTATACTTCGAGGTAGATGTGAAACATATACCGTAATAAATACGTGCCAGTTGCACTAACCCAAGATCCCTTGTCTGGTCTTCACTTCGAACTAGTCAAGACATCGATTGGAACCATTACAAAAGCAAATGTATGATTTATATGAAGAGATATTATAAAAAAATCATTTTTGCTAAATTAGGTAATCAGCTGTTTGTTGGAAAAAATACATACATTATGGTGAACCTGACCTGTCATCTAAACAATTTAGAAAATAATATTGACACTGCATGTCGAGCTCATCTGTTAAGTTGACATGAAAAAAAAACATTATTTTCACAATTTTTGCCATAATGATAATTAAGTTCTGTTGACCCAAAGTGTATTTAAAATAATTATCAATTAAATAAACTGAATCATATTTGAATTTTCAAATTAAATTTCAATGATATTAATAAGATATTGAAAATCAAATAATGAGGAGAATGAAATAAAAGCACTTTTGTAAATTCTTACAGTCATAGACATGCACAAAGGTGTTGTGAACATAATGGTATTGCATGATTTCACTTTGGGGATCAAAACCTAAGGGGACAAAGGAGAATAAAACCACTTGCTTCAGAAAGTTCGCCATGCAAAATTCACCACTCACCTGAAATTGTCACTCAATGCCTTCTCTTTATCACACGACTCCTGCACTGGATCAGTTATAACTAGAGCTACCGTAATCTCCCGCGTATAAGGCCCAGCTCGCGTATAACGCGCATCCCCAACTAAGATGATGCAATTCCACATATAAGGCGCACCTCTAAGGGCAGATTTTTGTTAATTTAGTACTGTTCTATAGTAAAATTACCCCCCCCCCCCTATAAGGTGCACCCCAAACTCAAGGCAATGGCCCTACAACGTAAAAGACTCAGCAGCATTTTGTTTGGCGTATAAGACGTGCCTTATACGTGGGAGATTACGGTATGTCTTCCACAGCAGATGATTCCTCAACATCCTCCCCATCATTTCCTCAGTCTCAGAGTCACAATCAGAGTCAGAGCATTTGCCACCTTGTCCAGCTCTGCCATACTTTGTTCTCCAATGTGTACGGATCCAAAGTACACTGTTTAGGTTAATCCTTGATGATAATACACGGATAAAACAGGTAAAATCACCGCAGAGCGAAATTCCAACTTGCTGCTGACATGTGACAACAACACGAACTGGAAGACGATACTGGGTGCTTGACCAATCACAGCGCTGTATTTGCATCACGTGGGCCCTTGACAACATATGTTTGGGTTGCGTCGGTCCGAAAGGCACTTGAAAAACAGCCTGTGATTGGCTGAATGTCAACTTAAATTCATAACAGGGTAGATGAATTCGCGCCCCACAAAAGCATACCAAACATGGGCATGGGGCTCCAGATGGGGGGCCACTGTCAGAGCATCAAAATAGAGAAAAAATGTGTCGCTGAAGTATCCTCCCTGGCCTTTGTTCATGACGAAATGTTAATGTAGGGTGTCTAAAATTGCGAAATTAGCACAGTTAGGAATTAAATTTGGATGTGAAAGTCTGGGGCTAGGTTGTCAACACTATAAACTAAAGGAATCCACTGAAAACAAAATTTCGTTAAAAAATTCATTTTTCCCTGCAGACCCCATTTCTGAGGTTCGCACTGATGCAACTTAAACGGGGGCTAGCACGGCGAATGCATGCCCGCATTAAAAGGGCACGTGACCACTCATTGACCAATCAGGGTGCTCCGCTGGGTCCTGCAAGTTTACCAACAATCTTTGGGTTGGTACCCATATTATATTTTGCCATTTTAGTCCGCCCTTTAAGGTCCACTCTGCTATATTGAGTCACATATTCTCTAATCCCTTAACTTGCTTTAAAGTGTTCTTTCTATTCCAACAGCCTCACAAGTTTCTCAGAATGAACTCAGAAACATCGATATTGACTCGCAATACATCTAATCAAGTCATGAATATTTTTAATTCACTCTAGAAATGGCTAAAGTTCTCAAAAAGTGGCAACAATTTTTCTTAGTTGGCACCCTATTTTGCTAAGCTAACCTGCTACCTTATTTTGCCTTAAAAGGAATTAAATCTTTCCATATACATTACCACTTACATCAGAATGTTCCTGCAGCAAAGACTCAAAGAATGTCTTGAAGTTCGGACGTCCGAAATGTGTGATTGACCGGAGACCTGTGAACAGACTGCGGTTGGAGATCTTCTGGAAGTGCCTTTCACAGATGTACTGAAGAACAGAGCATGAAATACATGTGATATAAGGAAACACCATAATTAATAACAACAATAAAGCATGTTGGATAGAAGCAGCAAAACCTATTTGTATAAAAGAAACCTGTTCTTAATGTTCGGCAATATGTGCTGAATTCCTGATTTTTTCTAATTCTAACAACTTTTTATGACTTAATGGTTGTTTAACACCATTTATTAACTGCTGGTGACAGGCAAAGTGTGGCTGCCTTAGACATCAAGATATTTTTCCTGTGGGCCATTTAGCTGAAATCAGAGGAGCTTAGGTGATAACAAAGGTATATGTGTGTGTATATATATATTTATACCACGATTTCTGGCTTACACAGTGCTTTTTGGTGGATATTCCCATACACATATCTGTCGATATTGCACACCCTACAGGCTATAACATCAATATTGTAAGGCGTGCTGTTATCCATCTAAGGCATGCTGTTATCCATCTAAGGCATGCTGTTATCCATCTAAGGCATGCTGTTATCCTGGATAACAGCACGCCTCTCATGTCATATGTTACATGTTAAAACCCACGAAATACTCCAGGCCAGGGTAGGGATCGAACCTGCAGTCTCACATCCCAAATCCAACCCCCTATGCACTGCGCCACAGGGACTGACGAGATATGCCTGGTTCGAACCAAGTCTGGATATGATACAAAGCCGTGTGCGCTGTCGCTGTCGGGCGAGGAGGTGTATTATATACAAACATAACCGCGAGACGCATTCAACGGAGAAGGCGCGGTGGTCTAGCGGTTAGCGCTTTGCGCTCAGCCGCTAGGTACATGGTTCAAATCCCGGCCCGGACGCATCTTTTTTTGCCGTGTGAGCTGCCGCTGTCCGCTGCCGGGCGAGGAGGTGTTTTATACACAAACATAACAGTGAGACGCAGCTTTTTCGCCGTGTGAGCTGTCGCTGTCCGCTACCGGGCGACGAGGTGTATGTACACTATTTTTTGCCGTGTGCCGCTGGCAAGCCTAGCCGAGACCGGGGTTGTCGCTGTCTGCTGCCGGCCGAGGAGGTGTATGTACCGATCGTGTACACACAATGGCTGGCATCGAGTCCCAGGGAGGGGGAATAATTTTTGTTTTCAACTTGAATTTATTGGTATAATATTGATTATTTATTGGTTTCGTGGTATAAAATAAGTAGTCAATGGATAACTCATGACTTGTGTGTGATAGCAAAGGCTAATAACACTCGGCCTACGGCCTCGTGTCATTATCCTTCACTAACACACACGCGTCATGAGTTATCCATTGATTACTTGTTCAATATATATATATATATATATATATATATATATATATATATGGGTAAAATCTTATTTAGGGGTCTCAACTTTCGGCACTTATGTCACACTGCTGTGGAAAATTCTTAATATCATATTGGCTGTATTAGCCATCACCAACATATAACAGACACTTAGATTGTCATGATTTTTAGTGGGTTTAAGACCTAAATATGATGAAAATCTGAGTTTTTTCAAATGTCACAAACAGCTTTTTCATGTATTCAGGAGTATAATTTAATGCAGACTCCAGTTAAGAGGTCAATATCCATTTCAACCATTCACATTAGGCTGGACAATTAGATAAACAAAATATATTTGATATATCTGAAGGAATTATCTTAGTATTTTCAGCCTGATTTTGCATATAGGTGAATTTATGGTAATGTAAGATCCAGCAACTTGGTCATACTTTCTTTAATTTTATAGTAAAATGCTTGTAAAATCACAAGTAATTTGTCCTCTGTGAGTATTTTGGCCATGCAAAACAGCAATGAGCTATCTCAAATATTTTGCTTTCTGTAGTACATTATGTGGCTCAAAATATGGTGTGGACAGTGTACTTGCCGGATCTTACACCTATAAGGCCTTCAGTAATTACTACAGAGGAAAATAGTGGTGTAACTTAGGTACTAAATTGTGAGGTAAATTTGATATTAGGGTCATTATTTGTCATAATGTAAAAAACGTTTGATGTATCTAAGATACTTTAGGCAGGGGGTGAGCAAGAAAAGTGGTTGTTTTAGCACATTTTTTATGTCGCAACTTGGCTCAAAAGTTGAGACCCCAGAAAAAAATTATATATATATATATATATATATATATATATATATATATATATATATATATATAAATATATTATGCCAGTTTACTTACCAGCATAGTGGTCCTGATGTCAAACTTCTCCTTGAACTGGGTGATGAAGAGTTGCACGCTGACCAGGTTATGGCTGTCGTTCTCCTCCACCTGGCGGATAATGTCTGTCATCCACTCAAACTGCTTCTGTGTCCGAGTCACCCACATGAAGTAAATCTAGAGGGAGAGATTCAGTAATATATCATGAGTGTATTATTTGGCCACTATCGTAATACCTCTCGTATAAGGCGTGCCTTATATGTGAGGATAAGCCCTGGTGCGCCTTATAGGATGAGTAAAAGGTTAGGGTAAAATCTCCCCAAAGTTTCCAATGAGTTCAAAAGTTTTAGGCTGTTGGGGGACATGTTAGCTACCCATAGGTTTTCGAATTTTGAAGTTATTCCATTTTTATTCCCAAAATCTGGGGGTGCCTTATACATGGGGTTATACACGGGGTATTACGGTATTTGCGCATTTTCAAAGATTTTGCACTCCATTAGGCCACCCTTAAGAATATGCCCGTTTCCTGTCCAGAGGGTGGGATTTTTCAGACTCATGAGGGAGAGAGGGATTTTTTTTAGGCAAATATTTTTATTTGTCATGCACATCATAAAAGGGGACGGCATTAACTTACCATCAGGTTCCAAAATTTAGTGATTGGAAACCTAAATTCTTGTGCTGATGGATAAAAAAAGGGAATTGTTTTTCAGAACTCAGAAAAAAATTCTCCCATTATCACAAAAAAAATCACCAGGCCTCTGGAAAATAATTTTTAAGGGTGACCTTAAACAACAATGAATTTCATAATAGCATTGCTCCACAATTTACCATTCTAGTAATATTAATAGGTAAGGCCACACCAAAAAAGTAAGTTGGTCTACGGATTTCCCTCTTCATATTTTCAAGAATGCAAATTATTTTTTTTCTTTGAAAAAAATCTTGTCTACGGATTTCGCTCGCCTCACTTTCTTAGAGTTTTCTCTTTGTAGTGTATGGCAACATTTTAAAAAAATAAAAATTTTGCTCGCGCCTCGTTTTTCAAAGAGGAAATCCATTGGACAACAAAAAGTTCTTAAAAAATTCGGAAAAAATTTTCGCTCGCTTGCACCATTTTTTCAAAACAAAAATCCGTAGACCAACTTATTTTTTTGGTGTGGCCTAATATGCAGGATGTCTAATCAATGCAGCCCTTTTTTCTTTAATGCCAAATAAAGAAGAAACCCAGCAATGCCATTATGATTTCTGAATTCAGCCCTTTTTTCTTTAATGCCAAATAAAGAAGAAACCCAGCAATGCCATTATGATTTCTGAATTCTGCACTTTTTCCTTAACGCCAAATAAAGAAAAAGCCCAGCAATGCCATTATGATTTCTGAATTCAGCCCTTTTTTCTTTAATGCCAAATAAAGAAGAAACCCAGCAATGCCATTATGATATCTGAATTCAGCAGTTTTTTCTTTAACGCCAAATAAAGAAGACACCCAGCAATGCCATTATGATTTCTGAATTCTGCACTTTTTCTTTAACACCAAATAAAGAAGAAGCCCAGAAATGCCATTATGATTTCTGAATTCAGCACTTCTTTCTATAACGCCAAATTAGAAGAAACCCAGCCATGCCATTATGATTTCTGAATTCAGCAGTTTTTTCTTTAACACCAAATAAAGAAGAAACCTAGCAATGCCATTATGATTTCTGAATTCAAGTCTTTTTTCTTTAACACCAAATAAAGAAGAAGCCCAGCAATGCCATTATGATTTCTGAATTCAGCAGTTTTTTCTTTAACGCCAAATAAAGAAGAAGCCCAGCAATGCCATTATAATTTCTGAATTCAGCAGTTTTTTCTTTAACGCCAAATAAAGAACACACCCAGCAATGCCATTATGATTTCTGAATTCATCACTTTTTTCTTTAATGCCAAATGAAGAAGAAACCCAGCAATGCCATTATGATTTCTGAATTCATCACTTTTTTCTTTAACGCCAAATAAAGAAGAAACCCAGCAATGCTATTATGATTTCTGAATTCTGCACTTTTTTCTTTAACGCCAAATAAAGAAGAAACCCAGCAATGCCATTATGATTTCTGAATTCAGTACTTTTTTCTTTAACACCAAATAAAGAAGAAACCCAGCAATGCCATTATGATTTCTGAATTCTGCCCTTTTTTCTTTAACGCCAAATAAAGAAGACACCCAGCAATGCCATTATGATTTCTGAATTCAGCCCTTTTGAATTGACCAAGATTAGATGGATGTATCACAGTTGTTCCTCGGAGGTTCCTTAGTGTAATATAGTAATAAATCTTGATAATAACCAGATATCCACTGAAATGAATGGTAAATGGTGGATGTTTTGGTGTGTTTTCCACCATCCTCTTTCCTTCTACTGGAACCAGGGTTGTTCATCCTTAGCTTTCTATAGATCCTGTTCACACTTCACAGGGATTTCAAAGTATTTTATAAATATACTCACTTTCTGACATACAATATGTCTTCCTGACTTGGATTTGTTAACAAGATCTTTCAAGATGGCAGCGAAGGGTGTGACTCCGATTCCGCCTCCAACCAACACACTGACATTGTACTTGTGCCAATCCTGGTGTGCCTCTCCGTAAGGGCCATCCAGGTAAATCTGTAGAACACAAGACAGTTAGCACCTTTAACCTATCTGGCCTAGCCCAGGTTTATTTAAAATGGGTTTTAGTGTTGACATTGTTTTAGATTTATCACCACAAATATATGCATTTTTCATAGATCAGAGATTTTTTCCAGAAGATGCCACCCAATTTTTCTTTCTAAATCTAATATCTCTAGTATTAGATTAAAAGTGGTTGTCAATAATTCCAAACACTAAGGCCATATTCCTGGTATATTTAGGGAATAATGCACGGGGCATGGCTGTGGGAGTGCTCTAGACTGTATTGAGACATCGAGCACTCGAGTCTAGAGCACTCCCACAGCCATGACCAAGTGCATTATTCCCGTTATAACACAGAAAAATAACCCATCAGCCACCTGACAAGATATGAATATCAATTGTGAAGTCTAAATGTGAGATGAAGTTGACCTCCTGTGCTGGGAGTGCATTATCCATCTAGATAATGCACAGTCAATCAGCCAATCAGAATGCAGCATTCAGGATAATGCACTCTGGCTTCGCCCAGCAGTGTTATAACAATTGATGGAGTCATCCGAGTTTGTGTCTCCATGCCTGTTCATGATATTATGTGCACCAGACACATGGCACTTTGCATAGGGATAGGAAAGATTATATCAAGACCCTCTTAAGTTGAACTATAGGGAGAACCTACAGACAAAAGAAAACCCTGCTCACCTTGGGTAGTGCATTATCTCTTAGTATGTTGGGGTTGTACGTGTTCCTGAGATTCATAGTCCAAGGTCCAACTGCCCGGATGTGAAGACTCAGGTTCTCCTCATGTGGTGCGGAGGTCAGTGTAAATGGATGGTACTCGGACGTACTCAGCACAAGACTCGCTATACGCACCCACTGCCCGGACTGGTATTCAAAGTTCTCAGGACGCTTGAACTCGATGTATGTCACATCTATTGTGTTATAGAAATAAGAGAAGTAGGAGGTGGTGTTAAAGATGAAGGGCATACTTTTGTAGCATAAATGCGAGCAGATATAAAACTGGTTGTTTAGTCAAAGCTATCTGTAAGACAGGGCAATATTTTACAACTGCAGACATTACACTGTGAAACAAATTGTTCACTTTTTGCAAACTAAACAGAGTTGAAACAAATTCATACCTGACCTGGGGAATTCAAAAATAATATTCGCTTTTCGCTAGTGGCTCTCTCAGTTTTGAGATACCCATACTACCATAATAAGGCGCCCCTTATACGCGAGGATATGCCCCTGGTGCACCTTATAGCATGAGGAATATCTTAGGCTAAATTCTTACCAAGGTAGCTAGGATAACGAGATTTGAAATACTTCATTGACTGTATTATGTATTCAATGTAAGAAAGAGTTAATAAAGTGGATTCTGGAACTGCAATCCATTTACTTCTATCTTATCTGGTAGACTGTAGATGACATTCCAAAGTACCCTCTCCAGGAAAATGAACCTGTCAAAATTACCAGCTGGTATCTCCATTCAAATTGGTCATAGTGGTCACAAGGTGGTGCCACTGGGTGCATAGAGGCCACTGCTACTAATGGGTGATTGAACTTGATTGCTCTTTAAAGTGTTATATCATAACTCTAGGTGGCAGTAGCTCTCAGCATGTTCCCTGCCTTAAGGGGTGCATCCACTGCCGACGGATGGACCATCCGTCGGTTTCATCCGTATCAATTATCACTGATTTCTATGGAGAAATATACGGATGAAGGGAGACGGATGGTCCATCCGTCACAGTGGACGCAGCCCTTAAGGAGGGTATTTCAAATAGAATGTATCTACAAATAAATCCCCAGAACACAAAGGTGGCATGAAATATTGCTATGAATCAAAGGGTTATGTTGATAATTAGTGGTTGGCCTATGTATTGGTGGGGGTTCAGTGGGGGTGGTCTATAATAGTTAGCTAGTTACACCTTAATCCTACCAGAAAAAGTGTCCCAGGTCAGAGAGAAATGTGGGTGTTAGCAATCTCAAAAGTAGACCCTTTCTAGGGACATTTTGGTCTGAAACCAGAGGCTTGGTAGGGATATTTGGCTGAAAAAGTACCCTTGCCAGCCGCACATATGTGTATGTCCAACATAGGGAGTGCCCCCCCCCCCCCGGGGAATGAACCAATTGTAACTTTACATGTCCCTAAAGATGTAGACCCTTCCTGTAAAACTGATAGGCTATGATGTGCCCTACATCCATTAGAGACAGTCCAGGGCATGTGTAAAGTTGAGGTATTTAGCACTGTGACACATATGGAAGTGAATGTTGATGAAGGGCTGTCCACCCTGACCAAGGTCTCCGATGAATTAGGAAGTGGTTCTAGGCCATTGGGAGACGTATCAGCAACCCATAGTTTTTCAAATTTCGAAAATCCATTGACTAGAACCAAAGTTATTCCATTTTAAATTGTTCTGGCATATCTATACAGTCTGGGTGCGTCTTATACGTGGGGTGTGCCTTATACGTGAGGTATTACGGTACCTCAGAAGTGCCAATTTTCATCCTCGGAGGCCAAATTCACATTAGTACAAATACCAGATTTTACCTCAAATGTGAGTTATTTAAGTTAGATTACCATTACCAAACCCATATCTAATGAATTACACATCCTTTGACTCTGTAACCTGTAGCAAAAGGAGTAAATTAATGAACCTAATATTTTAGTCAGTTGATACTCGCTTGGGACTGTTTTGTTTGACTCATCCCACTTCAGACCCTAGTGGTAGACTAATAGTAGAGAATGTAATTACTTATCCATAATTACTTTCCTCAGTAGTGTTTTTACATCTCTTAGATATCCTATTGGAATTTCTTCCTGTGACTTCCCATCAGTCACTGGGCCTTAGTTATCTTTGGAAAGAATGGGGGATTTGATGCAGGATGTAGATGTCACCATGCACGAATTGCTCAATCTTGGGATAAACCAATACCGGGGGGTATTTACATGCTTTTAACTTATTATATCTATGACTGGATGAGAAACGCGGCTATATGGTCCCAACACTAGACTCCGAATGGCCCAGGTATGTTGTTTTTACCGCCTCTTGGGATTGGGACAGGTCAGGTGACACCTTTTGGACAATATGATTGGTTGATGTGGATTTTCAGGCCAGTGAAAGCCCGTCATTTTTTGGTGCCCCCTTATGCACATACTGTCCATAAGGGGGCACTACTTCTGTTTTTATTTTAGGCCTTTAAAGAGATTCTTATCAGACTAACAGAATTAGCCCACATAGACCATTAATGTTGACATAACAATCTATTTCGAATTACATTTTGTTTTATGAAGTATATAGAAGGTTATTACAATGGAATTTTCCCTTGGAAAGAAACGTGCATGTTGTCCTTTCAAGGACATCTTCCATTTGAGTTTCGGATATATATGCTCAGCACATGTGATCTACAGTCAGTCCTCAGACCTGTTTCCCCTCCCCCCAGGAATTCTGTTATGACTGGTTCAAGGGCAAGCCATGGCTTCCTTTATTAACTATGTCGTCTATTTTTATATGATATATATGATATCAAATTAGCATCATTATGGATAATCATAATGTCTAGATACAACATTCCTAATCATAAATCATGGAGGGTGGCTGCCATTGTACCAGTATGAAGCAATAAAACCATATTTAGTGGTTATAACACAATGTGCAAGGCTACTTGGTGTGGTAATACCTATCTCACTTGGCAGGAAACGTTTTTTCAACATTTGCAAACGTTTTTATTTGGTTCGAATAAAAAACGTTTTTAAACATTTAAAAAAATAAAAACATTTCGTTTTTCAACCAATTTTTGACCAAATAAAAACGTTTTTTTTTATTTACGTTTATTTTACGTCAAAAAAGTTTTTTAAACCTAAAATAAAATGTTTTCATAAGAACATAAAAAAACGTACATGTTTTGATGTTATTTTAACGTTTTAAAAATGTTTCACAAACTTAGGAACCAAATAAAAACGTTATTTTAACATTAAAAACCGCCAAATTGGAACCTTCGTTGTGGACTATGCAAACTAATTTTGGGTGAAATATGATTTGGAGTAATGTCAAAGCTATTGATTTTCCCAGACAAATGCTAGGCATGACAAAAGAAAGTTGTTGTACTTCAATGGACTACACTATATAGTTGAACATAATGAAATATCATACATACATGGTACCCTACAGATATCTAAAGATTGGGAATAAAAGGGCATTTTTAACATTATATTCAGGTTCAGCAGCCTCAAATTAAGTATAATTGATATGTTTGGTCTCTTGTTTATTTTGGCCGTTGCACAGTGTTACCATTATTGATAACCCACTTGGCAAAAAACGTTTTTTAATGTAAAAAACCCTACTTTTTCAGGTTCTTTCGTTCTCCAAAGGCAGTCTATAAGAAAAGCTTTTCTTCTCACAGGCCATTCGTTCCTGCATATATTTTATTGTTCTACAGGCTCAGATTAATTTTGGCAGGACCCAACACATAAAGATTATCATTGTCTGGAAGGAAATAATGAAAAACTAGAATTGACTCACTATTTAATCATTTAACTCTATGATACTGCAATGCCTTTTGGTTTAGGCCGTAAAAACCTTAATATTGCTCTGATTTGCAAACTGCAAAAACCAATATATAGCCCAATGTCCTAAGATTACAGTTAGACATTAGGTCCAGCAGTCTGGTGATATCCACCGGCCCCGAAACGATTTTGCCGGCAAAAGCCGATGTTCGACAAGTTTTCATATTGATGGCATTCTCAACAAACCCATTTATGTCAGAAAACAAACATCAAATGGTTTCATTAGACCTACATGAAAAATATGTGTTTTTTTTTGCAATTCTTTTTTTTCTCACAAAAAGCCCTTTCCAAACATTTGCAAACATCAGAAATATGGTTTTCCAAGTGGGAAATTATTGTTGTATATATCCTTGGTAATCAAGTCATGATTGAGTTTCAGATACTCCTATTGATTTGTTCCATAAATTATCCTAATATTTAGTATCACAACTTCAAAAAAGCTGTATTTGTTCTTCGTGACTCACCAGAGGGCAGAAGTTCAGCCTTGACGACAGGGATAGCGATCTTGTTGCGGCTGATGCTGACGATCTTATCAATGGTGAACAATGTTACTGGGCCAAGGAAGAAGTAGTGGAAAATAGGAGGCTGTATCAGTCTGCCTGTTCCATGGAGGATGGACAGGATGTAGAATATGGGATACATGTTGTGGGTGAGCCAGAAGGTGCGGAACATGGTACGACGGGAGTACTCAGTGGCAAAGGTGTACATGACTATAGCGACTAGTGTAACCAGGACCCCCGTGAAGCCAGTCACTGTACCCCAGCACCAGAAGTGGAACTTGGGCAGCACATCCTCCCTGAAATAGGATTGTTATATCATATAGCTTGAATGAAAACTCTTCTTTTTTGGATATATTAAAATCTGAAGTTACATGGTCTACAGTTTGTAGGTCAGCTGTGTTAGAAATGATTTCTTAGTCAAGTAAAGACTACAGTATTTAACAACGATAAGGAATACCTTTAAGGGATGCTCCAGCTTGAGCTTAATTTTGAGCAGTTTAATGTTATATTATGGTTAAGTATCCTAGCTTATACGGTGCACCCCCAACTTTTGACACTCACCGTATATCATTATAGCTGCAAAATGATTAAAAAACTAACATAACGCTAGAGGTTCAAAATGACTGAGCATCTCCTGCACCCTAAAAAGCACCATATATATATATATATATATATATATATATATATATATATATATATATATATATATATATATATATATATATGCGCCACATACCCTGCATGGCTCATATAATGATTTACATAAAATTGAGCAAAACAAAAACACAATATATTCCATTCAATGGATCATTGAGTGGAAAAGGTATTTTATTTCATGTGAATAACAACTTCCCATAGAGATAGCATTGGAGGGCCGATCGCCACACCCCCAGTGGCATAACATCCCACATTTTTATTTGGTTCCTAAGTTTGGCAAAATAACGTTAAAACATGTTCTCAAAGAAACGTTTTTTCTTAACATTCTTAAAAAACGGTTGAAAATTGGTTGAAAAAAACACGTTTAAAAGCGTTTTTTTTAACATGATAAAGACGTTTTTTAAAAACGTTCTTTTGCTAAACCTAAAAAAAAAACGTTTGCAAACGTTGCAAATACGTTTTTTGCCAAGTGGGATGTCTCGATCCACACTCCTGGTCACGTGACATGTTTAGATGCTAAATTAAGTAGATTTAAGTACTTTCAAATCAAGCTAACATGAAATAAATACAGTCGCCCTTGGGGGAGACAGCCCCACCTCATGGTGGATCGACCCCAATGTACACCATGGTCGTTTAGTTCTGTATATATTTATCCAATTATGCATTGTGCACCCAAGGTCAGATGATTGTAGTGAGTGAGTGAGTAATAGATGTTTAATGCCATTTCAACATCTAAGGTAATATTCATGGCAAGAATTACATTACACAATTGCACACAAAAATATGTCAGTGCCCGAGCATATGTGCACCACACACATCCTGAGGGGATAGGAAAGAGGAGAAGTAGACCCTTTTAAGTGGGCTAGGGAAGCCCCCTTGATGATTGTAAGAAAGTCATTAAAGGGGAAATTTTCGTTAGTGTACCTACGACCTGGAGTCCTGCTGTGCCCTCCCAGCAGGTCTTATGCCGCCTCCACACAGAGATGCTAATTTTTATTGCCCTGCAGGGGGTCCTGTTTGAAGTTTGGTCTGTCTGGAGTCATTAGGGTTGGGGATGGTGGCTGGAGCTGCTCCATAAAATGACCACTGACCAGACAACAGGGGGTGGGTATATATTGGTGGAACAGCCAGATTTCAAAAGGTTGACAGTTGGGGAAAATAAGAAACCCATTTTCTGAGTGTTCTATTTATCAAAAGTAGTTGATTTTAGCTCTATCTGCCAATTAGGTAATCCCACACATGCTATCCATCTTAGAGAAAATAATATACACTAAAGACATAGATATTCAGGATAGATTGAAATATTTGACCAGAGCTCTTTACCCCACCATATATAAGACCCCTGTGGGTTCACAGGCTGTTCCGTCCTATTTATACTCTCCCTTCCCCTTTAAGAATATAGATATTCATAAAAGTTCAAGTATCCAACATGTTAGAACAGCTATAATAAAGGATTGTTTATTAGTACAGATATCACTTTTGCAGAATTTTGTGAATAGGTCCTATAGTACAAGTAATCTGCCAGAAGACCTTAAGATTGGTTATGTAACACCCCTCCCTAAAGATTGATGTCTAAGTGATGTTGCGAATTGGCGTCCAATAACGGTAACCAGTATTTTCTCAAAGCTAATTGAAAAAGTTGTCCATAAACAATTAATGAAACACCTATGTAAAAATAACAAGCTTTTGCATGTAGGTGTAAGGGATAATTTGTTACTCTGGTTGAGAAGTCTTGTAATACATAGGTTTCAAGCTACAAAAGTGAATAAACTCGTATCAGATAGCCTAAGAAAGAAATAGAGAGGGGCGTGGCCCAAGGTACAGTGTTGGGGCCTTTATTGTTTAATATATACATAAATGACATTGTACAATGCATAGCCACCATTTTCTTTATGCCAATGATATTGCAATGGTGATCCATGGTAAAGATGCTACTATTATGACCAATTTGATTCAGGATGATTTGAACAGGGTGGATTGCTGGTGTAAGGTAAATATGTTAACAATTAATGTTAAAAAGACAAAAATGTTATGGTGTCATAGCATATACCAGCAATTTAATAAACCACCTGTCTATATGAGTCGGAAGAGATTAGATATGGTTATTTTCTTTAACTAGTTAGGTGTAATAATAGACTATGCTTTAAATTAAAAAAAAAACAATGTTAGAAAATTGAATCAATGGTTATCGGTAGGCATAAACAATTATGTAACATTGTGCGATTTATTGATAGAGAAACATCACTGAGAATCTATAAAACGTTGATACTACCTATATTGAACTATTGTAATTATATAACAGATAGTGGACCCAATACTTTGGTGGACCACTTGAAGGTTTTACAAAACAACTGTCTAAGAACCTGTACTGGAGTACGAATTACCGAGGATGTACATGTAATCGACCTGCATAGGGATTGCAATGTGGTACCCTTGTGGTAAAGACGTGTAAAATCACTTGTATTGATGATATATGATCTCTCCCGGGATCCAGATAGTTTAATCAGACCAGTGAGAGTGTTGCGAGGTAATGACAAGTTGAAGTTACGGGTCAGTAGACCATATTTGGAGATATATAGAAAAAGCCCATTATACCGTGGAGATATATTATGGAATAGACTAGAGGCTAATGTTCAATGCCTGGTCGCATGAGATACATTCAAGAAGAAATTAATGGACTTAATTTGAAGTATAAAGAATTATAATGATAAGAATCCCATTATAATATCATCGTAAACAGAGAGCCAATGAGCAATGACTTATATAAAAGTTAAACGTATTCATAAGATATCTATTACATTAACATAAAATCCTTCTTTAAACCTCCTGGGACCCAAGAACCAATATGGCTATCTGTGGGGTGTGTGAGACTGTGGTACTGTGAGAGAGAAGTTGACCCCACACATAGATTATAATACAAATAACACAGTTTATGATATAATTGGGACTTTTGTGTACATTTGAAACACATATTTTGTAAACAAGTGTTGTTGTGGGGAAAGGTAGGAGAGAATTCCTCCAGGTAACATCTCTGGGGATGGCATGTCGTTGTCAAGACGAGGGAACACGCACAGGTCTTATTTTAGTAAAAGGTTATGGCCTAGTTCCACTAAGACCTTACTTAATCTATTATGATTCTGATTCCCACCCCCAAAAAAGAAAATATGAACTTAAATGGAGAAGATGAGTTTCTGGTTTGAGCCAGTCTGTCCCAATTTTGATTTAATCAGTGCAGTGTGTCATGGCATATCCCAGCATGTCCTAACATTGCTAAAATAAGCTGGGTTATGTTGAGGTAAAAGTGTTATAAAACAATGATCAGCATTTAAAAAGATAGGGAAACCTCAAGGTGCATTAGGTGTGATGCTGAAGTTATAGTGGATTAGAAATGTGTAAAACTCACGAGAAATTAAGAATATATTTACCATAGACCTTGTCTGTTGAAGTAAGGGTGTAGTAAACAAGTATTGATCTCGTCAAAACCATCACATTGTAGAATTAACATTGTCATCTAATGGGAAATGATGTTACTGTATGATTAGGTAAAATGTTTGTGATATTTCTTTAACTCATTCAACTTCGCACTCAAGTTAGAGCCATTCTACTCATGGGTGTCGAGTAATTGTACTTGAGTGAGTGTGGGAAAATTATGGAGGATGTGGCATAATAGGAAAGAAGATTTATTTGACCTACTCATAAAGGTTATTCCTGAAGAGACAGTGGAGGTCACTCACTGTCTGTGAGGCAATGTGGTAGAAGTTACACGAATGGCCAATGATGTGGATAACTATAAACAGAAAACACAACAATGTCATGTTAGATGAGTACACCTACTTACAATGACTGTCGCAAAACGGTATACCATATTGTTATGTTCAAGCGCCCCGGCGGTCTTTGATTTGGCAGCCCCATTTCCCCCAGCGCTAATACAAGACAGGCACTCATTGATAATGTAGTTTTAATGCTTAAGAAAGATTTCATGACCCTTGTACCCCCACGCTTATTTGAGACCAGCGCTTATTCAAATCCCAGCGCTTATACACAACGATATGGTAGGACTCAGTATGGAGGCCTAGTGGAGCCACCATTTTGAATTTCGCTGGTTGAGGTAAAACCCACGGATAAGACATAGCATGATGGGTACCTTGTCCCTGGTTAACACCCACTTCCAGGGACATGCTGGTCCCATCTTATCAGTTCTTATCAGTGTGTGTTGCCGGAACCAGCTCCAGACCAGCTAGTGGCCAATAATATCCTGAAGGGGACTTCCGTTTCATTGTGTCCACAGTCGCACTAATACGCCACAACCCATCTGGACAGAAGTCACACCCTGAGGTCATGGAGATGAGAGAAGATACACAAGCTATTACATTACTCTTGTAAAGTATGAAATTCCCACCTATAATTAATGTGCACCCTGAATTCAGCTATATTCTACAAGAGGTGATGGCACCCTCATATATAAGTCATTGCTTCTATACAATCATATTGTAAATAAAGTTGATCTGTACTTCAATTTCATCTCATTGTGGCAAGAATACCGGTAGTATAGGTTCAAAGCTTCTTGATTGTAGGGTCTTGCCCAATAGAAGTGACATGTTTTTTTTTCAAATCAAAGGAGAGACCTTGGTATGTTTTTATTTTTTTCCGAGGAGATATTAGACACCATATTCCAGATCCAGAACCCATTAAGGGCCGAGTCATTTATTACCAGATGAGGGGGGGGGGCTTGGTGGATTTTCAGAAAGCTTGCAATTTATTTTGGCGACCCTGGCCCCACTCTATCACGACCTCCCCACCCCACACCCCCTCCCACATCAACTGATTTTTCAAGGATGCCCTTCCCCCAAGTATGCATGTGGTAGGAGTATCATCGATACCTAACAAATTGAAACATCATGATATAGTAAATGACAAAGAATGAAACAATCATATTGATACATATGATTCAGGCAATTTTGTATCATGATTAAAATATATTGAATCAGACATGTCTAATAATTTTCTTTATGAAATTTGTCTGTAATACCTCTTTATTTTGTGTTATTCCATTGCATTTTACCAAATAATACTGTTATTCCTGTGTACAAATATGGAGAGTATGTAATGGCTTTGATCTACCTTGTAATTGGAATATTCTACTGTTAGAACGCCCAGTTCATGGTTATTATGGGTGAGTTAGCGATAATCGATATAAAAGACCAAAATGGTAATGGTAATCATTATCGATGTTTAAATTGGATCATGTGTATTGAATTAACCATACAAAGATAAGACCTCTCTCAGTGTGGATCCTTTATGGAGTTTTTACCTTCCACCCCCCTCCGATGAGAGCCTTGTTTTCGATATAGCCTGTCCTAAATCCACCATACCTGCTGCCTAAATAAATGACCCATTCCTAAATTCACAATAAACCATCAAATGAAGAAAACAAAAACTGTATTAAACTTACTGGTAAACAGGAGAGCTAGCATTGCAATGTATTTGTGCATGACGATGGCCGAGTCGAAGGGTATGAAGTGTCTGAGGGAGGTTTCCCTGAAGAAGGTGATGGTGTTCCTGCACATGGTGACCAGCAGGCAGGAGTAGGTGAACATCATGGCACTTGCTGATCCACGGGTAATTGCAACACCATGACCGGTAATACGACGCAACCCCATGTGCTCACGCTCCACAGTGAAGTCTGTCAGGGGGAAAAGATACAAAGTTTATTTATAGCACCATACTTCAATATTTAACCATTTAGTAACCCACTATACAAGATCTCGGGTATTACTCAGGAATTTCTCGAGTCCTGACTTGTGAATACAACAAGAATGGAGAACGTGATTTTCTCCGGAAATTTGGACACGCCATAACATCTTACACTCTAGAAAATTCTCGAGTCTAGATCTCGTGAATTTCTTAGGAAAGACTCAGGATATTCTGAGGAAAGACTCGGGATATTCCCAGGAACTGGACATGTTTTTTTCCTCAAGTATAAGATGTTCTGGCATGTCCAAATTTTCAGGGAAAATCATGTTCTCCTTCCTCAAGTTGTGAACGTTCCCAACTTGAGTCCTGTTCAGTGGGAAGGGACTAATCAATGATTATGGTTCCCCGAGGGGCTTTGGTTGGTAGCTAAAGGCAAGAGGCAAAGCAATATAGAACCCCTAAGGTTGATCACAATCAATACATTTGCAACTCAAACCAAGAATTACACCTTTAGGATGCATCAGAATGCATCATGCATTTGTCGTGTATGTTGTGTGCGGTCACATTCGAGACAAATTCTTAGGTATCCCAGCGCAGCAGTCACCATGGGCTGTGGTAAGGGATCTGCCTCAGCGCCTTGGATGAACGTATTCAAATTCCACCCATGGCTTGTCTTTAATGCCTTGGCCTGCATGTCCGAGTCTGTGTCAAACCTACGTTTAAAGATTTACATTGCTGCATAATGACAACCAATGGGTCCTTTGCTGCATAATGACAACCAATGGGTTCTTTAGTTCTGTATGAGCAGACTGCACTGTAAACAAAATTTCGTAGAGATTCCTTGTACCACTGCACTGCCACCTGGAGTTTCTTGTAAAAACTACACTGGCCCCATGTTATCTGATTACGGTGGTTCACTGTTTAGTTTTACAAGGATCCCTCGTAGATTCAACAGTTATTTTTTTTTACAGTGTGGTACATTTGAGCTATCCTACTTGATATAATAAGGCAACACACTATAAAACTGCAATTGATGACATGTTTTGCACTGGCCCCCATGCATAAACAATGCAGAAATTGATGCATTTGATTAAACTGTGACATCATAGGCTGCATCAGAGAAGCCTGCTTTCTGCCTTTACGATAGCACATGAAGTGCAGGTTATGGCAGAATGGCAGAATCTTTTTATTCATTATAAAGACTACCAAAAGAGGCCATCATGTAAATAGGGTGGTCTTTTCTTTTAAATTTTCCCTTTGGGTCAGGAGATATATGTATCTTATACAGCTTTTATGTGGGGTTTTAAAGGCAATGGAGGAATGATATGCTTGATGAGCTCAGTGAGTTCAGTGAGTGAGCTCGGTGAGGTCAGTGCGTGAACCCAGAGAGTAAGCTGGTCGAGTGAACTCAGTGAGTGAACTCAGTGAGTGAGCACTATGAGTGAGCTCAATGAATGAGCTCAGTGATTGAGCTCAATGAGTGAGCTCAGTGAGTGAGCTCAGTGATTGAGCTCAATGAATGAGCTCAGTGACTGAGCTCAATGAGTGAGTTCAGTGAGTGAACTCAGTGTGTGAACTCAGTGAGTGAACTCAATGAGTGAACTCAGTGAGTGAACTCAGTGAGTGAACTCAGTGAGTGAGCACTATGAGTGAGCTCAATAAGTGAGCTCAATGAGTGAGCTCAGTGAGCTGACTTACAGTAAAATCATTTGGCGAAGATGTCTATGGTGATGAGTGTGTAGAGAGTGACCCAGAACCCAGAGGGTGAGCTGGTAGAGTGAACTGAGTGATTGAATTGAGTGAGTAAGGACTATGAGTGAGCTCAATGAGTGAGCTCAGTGAATGAGCTTAGTAAGTGGTAATTCAGTGAATGAGCTCAGTGAGGTCAGTGCGTGAACCCAGAGAGTGAGCTGGTAGAGTGACCTCAGTGAGTGAACTCAGTGAGTGAACTTAGTGAATGAGCACTACGAGTGAGCTCAATGAGTGAGCTCAGTGAATGAGCTCAATGAGTGAGCTCAATGATCTAACTTACAGTAAATTCGTTCAGCGAAGATGCCTATGGTGACGAGTGTGTAGAGAGTGACCCAGAAGATCTGTAGGCGGTGGTTCTCCACATAGTTGATACAGGATGTGATGGCCGGGTTCTGGCTGGTGGTTATCTTCTCCTTCTCTACTGTCTCTATCCTGGCCTTTGACTGAAGATGACCTGTTTCTTCATCCAGCTCTGACCTGAATGAAATAGGTACCTTTGATTTCAAGACTGATTTGAAGGTCCTCTAACAACAATGAAAGCGCTCTCTATCTCTCATTCCCGTAACCTAACCATATCCATTGTTTCATGTAACATTGAGTCATATTAAAATCACAGAAACACGCAATGGTGGATCCAGCACTTTGAAAAAAGGGGCAGATCCCCTCCTTAAATATTTTGACTAAATGTGGGCCTTGTAGAAGCAAACAAACCTTTAACCACAAACAAAATTGAAGGGGCACACACCAAGCATACCTGTTATACCTGCATTGTATCATGTAATTTGATCAGGATGAAAAAGGTGATGATGGTTCGATGGATTAAAACGAGAAAGTTAATTTAAATGTTGTGTAAGACTGTTTACCTGTACGCCTTGTGGAAAGCATGGCGGGCTTTTGCCGGGACATTGTCATGTTTCCCCACCTTGGTGTTCAATTTTGAATCTTTGATACCTGAGGAGAATTACAAATATATGAACTGTTCTCACACTGTGAAGAAAACCACCTGAACCTGGTTTCAATATTAGATTTTCTTTTTTAAAGTTGGATACACTTAACTGTAAATTTAATTCAAGAATTTAGGGATGTGTACATTTATACGTGTATATATGAGAATCTGGTATTTTACTTCAGTTTTGAAATGAAGCATCTTCGGCTAATCACAAATTAAACTGAGAATATTTAATGTACTGCCCAGGATTAAGGATTTGACCACTTGGTTCTACATGTATATTACTGCAGATCATGACCTGGGATAACTTATGTGGCCATTAAGATTGAACTTACCTTCAAATGAGAGTGAGGCATAGTTGAGCTCATTCTCATACTCTTTTAGTAGCGTACTGAAATCCTTGAATGTGAGGTCAGTCTTGTTGCCTATTTCCTTGCTGCTCGTCATGGTGTCCAACAGCTCGTTAAGTTTGCCCTCCTCCATCGTCTCATTAGCCAGCTCCATCATCGACCTGTAGAGAAAAAATGTCCCTCAATGAAAGTGAATAAGGGTATACAAACTATTATGTATATTATTATTTCAACTGCATATATATCAAACTATAAGACCTAAAAAAATAATGTTGTGCTCAGGTAACGCTACCTACCCTAATTTTCTGGCCCTACCCTGACTTTTTTTATGGGCATTTTGGGGGAAATCTGATATTTTGGCACTTATCGAGACATTAGAGTTTTTTCCATGATCTCGGACATCAAATTCATGTCGTGTAGGCAGGAAAATTTACAGCCGGCCGTGTCACCTTTCTACACGTTTCCAGACAGCCACAACCTGAAGTTATATCGTAGTTTACCATATTCTTCTTTTCATGATGTTTCTTTACAAAGGGGGTAGGTGTGGGTTTGGGTCAGATGATAGGCATGATTTATTGACTTTCTGTGGATATTCAAGCCGCCCACTGAGAAGAAAGCCATAAAAAAACACCCTTTTCTGTACTATACCCACATCTATCCATCTATAGGTTATCTATTTGTAAATAATATCGAATTTCATAGCCAAGCTCTCTAGACAGGCTCAGTGGCAGTAACTATCAACAGTGATAATGATCTTTGCAAGCCTATGTGCTCTATAATTGAAAACCCACTTGCCAAAAAACGTATTTGTAACGTGTTTTTTTTTTAAGTTTGGGAAAAGACATTATTCAAAAATGTTTTAAATATGTTAAAAGCGTTTTTAAACGTTTTTTTTTCCCAGCCAATTTTCAACCAAATAAAAACATTTGTTTTTTTCAACCAAATAATACCTTTGTAAATTACGGTTCTTTTATGTAATTTTTGTGTTTTCATTGTTTTGACGTTTTTTAGAAAAACGTTTGGCAAACTAAGGAACCAAATGAAAACGTTATTCTCACATTAAATAAAAAACGTTTTTATGCCGAGTGGGAATAATTTACCATTCAGATGATAGCACCTATATGCTATAGCGACCAGGGTTGTAAAGTTTCTAAGCCAGATAGAATACTTGATGGAGTTCCTACTGGATATAGACACCTTTGTTGGTATGTCAAAATCCCATACTTGGTCATTAGGCAGGTAATTCCTTTGTTCATCAGAAAAAAAGACTGCACTTAGATAGAAGTGGCAGATCCAGGCACATGTCGGGAAACCAGGCACATGTCGGGAAAATGGATTTCAGGATTATACTGGTTTCATAGAGAGTACATCAAGAGCTCCAGAACACTTTTTGTTTCATTAAAATATCTTTATTTGTCAATTTTTGCTGAATTTTCAAAATTATGAATTGGTCATTGTTCATTCCGAGAAACAGAGTTCTAAACAAAGGTCTTTTTATCACTGTATACTCATACCGAAAGTGTCTAGTCTGTATCAGTGTCTAGTCTGTATGTACCAAATATATGCAAAGTAAAGCTAGTACCAATTTAAAGAGAAAATGTTAAGGTACATGTGGATATTAATTTCTGTTGTCTTTCTTTATTTGATACCTTTCTTTCATAGTCCAGGCAAAATAGCATTAAACCTCAAACAAATTGCAAACATAGGATTCTCACCACAATGCATTTTTATAAGGTCCCTAGAATCACATACTAAAAGTCCTCTGCGATCCTCCCTGGCAAACTCTGCCTAATATGCATATTGCCTAGCAACCATATTTGTGACCAAAAATGGATGGTTAGGACCATTTCTATGTGAGATAAAGGAAATCAAAGATTACCTAGCCCGCTAAATCAGTACCAGAGATTTCAGTGGTATTAACACATGGTTGCTAGGCTGGCTGGTTGCCTAGCAAGTGGCATATTTTGATCAGAATGCTTAGCAACATGCATTTTGGTCCATGATAGATGGCTTTAAGGTTCACCTACCCCCATTAAATTGTCATTAGGGGTTTCAGTGACATTGATTTTCAGTTGATTAGGTATATGGTTGCCTAGCAACTACCTTCTCTCAGCTAAAATGCTGGCAACAGGCATTATAGTCTATGATAGATGGCTTCACCTGTCCCCACCAAATAGACAGCAGGGATTTCAGTGACAGTATATGTTTGCTGAAAAACAACTAACAAAATCCAGCTAAAATGCCTAGCAACATGTATGTTTGATGTTAACTCACCCTAGTAACTCATCACCAATTTCCCATGATCCCCCATGCCCAATGATAACCGCACCATAGATCCCCATGGCATACCCATGATCCCAATGCCCCATGATCTCCATGTCCCATGATGCCTATGTCCCATGATCCCCATGCCCCATGATCCATGCCACAGGGCCAGATGATGCCTCCAGTATTGGATCACTTAGGTATCAATGCAGTGTGCGACTTTACAGCCATACATCAATGCATCACCTGATTATGCTGACCAATCTGGAGTGTATCAAGCACATAGCTTCAGTACGATACCTGAATGCAGCATAGACAAGTACACTCATGGATCATGCAGACAAATCGGTACATATCAAAACACTATGTGGCCCAAAAAGAGCTAAATCTCTTTATGCGGTATGGGTGGAGTCATTTAATTTTTGACCACCTTGAACTCTGTGCTGTTTTTGGCATGCTGTACACCAGACTAGTAATACTGGTTACCTACTGAATAGACTGTACTTTGACATGTTCTGATTCAGATGGCTGATCTTACATGACGACATGACACATGGAGCAGGATCGCTGTTAGACTATTATATGGGTCAAGCCCATGGCATGTCTAATATCTTCCTCTCTAGGTTAAAGTGTGGTTTATACACAGGTGCAGCTTATTTATGAAGTCTTACCATGAGTGATGTGACTAGCACTATCAAACAGGTACATGTTTACAAACTATCATACCAAGTGCCCTGTGTGTAAGGTGGCGCTCACACAAGGCACTGGAAAAGCAGAGTTAGGAAAGGGCACACCCAATCCTACAGCTCCTAGGTTATAAAACTTTTCATTCTGAAAACTATTGTTCTCTTTATGATCATTACACCATAGGAAATCTATATTGTATTGATGCAGCATATATCACCTACCATAATACCTCACATAAAAGGTGTGTCGTATACACGAGTATGCACCTCTGGTGCACCTTATAGAAGCAAAATAAAGTGGGGAAGGGTTTTCTCTAAAATCTCCCCAATATTCCCCCACTTTCATACAGTGGTATAATGTGGAAGGGGATGCTTCAAGAAGGTCATAGCTCTTTAATTTTGAAAATCTATTGATTAGATTGGAAATTATATCATTTTTTTTATTTTTTTCTCTTATGTCCACAAAGTCTGGGTGCATCTTGTATGTGGGTGCATCTTATACATAAGGTATTACGAGAATAAAAAATGAGTTGTCAATAAAGATTTTCAAAACCATAAAATCTTTGAAAAAAGAACAATAATGTAAAAAACTGGGAAAAGCATGGATTTTGACATTTATGCAGCCATGGAATAAATTATTATTTCACTATGTATGTTAATCAGAGTGAATTATTATTTTATTCATTCTAGATTAGCTTGTAGCTGAGTGCATGTTTTCATATGTTGAAAATTACACTGAAAATTAAGTGTGTTTAGCCAAATAGAGTGTAATAAAATCTGGGACATTAAAGTGTTTAATCAAGTGTCTAACTGCTAAAAACAGGTGTTTAAATAATGAACACTGTTTTTAAGTGCTGAATGGGTAGGGTCAGGAGAGTACACTGAATTCCATGTAGGGAAGATTGGAGTTTCTTATGACTAGGCTGTAATGTAGTCCTGCAGAATGTTTCATGTACTATTAGAATAGCTCAAGTTTGTTGCATACTATAAGGTATATGAAATCATACTTTGTCACATAGGAAACCACACTTGTCAGCAGGACTTCTCAGACAATTTGTGGTCATTTATGCATGAAATTACCAATTTACAGACACCCCCCATCTAGAGAATATTCTAGTCCAAGTGATGTCGATGGCAATGTTCGGCCTGTGACTTCATTTTCATATTATTGGAAGAGCTATGATGTTGCTTCCATGCAAAGATACTTTCCCAGATTGAGACAACCACCCACTTTGCAACTCTGTGTTATTTGACAATTGTAGATTGTGAGAGATTCTGGAATGTGCCTCCACCCTTCCCACAAGTCAGATTTCTTTTCTAATCTGGTAATATAATTAGTGGTTCTGCCCCCAAACCCCACCACAAATACATTCAGAGAATGGTCATTTATATTTAACAACAAGGGGTGGCAATTTTGCAGGGGCCAAAAATTTCAGATAAAAAGAAAATCACCTCTTTCTAGCAAGAAAGGTTGTGTGTTGTTATTAAATAAAAGGAGCGCATAGGGAATCTCGAACCCCTCCCTTAGGCTAGGGTCAAAAGATCTTTGGCATGCATACAAAATGTTTCACCACCTCTATGTTGATAAGAATGACCACTTCTATAGATAAAACCTGTGCAGTTAGCAAATTGTGCAGATCCATTTCAGGGGATCCTTTTCAGATAAGACAAACCGGGTGGGGAACTGGAAATTCCGGTTCACCTTTAACTCTAACATGAATTAAGATTAGGTTAATATGTTTGTCTCATTATCACTACAATTGGGCAATCTGATATGCTTTATGCTGATCATGTGGGGACTATTGTATCTTCACAACCAATGAATATGATAATATGAATGCACTCAAAACAACCCCAGTCATATAGAACAATTTGTTTCTTACCAAAACACATGTTTCCCAAAGAAAGGCACCAAAACCATTGATGACTTATGAGGGCATGAAATGGGTGAAATTCATTGAGGAAAGTGATACTGCCTTTGGCCAGCTATAATGATCAGTATTTTGCAGTTTATTGAGAGCATTTCAAGAATCTTATATAGCTAACAGCTTCTTTTAATTCATGTAAGTTAGAAGGCGGCTCAGTGATACTGCTGGTAATTTTAGTTCCAAAATAGATTTTGTTATGTTATTCTTTAGAGCAAGACTTAGGCCCCCTGTTGTATTTGCGCAGTGTTATTTCATCTGGGGCAAGTCTCTACAATCCCTTTTTTTGGCCCATTTAAGCCTGAAATTTGGCCAAGAATAAGGGCTATCTTTGTTATTAATAAGGAAATAATTTGGAAGAATTATTCTGCCATTTCAAGTTAGCCAGCCCTGACATAAGAAATACATCACCTACACTGCAAACCTGGAACGTCCGACACTCCTTAGTGGTGATGACTTTAGGTCCTCAGATTGACAATACCTAAATCTACAATTCTAGGTGGTCAAAGTAATGAGTTTATCTGTATGACTCTGTATTGTCAGTATTGTCATACTGAAGACTTAGTTTGTCAGGATGACGACCTAAAGTCATCATTTTGACCACCTAATGCAGTACATGTACATATTGTCATTCTGAGGACCTTAAGTTGTCACCACTGACAAGTTTTGGACCTTCCAGGTTTCCAGTGTATTTTATTTGCAGTGGTACGACAGGTGTAGAGATGACTACAAATCCTAGCTACAATCACTGTGCAGGAAAGGAGGCGTCGTCTGTTTGTGATACTAACATACCATACAGAAACTATTATATACGCCAAAGGTTTGCATGTGTCGAGGACACATAATTATGTATGATGCTTAGCCACCTAATCAAATAAATGCAATTGAAACATTAAGACAACCTACTGATTAGCCCTGCCAACACTTACACAGTGTAACTAACTATAAATGACCCTTGGGCCTCTTTCCCATAAGCTGTCATGATGCATGAATGCAGTCCTAGTCAGTTACTTGTCAGAGCTACATTCATGCACTTTGCTGATTATAGTGGTAATACTATCTTGATGCATTATAGTCCAGGCAAAACAGCATTCAACCTCAAACAAATTGCAAAAAAAGGTTTCTCACCAAAATGCATTTCTATAAGGTTCGTAGAATCACAATACTGAAAGTCCTCAGCGATCATCCCTGGCAAACTATGCCTAAATTTCTATGTGAGGGAGGGAAATCAAAGATCACCTAGCCCACTAAATCAGTACCAGAGATTTCAGTGGTATTAACACATGGTTGCTAGGGTAGCTGGTTGCCTAGCATCTGGCATATTCTGATTAAAACGCTTAGCAACAGGCATTTTGGTCCATGATAGATGGCTTTAAGGTTCAACTCCCCCCACAAATTGTCAGTAGGGGTTTTTCGTGGCATTGATGTTCTGCTGCTAAGGTATATGGTTGCCTAGCAACCACCTTACTTCAGGTGAAATGCTTATCAACAGGCATTTCGGTCGATGATAGATGGCTTAAAGGTCCGCCCTTAAGTTCCCATGATCCCCCATGCCCAATGATAACCATGCCCATAGATCCCTATGTCCCATGATCCCCATGCCCATGATCCATGCCATACCTATCCATTGCAAAGTTATCCTGAGAACTGCCACATACCTTACTATTCATAGAGGAATTAACTGGGAATTGTCTTTTCAATCAAAAGCTTCTTCATTTCCAAATGCTTTGAGGTTGACATGAGAGCTTTATAATCATAGAAATTAAGCTATCGACTTAGCCATTGGTTCCATGGGAAGTACAAAAGTTTGAAAGTAAGGGTTTTTCAAGCGTCATTTTTCAATGGCAACTCTGGACATGATATTGTAATTTCAACAACACAAACATTTAGTCTTTTTACAATATTTATCAGTTACACATTCATCCAAAGGCATTCTCATGATTGTATCCTCAGCCACCATCAAAGACCCTCATATACCTGCCCTCTTTGTGAATTGTCAGCCTCACATGAGTACTTATTAACCACCATGCAGCCTCATACGCCCGCTGGATACCAACAAACTCAAAGCCACTAGATAGCAACAAACTCAAAGCACCTACAGTGGGGTAAAGGACATTTTTTTAATCTAGGTATGGGGACCATTGTAGGTCTGTCCTTCAAATAAGGGCAGTCTCAAACCTGAAAATTAAGCTAAAACGTCCTTGAAAATGTATCAAAATGGGTCAACAGTATGTTGCTGGGCAAATACACATGAGCAACTAGAAAACATTAGCATCAGAGGCCTTGGAATACATTAAATAGGGGTAGGTATCAATGATATTGTGCCAGGGACCATGCAAATGTGTGTTTCCAGACTTTGCTTAGGCAACTACAGAGGTTAGCAACAAGATTCTTTTGTATAAGCCATGGCTTATATGAGAACCAGCTGCTTATTGTGGCTTATAGAGGGTTCCCAAAGTCAGGATGTGGCTTACACAAAGATATTTGACACTAAAAAATAGTACTGCACTACCAATTTCCTAGCCTAAAAGCCTTATAATCTTATAGCTCTCATCTAAAGTCAGTGTGCAGCTTATACGATGGTGTGGCTTATATGGGAGAATTTACAGTACTAGGCAAATTAATGGACTGAAGATCTGTTGCTAGGCAACTGTACATTTCATTAATTATTCTCTAGAATCAATCTAAAGATTGTTGCATGTTTGGATTGCCCTACCACCCATATTTTGGTGCTCATTATGTAGGATACCTCCAAATAACAATACCAGGGATCCAAGAGCTTCTGGAGGTGTTAGGTCTAAATTGCCCCAGATAAGAAGGCTCATCGACCTCACATGGCATCTCATGGAACTGCACCACATCACTATTGTAAGCTCCTTAAGATATCTAGGTCCATACTTTGGAATATTGACCCAGATGGGAGTCAAATTCTTTGTCTATGTAACAGGAACTATGAATTCATTGACATGTAGCTCCTAGCTGCTGCTAGGATGAGTAAAAATTACCTGTGACATCACCCAGTAAATACTAATCTACCAAGTATACACCCATTAAAGTGGTTCGCTATAGATATAATGAAACTGCAGGATGTAGGGATAGGGACTATAGCTAATCAACCTCTGATTCTTATTAGCAAGATTTGTGGGATATGTGAACTAAGATTCCCCCATTGTTACTAGAAATGTTGGTTGCCAAAATGTTTAGCTCTAATTGACTGGTTTCTAGGAAACCACCACTCACTGTAGTAACCAGCTAACAGTACCACTTAAGCCTGATATCATAAACTGGGGAATAAGCAAACTTTATACTCCTCTATGCACCTAGTTCATACTATCACCCATCATTGAGCTCCATGCTCCATGCTTTATTTGGGTTCGTAAACATTGCATCTCTCTCTTAAAAAAATGTGTGTCTGGTGCTGAGCATTTTATTTGGAATTAAATTGTTGCTAATAAAGCATATTCCCTAGCATCAAAATAAAACAATGCAACTGCTGTGAAACCCACACTATCAATTTAGAAGGGGAAGATGAACCTTAAAGCCATCTATCATAGACCAAAATGCTTGTTGCTAAGCACTTTGATCCAAATAGGCTGATTGCTAGGCAACCAACTAACCTAGCATCCATGTGTTAATACTATTGAAACCTCTGGTACTGATTTAGGGGGGCTAGGTAATCTTTATATATGACCAATAACCACAAATGGTCGTTATTTGGGCTGCCGGGGGGTCTAAAAAATATTCTGGACCATAGTTCAGAGTCTCTCTAGGTCCAATCACTAGTGATTGTACCATAGCTCTAAGCCTTAATGGAGTAAGATGTTGATATCAACAGGCCAAGTTACCCTCATAAAGGTCAATTGTAATATAAAATATAATAATTAGATATATTATACACTGGTGACACACGCTAGGGCCTCTCCCGGGTCTAGGGTCTCTCTAGGGTCCAATTGCTAGTGTTTGTACGATAGCTCTAAGCCTTAATGGAGTAGGAGGTTGATACTAACAGGCCAAGATCAGGGGTAGACACCAACTTTTCCAGCCACTGGCCACCCAGGCCCGTAACTCTAGATTTCTATGGGCCCAGAGCTAAACCCGTGGGCCCAGAATAGTCACAGTTTACTTCTTATAAGATAATTTAAGGGTATTTCTAATTAGTTCACAGCATAATCTATCAAAAATGGCTAGAATCCTGCTGATTTTCTCTTTCTAATGATATAACATGCCTATACTCATCTGAAGTAACTTTTATACATCTCTCTCTGAGAACTTCTGTGGGACATCCCAGGCCCACAGGAAGGTAATTATTGAGAAAACTACGGGCCCACAGCCAAAAAAATGTGGGCCAATGGCTCCCGGGCCAGCGTTAGTGTCTAGCCCTGCAAGATACTTTGATATAAAGGTCAATTAACATGCAAGAGATAGGGGAGGGAGGAGGTGGCAGGGGACTGAATGGGAGGGTCAACAGTCATCAAAGAGTTCATTAGATGAGGCTGCCGTGCCCAAACCCACTCTCAACCAAGATGGAGCAGACATAATCCAGCTAAGTACCCATTTTGGGATGCCCATTTTGAAAACAACCATGGCCCAATGTGGTTGCCAATTTTGATGCTGAAAGTTACAAATGTATTTTAGCTTGTTGCCATGGAAACCACCTGACCTTGACACGAAGGTCACTACTATCTAGGTCCATCCTCCATATTCCGTGAGCTAGAGTCCCTAACTATCAGGAAACTTGAAATGGTTCACATTGACACTATTATAAGGTAAATAGAACATTTGGAAGGTGACATAAGCCTTCTTTTAGGCAATTTTTTAACCTTTGACCTTGAAAAGCATGACCTTGACCTTGCCTAAAGTCAACCAAATTCATTGACCTGATAAGGCTCATGGAGTAGTATATTTTAGGGTTTGGAATTGTGTAAAAAGTTATGGACAAGTATGTGTTTTTTAGCATGAACCTTGGTGTCCCAAATGATAACGATTACCCCCTTGGGGTCATGGACTACCAGTTATTTTTATTATTTGCAAGTTGCACTTGAGCTTTTTGTGTTTTAGGTAAAACAACCCTCCCATTTTGGGCAGTTTTAGGCCTCTAGCTCCCTTAATATGCCTTGTAGATAGGCAAAACCCATAGGGTAGAGTGACCTTGAGTCATCCATGTACCTTGAGTCGGGCATTTTCCTTGTTCTTGACTCCAAATTATAATAATAAATAATCATTTTAATGGGTTTCAACCTATTTACCTTACGAGGAGAGGGGTAGATGTAGATGCTGCTACTTAAATATTTTATGGAATGCAGTGCCATCCATCTCTACAGACTGTCTATAATATGGGCCCAGGGGCAATATTTTCAGACTGGGAGGTGGATCTCTGACAACCTGCCAACCGCCTTGGAAGAGGAAATCAGCAGTAAATGATGAAAAATCGAAACTGATGATGTCTTCGTCAAGTAAGACAGTTAACTTCCTGTAAAAATGATTATTGCATTACATGCATGTACTTTCAAGTATCAGTTACCTATGAATAAGCCCTTCCTTTGTATTTTATACAAAAGTAGACACCCTGCTATGAGCATTTGATTCACAGTGAAATGTGGCAAACCCAAGGTAGTTGTGGTTGACTCATGGTACTGATGATGAAAAGTCACATTCACCAGGTAATGAAGGCCTATAATAGCCTAATAGACTTACATTATGGCAGTTTAACTATAATGGCTTGACAGCCTAAGACTTCAAGATAATTTTCACCTCCATAGTCAAGTATCCCCTCCAAGTTTGCTTACTGTAGCAGAGACCCAACAATAAGTTTTACCTTTCACAGGGGTCCAGGTGGACGACTCATGGTCACTCTACCCTATACCCCTTGGAGCTTGATATCTCACCCTGACCAGAATAAATGATAAAACCATATATACTACTTCATTTGAAGTTTTTATTGAAGGGAGAACAAGAACTGGCCAGATAATGAAGATTTAAGATAATTGGTCATATCCATCTTACATTGAAATGGCCGTAACTAAGCATTTTTGGGTTGAAAACATGATCGCGAGGCAACATGCTAATTAGGCATAGTTTGCCAGGGAGGATCGCTGAGGACTTTTTGTATGTGATTCTTGGGACCTCATAGAAATCCATTGCGATGAGAAACGTTTGTTTGAGGTTACTCCTTATAATTGGCCAGATGGGCTGGACTATCAAAAGATTAAAATATTGTAGATATATCGATGACAATTGTCAGGGTGAAAATCAGTGACAATTATCAATTTGGCAAATTTTCATTATTTCTACTATTGTTTTGTAACTATTCTTTTATCACATGAAAGGGAAGATAAAAACGGAAGCAAATACCCAAAAAGCTCCAAATGACTATAACTAGCATTTTCCACCTTTTGACCTCATTATCTCTGGTGTATGAGGGGCGAGATTTGTCTGATTTGGTTAGGATGCATCACATATGGAAAACCATGAGGGTTGATACACTTCTCATCATCACGATGCACCATCTTTGGTGCATCGTGATGATGCATTACTACAACAAGGTCATTATGATCCATGGACATAGGACATAGTCCATACGAACCCACCTGTTTTCATACACCATGTCAACAAATGGGCATGGTGCACTCTTAGGCCACAGGGTGAGCCCCCAAAAGGAACTTAAAAAAGGGGGGAAGTACATTTTGAAGGTGGATTCTTATAGACATTGTTATCTGCATTATCAAGCTTACTTGAGCATGGTCCTGAACTCTTCCCTGCTGAGACTGCCATTGTGGTCAAAGTCATACATATCAAACAGCAGCCGCAGCTTCTCATCTGCTGAACCTGAGCATAGAAACAACAGCACATAGTTATGTACAAGTTATGTAATTGACATCTTGTCTATCACCATAATACCATTTAATTTTATTATGATCGATTACATGGATCACAGATCCACTGCTGGATATTTTGCTCTTTGTCCATTCTCTCTTTTGCCGCATTGAGCGGGTAGATAAAGGTCAACCACGTTCAACAAATATCCAGAAATGATCCATTTTCCAGATATTGCATGCTCAAAACTACCTAGAATGTCACAAAAAGGCCAATTTAAGGCCTGAAATGTGAAGTTCCGCCTACTAGCATTCGAAATGTCAGCTCAGAATGTCTGGGACCCAACTATTATATTTAGAATTACATGATCTAGAACGCCTAAAACTTCCCAATGATATCAGATAAATGTACTTTAACTTGCAATTGATGTGTTGTTTTTTATAAAGCAGAAATGAGACTCCAAGGAGATGAAATCGGAAACAAAGAAACAACAAAGTCATTTGATATGGCTTTTTCATGAAAAGAAATTCCATTATGAAATCGGAAACCCAAATAATATACCAACCTTTGGAGAAGATGACAATGACGTCCAAGAACTCCCTAAATGACAGATATCCATTTTGATCCTTGTCTATTAGTGAAAACATGTTCTCTACAAAGGCTGATGTAGGCTTCAATGACAGGGCCTCGGCAAACTCGTGCTTGGTCAGTTCACAACTCATGATGTCTTGCAGCTCCTCCTTATTCACTTTCAGTCTACGCAGCACCTCTGGAGACTCATACTTAAAGGCCTGGGGTATAAATTGAGTGAAATGTTTTTTTTTTCAGTGAAAATTTTAAAACATTGAAAGGGAGATCATTTAGGGAGTGTGTAACGCATGTAGCAAGCCCACTTGGCACCAAATGGTTTTGCCCGGGATAAGGTGGTTCAAAGCGGACAGTCTACCCTTACATCCTTAACCTTTTGGTTCTTCAGCTCCCTCTTTACCTCAGACAGAAAATGTTGAACTACCGCTGTGATTTTTTATTAAGGAAGTGTAGGGGCCGGCATCGTTGTATATATACTAGTGCGGATCACCCGAGAGACGTGTTCGTGTGTTGCTTGTTCCCTCTATGCCAACCAGGCGTCGCTTCGCAATACCCGTTTGGTACAAGAGGGGGCAGCATCCCGCCTCACGTACAGCTCCTACTGAGGAGCTGGGGCGATCAGCAGAAGGGGACTGGACTTCATCCAGTCCACATGCATTACCTGACCTTCTGGTTACTTCAATAAAAGCCATCTGAGAGGTGGAAGATTGAGGGCTTTGCCCAACCTGAACTACTCGTGTTGTGTTGGTTCTTACAGCTATTAAGCGAGCCGAAGAGCCACCCATATCTATACAGCACAGAAACAAGGGCTGGCTGTACATGGGTTTTAGGTTGGGCAGATACTTGATTTCCAGTCAGGGCCACATAGGGCAGCCCAAATCAGGTAAACCGACTTGAACTGTTGGGCTCCTAACAGTTTTTGTCCTCAGCATATATGGCATGTCAGGCACTGATCAGCTTTGTAATTGGTAATCTATAAGGGCCAGTTTTTTTTCTAAACTAGCATCCCAAAATGGGTGCTTCACTGAATGATGTCCTCTAGATCTGAATTGAGAGTGGATTTGGACAGGGCAGCCTCATCCTGTGTTCTGAAGTCTTTGATGACTACTCCCCCCCCATCCTCCCCCTCACACTCCCCTGTTCCTCCCTCATCTTTCCATCCCCTACACTGCAAAAATGGTGTTTAGATCCTAAACACAATTCTAAACATATTCTTGCAACATTTTTGTAATCACATTAATTTCCTAAACATGTTTAGCCAAACAATGTGCTTAGCTCAAGTGTTTAGAAATGTAGGTGTTTAGGTTAAAACTTTGTGTTTAGATATCTATTAATTTTTGTGTTTAGGTGTTTATGAATTTTTGTGTTTAGATGTTTAAATGATTTGATGGAAAGTTATGATTTGCAGACATGTATGCATTAAAAAAAAAGAGATATATTTTGTTTGTTTTCTCATTTGCTGGGGGGACATCAGCATGTATTTACATGTCAAAGTCTCCTAAGATGTCAGCCACAGCTATATATGTGTACATGTATTACAAACTGCATCAGAATGAGAGACTTAAGAAAGTACAACAGCTTGGCAGGAAGGACATTGCCTTATCTATTCCAGAATAACATCAAATAGGTGTCAGTCATGGAGCTTATTGATTATTTTATGCTAATGATGGTGGCGTTAGGTGAATCTAGTCAATTTTCTATTGCCCTTTCTATTCACATGACATTCTATGAAATCAAACCATGATAAACATGGGGTTTGGGGACATTTGTCACAACAATTGATTATAATTGTGTGCAGATAGTCCATTCGAAGGTAGTGCTGCTACCTGGTGTGGATTCAACATCCAAGTATCTAAACATATTGATGTTTAAATCTAAACACCTATTATTCAACTGTTTCAACTCTAAACATCTAAACATGTTTAGCATAAATGTTTATGTAGTTAGAATAAAAGTGTTCATTTCCTAAATGTGTAGTCAATGAGACACCTAACTGACCTATATGTTTAGGTTTTAAACATGTTTAGACCTAAACATGTTTAAAATCTAAACACCATTTTTGCAGTGTACCCCTGCCATCTTATGCCCACTCTCTGTCCCTCTGTGCCCTCCCCTTCCTTCCTAACCCCTGCCTACCCTTCATTGCCCCTGACCTCTCTCCCTCCTTTGCCCTCATTGCCTCCTCTTTCCACTCTCCTTAACCCTCCCCTCCACCCCCTCCCTTACACTCCCTTTTTCCCTCGCTCTGCACTCAGCCTCTCTCTCATCCCTGCCCCCCTCCCTTCGCCACTAACATCTTTAGTTTTAGGGTGCATTGACGACAGACATGTGATACATGTTCCAAAGCAGTTCAATGATTTTCAATGCTTTCAACAACAAATACTTACACGTGCAAAGGTGACCCTGAAGAAGCGTTCAAGGAGGCGAGCACGGTGCCCCTTGGTCTTGGCAGAGGCGTAGATCTGCTTCACTAACATGGGTGTGGAGTTGGCCACACTGATGTTAAGTTCGCGAAGGAAGGTGTGCAGTTTGTGGATGAAGTTATCACGGCTCTTGTTGTCATAGAAAGATAGCACCTGTAGGGGAAAACAATGTAATGGGGATGTCGGTCAGTAGAATGGCAGATGTGGAAGCAAATGAGTGTTTACTATATGTGATTGTCAACTTTGTTGGCATGCACTCATGTTAAAGTTCCATACAGGGTTGACTGTACAGACAGAATGGGAGGGCACCAATGGAAGTGTCTCTCAGTGTGCAGCCATTCTGTTTATATAACTACCACCCATAACCCAACACAAATCCAAAGCCTACCCACTTGGCAGAAAAAAACGTGTTTTTTTTTTCAACGTCAGAAACACGTCAAAATAAGTATGTTTTCACAAAATCAAGATAGAACATCAAAACTACACTAAGTAATGTTTGAACGACCACCACCTACTTTTGATCCAGTAATATCAAAATATACCAGTCCAAGTGTACCAAAAAAACAAAAACAATAGAAACATTTACCGTCACTTCATCAAAAGTCACCACATGCTCGTGAAAATCGCTCTGCTTTATCTATAGTATGTTTCCCATACAAGTAAAGTCCCTTTGCCATCTATCAGCAGCTTGATAAGGCCTTCAGCTTATCCCCGGAGACTGTCAAATTTGTGCCCTGCGCTAATCAGAAGCTTTTTCAAAATCATTCTCAAGATTCCATCCCAATACATTTGGACAAAGTGGTAGTCAAGGCTCTGAGGTGCTCGCATATTCTCGAATTTAAAAATATCCATTGATTAAATTTTCTATCAAGCCCAAAAATCTGGGTACACCTTAAACATGCCTTGTACACAGGGCCATAAACACACCCCTCCATGGCCTCAAATCATTTAAATGAAGTCTAAAAATCAAGATTTTTAGGGCCATTTAAGCTTAAGGGGGTGTGCTTATTAGACTTTTTTTCTATTAATGTTTTGAGCATTCAACAATTAATTTTCTGCACATGTGCGCTTATTAGAATAAACACGGGTAATTTGTGAAAAATTACCTGAGCACACTTACCAAGTCATAGTCCTTCATTACTCTGAATAGCACAAGGCAGGACCCCTTGTTGGTTGATACAAATGTGGACACTTGCTCGGCGCCACTTCCTTCCCTCATCATGAGGTTGAGGTCTATAGTCCTTACAGGTTTACGTCTGGGGGACTCTACTACAATGTGCCTCTTGGACTTGTCCAGCTTAATCATCACCTCATGCTTACCCTCCTTACTGCCAACCCATTGAAAAGCTGTAAGGAAAATCCTCACTTTTTATTATACACCAGTTTAAATACATGATTTCAGTTGAAATGAATTCTAAAATGGCTAGTCATAGGGCCCCTATCCTTAAGGGGAACATGGTAAAAGAAGAGTTAAAGTATACTTTATCTCAGTAGAATGCATCTAACTAATTAAACAGGCAATTAAGTATTATGGATGGGTACACAAATTGATTATAAAGCCAAGTAATGTAAGGTTTCGGGTGGCATAGATAGCACATACTGGTGTCCAGCAAAGTCCTGATCAGTCACACATTTCAGGGATTAATGCTAAGATTATCAGGATTAACACCAATAGATTAATCTTTAACAAGAATATTTTTGTCGTGGATATACCAAGACCCAACTGCGTAATACGGAGCCCCTAAGAGGACATACCAAAAAGATTTTTATTCATGCAAAAAATATTCCTGGTGGTACAGGACCATTCCTGTGGGTACAGGACCATTCCTGTGGATACAGGAGTATTCCTGTGGGTACAGGACCATTCCTGTGGATACAGGAGTATTCCTGCGGGTACAGGACTATTCCTGCGGGTACAGGACCATTCCTGCGGGTACAGGACCATTCCTGCAGGTACAGGAACACTCCTGGGGAGACAGGACAATTCCTTCAGGTACAGGAGGATTCCTGCAGGTACAGGCACATTGTAAGTAATTTCGTAGGGAGTGATCATTTCTTAACAACAGGGGGGGGGGGGGCTAGTGGGTTTGCAGGAGGGTCAAAATTTTTTCAACCCCTTGACCAGGGGGGGTTAGAATTTTATCAATACCTCTGATGGGGGGGTCAAAATAATTTCACCTGTTTTCAGTGGAAAGCCTCGCGCATTACTATAGGCTAAAAGGGGACGTTCGTGCGTGATTTTTGTCCCTTATGGGGGGTTCAAAAAAATTTTACCCCCTCGAGAGGGGGGGCGAAATCTTTTTCGCGCACCCACCAGCCCCCCCTGTTGTTAAAAAATGATCACTCCCTTAATTGCTTTTAATTTAGTAGCAAGTCCAACCACCCACATCCGTATCCAGTAAATGCAAACTACTGGTAGAGATAAACTGCTCTATTGATTCCCCATTTACTGCTGAATTTAATACTGTTAATGTTTTTGACCAATCAGGCACTCTCTTACTTTGTGTCTAGTTTTTTGCTGCAGCACACATGTTTCCCCCCAAGCATGGGCCATCTGATTGGCCCCTCAGATGCAACTCCACCACAACTACCACTCAGAGGAGGGTTTACTACAGGCACCATCTGCAGACCTCCCCAGCATGGACACAAACAGCAGACAGCCACTGACAGCACACCAGAGCAGTTCAGTTACCCACCCACCATCCCCCAGGGCACCGGAAGTTAGTTATTATTGTATTATGAAATTGATAAGCAGGATTGTATTATTTATGAACATCAAAAGAGGTTCATTTCTTAACTGTACCTGTTTGGCATATGTTTTTACATCAATACAAATTTTATTGCAAACCATGGTTGTGTAATGCTTGCATAATTATTGCGGGTACATGTGTGTTCTTGCAGGTACAGGGACATTTTTGCAGGTACAGGAACATTCCTATGGGTGCACAAATATTTTCACAAGTGCACAAAGAATTCTTGTTGGTACACCTTGTAGGTGCTAGACTTATTCTTGTGGGTGCTAGAATTACGCATTCACCTGCCAAAAAGTCTTTCTTGCACCAGCCAGAATTTTTTCTGCACCACCAGAATATTTTCTGTACCCACAACAATTGTTCCTGTACCCTCAGGAACCCTTCTGTATCTGCAGATATCTTCCTGTACCTGCAAAAATCGTTCCTGTACCTGCAGGAATAAATTTTATGGGTAACAGAATAGTTTTTTTGCATGCCCTATCCAGGGGTCAGTATCTAAGAAAATTGTTCAATATCCGCAAGAATTGTCCAGTACCCACTAGAATTGTCCAGTACCAGCAAGAATTGTTCAGTATCCACAAGAATTGTTCAGTACCCGCAAGAATAATTTTTCTGGTGAACAATTTTTTTGAAATGTCCTCTTAGGGGCTCCGTAGTACGACCAAAACTGATTGCAATTGAATATTGGGACAGTCAGCAATTGCATAGGTTCTGTACTTAATTGGGTGAGGCAGGAATCCATCTTCCTTTCTATAGCTTTCTCTTTTGGAACAATTCTTGAGATAGTCTCACTATTTGGTGGAAATAAAATTCAGTGCTTACAACTTAGATATTTACTGGTTCTACAAAATGACTTAAACAAAATATCATGTTATCATGTTGCATGCTATCAATTTATATACGTTTAAGTTTTAGCCTACCTGCTGTGGTGTCCGCGGCCTGTACAGGTTGTTCTCTGTCTTCTCTGGTTTTACCCCAAGTTGCAGTTTGCTGCAACTTGTTCTGCTTGCATACAGAGAGTGAGATCATATAGGAAATCATGGCTGTAGAAAAACGAAATGTTCCAGAGCATTGGGTACAATATGTAAAATAACAATGGCATAACATAATAAGTAATAGCAAATAGTGGTTATATATCTACATACATACATGGGCCAAATTTTTGAAAATGGTATTTTTAGCATTTTACAGGGTTTTTAAGCTTTACCTACCGATAGGGTGCAAACCTATGCACTAGCCTGGTGTTTTTTGGTTTCATTCAAGAGAAAACATCCTAAGCTTTCAAATGAGTGTAAACCGTAGCAAATCAGACCTTTTAGGTTTAAAATGGGTCTACAGAGTTGA